>CM075860.1:15871233-16491233 GCA_037975125.1 Latrodectus hesperus | reverse complement strand
GGTAAGAAACCAATAAGTATTATTGTTTATATGTATAATTAATATATATCAACATAAAAGATTTTACATCAATCATTGATCATAAAGTGATGATTGCGTGCTGAATTGATGAGATTATAGTTTTTGTTCTTAATAATTATATGTAAGATCTTTCTAACTGAATTTCATACTTTAGACAGAATGTAAAGACTGCTTTATGAGAAACGTGAAATTATATTTCACTTAGACAGGCAATTATGATCTATGAATTTATCTAAGCTTATTTGAATTATATTCTTTGATTAACTTTTTATTTACAGTGTTTTTCTAATTTATAATGAAAGCAACAGTTTAACAAATAATCTGAAAATTGAGAAATAATTTCATAAAGTTCAAAAAAGAAAGTTGGAGTTGAGGGCAGCTTTTTCTTTCCTGTCAAAAATGTGTATCGTTGATTTCGAAAACCGTGTTTTATGAAACTATATTAAGCGAATAATTTGCAATCATACATAGGTGCACTTATAACAGTAATATAATTAATCTATTTTTTTACCTTCAATTACAATCTTTGCTTAAATCTAAAACATTAGAAATAATCTAAGAATAATTAAATCATTTTTCCTAAGATTGCATTGCCTTAAAATTTAATGCTATTGTATTAAATCCTTTATTTGAAGAATATAAAGAAATTTTTTTATCCGTCTCTTCAATTTGTATCAATAGATTTTTGGTCAATGCAAAGTAAGTTTTAGTTAGGGATGCATTACGGTGAGGTGATAAATTTTAAGAAAGAGGAAGGCAAGTAATCTATGCTTATTTATTAGATAATGTAGATAACAAAATTAATTATTAGGAGATTATGTAGATAACAAAATTAATTATTAGGAGTAGAAATGATGACATTTTGATGCTGATAATTTTATTCCACTCTGTTGGTTACAATTAAAAAGATATCGATATGCTACATGTTTTGGAATCCACACTAAATATATATAGAAATAGAATTAAAAAATACTTTATAAATGTGTATTCAATAATTGTTTTCCACAACCAGAAATTCAGCTCATGGTTAATTCAAAAATAGTTATTAGTCACTTAAAAATCTCGTAATAAACATCCTAATGGCCTTAAGGCTGTCAGCTTTTAAATGTTTCGAGGCTTTTTTAGATCCACAGAGTAATTGCCTTCCAAGTGATTTCATAGAAAATTGGCCCGTTTTACGTATCTAATGGAGTGGCAACAGTGACCGTGTAGCTTCCCACCACTTTCCCTAAAGATCGACTAAGTGAAGCATTATTTACCGCGGGCAGTAATTGGGGATCTCCTTCACTGGGTTGCTGAAGCTGCGTGTATCAGGGTGCGTCCACGTTCATCTGTGACGTTCAAAGTCTGGTGTGGCGGGAATGTGTAGAGGAAGGTGCCAGCTCAGGTGTGAACTCGTCAATTTGTGATTTTGACCAAAATTATGGGATTCTAAACGATGAACGAGTATTTCAAACCTTTTAACCTGAAGGTACAATACGGGGCTTACCTGCATCTAGTCCATTAGGCATAGAAAATAGGAAATTGTGAATAGGATACAAAACCATAAGCCTCCTTATATGGAAGAAAATTTATTATTTTTTATTTATTATTGCTATAGTCATATTAACATTACCTATTATATTACATAAAAGATTGCACAATTGAAATAATATAATTATTCTTATTATAATCGTCCCATTAATTATTATTCTTTTACTTACAGTTAAGGTAGGCATAAGTCATAAGAAAGTTTCAGAAAAACATTTATTTTAGTGGATGTTTTAGAGATAAATTGTTAATGCTCTTTTTTAATGTACAAAAATTTCAGATAAATATTGGAACAAACTAAGGATTTTCTTATTTTATTTATAATCATTTTATTTCTAATAAAAGTAAAAATTGAAAGAAAAGAATTATTCTATTAATTTCTTAAAAAAGTTTATTTTTTAACTTTTCCTAAATGCTGCCATTCTATAAATTTAATATTATTCAGTTGTTCATTCGATGTAAACCTTATTATTTTGTAAGCTTCACAAATACAAATAAATAAAAAAGTTTTTTGAAAAAATTGAAGAAAGAAATAAAAATGTTGAATGAAATATCTTAATCTGTTTTATTCTAAATAAAAATATAATTTTTATTGAATTTTCAAACTTATTAAGAAGAACTTATTTTATTATTCAAAATGGTCAAATTCTTTAAGTCTCATTATTTCAATTCTAATTATATTCAAATTTCATACTGATTTTTATGTTATTTCAATCCTAATAATATTTTCTACTTCACTGTGTTTCAGAATAACATTTTACTTTCTACTCCAACTTTGCAACATCATTAGTTGCCCGATATTCAATTGTATTCTACTTTATTGTTATCCAATTTATTTGGCTCATTTAATGACATAGACAGATTTAAGAAATGATATAAGATTCACATAAAGCTCATTTTATCAATAAAACTCAACAATTCTTCTTAAAGAAAAGTTTTCTAAGAAATATTTAGTGTTTCTTATTTTTGAGCAAAACTTCTTTTGTTAGCTGAAAGGAACATCATTTATTATCACATTAACATATATTTATATTTAAATTTAAGATATTTTTCTCTTTTTATCATTTAAGCCATTTATTTTAATTTAGCAAGAAAAAGTAAATTTCATACATTAAAGTTTTTCTAGTAAATTATTAGTAAATTATCTCAAATTTTTTGTGTCGTGTTTTTCTTTTTTACGGTAACTGCTTATGTTGACACTCCTTTAAAATTCCAGTTAAGAGAAATTAAAACAATTAGATAGAAATTCTTGCATTGCATAACTCTGGGTAATGTGGAAGATGCTGCATAATGTCAAAAAATTAATCGGAAAGGAAAGCTTATAGAAGTATTCATACCGATAAATAAATAAATTCCTCATCTTTTTATTCTCTGTAAGCTTAAAAGTTTTTTTAAGTGTTACTGTAACAAAAATAAAAAGAATTACATTAACATAGAGCCTTTTTAATATATTGCTTTAATGAAGTTTAAAAAGAAGTTTAAATAAATTTTAAATAACTCCAAACTTAGTTATGGATTTTAAATATCCAAAAAAAGATAAGTTTACTTGTAATTAATTTATCAATAAGAAAATATAATATCTGTGAAAAACCTATAAGAGTATCAATAGATAAATAAATAACTACAACAGATTTACTTATGTTTCTATTATCTGTAACTTTCCAATTTCTATAAAAAAGTATTAATGTAACAAAAAATAAAATTTTTTAAATATATTGCTTTAGTGAGGTTTAAACATAAAGTTATAAAAATATTAAATAATTCCAAAAACGATAAATTTACTTGAAATAATTTTATCAATAAAAAAAATAAAATATTTGCGAACAATTATTTTCATTAAAAATATAACAAAGTATTGTTGTTGTCATCACAGAGCTAGGCTGGCACTATGGGGTGCGCTACTCCACTTTTTCAACTGAACCATATTTTGGTGTGGAGTCCGACTTCTTCAGTACACACATGCCATAAGGGCCCGTTTATAGGGTAGGCAACCATTTACAACACATTCATACACAGAAAGGACAAAGACAGGATAGATAGAGAGAGATAGTACATCCATGCCCGAATTCGGATTCGAACCCAGGACCTCCCTATCCGTAATCAGGGACTCTGACCACTAGACAGGGCGGGCGGTAACAAAAGATTTAAATCCACAAGTTTCCTGTTATGATTTCAAGATTTCTTAACTTGATTAATGTGAGCAGTTAATGCATGTTAATTGTTTGGATCCTAGCATGAACCAAAATTTTGTATGATTAATCAAAATATTAAAATTTTTAATAGAATTTTACTTTAGAAAAGATGTTCTAATTTTTATTTGTCAATAAATTGATTTAAATTCTCGATTTGAAATTATCTTAATAACTTTATGACTCACGCCGACTGAAGGTTTAATGATTAGCGTCACTAGCTTCAAAGCAGTAGGACCCAGGTTCGAATCCTGGTTGGGGCATGGATGTTCTTTTCTCTCTGGGTAAGTGTTTCTTATCCTTTCACTTTCGAGGTGAATACGGCACATCCAATGCGTAACCTTTGCCATCCCCTTTGCCGCTTGTGGCACTGAATAAGCATATCCTAAGTGCAGACGGACATTAAGGAAAAAAAAACTTTACGCACACTCTTTGGAATATCACACATAAGAAAATATGTCATTAATGCTATGACAATGGTATCATAACATCTTTGAACTAATTATTGAGCATAGTGATAACATAGATTGTTATTTTTTTATTTTCTGAGTAATTTTGTTAACTTAGTCTTGCCTGCCAAAGATTAAATTTAATTTTAGTGCTATAGAGAAAAGTGCATTTTAAGAAATCTTTACACGTTAATAATGCTTAATATTGTTACATTTAATCAGGCAATCCTTTATAAGGATTCCATAAAATAATAATTTATAGATGTATTCTAATGTAACTATTTTTTTAACAAAGAATAAGATATTTGCTAATATATATATATATATATATATATATATATATATATATATATATATATATATACAAGCTGACCCAGCCACGCGTTGCAGTGGCTGAGTTTTTAAAATACATTGAATCAATTTTTTACAAATTCTTGGGTTCAATTAAATTAATATTTTCTAAAAAAATTTAGAATAGGTTCATTCATAGGAGATTAAAAGTAAAACGTTTCACCAAAATTTAATAGTAATAGGTAAAGTATCGAAATTTTGAAATTAAGCACAAATCAACATACTTTCTGAATTTACATTTTATTCATCTTATATTAAATTATAGTTTGTAATCAGTGACTTACTTATAAAATATACTATATAAATTAAAGACATCTAAAAATAAATTGTTATAAATGAGGTAGATAACATTGACATCGAACTATTATTATTTTAATTTTAAATTATATTAAAACTAAAAATTTTTTCCGCGGCATTATACTGAAATAAAAAAAAATTAAAAGAATTTATCATTTGAATAAATAAATTAGATCAAAATGTTCTACTGAATATATTAATAATTATCAAATTATAAAATAAAAATAAAAAATAATAAAAGGCTATCAAGAAATACTTACATATTTTCGAGGTGGTATGAAAATTAGTAGAGAAAAACAGTAATAAATAAAATTTTATTTTACTATTTATAATATTAAAAATATTCAAACTGAATACTGCACAATAATAACACAATACAAAGTATAATTATGAAAATGATTCACGAAAAATTGTTATAGTATCATTATACATCATGAAAATATATGTAAATTCTATATTTAACCACGCGCTTGCGCGCACGATAATTTTCTCGAAGATGGTATAATCTAGAAAAATAAACACGTCGCCATCTGCCGAATACCTGTGCAACTTAGATGCTAAACCGCCATCTATTAGAAACTTACAGAACTAACCAAAAAAAATAAAAAATAAAATTTAGGGTTGTACTACCCCTAACATTTAGGGGGATGAAAAATAGATGTTGGCCGATTCTCATAGATACCGGATAAGCACAAAAATTTCATCAAAATCGGTCAAGCCGTTTCGGAGGAGTATGGCAACGAAAACTGTGACACGAGAATTTTATATATTAGATATATATATATATATATATATATATATATATATATATATATATATATATATATATATATATATATATATATATATATATATATATATATATATATATATATATATATATATATATATATATATATATATATATATATATATATATATATGTATATATATATATATATATATATATAATGTAAATATACCCACATCATAAATAATAATTAATTTATGATGTGGAATAATAATTTATTTATGATGTATTCGAAATAATAATTTATGAAAAATGATTTCTAATAAAAGGTGGGAAAATTTCTTCATGAAATAAAATTAACAAATGAATTATTTCGTTAATATAGATATAGTTTAAAATAATATAAATCTTAAATTTCAATTTTACATACCTTTATGTTTGTACAACATTTTGTTGCTGTATGTAAATATATATAAAAAAAAGTTTATTTTTATATAAAATATTTTTTGCTACAACAAAAACTCTTCTAAGATTATTATTAACTTCTGAATCAGACAAAAAAATAAAGAATAGTTTGCTACATTCCTGATTGTTAAAATATTTCTTATCTTTCCGCGAGTACGTATAAATAAACAAAAATAATTTATTTAATTAGAGATTACAAATTTTTATCATCACTTAGTGTAATAACTGTTATTCGTGCACATGGCATTGCTTTCTATAAGAATATAGACAGTATTCATGTAAATGTCAACACTTTTTACATGAACACATCTGATATTCATGCCAATATATAAGGAGATTTAAATAAATACAGCTGCTGTTTATGTAAACGTAAGCGCTTTCATGAATAGATATTATAATTAGCTCACACAAAGACAACAAGTCTGTTCTAAAACAACAAGAACATCAAATTTGTCATGCGTTTTTATAATGCAATTGAAGCCATCGGTAGTTGCAACATTAATCTGCCATGAATATATATATATACTACTACAGATTATCATTTTATTCACTATAAATTATTCAATTATCATTATAAATTATTTAATTGTCATTATTCATTATGAATTCTCGTTATCCATTAATTCACTATAAATTATCATTATTCATTATAAATTATTCAACTATCATTATTCATTATGAGTTATCATTGTCAATTACTTCACTATAAATTATAATTATTCATTATTAATTATTCATTTATCATTATTCATTATTAATTATTCATTTACCATTATTCATTATAAATTATCGTTATCAATTACTACACTATAAAATATAATTATTCAATTATCATTATTCATTATAAATTCTCGTTATCAATTACTTCATTATAAATTATCATTTTATTTATAATAAATTATTCAATTATTATTATTAAATATTATCGTTATCAATAATATAACTATAAAATATCATTAAATCTTGCTATTTTTTGTGTATTTTAATAATTACACTAAGAGCGAAAACTATCCCTTATATTTTTTTGATTTTTATGGCAGAATTCAATTTTCAAATTTCCTCACCTAAGTTTATCGAATCAAGTTAATTGTTTTTTGCTAGTCAGTAACACAATGAGTATTTTATTGTATACAAAATACACATGGCCATAGCAATGTTCTAAGACATTGTCATTATCAAAAGTAAGAAGGATTTTTTAAAGAATCGAAGATGCTTTGTTCTTAAATAATTTCATCAATTTCTTCAAAACTAAGATATATGTTATTACTTCTGATTGAAATCTGTTGTACTTATTATACAGTAATTCAAGAAGCACATATGCTCGAGTTATTAAAGTGTTCTAAAATTTACTTTAGAAATTCTTTTTATAAAATTTTCCAGGCATTAGATACGATTTTGCGAGCTCTGAGTCTTTGTTCTGTAGGAGAGCCAACATGTGCTAGGTACTATGAAGAACATGGCGATATTTTAAAAGACATGGATGATTATGACGCAGCCGAAGAGGTAACTACAATAACATATCAACATCATTATTAAATAACCTAATAATGAACATCAATATCAATTGAGAAACATGTACATCAATTCATGTTAATGTATTTTAAGAACATTTTTAAAATTGAAAGATCGAAACAACTAAAATATTATATTTTAAATAACATTAAAGTATTTTGTTGGAACTTAGGTACTACAGATAATCTAGTTTTAATTATAATCTAGTTCATATTTGAAGAATCTTTAGAAGCATAAGAAGCTTCTTATACTTTAAAAGATAACAAGCTGAAAGAAAAAGAAAAAATTTAACTTCAGAGAAACTGAAAAATAAATGAATAGAATTTTTTTTAACTTATACAACTTTGCTTTTCTTTAATTTATCCCTTTCAACTTATTTTCTTTTACTTCTTGGCACTGTTTTAACGTTGTTTCCATTGCAAGTGAATGCAAATTGATTTTAAAAAAAGAATGGGAAACTTTTTTTCTTTTAATTTACTTGATCCTGTTGTGGTAAACAAAATAGGATTAAAATTGTAAGAGTTCTGTTTCTGTTTTTCTGTTATTTTAAGGTTAAGGCGACTATTTTAAAACATTATCCAGAAAAAATTGATTGTTTTCCTAACTATTGAATTATTTGATATAGTTGTGGAAATAATTGTGCTATTTTGTATATATGAAACGAGTGTGCACTTAATTTTAATTTTTTTTTTCAGAGTTACAAATTGGCGCTAAATTTGAATCCAAAACTTGCCAAAACTCATCAGAATCTTGCAGTTATTTACCATATGAAAGTATGTTTTCCTTATTTTATTGACATAAGGATATTTTTATACGTTAGTTTTAAAATTCGTCACATAATAAGAGATAACAGCAAATTTTTATATACTTTAATCATAGCAATTAAAATAGTTTAACTAGTTTTGTTTAGTTAAAAATAGTTAAATGAAAAAAGCAAATGTTATTTTTTCAACATAAATTGTCAATTGATATACTATTCAGTGTTGATGAAAGTTTTCAGATGAAATAGTGTAAGAAAAATGATAAATTTTGTTCAGATTTTGTAAATCCAAATTTTTTTAGAGAAAAACTCAAATTTATAGAATTTAAAATTGCCTGTTTTAGATAAATACAAATATACTGTGGGAAGTTTCTATATTTTTAATCATATATACCCTTTTATGCAATTATTATCAGGAAATTGAGAAACACTTTCTACTTCCTACATAAGACTTTAAAACAAAAAGTCAAGTCAGTAAAACTTTTCGATGAATAAAAGTTATTATTTTTAATAAAATTAAGAAAAACTTTTAGCTTCATACATAAGATGAAACTTTGAGCTTCAGTATGAAAAATGCAGTGTGTTTCAAGAAATATACAGTAGAAGAAAATTGACAAAATTGTGTATCTTGGAAAGCGTGATTTGCAGCTTTTAATCTCCTTTCATTTTTAAAGAAGTTTAAGACAATTCTTATATACTCACTGAAAAAAGGTTAAGTTTTTTATTCGAATCTATTAAGAAAACATGTCTGATGCAAAAGAAAGCTCTAATTTCTAAATAAGATTTTTTTTCCTTTTACGCAAAATTATCATCATTTTTTTATATACATAATACTTATTAGAAAAGATTTATTATATTGGAAGAGTTAAAGAAAGATTATATTTAAGGATAACTCTCACAGTTATAAATTGCTTCTTTAAGTGATGCTCTCAACTAAAATTTTTAAAACATTCAAAACATACTCATACTTGTGAGCTGAAGAGAATTTGTACAGTTAAAATACCTTTAAAGATAAAAGATGTTTGATTTAATTGGAGTTTCACAAAGTTTGATTATAGTTTGCAAAATAATTCACTTAAATATACAATTTTTTCGTTAGTAGCACTCTTCCCAATAACATTATTTTATAGTTGTATTGAGACAGCAAATTCCTTTCAACAACACAAAATTCACAAATCGTTTTTAAACTTAGGTTTTAGTTTTCCATGCGTGACATTAATGTTGAGTTAGAACAGTAATTTTAGTTCTTTTTAAGGCTTTTGATTTTCGAAAATCGAAATTACTTTCTTGCCTCCCACAACTCTATATTGTAAGATAGGGTAGTGGGAGGCAAGTGGGAGTAATAATTTAGTACCCTATATTGGAGGTTGTTTTTGAAACATATATCATATGACGCAACGAGTATGAAGTAAGCACGGTGTATTAACAAAAATCTTTTAAATTAATTAATTTTCACGAGCTTTCTCTAATCTTATATTTAAAATTAATTGAAGAAAAATACGTGTTGAAAAAACTAGATTCGTTTTTGAAAATTAAAAATGAAGTATGAAAACAGGTTTTCTTAATCTATATTTTCTTCTTAACAAAGTTTGAGGCTATGTACTTTAAACTGCGTAGCAAAATTTAAAAATAAATTATAATGCTGTTATACATTGTAAAAACAGATTTAAAAATGTTCATTAGTCTAAAACATATTTTAAATAAAGATATTCACGAATTTTCACTGAGAAAAATGACGATTCATTTATAGCATAATATTGACGTAAAAGCTTTGTTTTCAAGTATTTTTGTTTCTATTCATTTAGCAAGTTTTGTATTTACTTTTCTAATACAAAAAACTATGCTTTAATAATAAAATTTTATTTCTACTGTATGAATTTATAGGCAGGCCGCACACTGAGGGAGCATGTCTCCAACGCGCACCTATTGCTTCCCGATAGTGCTGCTACACGCGAGCGGCATGTCGAAAAGTACCACACACTGAAGCGATGGAAGTAGATCTCACGCATGCGCAGTACATCGGAGCTGATATTGTTTACATTTCTTCTGTTCCGGCGTTTACTTGTATGTTTCGTTGTCTCTGCGTTTGCCTGTGAATTTATGTGGCCTCTAAATCGTTGGCATTGTTATTAAATATTAGAAGTTTTAAAAAGAAAAGAAAATACTTTATTAAAAAAATGATATTAATGTGACTTATATTGTAAACACAAAATTATCGCAATAGGCAAGGTATAAAACTTAAGAAAATGTTTGATTGTTATTTCAAATCACAACTGATTTCTATTGAATATTATTTACTGTAC
Source organism: Latrodectus hesperus (assembly GCA_037975125.1). NCBI lineage: Eukaryota > Metazoa > Arthropoda > Arachnida > Araneae > Theridiidae > Latrodectus > Latrodectus hesperus. The sequence continues at coordinate 16,480,626 of CM075860.1, read as the reverse complement.
TTTCAGAACAAAGGCGCATTCATCCAATTTATTAATTAACACAACACTAAGTTTACACTGGTTCATACTTCAGGTTTAAGTCCGACTAAAATGGCATTAAAATACACAAATTGGAATTTTTTTTATAAAAAATAGGTAAATTTGCAAAGGTTGTAAATTTATTGTTTAATTTAAAAGTATAAATTGAAACTAAGTTTCATTTCTTTATGTAACATTAACATAAAAAAAACTAAATACGATGTACTTTCCAATACTTCTGTTGTGAATAAGATCGTAATAATCTCTTGCTGGGATATGTTAATTGTAAATGCTAATAATTTTATAAATGCTTTTAAAACTAAAACCATAAGTATTAAATACTAACTAGAGAACAATACGTTTTTTAAAGGAACAAAAATGTTCTTTTTACCTGGTAACTTTCTGATATTTCTGCCCAGTTCACAATAGGGGTTATTTTAATATTTCTTCAATTCATGGACTCAAAAATGACATTAGAAATATCTTGTTAAAGTTATTTTAAATATATTAGATTTTTTTACATACATTTTAGTTACTTTTTAACGATATTTAAAATTTGTTATGATACCTAAGTAAAAATTAATACATATTTATGCATTATAACAAATTAGTTCAATATGAATCATTTCAAAACTAAAAGTAATTAAAAATAATACATGTCAATGGAAATTATTAAAAAATTATATAAAAATTATTTTAAATGTAAAATAACTGAGCAATCCAAATAGTAATTCTTATAATGTTTTATGTTAGTGAAAAATTAATTTGAACAATATTATAATAATGTACAAGAAGATATGTGAATACTAAAACCCATAGCAACTCATATCGATAGAGGTTCTTAATAGTACTATAGTATTTAAACTAGTTTTTAATAAGATTATTTTAATTTGATAATTTTTTAAAATTTAGAAATTAATAGTTCAGAAACATCTATGCATTTAAACAAGAAATTTAAGAAAAGCTTGTATAAAATTTACTTCATAAGATGATTTATTTCAACTGCAAACACTTATCGATTGAAAATGTTTAACACGGGAAACTTATTAATTTTATTTAAATTTCGTAAAATTTTTAAATTACATATTTTAAATTTACAATTAAATTAACTACAAATCATTAAAAGTTAGAATAAAAATAACCAGGAAATTTCATTTCAATAGATATTTACATCAAAGGGTTTATTATTGTTATTATTATTATTATTATTAGAATAATCTTCGCTAAAAACATATAATGCAGGAATTTATTTTTCAAAATTAATGGAACTCGTTAAATGTAGCATATTCTCTCATTTTTGAACAATGGAAATCCACTTTTGAAGAAATTAAATCAAACACAAAGATGTATACATGAAAGCGACAAGCGATAAAAATAGCGCAAGTCACAAATGGTAGACACCTGTCACTTAAGTGAAGCTGACGCGCTCTCGATAAATACTGCTCCAGTGTGCGTGCGCAGCATAAGGAAAACCAGTTTTAACGGCGTGATGTCGCGCTGCTCGTCTTCTGTCGCCTCAGTGTGCGGCCTGCCATAAAGTTACAATACTCTTAATAAAAAGATTTAAACCTTATTCAAAAGAATTTTATTTACTTTTGTTTCTTAGATTTTTCCTCTCAGATTTTCAGAAATTTACTCAATTTTTAATATATCAAAATGATTATATACAAGGGAAGGGGTTCAATATAGAATCGCGGGAACCATTTGGTTTGGCGAAAAATTTAACTATACATCTTGGCGATAAAATTCAATTTCTGGTAACCCATGTAACCCTACCTTTGTAATCGGCCATCTTTTTAGTCACATGTTGTCGCCTATCTTGGCGTCAAAAAAAATGGCCAAAGATTTAAAAGGTACCCGAATGTAAACTTTTACCAAGGGAATGACTAAATATTTTTATTATCAAACAACCTCTGTTACTTTATTCACCAAACCTTAATAACGATTAACTGCTCATTCCTTTTTTTATATTCTAAATAGGGCAATTATTCATCGGCGCAGTTCCATTACCAAGAAGCCTACAAGTTAGACTCCTCCCCTCAAATTTTGCTGGACAACATGAGAAAACTGCAGCGTCGAATTTTCAATGTGCAAGAAAACACATGTTGGAGGACAGACCCCGCTTGCATTATAGAGTGATTTACTTTCGCTGTGCGATCTTGATGAATACAAGCTGCGCGTATGGGTTTCAAGCATTCAAAAGGATGACTAAATGAAGCCCACAATTGGTGGATCATCACTATACCACAAGAAAGGGTTTTTCACTTATTTTGAAAGTGCTTTCTTTTTAATACAAAAATTTAAAAAAAATAGGGTTTAATAAAAATGCTATTTTTTCACACAAGTTTCAGAATGTCGTTTACAGTTCAAAAAGCATTCATTTTGCTCAAATAATCCAAGTATTGTTTTATTTTCATATTTCAATCAGACACAAAATTCCTTTAAAAATGGATTTTTCAATGAAGGAAAAAAATTATAATGTTCTTCTGTATTAAAGTTTTTCTAAACATTTTATAAGTTTTTTTTTCGATTTTAATTTATATGCTCTAAGATTACGTTGAAAAATCTTAAGTACATTGAATGTTTAAAAGTTTATGATAAGATTACTTCCGTGAAGATATATGTGTATTCAATACCAAAAGCGTATTCAATATATAATGGCCATAAATAGATTTTATTTTCATTAAATACTTGTTTAAATCCTTTTTATTATGAGAGTACAAAAAATAGCTCTTCTTAGTTACTGTATAAGATTCTGTAATTATCTATTTGATACTAGTATTGAAGATGAACTCTAACCAATGTTGTTTTAATTTGAATTTTAAGTTTTAATAATGTTATTCTTATTTTTATGAACTGAACATAAACATTATTCTAATTTGTAAATTCATCGAATTACCTAAAAAATTTTACATTTTTAATAATAGTTCATATCTAGAACATTTTTTTATGTTTTCTAGGTTAGAATAATTTTTCATAATTAAAAAGTTCATATATTTGAAATTTTGGAAATTGACTCTAAAAAGATTTTTTTCTTCTTAAACTAAGAATTATAAATTGAGGTAATTCAGGAACTAATTAACACATAAGATTGACATGATTTATGAACTTAACATAATTAACACATAAGATTGACATGATTTATGAACTTACATAATTAACACATAAGATTGACATAATTAATGAACTTACCAATATAGCTATATCAGTTCCGCATTATTATAAGGAACCGAACTCAAATTTATTTGTACCTTGTAACTTTCAGATTAACTATACAAAATGTTTAAAATTAAATGTCAGTTATAAATTGCTAAAATAAAAGAAATTTTGTGTCTGGTTAAATGCTGTATAATTTGGCAGTCAAAGTGATTGTTTAAGTACGGAAAAGGGTTAATTGAGTGAAGAACGTGTAATAATGTTTTGTAGGTGTTAAATGTGTCCATCGGAAATGTCAGTATATCCTGGATGTGTTAAGTGTTTCGATATACTGAAGTGTAAGCAATGTGAGTAGAGATATCGTAGTTCCTATGTGTAATTGAAAAAAGACATTGTGCATGTGAAATGTTTAATCTTATGGTAGAGTTCAACAGTGAACAAATGATGAAAGTTTTGGATGTATACATGTATTGTTCAATGGAATTTAATCTTTAAATGAAACTCATTGTACAATATTTATCAGTAAAAATGCATAAAAAATTTGATTTTTCAGTATATAGAGATTTTGTTGGAAGAAGCAGAATTCATTTGAGAAAACTAAATCTAAGGATCAAATATAGTATGGATGGAGCCAAATTTTTGGTGGAATTAAACGTCATAAATTTTGCGAACCTAAATTTTATGATATAAGATTATCTTTCTAATTTAACAAATTAATTTCCTTATTTTATACCTTGCTACTGATAAGTTTTAGAATAAAAAATTCTTAAGAAAAATTTTTTCTCATTTAGTGCTTACTAATGTTATTCCTTTTTAAAATTTATTTATTTTTAAAAATATTTAGGTTTAAAATTTAAAGCACTTAACTAATGTTTAATTCAGCAAATTATTTCAACTAATAGTTAAGCAAACTTTAATTTATACAAACAATACTCAACTTTTCTTTTGCGAATATTTCTTATTTAAATTTCTACTTTTATCACGGATAATAATAAGACAAAAGAAATATTTTTTCTGACCAATATTTATATTTATTGATAGTTGAAATAAATTGTATATGAAATGTTTAAGTATAATGATGCAAATTGCTAAACAGTATTTTCTCCAAAGTTCCTAATCCTTTTTAAAATAAAATAATCAATAGTTTACTTTTATAATTTTGAAATTATTTTAATTTTACTTCATTTAGTCAAATTTACAGCTTTAAATAAAAAAAGCCATATTTCATTGAAATACTCCGCATAAGATAATTAATCTGATGAAATGTGAGCAACTGCGTGCTGAAAAGTCGCCAACAGAAGCCAAATAATAATTATTGTAAGCCAAATGGTTTCACGTAATGATTTTTTGTTTCTTATTGTGTCTATAAATATGACAGTTTTTAAATCATCAAAATTAATAAAAGGACTATTTTACTGATGTTATCCATAAATGAACTTATTTTTAACTTATTTATATAGGAATTATTGTACATTTCAGTTGGTTTTCAAAAGCATAATTCTAAATGCCCTTCACAAGTGGAACAATCATAATGTTACTCAGTAGATTAATTAATGTGTAAAATATGCCTAGTGTGGAAAACTATTTGTATTCATTAGCTGTTTGTACAAGAAACTCCTTTGCTACAAGTGACAAAGATATGCTCAAAAAGTGGCTGTACATAAATAGGAATTCTGGTGAAGCTGGACTAAAAACAATCACAGCTGTGTTGTTATTTCTGGTTTGATATATGAGCTTGTTTTAAAGCTTCATTAATTTTCTACATGCTGTTCGTGATTATATATGAATATATATATATTATATGTAAATGTATTGTACAGTTGTCAAGAATATATGTGGTTAGATTAATGTTGTTGCTGATATCAGTAGTTGCTGAAGAAAGCGTTATCCTCAAAACGATGGAAAACATTGAGTTGACGATTTTGGCAACGGTGTTTTCTGCTCTCTCTCCCCACGTGACATATGTGTAGCGCTGATTACAAAACTAGAAGGAGTGAAGACTATTACTAAAAGCATGTAAATGTCCGTTTAAATGTGCATAATTTTAATTTTTTTAATACAATGATTAAAAGAATAAACTACTGTAGGTCAGTTTATTGGTTTTAGATCTGATTGCGTAAAAGGTTTTCTTTAATTACAAGTGCTTCGTCTCCAAAATTATACCTCTAATCTATACATATAATTTTTATGAATTGCTATTCTGTTTAAAATATAATGAAAGATTTCCAAATATATCTATAAGTATTCATTTTTAAAATTTCAATCTCATTTAATTATTTAAACCTTAAGCTACATGCATTTTCAACTACACTTTAATAAAAGCTTTTCATAAATTAGGAGACATTGCGTACACAGTATGTAAAAAATAAGGTCTAAATATTGAGTTTTTCATTGAATTTAGTATTATCCATTAAAAAGAAAATTTTAGCAAATTTTCTTTTAGGATTTTGTATAATATTTTAAAATAAAATTGGTAGTCACGCATACATAAAACAAAAGCTGAACATTTTTAGCTCTAAAATTTGATGCCTTCACAGTTTTGTTTAGCACTTAAAAATTCTCATTGTAATCAATTGCTTGTAATGTTATACAGTGCTATAGTTCATATTTATTTAAGTATCGTTTTGAGATTAATCTATATAGAGAAATTTTAAAAATGGATACAAGCGTTAATACAGTATTTATACCTTATTTTATTAAATAGGATTTCAAAATAATTTAAAAGAGTTTTATTGCTTTTGTGCAAAGTATTCTAAATAATCTAATAAGTTCTATAAGTGAAATAAATTTAGCTACAGTTAACCTATAAAATTATGCGGTACTTAGAATCAATATTTTCCAAATTAATATAAAACTTAAACATTTATTTTAAAATAAAATTATTATTAATCAAAAATATAAATAAAACATTGTTTTCATATTTTGATATGAATTTGAAAATTTATATAAAATGTGGTTTCTCTGTTTGTTTTTATTACTCTAATTACCTCATAATTTTTAAAATTAACTTTTAGTAATTTATTAATTTTGTATTATAGATGAAGTTTGTAAACTACAAGTTTGACTGCTAAATTTAATTTTCCATTTGTGGTTTTAAAATTTTATTAATAATTCCTGTTTAGGAGCTGAGAGAATGCATCATAAAATTAGAAAACATTTGTAGTTTGCAAAGCACAATAGTCATGCACTTTGTGACAGCTTTTGATATTGTAGATATACGTGAAACTTCCTCTTGGTTAATTTTTAATAAAAATTAATTAATTTTTAATAATTTTATTCTAGTCCTTAAGACTATTTTTACTTTTTATTATACCTTAATGTTATTCTTATTTTTCCAATGAAACATTTTATGTATTTATTGCCAAATCCAAAAATTTTTTAACGTCATAAGGTTTAAAATCTTTAGCGCTATTTTTCAACCAGCCGAAATCTTCATTTTAAATCATAATTTATTAAGGACATTAAAATTTACTTTATGCCTAAGAGTAATTTGTTTTTATAGCGCGTTATATTTTATGTATTGTATCACATTTTTAATTATTTATTGTAAAATTTCCTTTTTAAAAAAACATTGCAGAATGCGAAGAACTTGGATATAAGTAAATAATATAATAATATTGCATATTTTTCAAGGAAAACTCCTTATACTTTGGAAAATATTGCAGAGAATAAAAGCGTATTTTTGTTTAGATTCCTATTAGTTCCATTACCTGACAGCGATTTGCTAAAAAAGACACTTTTATTATGCACATTTTTTTAAAAAGAGATTATTTAAAAAGAAATTCATTTAAATATTAGAAAAAAATTCTGTAGATATCATAAATATGTGCTTTTTGATCTTTCCTTATAATAATAAGATAATATGAAAATAATAGGAATTAATAATTATGAAAAACGCTTGAAGTATTTTAAAATTTAAATACCTTCAAAAATTTCTTAATAAATCGAAGGAAAAATTGAAAATTTCTATTTTTATTTTTTCCGCATTAGTGATAAGAATTTAAAATAAAATATTTAAAAGTTGCTTCCAAAATTAAATGATTAAGCAATACAATTATTCAAAAAGAGAAATAAAGCCTTATCTAAAACAAATGAAATAAGAAAATATTAAAATTTATTACGTCAAACCAAAGTAATAGAACAAAACTATTTGTAATATTATCTATTTACTCTCTATTTAAATGTTTTACTCAAAAAGCAATACATTAGAACTCCAACTCGGGTTGTTGGATTTTTTTTAAAGGATCTATTTTAATTAATTATTTTACTTTTAAAATGAAAGAAAAAATTAAATATTTTTAAAGGAAAAGAAATTCAAAGAAAAAGAACATAATCAACTAAATGAAAATGCAACACTTTTACAAGTTAAAGTACAAACAAGTGTTGTACATTAATGCAGATTATATGTACAGTGCCATAAATGAAAGTTCATGAACTGCTTGTTGAATATCTTGATAGGAATATGCTGTTTCACTGCCTTCATCCATTTTCGGACAGCCAAGTTGCGCATCTGCTTTACAGTGAAAATATGCATGTGGTCACCCCCAAGCTGATGCTCTGTCCACTTCAGAGCATTTTCAAAGTCAGCAAATGCTTCACTAGCTAATGATTCTGCGTCTTGATCTTGAAATAACTTGAACACTAAGGTCATCTTCTTAATCAACACTTTAAATAAGTTTACCATGATTAGCAATTGTAAATCTAGGGCCTGATTCATAATCCATTCTCCAATATCTTCAGTGCTAATTCTGAATATCCAGGAATTTTCAAAGGACTATTTTTGAATTCTTCAAGTTACACTTCATTCTCATCTTCTTCTTTATCTTATCTTTCTTATTTCTTCTTTTCCTTCTCTTCTTCAGTTTCTGGAATTCGGAAAACAGTTTGGATAATCAGTTATTTGGATAATTGGTTTTCGGATAACTGGCATTCTACTGTATAATAAAAATAATAACTTAAAATTAAACTGTTGCAAATGATGATATACTAACTGAATCTCAAAAATTTATCACTAGAAAAAATATAATGAATGGTATTTAGGAAGTGATAAATACACATGGCTTCTTCAGATAAAATTTAGCTTTTCTTGGATTAATGCAATGGAATAGAGGAAAACTATAGAAAACAAGCAAAATATCTTTTCAATTCAAGATCTTTATTGGAACGGGAATTTTTAACAATTAAGATTGGCTGAAAGATGTGTGTCATCATGGATAAAATTAATATTCTTCAATATAATACTAGCCTTAGAACTGATTTCATTTTAATATCATATACCAAACAAGAACTCGCTTGTAAAATTCCTAATGAAAGAGAAAATGTTAGTCCTCATCATGGCAAAGTTGCTTATAAATCATAAAGGTAATTATTCTAAACAGCTTAACTAATTTGTCAATGCAACACACACTTAATTTATTGTACAAAATTGATAAAAGTATAATGAATTTTCTAAAGCCTGCATACTTCTGAATTATATTTAAAAAATGAATATATTTACAAAAGGTGTTGATGCAAGTTTTGCAGCCATTTTGGACTCGGATGCATGATAGAGATTATTTTAAAGTAAAGGAAAACATCAAAATATATTTGAAATACAGTAAATTAAGAGTAATATATTTTGTGCATGTGAAACGCAACAGCCAGACTTTCAAGTAAGGTTTGAGCAAAATAATTCTTTGGACAAAAAGGAAATTAAAATTGTTGAAACCTAACTCATTTACAGAAAATATCTGCAACATAATGTTTTGTAGTATAATCATTCAATAAAGTCTTCGTATCTAAATTTTCTCACTCATACAAGAATATTTTATAAATACTGATAAAAATTAATACTTTAAAATAAACACCTTTTATGTAAGTGACACAAATTTTCATTTTTAATTTTATAGTATTTAATTTAGCTTTCATAAACTGTGCAGTATCAATGATTTATAAATTAAAAAATCCAAAATTATTTTCAATTAAATAAATTAATTCAAATATTAAAATATTTTTAATTTCTTGAAATTTATATTCTTAAAAATTCTTGAAAATTAATCTCTAATTATGAATTTATTAATTTTTTAATATTTCATTGTATTAAAATTAAAAGCAGTTTATAAATATTATTCCTTGGTTATGAACTTTCCGTCGAAAATTAATTTTAGATTCAAAATATTATTAATATTTTATCAATTTCAATCAGTAAACCTTTTAACTGTCGGCTAAGATTTCAGTCTAAAATTTGAGAGAATTAAATACTTTTTTATATTAAAATACATTTTTAAATTATATGTATTGTATTTTCCATATTGCATAGCTAATAAAACTGGTGATGTGTTAAACCCATGATTTACTGATAAGTCTTAAGCATTGAATATTGAATAACTAATTTGTATAATGAAATGTATTTACTAAGTTACCAAGTGGAAGTGAATCGTACACCCTATTTGTGCATAACGGAGTTGTTTTGTGTATTAATTGTTGTGTGTGATGTACACGATATGCCGTCCTCGGGTCCATCTCTCGTCAACAAATGTGATATCTATGCAATAACACAAGTTCCATGTTTTGCTATGGCTGTCAATAAATGTCATCTTTGTATACCATCCATTGTCTGTTTGTGTCTTTATTCATTTTAAACACTTCATAAAATAACAAGATTATGTAACTTGGATCTTAAATTTTATAAAAAGACTACATGATCAATGTTGTTCAATTAATTTTCCAACATTTTCTATTTTATAGTTAATTTTTAGTAATGATGTGAAAACTTTCCCTTCTTTAATTCAATATTTTGTTGTCTTTTAGTTAAGTTAAAAGTGAAAATTTACTATTAAATTAGTGGTAACCATAGTTTTTTTCGCATAACATTCAGTTCAAACATTCATACTAGGCGATAAAGAGATTTTGCGTCATACTAAAATTACACTTGAGTTGTTGAATTCAGTTGTAAAATTTGCTCCCTATATATAACTCTGTAAAAATGAAGACAAATAATACTACCATCTATACTGTGCACCAATATCTCTTCCGACGTATTGCTGTAAACAAATAAAGATGGAGATTATTTCTTCGAAAGCCCAATTCCTTCTTCTGAGTATTATAATGTGGGAAGAGTATTAATAAAATGATAAATTTAACTAGATTGTTTTTTAATAACCCATAAAAGAGGTTAGAAGAAACTTAAACTAAAGAATTTTATTTACGTATTGAGTTACTACATAACAAGGAATCGTTAATTCACAGTAATTCACATAATATTTGTTATATATGATATATATATATATATATATATATATATATATATATATATATATATATATATATATATATATATAGCTTGTCTACCACTAATCTTGAATGTAATTGCTATGTAGCTATAAAGAATTTATTATTTATTTCTTAACATTATTATTTCTTTAAAATGCGTCAACCTTAGTTACTTCTAACGAGCATACAATTTTGCAAAGTTGTTTTTTTAATATATAATCCAAATTAAAGCATTTTGATTATTATTTGTTTTTTTCAACAATTCTAAATGGAAATATTATCATCAATTTGAAATTATATAATTAATTATATTAGCTTCCTTTATCATTTTTGAATTAATTATCTGCCATCAGTAAAATATAATACACTTTTCCCGATGATTTTAAATACATTCTAAAGCGTATTTGAAGTCTAAGGTTCAGAGTTTTTAATCAATCCCCCCAATTGGCTACCTTTATGACTTTTTTCGTCGTGAAACAATTCAAACACTCTTTCCACTTAAATAAGCTATATATATGACTCAAAAATAACGTAAAACACAAGAGAAAAAAACAAATCTGGCAACGAAAAATCCCAAAAGCCATGAAAACTCAACTTAGCAACACCAGAAAAACTTCTAACACTGTAATGAAAACAAAGGATGCCAGATTTGGCGAGAAATTTCTTGAACGGATATATCATATTTATACCTCCAGTTGAACATGCGTTATCTCATTTATATAAATTACAACATCATATAAGCAGAATTCAGTATGCATGAAATGTAATATAAAATTGCATCAACAAATTCATATCAAATATTTAATTAAACATATTTACAAACAGTGAACAGTTAAGTGAATAAGCAGAAAATATCAACCCTTTGTAGGACCATTTTTTCTCGTGATGTGTTAAAATATTTTTGGGATTCATTTTGATTTATAAAAAGAATTTAACTTGGGTTATTACCTAATTTTTATTGATTTTCAATACCATATTAGTTGAGTGGGAAATATATTTCTCACTGAGAAATACACAAAGGTTTTTCATTTTCATTTACTTCATATTACTTTTTTATTGCAAATGTTGGGGAAAGTAAACAAATACAACTAAGTAAAAAAGGACATTTCTCATTACATAACATTTATAAAATTATATATTTAACCACATAATTCCACATTACATTAAATTTCTAATATACAATTTGCAAATACTTAAATCTAAAAAGGAAATATGAATTAGATAGATTTTGTATACAAATATTTATTTCTTTTACTTTTTAAGAATTTTCAAAAAACTAAGATCATTATATAATGGGAAATGGCAAGCTATTCAAAAATATTTTGTTCTATTTTAATGTGTTTTAATTAAGTACAAATGTTAGCGTTTATATGTTTTTTGTTAATTTGATTTATGGTTACAAACTTTTGTCAATTGTACTTCAACTGGACATCTAAATATTAATTAATTAAAAATTAATTTAAAAAAGTACAAGCACAATTTTTGTCTTAATAGAATGGTTTTAGAAGATTTCAAAAGATGAAATTTCATGTTTAAATAATAAATATCATGAGGAATTATACAATTTAATCCAAATTCAAAAACAGTACTGATTTAAAACTGTTGTCTCAAGATATTCAGATCAAAGAAAATCCATGTAAAGTCATATTACATGAGAGTGAAATAAGGTTTAAAATAAATTATCAAGAAAAATATACACAATTAATTTATGGAAATCAAAATGAAATCGAAATTTATTCTTAAGGGACAGAGATAAATTAAGTCTGAAAACAAAAATAAAAGAAATAAAATATTTAATACAAAACTAAATTTATATTTTTTCTATAATAAACTAGGAAAAAATAGCTCATTTATAAGAAATTTTAAATAGTAAAGTAAATTAAATTAACTATCCTGCTTGATAGAATTATCTATAAATTAAAAATCCAAAAAATTAAAAATCCTGCTTGATAGAAAAGTAAATTAAAAATCCTGCTTGATAGAAAATTAGTTGAATTTAATCTCCTAGAAAAAAATAAAAAAGGGAAAAAGAGAATTCCCATTTACAGAGAAAAATTTGAATCCGCACAGAGCAGACAACATAACTTACGAAAGGTTTTTCCTAAAATATTTAAATATCAACCTGGTTTTCTTTCCCTGTTACTCACATGTAAAAAGGGAAAAATTTGAAATCTGACATAAAAAACCAATCCAAAACATGTTTTTCAGAAAAATATTACAAAGATTAATTAAAATAGTTAAGTAAACACCTGTAATTCGAACAAGAAGAAAGCATAATTTTGAAGAAAAAGCACCGTATGATGCAACACTGTTTTTAGTTATCAATTAGAATTATCTGTAATATAGGTGGCCGAAAATGCCTAAAAAATATTATGGCTACATTTCAATGTTTAAAAAGTATAAGAGAAAAATTTTTAAAGAGCAAAATTGTCAAAGAAATTTTACAAAAGTCAGTTAATGAATAAACATTAAAACAGAGTATTGAGATTTTTTAGACTTTGATATAAAAAATTCTGGAAAATTGTGATAGAATATAAATAAAGACACGAAAATTGAATAAATTAAAAAAATATGTACCTATAATATGATACTACACAAGTTTAATTGGAAAATTTTTCACGATACATTTAAATCCAAAAATTCCATTTATGACAGAAATCATGAATTTTGAATAAATCAATTTCCAGGAAAATCAAGAATAAATAAATATAGTCTATTAAGATATATATATATATATATATATATATATATATAATTTTATGACAGCTAATTTAATTATTCCAAAACTAATTTTAACAAAAAATCTACAATATAATTACAAAATTAAAATTTGTTAATGGTTCTCTAGCTTAATTACAAGATTTTTATAAAATTGAAATTGTTATTAATTTATCATTTTAGATATATGAGTTGTTCATATCCCTTAGGGTCATTTTGATCAATTATAAAATAAAAAATCATTTTAGAAACTTGTTATAGCATAGTTTAATGTGCTTGAATTGAAAATATCTACATATTATATCTTATAAGGATAAATACGTAGAGATAATTATTTTATATACCATATGATAGAAGTGTTAAAATAATGAAGAGCATGAATATCAATATCGGTTAAAAGCAAAAACTAATTTCCCTTTGACTAAAAATATAGAATTATAAGACACGTATTCAGAAAAAAAAATATTACAGCTCATTGAATTTAAATATCTTTGTTATTCATGTGTCAGCAGCAGAAAAGAGAAGCTCTCTTTTCTCGGTAAATTAAACATATTTTAATGCTTTTGTCAGATACGTAAAAACTAATTTGAAGCCGTCAATACAAGCAACTAGATAATTCTGTAATTCTGAAAACTTTTCAGATTTTGTCACAAAAGAATATGAATTATCATTTTTTCCTTTAATGATTCACCTTTGATCTTTTTTTGAATTCGTATGCATACACAAAACTAATAAAGTTTCTGAACTTGCTTAAGAAAATAATGCAGTTGTTTTAATAAATATTTTATTTTGAAGTACAAGTTTATAAAGAAAATTATGTTTTTTAAGTATAAAACTATTTGAAGAAGGTTGGTTTCTTTTTAATTAATTGCTTTCTTTTCAAAATATAAAATTGTTTTACAAGAGATAAAAGGACAAAAGCTAATTTAACTGCTTTGTTTTTACATTAAATATTATTCTAATACAGATTTAAAATAACTAAATCAAAAATATATCAATTTAACATAGTTCACAGCAACATCTACTGAAATTTATCGCAGTTTATTGAAAATAATTATTGAAAGTAGTCTGCTTAATTTTCTATGCTCTATTTACTTTAGCATATTTTAAATTTATTTTTGATTGAATCACACGTTAAATTAAAGAGTTTTTATCTAAATTATTCTCTTAGAAGTCTAACACGATAATGTAAAATGAATCCTAAAAAATAAACTTAATTCTAGGAATATAATTTATTCTTTCCATAGAAATTTTTGTTCTGACCAAAATATTCATTAATAAATATTCACAGCAATTTTCGAGAAAACATTTTATTTTACAGTTAAAAGCAAAAAATTTTTACAATAGATTATTCATTTTGATTAATCTATTTTTACATAATAGGATTTTGGAAAACTTTTTAAATACCTGATAATTTATTTAAGACATTTATTTTTAAAAATAAAAATGATAAATTAAGAAGTCATTTTGTATCTTTAAAGACTGCAACATTAGGTAGATTTTAATACAGTATTACACGAGATATTTTTATTCACAATTTAAGATCAATTTAAATTTTGCGTTAAAAAAATCTTAATAAAATGCTTATAGTAGGGAAGAAAGGCAAATTTATATAAATGGTTTTGTTTAATACAACTACAGTTTGTTTGATTAAAAACAATAAAAATCTGTAGCTAATCATGAAAGCTACTTTTCTTGAATTTTTTTTTTCGGTTTTGGACGTATATTTCCCAAATGGAAGTATATTTTTGGACGTATATTTATCAAATGGAAAAATAATCTTTTAATAATAAAATACTGATACAAGCTATAAAACTTCATTTTAAGGATCAAGCACATCCACTCCTGTTGAAATTTTTCTCATTTCCTTTATTTTCTTTTGTCCCAAAACATACAATAATATAGTAGTCAGCTTACCGATTTCCCCCTAGGTGACAAACCTTTCAGGTTTGTAATTTCCAATGCATCGAATATTTCAATCCGAATTCTTGCTAATAAATATAATCCCCTCGTTTTATTTTACTAAATTTTAAAAAGTGGATCAATTACAGATATTTGGAGACATGTTTGAAAAAATAATACGCTGCCCTATTGAACTCGATATATTTAAAAATACTCTTTATTAGGAAAAATAACACGAGGTATATGTCATTCTTAACGTTTATTTTAAAATTGTCATGATGGAGAAATTACAATAATTGATGCAGAGTAAAATAAATTTTGTTATTATAATATACAATGTATGTAAATATATAAAAAGTATGTTTAAATAAATTTAACCTTATATTATTTATAAAAACATTTAATTATTTTTAAAAATACCATAAGAGAGAAACTACAATAATTCATGTAGAATGAAATAAATTTTGTTATCATACTATAGGAAGAATATTAATATATAAAAGAATTTTTTAATTTAAATAGGCTTAACCTTATATTATTTATGAAAAAACTCTTATGTTATTTATAAAACTTTATATTATTTTAAAAATGTCATGACAATAAAATTACAATAATAAACACTTAATAAAATTAATTTTATTACTATATTATAAAAAGTAAATAAATATGTAATAATAATGTTTTAATTTAAATTGTTTTAAACTGATATTTTTTATAAAAAAGCTCTATCAATTTTATTAAGTATAAAAGACAATATTGTATATAATTGTATATAATTAGTGTTCTCAATATATTTCATGTAATTAGTGTTCTCAGGATATTCATATCGCAAAGTTATTTTGGTGCAGGAATAGGGGGTCAGTCTCTAGGTATAAAAATATATATTATGATTTTGAGTTTAAGAAATTTAGTAGCTATATTCAATTCCTATATTATTTTACTAAATTTATGTATTAAAACTGTTAAAAATGCATATTTAAAACACAGTTTTAGGACATTAATTTTCCCCTAGTAAAAATAATTGCGCTACACATATGCCTAGTTTAGTCTGCCCTCTGTCATCACTGAAATAAAAAAAAACTTTAACATTCCTAATTATTAAACTATATAAAGTTGATGGACTTCTCTTTAGAAATTTTATGTTATAATTTTTTTCATTATCGGAAATTAATAGCAATATTTATATTATGTTTCCAATTATAGGAAATGATTAAATAAATCTTCATATATTATTACCTTAATATGAATTTTTAAGTTTGTTGGTGGCAACATCTTGTTTTCTTAATCTTTAAAAAAAAATATACTATTTTATGAAAGATCTAATAATCATTTCTGAAATTCTTATGTCTCAATAGACGTAAAATAAATTTGTCTATCTTATGATTTTAAATTTAAAATTTAGAAGTGTAGCTTAATTTATAAATATTTTTACTCAATCCCCCAAGCTAAGTTGCTAACAATAAATATTCCTAAACAGTCTAGATATATTCAGTTTTCCCAAGTAAAAATAATTGTATAACATATAATTAATTATGACGCCTTGATTAGATTGGTCTTTGTCATCAATGAAATAAAAAAAACTTCAAAATTTTCAAGCATTAAACTATTTTATAAAGTTGACAAAGGGCTTTTGTTAGTTTTAATAAATATATTTCTGTAAAGAAAATTGACTTGTATATTTTTTTATGTTTCGAATATAAGAAATATTTAGTGCAATCATTGCATGTTCATCATGATACAATTTTTAATGTATCAATGATAACTCACTAATTCCTTGAAATTTTATTCACAAAATTTGAAAAAACATTTCGAATTTGAAAAACATTTCGAATTTAAAATACTTTACATTCTTATGTTTGAGATTTAAAGAAAAGAAAAGTTGATATAATACATTATTTTATCAGCCCTTATTTTGCTCTAAAATATATTTCTAATATTTCTCTTTAAAAAGTATGCAATATGTATATAAATGCAAAAACTGAAATGAAATGTTTCTACTTACAACTTTTCAAGCATTAAACATTTATAATTTCAGTATATCATTGATAAAATCAAAAATATGGTGTATATAAATATTCTTATTTTTCTTGTCATGAAACAATCATTTATTTTCAAATTCTAAAGGTGTTATTTAAATAAAATTAAATGAAATCATTGAATGTTGAATCCATAACAATGCTTTTAGTATGAGAAGAAACAAAAGCTTAAATATATATTTGTAGAAAAAATTTTTATCTGGAAAAGATTTGCATTTAGGAGAATTAAATGTTTCTGAAAAATAAATGTTGCAAACTTAGCATGAAAATCCAGTTTAATAATTTCTTTCCTACACTCTTATAATTTTTATATTATAGAAATATATCCGATAACTTTTAATAAAAAATTAAAAATACCAAATATTAGTATTAGATATTGGTAAACAAGCATAACAATAAAACATTAAATTGAAAATTAATAGAAAATATCTCCTACAGAAAAACCAAGACCAGTTCTAATAATTGCTTTAATTTGTATCAGTAAGGAATTTAAGACTCATTGTGGCACAATTATTGAAAATCAACATAAAAAAAATACTAACTATGTTCCAATCAGCTTTATTTTATTGTAATTAATTGGTTGCATAATTTTTCCCAGCATATTATTTCCAAGATCGAATCGGTTTCCCTTTCAAAGAAAGATATTCATCCTAACTGTCATATTACGAGCATTTTTAGAACTTCTGCATGCTGTTGTAAAGACATTTCCAAAAGAATTAACTGAATAATCGTCAGTCCAGAATGTATTGGATTGATTAAAGGTCAATTAATTTCTCAATTATAATTGGATACATTAACTTTCTAGGCTGGACATCTTAAAATATTACAAGACTGAGGCAAAAATTAGTGAATATTATAGAATAGTTGTAATTCAATGTCAACACCTATATCAACGTATATATCCTTTTATCACACAGAGAAAGCTTCTAATAACCATTAACTATAATCCTTAATATCTGAACGACAGAAAATAATGGTTCTTACTACTTTAGTTTACTTTTTGCAACTAATGCGCAAATTTTATGCTTTACGCTTAAAATTAAATCCTAAAATCAATAAATGAAAAATTTAACTTTTTAAGAACAGTTATATTAATGAACAAATTTACAGCAGTTTAAGAATGAGGTGAAAATTATTCAATAAAATACAATAAAACGTAAGATCTTGTGATTGAATTCATTTCAATTTAGTTTGAAGGAAATTCGAGATGCTAATTTTATAGGAAAAGAAAGTGATAAACTTAAACGTTAATTTATAATGCATTTTTAAATAATAATTAATTGCCTCAGGAAAAAGTTTGACAAATGCAATAATATCACCTAAGGGTGAGTGGCAAAAAGCATTTGTTTAAACTCCAAATCAAAACATTTCGGACAGATGACAAAACTAAGTTGTTCACTAGTAGATTGAAATAAGAATATTCTTAACCCATAGATTGCTTTTCTGTTTATTGCTTGATAATTGTTCATTTGATTTGATTGAATATTTAAATAGCTGATATGAAATTTAGATTGATAATTGAGATTCGTGCCTGAAGCATTTAATAAAAAATATGTTGTTTGACGTATAGGTCAATGTTATATTACTCCCTATAGCTATTTGCTAATTTTTAAAGATTAAATTTACCATAAAATAAGAGTGCTAAAATTATATTAAAATAATTAATGTATTCTGATTATATTAATTTTTAACAACTGTTTAGTGAGTTAAATGCTGTTACATTTTAAACCATTTACTTGCGAAATTTAATCCGATTACGTTATATGCTAAGTATTTGTTGAAAAATAAATGCAACTGTCATTATATACTTTTAAAATAACTCTGATTTATTTAAAATGTTCAAAAAGACGAGGGAAAATAAAATAAAATTGCAGGTATATGGGGTGTTTGAATTATAAATTTTTAACATTTCTTTTTTATGATTCTTAACGTTATTTGAGCAAAATCTATGTTGAATAAATTTTCTGATTGAAGATGAAATTTATATATTTTCTCATAACTCAATGGGTATAATCTCAATAGAAGATAACAAAATCTGATGATATTTTTCTCATTAATTTGTATATAGAAAATTTTATATACTAGTATTCTATATAAATTATTTTTTTAATTTATTATATTTCTTCATGAAACTTGAAGTTAAAAAACCAATTCTTAAGAAAATTACTTTATATATATTATTAATTACTTTATATAATTGGATAGAAAGTTATTTCTTAATTTAAAATTGAAAAAAGAAAAAAGAATGTGAATGCTACTTAATTTTCCTATTTTTCTAAATGGCATCATTATCATCAATAGGAAAATGGAATAGTTTTTATTTGAAAACTACTCAATTTTCCTATTTTTAAATTAAAAAACTCAAAACAATTGAAAATCTTAAATATTTTTTAAATTAAAGAATTCAAAATTATAAAAATTAAATTATAAACTTCGGTATCATTATTACTTTCTTTGTTTTCCTTCTATTATTAAGATTATATTTAAGAAAATGAACATGAAATCTTTTTTTTATTTTATCTATCACACATCCAGACATCATACAAATAATTAGCTGCAAATAATGAATTCATGAAACTTGTGATTTTCGAAAATATTTCATTACAATCAGAATTATTACAAATATTTTTCTCTAAATTATATTAAAAAAATACAAAAATTTTTCTCTAAACTAAATATAAATAAATTATTTTTCTCTAAATTAAAAAATTTCTCTAAATTATAATTATAATAAATATAAAAACTCTACGGAAAATAAATTTAATTGAAATGTTTAAAAGTAAGGAATGGAAAAATATCTGAATTATGCAAACAATAGTTTATTAATTTTAAATTGAAATGTTTAAATTCATATTAATGCTGGATGATGAAAGTTCAGTGAAATCATTTCTCTAATATACTTTCTTTTTTATTTCATAAATGAAAAAAAATTCACAGGAAATGTACCGACATCAAAGCGCAAATTAAATAAATAATTCACCTTTATTGAATATATACACAATAAATACTTCCTTGCATTCATAAAGTGGGTTCCATTATTTCTTTGAAATGGAAAACATCAACCCAATTATTCACTCAAAATGGTCAAATAGCTTAAAATATCTTCCATTCAACTCAATACTTCTATTTAAAAAAATCAAATTCCGCTTAGAATTAATTATTTGACGAAATTCAATAGATTCTCTTTTGTATGAATTTAGTGCAATATTTTTTAATTGAAAGTTATAAGAAATTTCTGATAAAAGTCTTGAAGTACCAATCACTTGTAGAATGATAATTAATTTCATTTTCCTCATAAGATGAAGCATATTAAATATTCTCATTTTTATGAAAAGGAAATATATTTTTCTTAAATAAAATTTAACTGCGATAGTCAATACTATGGACATCGCTCTATAAATCATAAAATATATACTTATTGAATATTATAAATTTATTTGTATTTTTTAATTTTATAGATATTTATCCATTCGAAAATGGTACATATTTGATGAATATAATTCAGTTTTTGTTAATCTTGTTCTTATTTTTGTAAAAATTTATAAAATAAATTTATAGTTTATTATAAAATAAATAATAGTTTATTATATAAATTTCAAATTTAATTTCTTAGGTATAATTTAATACAAAATGGCTCTAATTCCTCAGATCAATAATCATATTTTAACTCACTAATATTTTTATATATTATATTATAATGTAATTTGAAATCAAAAAAATAATATTTGAATCACACAAATCCCATTTATATGTATGTTGATATTTCTTTAAATTTAAAATGATTCATCAAAAAATAAACAAATTTGTGTTTTTTATGACAACAATAATAAAAATTTGTAATAATTTTTTTAGTAAAGGGATTCCAAACACATTTGCTATGATTAGAATAATCTATTATTCCGGAGGATTTAATCACTTTGTGTTTTATAATCATTTATAACTTTAATCTAGCTTAAAGTCATTTTTAACTTTAAAAAATGATTTCAATTATAGATGTTAAGATAAAAACTTAATTGTTATTTAAGTTAAATAACATTAATTGTTATTTAACCTTATTTACATTCGAAAAAGAGCAAGTTTGGTTTACTTGCTGCGAAATTATTATTCGGCTTTGATTCAAAGATTTTTTTCTTGATTTTTTATACTGTTTTAAGTTTTAATATTGTAATATTTTATAAAATATGTTTGTGATATAGATATTTAAATAATTAATATTGTTTAAGTTTTAAACACAAAAATATACATTATTTTCCATTTATTAAATAAATTATAATATATATGACAATGGAATTAGGTAGAATAATTATACAGAGTATTTTACGTCTAATTATAATGACTAATTAAAAAAAAACTGAAAGAATATTTTCCTGCATTGCTTAAAATTTAAGCTATCTAATTAATAATTCATTAAGTTACTTTAAAATCTTACGAAGCTAACTAATGAACTGAGGTAGATATATTAGAAGCTAAAATACTAATTTAACTTTGGGATCAAAAGGATATAATCCTGGATAAGTGCCTCTCTTTTCAATCATCTACTGAATCCAAATATTAGAAATGAGACGGCAAAGGTTGTTAGAGACCTCAGTTTAGAAAGTTAATCTTTAATTTTCTCGAACTAATGGATCCGATGGATTTTAATTCTGTAACAATCGAATATATTGATTCGTTTTAGGGAGATTTTAAAACTAAGATTTTTAGTCAAAGTTGCAAATTTCTTTTAATATTGCTATAAAAATTGCTAAATGCATTTATTATGTAAGGTTAAATCTCATTTTATACATATAGGATAATGGATATTTAATATGCAACAAGTAATAAATGTGATTTTATCCTTGCGATACTGATTTTTTAGAATATTGGATTTATAACGGTTCTTACTGCTTTTTCACTGTTCTCATTATTCTTCCCCTTAATATATTTAAACAGGGTCAAATTTATACCCGGAATACCATTGGTACCATCGGATGACATGGCTTCCCTGCTCATATTGTGGAGTGTCCAAATTTTAGCAACGAAAAGGTTCTGCAATACCTTCATTTTTTTAGACTTTTTAAATATTTTCGGATTTATGGAGATTGTCTAGTTCTGCTAGATATTTCCTAGATTAACAACAACAACAACATACCGATTCTGTCATTTTTTTTATTATTTCCATTAGAATCTCGTAAGCCAATTCAGTAGCTAAATGATAAGAACTCTGTTTCCCTGGTTACAGTACGTATATTTTATCTTTGCTTTGGTCTTGGATGCTTGTTACAGCTTTTATTTCTCTTTAAAATGAGCCCTGGAGTCACTGCAACCTAGTGGTAACTGCAACCTTCACTCTTCAGATATAAAGGTCAGTAGTTCAATCCCAGACACTGTTCAGTTGTGGGTGATGGGTATTATGTTTTATCTTATGCATGCATATCTATCGAATGAGTGCTTGAAAGTTGGCCAAGTGTTCTTTCGTGCAAGACATAAAAACGGGCTTTTTTCAACTGACAGGCCTCTGGTGGAAGGGTGTAAATTGATAAAGGTGTTATACAGTGTACAGTAAAATGCTTTACAACGACTTCTGGCAAGTACACTTGGGACGTCAAAATCGTTTGTCCTGGTTCACTTACCTATTTGTAAATGAAAGTATGTCAAGAATGGAACCTATTCAATGGATGGAACCTATTCATAACTTGAAAGGTAGATTCCTTTCGTATACATACCTCATTCTTATATAATTTCTGTTTTTGAAAGTTATGCCTCTAAATTTTGATAATTATGTCTCTATATGCCTCTATATTATGCCTCTCTCTCTTGTATATATATATATATATATATATATATATATATATATATATATATATATATATATATATATATATATATATATATATATATATATATATATATATATATATATATATATATAGATTTCAATTTTCTATATAAGTAGAAATAGATTTATTCATATATTTTATAAGCCTCGTATATAAACAGCACTTTAAATATTTACAATAGACAAGCAGTTGCAAAAAGTTTTTAAAGTATTCAATAAATATATTCAAGTATTCAAGTTAGTGCAGCATTAATAAATAATTATACTGATATTATTTAATTTCTCTTGTCTTATAACATTTGGAAATTAGCTTTATAAACTTCCATCTATCGAAAATCTCACGGTATTTTAGTTATTAAAATTTGCGATTGAATTCTAAGAACTACTTACTTAAATCAATAGACTGCTAATATCATTTATTCCTGTAATATGTATATGATAAATTTACTTTTAAAATGTTAATGGCTATTGTAATCTAGTCAACAAAAACGTAATTTTTCCATTCAGATGATATTAAATTAAAATAACCCATAAAAACTCTACGAATAAGAAAATATTTAATTCGATCCCCCCAATTATTATTAAATAACGAGTTATTACTCGTTATTTAATATTAACTGGTATTAAAAAAATATTGAGCATTTGCCTCCTGACAATAGATCCGATTAACAACTTGAGTCTTCCGGATTTCTTTCTTTGTGATTACGCAATAGGTGTGTAAAAAAAGAACTTTTAAATAGCTATCTGCCATTAAGTCATTTAGTACGCTGTGACAAAATTTCATATTTAGAATTTATAACGCAAGGAAAAAGAATGTTGTTGCACCAGCATGCTTCTAGCCATGTTTCTAGCCATGAGTTGGGATCTACGAGTTAGGTAAAAGCAACTGGATGGAGTCTTCATTGTTTTAAATCAGGCACCAAGCAGAATACCCCCAACATTTGCACAGTGACCCCCAGAGGTATCATTTTACTTGGAGGACATTGCGACCATCCCCAGTTTTCACGTGAATCAGCCACTATTAGCAAACATGACGAACTTTCGGTTAATCTGGGATTCGAAGTCCCTACCTTCTGACATTGAAAAAGACATCCAAACCAACCAGACCCCCATGGCCTTCGAAAAGAAAGTATAAGTTTTCTTAAATAGATTTTTTGACAGGTGCGCAAGTAAAATTCTAGGTTTATCCATTATGATATATGTATACATATACATAGCGGTGCAGACGAGCCTTGGACTGTACCTTAAGGTCAGCAGGTTTGAAATGCTCACCAATCACCAAGTGCCTCATCATTTTAAACTACGATTGAGCATCAAAGTCCCAAATCAGCTGACACCCTTCTCTTTGCATATCACGCTACACCAGCTGAAGAACTTTGGGCATGACAGATTAACATGCAAACGTCCCCAGCCAACGGAGCTCCAACAACCCCATTCAGGGAGAATGTGGTCACCCTTTCACTCTGTGCTCGCAGAAAACGAGGCTCTAACATGTAGATCTCAACGAGAAGCGACGTGGAGCTATTATGTCACTGGAACTCACGATTAAGACACATGAATACGACTTAGCGTATATAACAATTCCTAAAGATTGTCGAGATACTTGTACTCAGCAGATTTACAAAAAAATTCTACCATGGTACAGAGCTCTTAAGCCATTCTTAATTCATTAATGTTATTATAATAGTTACTCTTAATTTAAATTCAGCATCTAATCAATTTTATGGATAGCTTCACTATCAACTGCAAACTATCTTATGTTGGTGAACATCTTTCTTCCAAGCAAAAGAAGGGTACTTTAAGAAGAGATAAATGCTCGCAAAATTATTGTGTAGGTAAAATGTTATACTCTAGAAAGATACAGAAATGTTATTCCCTAGAAAGATACACTATACATATTCTTTACCAATGTTTTCACAAAATTTAATAAAAATTTCAAAGATAATATTTGAATAAATAACACTATGTGTGAGACGATTACAATTAAATTTGGTAAAATATGGTATGTGTTTCTTTCTGTCTCAGCAATTATATATATTTCCTTTTAATGTTGTTATCCATGATCAATAGAAGAGACTCTTGGATAAAAACTTTTGATCAAAGCAATAAATAAACTTAAGTTGATCTCACTCAGTTTCTTTATTTGTTTGTATTCTTTTTTATATTTAGCACTGAGGAGTTTCAATATTTAGATAAATTGCGATCGAGATAATTATGTATAATCATAAGGTGGTTCAAGATAACTGGATGTCAGGATATAATTGAAGACCCCATTCTCTCTCTCTCTCTCTCTCTCTCTGTCTGTCTGTCTGTCTCTGTCAAAGATTTTTTTTTATTTCATACCCACCCAAACCTAATATCTAACCCACCTAAATATTTTTAATAATTTTAAAGTTAAGTGTTTTCATTTTGAATTAGGAGTAAATGATACATCATTAGGAAATATGAATTAGGGAATATGATACATCAAAAAAATTTTTACTACGTATTTATCTCCTAATAACTTGAGAGTCTATTTTTATTTTCTTAAAAGGAATTTTTAATTTCACGTTGATAAATGAGATAGAAACACGAATTAATATGGTTCTTCCACGTATTCCAATCGAAATTCATAAGAAGGGAAAGGCACATTAATCACAAAAATTAATGGTTTAATACCCAATTCTATGCAAAAACGAATTTGTTTGCTTATATTTTTTATGATTTATAAATCTGAAATCCCTTCATTAGAAACTAAATATATATATATATATATATATATATATATATATATATATATATATATATATATATATATATATATATATATATATATATATATATATATATATATATATATATATATATATATATATATATATATATATGTATATATATATATGTATATATATATATGTATATATATATATATATGATTCCCGGTGGCTTAGTGGTAGTGAACCTCGAACCCAGGACACAAGTATGATCATCGGGCTGGACAAAGTTAACTCAGCCTCTCATGTTTCAATGGGTTGATAACCTGAGTACCCAGTATGCTGGGAACTAAACACTGAGGGTTTCGCATTAAAGTGAGCACCTAATTTGAACATATGCTACGCACCCCAGAACCTCTCGGTCGGTCAGGAAAATAAAGATGGCCTATATGGGCTGTCGTGCCATAGAGTTTATATATATATATATATATATATATATATATATATATATATATATATATATATATATATATATATATATATATATATATATATATATATATAAAGGTAAACAAAAATATTAATATCAATACAAGTTTTTCAAACTTAAGATTTTGGTTCTTATCATTAATTATAACAAATTGAAGTAAATAACACTGTAGTAGAAATCTGGTAAAAAATTTTCAACAGCTTTCATTTACAATGTATAAATGTAGAATATGTAAAATATGTAGAATCATAACAAATGTTTAGTGCTTCCCGAGAATTTTCATAAATAAGGAAGAAATAGCGTAATTCAATCTCACAATGAAGGAGGCATAAGGTACACGTAGGCATTATTCACGAAAGAAGAAAAACAAACAGAATGAACATAGAAATAAAAGAGGTTCGTAATAATTATTTCCTGTTATTCCACAGGGCTGGGATTGAACCCGCTATCATTCACTTTAAACCGTGCTTGATAATTAGTAAGCCATAATGAGCTCTTTGGAAATTTGTATATTAAAGTATGATCTTCTATTTTTGATCAAATTTACCATTCTTTTTATCTATAATTTAAATCAATTTGAATAAGAGAAAGAAATCTATCCCCTTTCTGCACAAATACCGTTTTAAATAAGTAATAATAAGTTATCGTAGTTCAAAACCATAACAGCCACAATGCTTTAATCAACTAATCTCAGATTGTCTAGCGAAGCTAGGCAATCTCCATAACTTCAATTTAAAAAGATACAAAAAATCTGAAACAAAGTTTAGAACAATATAAAAATACAAATGAATATACAAAGTTTAGAGCAACAGAGGATTCTAAAGAACATCATCCATTTTAAAATCCAAGCAAACTAAAATATGGGCCATGGTTAACCATTAGAATAAACAAATATGTATATTTTCACAATTTATTTGCTCATTAGAAGAAATAAGTAAATTTATCATTCGAGGTATAATATATTCTTTCCATACAAACTTATAGATCTACCATTAAATTTTTCTTTGTCTTTTGCCTTGAAACACCTATTTTTTTACTATGAATTGAAGGTTTTCGTAATTTTAACATCATAGATAATTCACAAAATGATACAACTATATATTTGAAATAAGTTTTAATTTAATAAATAATATTTAAACTTTTGAGAGTAATTTTTAGGGTTTTTTCTTATCTTTTTGTGTATCAAATATCTTGAAAATAAGACCATGTAATTCACGTTAAAATTATGGCATGAAAAACTCATGTTTTAAAATTAAAATTTTAATTCGAAATACAAAGAAAAAACTATTTCACAGTACCTGATTCTTTATTAAAAACAGAAATGGGAATCAGGGTTTCTTTAGATTTACATCTTTTGCTATTTGACATTTTTTCGTCAAAAACAAAGTCGGTAATTGCTTAAATCATTCCTAAATACAAAGGAGTAAAAACCTTTCTGTAGCATGAAGTAATGAAGTTGCAATTAATTTTTTCGTCATGAACATTCCTGCAGACAATTATTTTGGAGTGTTGCTTTGCACGGAAATTATTTACTAAATGAATAATTTCCATCTGGAAGCTGTAACTGTAAGTGCTGAACAATGAGCAGTTTATAGAGATTACAACAGATAAAGTGTTTAGTCTACATAAAAGATAACAATGAATTAATTGTTAGATGAAGATCACATTAAATGAAGAAATTTATTTTTAACATAACTATTTCCAGAAAATTTATTTGTACCTAAAAACGTTGATTTATGATTAAATAAACAATTAAAATAATATCATCTTTTTATACATAAAAATCTTATTATACATAAAAATTTATTTGTAGCTAAAAACGTTGATTTATGATTAAATAAACAATTAAAATCATATCTTATTATACATAAAAATCTTAGCTTTTGCACAGGTGCCGTATAATGCATGATGCCAAATTCTGAGATCGGCGATTTTTTGGCGGATTTTCTTATGTATCTCGTAACCTGGTTTTAATTACGTCATACATATGGAGACCTATAAGAAGTGTGCAGAAAATTCTATTTTGGTAACCCTAATATTTACATCATCGCACACGTAACGAAACGTCATCTTGGCAACATTTCTTCATCGCCAAAAAAATTCAGAATTTGGAATCGTGGATTATACGGCACCTGTGCCCTTAATTTTTTTGTTGCTTATAAGCGTTTAACAAATTTAAATTTCACTGCAAAATTATATAATATATATTTATTCAAAATTAAAACGTAACTACTCTTTATACTTCAGTATTATAAAATACTCAATCACATTCCAATGTTACATTCTACACCAATCATGCTAAAATTAAAAATACAATAATTATTACTTAAAGGCATGCAAGAAAAATGCTAAAATAATTTTTTATATCAACTTTGTTTAGTTAAAATGATAATTAAAAAGTGCAGAGTTATTTGGTATTCATTTATTTAAGAATAAAATTAATCTAAGAAGCATACAAATAATAAATGATAAGTCAATATATTTAATCTTTGTAAAACAGAAAAGATAATTATTTCAGTATTGCTTTGATTAACCAGATAATCGGAGTAATATATCAAATTTTTTAAATGAGATATTAATCAAAATTTTCTATTATAATTTAATTAAAAGAATTTCCTTCCATTACAATTTATTTGTTCTGATGCTTACGGCTTATTAACATTATAAATTAACAATATTAATTGCTGTAATTTTGTTTAAATCCTTTTTGTCAGATAAAAAATAAATATTGAGAAAATGAATGAGCGGCTTTCTTTTCTAAGAATCTTATTTTTTTAGCTTAGATATAAATTATTTCTTTGACTTAAGGAGAATGTTAGATATTTTAACGATAACGATTTCTCCGCATCACAAAACATATAAAAAGTATTTTAGCATTTTTATGGAAACTAAATATGTTAGCTTTAAGTAAAAAGGAAAAAGTGTTTTCCTAAAGATATAAGTTTCTATTTTAATCACACAGAGTATAAGAACTATTTGCATTTTTTATACAATACCATGATTGATGAAGTATTGGTTAAAATATGAATAAACAAATAAAAACATTATTTTTTAGCTTTAAAATATATTGTCGTAAATTTTAATTAGAGATGTTATAAAGTTTCTAATTTAGTTTAAATAATGTATACATATTGTGATGTCAGGAAAGAAAACATTTGGTAAATGAAGACATTTTAATGGTAAAATGTCTTCATTAATTCATAGAAGATTTATTAAAAATGCTATTTTCCCTTGCTCAAATCCCCATTTACCTGACTTTTTAATTAATATTTCTACTTAATTTTCAACTATTCATGCATTATTTACATTTGGATGAATTTTTTACGAAGTTTTGCTTAAGCATTTGGCATTCAATTGACATTTTTGTCAAAAAGTTAATTTAAATATTTTTTGGCACAGATGCCGTGTAATCCAAGATGCCAAATTCTTAGTTTGGTGATTTTTTAGCGTATTTTCTTGTTTATCTGGCAACGTGGTTTTCATTACGTCATTCAGATGGAGATCTATAAGAATTATGTAGAAAATTCTACTTTTCTTCATAATTCTTATAGGTCTCCCAAGTATTTACGTCATTGCGAGACGTCACAATACGTCATCTTGGCAACATTTCTTTGTCACCAAAAAAATTCACAATTTGGCATCCTAAATTATACCGCATTTTTGCAATTTTTTATGTTTTTCAAGTTTTATTTAAATTTTAAAATATCCACACGAAATATTCATTCATAAAAGATTATTTTAAGCATTTAAATCAGATATATTGTGCATTGTGCACATAACAGGCATTTTTATACTTTAAAATAAATAAACAACGTAACAATCCACCTAATCCTGAATTTGTAAAAATCCATTCTATTCCACACAAGATCGATGTTTTCAATTACCAAAGAGCCAAACAATGTTT
This sequence comes from Latrodectus hesperus, assembly GCA_037975125.1. Lineage (NCBI taxonomy): Eukaryota > Metazoa > Arthropoda > Arachnida > Araneae > Theridiidae > Latrodectus > Latrodectus hesperus. The sequence continues at coordinate 16,450,643 of CM075860.1, read as the reverse complement.
GCATCAAGTCAGTAAATGCAAGAAACTTGTGGAAGGCTATTAATAATCTGGACAGATAACGCTAAGCCGACTTTAGATTCTCATTTCGGACAAAGGGACAAAAAAGCTGGTTGGAGAGGAGAAAGTGTTTCCGGAGATTCCGGGCGCTTGATCCCGAAAATAGAGTTTTATTGCTTAGCAGGCGTATTACTAAAAGAAAAGCGCATTTTTAAAAATCTAGATAATATTTTACAAAGAGAATTTTTAAAAAAAAGACTTTGAATTTCCGTATTTTTATCTCCAATCGCAACTTAAAAATTATTTAGATAACAAATTATGTTACAAGAAAATTCTCATTCAATTATCTTAAGCATTTTATTTTTATTTAATTATTCACAGCACAAGTAAAGATTTTTTCGGTAATTTAAATCAAACTTTTTACTCAGAGATATTGCTATCTTACTAAATATTATTAATTTATTTTATTAACAGAATGCTTACTCAATATATGAAACATGTTTCTTTTATGCAATAAATTAAAATAATTAATTTTTCTAAATGCAAGGAATGAAAGAAAGGTTATGAAAAAAAGGCAAAATAAAAAAAGAGTTGAAAAAGATGAAACTTTTTAATTTGTTAAAAAAAGAGTGAAGAATGTATTTTTTCGTAAACTACAAGTGATAAATGCTCTGATACCAGAGATTTGATATTTAACAACCCCTCATAAATGTTATTTTGACAAATAATTCAGATAAACTAATCTATGTGACACGACAGCCCATGTGAGCCAAGGCCTACCATGTCCATCTCTGTTTTCTTGTCCAAGAGGTCCTGGGAGGAGAAGCATATGTCCAGATTAGGTCGTCAGTTTAACGTGAAACTCAAAGTTCTTAGTTCCCAAGCATGCTTGGTATACTCAGTTTATCAACCCATTGAAGAAGATGAAATGTTGAGTCAACTTTACCCAGCCCGAGGATTGAACCTTAGACCTGTGTCTTGAGAGTGTGAAAACCTTCAATTAAGCCCCCGGGCTTCAACAATTTAAATACTAAAAGTTATTACAATGAACAAATAAATTTTCAGAAAAGTGTTTGTAATATAATATTTCTTTGATTTATTTTTAAATCTTAATTTAATACATTTAAATGAATTGATTTTAATATAAAATTTATTAGTATGTTGGTACTTTGGAAGTTTGTAATTATATTCTAAATCAGAAAATTTTATTTAATGGACACTAACTTGCCTATTTAATAAAATACGAAATTATAATTCATTTTGATAGCAATTTTAATAATAATCTTCATTTAATACAAATTGTGATAAATAAGAGTTTAACCAGTAAGTTTTAACTAATGATTCTTGATAGACTTTGATTTATAAATTGTTGAGATCATATTGATTAATTATCTTACTAAAAATCAATTCTTTATTAGTTATTTTCATTAAGTTATTTCACACTAAAAATTGATGTTAATTCGCATAATGTAAGAAAATTCTAATCTGTTAGATATCAAAGGTTACCGTCTAATTAATTCAGTTAATCAGAAACAATCAGAAAAATCTTATGCTTTTGCGATTTAACAACACTTAACTATCTTTTGAACTGTATTTATTGTATAATTGTTTTTTTATTCATTTTACATAATCATTTCATTATTCATTTTATAAAATAGTGCAAAAGTCACTGTGAACCAGTTCAAAGAGTATTATTCGTTTTAGTTAATTATTTTTTTATAAAATCCATTAGAAAATTTGGAAGGAAAATACACTTATAAAAGCAAATGAAACAGAACTGTAAAATAAATGGAAAAAATTTTTAATTACTAGAAATTAAACTATATACTCTCAAAATATTACCTGAATCTAGAGAAAATTGTATAAGAAAAATAAGACAAATGGAATTGCAATGCGATTAAAAAATTTGTTAGAAGTGCAGACATATTGATTCTATAACATGGAGTGTGTATTTAAAAAGCTCCTAAAAAAAAAAAAACAAAAACAGGAAAATCTAATACCATTTATCACGATCATATTATCAGATCACAAAATGTATGTCGGAATTTAAACTTAAGGATAACCTTAACAAATTTTCATGGGCGAATAATCAAATTTCTGTTTTTTAGAACGGATTTGACAGTTTATTCTGTATAATAAACAAGATAAAGAAAGTAAAAAAAACCATAGATCATCCACTATATTAATTTTAATAGATTTTTAGGAAAAAAAATTTTTTTTGTATTGCAATGTGGAGATAGCACCAACTACGGTTCATTTGGGTAAGAAGTTTTGACTAGCAACAAATTTTTCGGTGTTAAAATGCAAATGGTGTATTCGTTTAACAGACAAACAAATTGCTACTATCAGCGACCTTTGCCACAAGAATACAGTTCACAGAACCACAAACGCCGTAGCTCTGCGGATCAAATATCACGTGACATCAGATACATTATAGATATTCATACCATATAACAGAAACCCCAAACAATATGGAATGAGATTACATTTAATATTGTTCAGTATTCACATTGGTACGAAATATTAAAAAATTAAGGATGTGCAAGCTTCGAGTATCTTTCTCTAAGAGTATCGAGTATCCTTTTCTGAGAGTTATATGGAACTAAATGATTATTTATTATGTCATTATCGTAACTCAAGGTAAAACGACAAAAGAAGTTTTCGATAACCCTATGAATCTGATATTAGCAGTATCTATGATTATATCTTTCTTCAATAGGCTTGTGTATTGAACTATTTTTCATGCTTCCGAATGAAGAATAATTTATTAATGTTCCGAATGAAGAATAATACACTGATTCTGATTGGAATCAGTGATGAGTCTGAGATGAAGTCAATAATTTAGGTAGATAGAATAGACGTTGAGCTAGTTGTTGCTGTTTTTACACCAATATGCTTCACTGTACCTAGACATTATGTTAGATGGAATCAACCGTGTAGGAGTCTTCGTAATTTATAGAATCAGGAACCAAACAGAAGACTTGCTAATACTTGACCTGCCATCCCAAAGGTATCATTCCACAAGGATGACACTTCGACTATGACCTATTTAACATGACCAGCCACTTTTAGTGAACACGACGTATCTTCGCTTAAGCTGGGACTCAAACTCATTAACTTCCGTTCCGATAATGACTCATAATAATGATAAGAATGAAGCCCTAACCAAAGGTCCCTGTGCCTTAGCGTTGAGCATTAAAAAACATTGTTTTGTTTATTTGTTTATTTTGCAATTTGTGGTTACTTTCGGAAAAGTGGTAAGAGATGTGTGCAAATTTATTGATAAATTTTACTCGATGAAGCAAAGCAGAATTTTGATGAGAGTGACATAGAAATCTCTAACATCTTATCAGCATAAATAAAATCTCAGTAATATCTTGCTCCTTTATAAAAATATAATGTACTTAAATAATCCTTTTGAGCTGAGCAATATAGAAAATATTTAAGCAAAAATTAAGATTTGTCTAAAACGAAATCCTTAAATTTTAGATTACACTACTTAAAAGAAAAATATTATTGGGAAATTTCTCTTACTCGAAAGGATCACTTGAAAAGAATATCGAACAAAATGGGAAAGATTTTTATCACGCCACAATCTATTTCTCTCAACTGGATACATTTTCCTTTATCAAAATTAGTCGTCACTTAGTGTTGAAAATTTAAATTGAAAACACAGTCCCCTATATTAAGAGATTATATTCATCTTTCGCTCAAATTTTGTGTTGCAAAGGTTTTGACAAGATTTTAACGATTATTTGCTAAGGATAATTTAAAATTGCTTTTAGATGATTAAATCTATTTCTAGAAAGCTGCTCTGAAATTTTAGCGCCACCTATTGTTAATGTTTATAGTTAATTTTGGTAATCTTTTAAATAAGATTTTTATTGGATTAAAAATAAACGTACCTTCTATTTCATTCTTTCAATGACTATGTTTTCAACTTAATATCAGTAAATTTTAACAAAGATCTAACAGAATAATAATAGAATCACAAACTTTTTTCAAAATCAGTAAGAAAAAGTGCTTGATTTTCAACTTATATAATATTAGAAGCGAATCAAAAGACTCCATCTCAACTCAAATTGTTATTAAATTAATAAATTCGCAAAAAATATATATAATAACATTATAAAGAATTATAATCAACTACACTAAGGAGTCTGAAAACTTATAAATAATTTGAACTTTATATTCAGAGCCAAATTAAAAATTTTTAAGCAAATATAGATCTTTACAATCTTATTCAATTTTTAGTATCAATTATTAACTGATAATTAGAAATAAATGTCTAATGTTTTGATAATGTTTACAATATTCTCTATAAAAAATATATTTATCTAGTTCTTACTAAAAGAGAGAGAGATCGATATATTGTATTTCTGAAATTACATTTTTAAAGTTTTTAAACTTCTGAATGCATCTGTTCAGACTTGAAAATAGGAAACTTTAATGTATTTAAATATGTTTACATCGTTATATTTCATTCTAAATCTTAATTAAAAAATGTCTATAAGTTTAAAAGGAGAATTTTTGCATTATAAAAGTCAAGAAAATTATGATACTGAACTTCAAAAGTTCTACTTTTTTACTGTTTCGTTTTAGAACAACTTCCAAAAAACAATTTCGGAGTTTAGAGCAAAATCTATCGGGCAGTAAAAAGGAGAACCTTGAGAAGTGTTATCAATTATCTGGACAGCAGTCACTAAGCCTTCCTTTAAATTCTCATTTCAGATATCTGGACAGAGGAGCTGGCGAGGAAAGGAAATTTCCAAACAAGATTGGATGTCCTTGATCCCTAAAAATGGAGTTTTATGGCCTTTGCTGCTATATTTTTTCTTTTAATGAAGTTTCACTTTCCAGAAAAATCATTCTTCTACATCATTTAGTAAATGGGAACATCAAAAGAATTTTTATTTTCCTAGATGACTTTACTAAAACATATAAGTTTATACAATCAAAAAGTTTATTTAAAAATATATAATATCAATGGCAAAAAACTTAAAATAAGAAACAAAGTACGAATGAGTTTTTGAAATCTTTGTTTTAATCATATTTGTAATACAGAATCAGAAAATATCGTATAAAATTGACATTATTTTCTTGTGAATTAAATTTTAGAAAATAGTTTTACATATTTATAGAAAATTTTATTTATAGAGAATTTAATTAATTTTGTTACTAAAATAATTGTAAATGAATAGTTTTAAATGTGTGTTATAAATATAATAAGTTTTTGCTACTAAATGGGAATAGTTGAATTTTCTCTTATGAGTTTGTTGCTTAAAATAAATACAAAGAATCATTAAAAGTTGATATCGTGCTGTTTAATATTAAAAAAAATTAAAGCAAGTCATTTATTCTGGAATATAGTAAATTGTTGTTTTGTTTATAATCAAATTACCTTGCTGGCCACCCAAATTGCAACACCAAGAAAGACAAGCGACATCACAACAAAATTTATTTCGTAGATAACATGCTGACTAAGTATCAAATGATTAAAATTATTGACTTCTGTGAAGTGTGGTTCCTGCCAAAATCAGTTGCCATAGTAGTCCCCATTGTTGGAGATCACAGTTACCACAAACCTTGGCATTGATTCACAGAGATTTTGGATGTGTCCTCAGGGTACAGCAGACCAATTAGCTTCCACACGTTGCCTAAAGTTGATCTGGAGTGGTAGCTGGAATGTAATCTGGGTCAATCATTGAGCAACCATGGACCCTATGTTTTCTATAAGCGAAAGATCTGGAGAGCGATCGGACCAGGGAAGCAGTTAAATTTGGAGATTGACCAAGAATCCTTAGAAAATGCATGCTACTTGTGGTCGTGCATTATCCTGTCGAAATATGGCTATGGGCAAGCCCTGAGGGTAATAAAAGACAGTTGGCTTCAGCACCTCGGAGATGTAGTGCTGGCTGTTTAAAGTACCGGCAATGCGTACTAAAGGAGATCGAGAGGGATATCCAATACCGTCAAATTCCTTAATACCCAATGCAGGACCAGTGTGATGGTGCATAACGCAGCTGTTCAGCATCCTCTCTCCACGGTGTCTCCAAACTCGAATGAGACCCTCGTGGTATTATAGACAGAAGCGTGACTCGTCTGTACAGACAGTTTTCATTCCAGTTCAGCCATCAACCTCCTTCTTTCATCGCACCATTGACGACGGAAACATGTTTGGTTCTGCGTCAAGGGTAGACGAAGCAATGGACATCTTGCGGACAGACCACTCTGCTGTGAATGGCTTCGAATGGTACGCGCAGACACTAGATGATGCTTTACATATTTGATGTGCTGTGCTATGGTTCGCGATATGGTTGAGTGAATAGTTATTGCCATGCGCCCAATTTGCCTGTCATCACGTGAAGTTATGCACTGAAGTGGAAGCGATCGAACACGTTGGTCCGTCATATCCTCCTGCATCCAACGATCGCATATCCGCATTGCAGAGTTGTTTGGTTTTGTTCAACACGACTACCGATTTTCCTGAAAGGTAATCCTATATCACGGTAGGTGGCTATCCTTTCTCTGTCGAACTCGGATACTTGGTCCAAAAATAATCACTGTTTTCAACGAGGCATAAGTGATTGTTAAAAAAAACCACAAGAAAATCCCAATTGATGAACTTGAAATCATCAAATTCTTCAAGCCTTATATTTCGTTTTGAAGTGGCGCCACAATCACACGTGATGTGCGTCTGAGCTGAAATTCTAATTATTTGCACATCTCACCTCCGTTAATATATGTTGTATATTTTACGTTATTTGGATGCTTCTTTCAGGATGTTGCCTTTACGGTGGCCATCAGTGTATTTTAGGAAATAATATGCAAATTATGCTTAATTTTTTAAATAGCACATTACTTTAGAATTCACTGCAGTATGAATTCTCCTGCTATCTTTCAAATCTTCAAAACGCATTAATTGAAATGTTTCAACAATTTTCTTCAAACGTTTTATTATAATACAAGAATATAAATGAAAACATGTGCAATTTTAATATTTTAAAATAAATTCAGAGTAGAGATAGTCTAGAAAAAATTATTTTGAGTTCTAGATTAAGTTACCATGAATCTTCAATGTTTCATGCTAGAAATTGATTCATTTTCAAAGATAATAGATTATTTTTTTTAATTTCCAAATATTATATAAAAATGCGAAACAAGAAAATAAAATCTAAGCAATGTTGAATGAAATCATCAGAGTAACTAGTTAAGAATTACAGGATTTATTCTTTGTTATAAAGGAATATAAATCAGTAGAAGAGCTTTCTTTATATTCAAAACACTAAGGATTTTCAAAGGCCTCATAACGAATCTTAGCTAAAAAGCTATGTTCTACGCGGTATTAATCTTACCAATTTTTATTATTTGAGAAAAAAAGCATCATATATATTCCGGATTAAGTTCGTTGCCAATAAATTAAATTATAGAGACTTTCAATTGAAAATAAGATTTAGTTAAGAAAGCTTAAACTTATGTAAATAAAGGTTAAGAAATAAGATGTGTTTTTAATAGTTTATGTAAAACACATAAAATAACATGTCACATAAATTGTTTCTGAGGTCAATCTTTAATACTATAATACCTTGAATTTATAGTGTGATAGTATAGTACTGTAAACGTTAGTAATGCAAAACTGAGAAGTCTAAAATGCAGCATCAAAAAAAGGCCAAAATATAACAAAAAATATTATCTGACTGATGGCATATTTCATAATGTAACATGAGGACCAAATAATTGAAACTGCAGCTTCTTGTAGAGTGTGAATGAAGAAAATATCAATTGTTCGTGCAGCCACCATTAATGACTTTCACCAACTCAGCATAGGACTAAAATAGCTTTGAATGTATCGTTAAAGCATAGCAATCCATGTGCATTCCACATATTGACATTGTTATCTAATATAGAAAAGAATGATGTATCTCCTAACCAGTTATTTTTCTAGCATGAATCACACATTTTAGATTGGCGATAGATTGGATGAACAAGCTCACAGAGAAAGAAATTCAATTCTAAAAGGTGAAAAACTCTTAATCAGTTAGAGACGCATGTGGTGGTCGAGTATTATCATGTAGGAATATGGTGGATGTCAAGCGCCAATGGTATCAAAGGATCATGGACTTCAACAATGTTAACACTTCAGAGATGGCTTTTCAGTGTAAAAATATTGCGTAATAGAGGGATGTGGGAGCGAAATTCTATAACATCCTAAACCACAATACCAGGTGCAATTCCAGTTAAACAATTAAATAGACACTCACCTTGGTGTGTTTCCAGACTCGAATCCGAACCATTGTAAGAAGAAAGCAATCAAAAGCGAGATTTACTAATAACAATGTGATTCCCTTCTGTAGTTCATATCCATCATTCGTCGCAGCATTGACGTCACAAACTCTTGTTAGTTTTGAGTTAAATGTAAGCAAAAAAGGGATACCTTATGGACATTCCATTCAGCTACAAATGGTGTTGAATGGTTCCAGCGAACACCAAACGAGAATTAATGTTATGCCATGGTTCGTGATGTGACTGAGCGTCTGATCACTGGTATAGGACTGTCATCACATGCTATGGTTCAACGATATAGGTGCGATCGTTTCCACTGTGTGCTGTTGTTTCTACATCCAGTAATTATAGATCTGTATCACAATTTCTTGGGTTCATCCAGCATGTCAAATGTCAACCAGAAAAGGAAAGATTAGATCTTCAGATTTTTTCTTTTCTTATTTAGAAGACGCTTGGTGTATCTAAGAAGTATAGTTAAACAACTTACGTTAGGAAAATAAAATCCTAAGAAAAAATGACGTTCTTAATATCAGCAGCACTTTTCCATTTATATAAAGTTACAAGTGCCACTGCATTTGCTCGTGTTTCACATATGAGCTCCAATACTTGTGTTCTGCTTACCTCATTGCTACAAACACATGATGTAAATTTTACATGATTTGAATTCTTCCTTCTCGATGTTACATACTGGATAGACAGAAAAGTATAAAATATTAATAAAAACTTCATATTGATGTGTATAAATGAAAATGCACCTCTTGAGAAATCGAAAATTGACCTCATCAAAATATATTTCTAGAATAATCCTATTTATTTGGGAATAAGAGATAATTTAAAAGTTTAACTGTCAAAGTCTTTATATGGAAATTTTATTGTAATATTTTGTAATATATGTTATAAAGTATTATAGTAATAAGAAAGTACATGAAATTTGCCTTAAAAAGGCTGCCACTAAACGCTTGCTTAAGCTTTTAATTCAATTAGATTTTCTGAGAAACAAGTCAACAGTCAGTCTCTGGCAGTGCATATCAAAGAACCAATTTAATCAGTGAGAAGATAAAATTGAACAAGATGTCAGACGAAAATTCTGTGATCAATCAATCAGCAAATTGGTCTTCGTCTTATATTAAAGAGTTTGACGTGTGATTTTAAACGTAGTATAAACTATAGACTCCCAACAGGTTAAGCCCCTAGTCTTTCAAAAATGTGACATTAGTAACTGAACTCGTGACTAGCTAATGAAACTCCATGCAGTGTCACACATTATAAAAATGAACTCAATCAAGTCTGTGTGTATTTTCTTTTTATGTTGTTACTTATGACACTTGGACAAGCCACAAGCTCGCTATGTCGTTGGCTATGTAAATTTAAATCAATAGGGAGCGTCTTTCGTTTTAATCAGAGCACCACGAAGGTGAAAGTACATCCTTGCACTTTTTTAAATTCTCAGATAGATGGCAGCACCAGAGGATCCACATTCAGTTTTGACATTGATTTGAAGGGTTAGGAAATTATCTCCAGACCATTGCACCTATGGTAACTGCTCAATGATCGACCACGGGACTTTCGATTCCACAGATTTTATAAGCACGCATATCGTCTGTACTCGGTGGATCTGTGGCGGCATTGGGAATCGAACCCCTGCCCTTCTGGATGGAAGACTGATACCTTAACCATTCTCCTTCTTAAAATTGGGTTTGTATGTCATTGGGCACCCCTGCTTTTATAAGCATTTTGTACCATTAACTCCAAACCCAATGTTTCCTAGTTCCAGTTGCTCGGGTCACCCACTTTACTAATAAAGTCCGATAACCCTTTAATGGAGTCTAGGTGTAACTCTCTAGTATGGATGAAGCCTAAAGAAGTTAATCTAGGGAGGGCAAGAGCCTCAATTTCGTAAATGACATGCTCTGCCGTTTCCTCTTGCATATGACATTTCCAGCAGATAAGGTCTAGCTGAAACAGTCCCATCTGGTCAGAAAGTCAGTCATGCTAAGGATAGCTTCCTGACTTTCACCAGAAGAAGATGGTTTGGAGGTCATTTCAACCTCAAGTGAAGGATTCATTGCTGCCCCTTTACAAGATTGCCTCTGAGTTCCTTGTCTTTTTCAGCAAGGTCTACTTTAGAGGCTTCACCTGCAAATGCAGAAAGGTTTGTTACTTCTTGTGTCTTTTCAGCCACAAGATAACAATTAAAAAGCTCAGGTAATATAAGTCCACCCAGCATTGTCTGAGTTACTGGGCAAGGCAAATTACTCTAGAAATTCGCCAAGCAACTAGAGGCTCCGTTAAGACACCAATACTGCGGTGCCAATTAGCCATAGGCACGGATCGCATAACACCAGGGTTTACGGGAGCTGGTTCGCGGCCTCTGATTCTATATTCAAGGCTATCCTGTCATTCCTACAGGACATTCGGCTATCCACCACTTGCCGACGCGCCTGGTGGCTGCTCAAGCCCCAGGAAGGTACACGTACCCTCTGGTTCCAGGTACCTTAACCATTAGGCTACTATAGCCCATTTTCTTTTTATGTAACGAAAAAAGAAATTGCAATTCTACATATATTTTCGGAAAAGATTACAAAACTGAACATTTATTAATAAGTCACTTATAATTCATCTTCATTATTAGCTAAATTTTAAATATGATAAAAAATAAGAATTTCCAATTAAGTTCTAATATAAAAAGAAGTTTAAGAATACAAGTTATTAATTAAAATACTTTTCTTTTTGTCAGCTATTAAATTCTCACAGTAAGTCTTTCTTACACACACACACTATATATATATTCATATATATATATATACACACACACATATACATATATATATATATATATATATATATATATATATATACATATATATACATATATACACATATATATACATATATATACATATATATATATATATATATATATATATATATATATATATATATATATATATATATATATATATATATATATATATATATATATATATATATATATATATATATATATATATATATATATATATATATATATATATATATATATATATATATATATATATATATAATAATTCTATATAATATTCGGAGCTCATAAAAGCACAATTAACTTGCTGCAAAATTTAATGGAAGTTTATTGAATTCAAAGAGTATATTTAAATATGAAGAGACAAGCGAGAATAAATCATTTTTAAGGCAAAATGTTTTTTCATTGCCGGAATACTGGCCAAATATTAAATATTTTAAGCACATTCAGTTATAACGAGAACTGACAAAAGCACTTAAATATGTTGAATTTATCGAAAAGAAAGTTATCTTTTTTATCTGCTGCTGACAGCTAAATTACTAAAAAGAAAAATGAAAGGTCGATTGTCTCTAATGCGTTTTCCTTTTTTTTCGCTTTAGAAACATATTATATTTCCATTAGACGTTTTGGTTAAATTTCTTTTTTTGAGGCGTAACTGACAGCGGCGATATTATTTTTAATTTTGAACTTGAAAAGCGCCATATTTGCACATTAGAAGTAATTTTTACTTTAAAACTGTTATAAATGTTTCAAATGTAGATTATAATTCATTTTAAGTACACTGATTTTTCTTGGAAAATCCTCTCTTTCAATTTTTAATAATTTAAATATTTTCTTTAATTTTTATTCTTTTACTTCACTAAAATTCGCAAGTTTTTTAAACTATCAGAATTTTAAATTTACCAACAAATATCTAACTACTTTTTAAATGATAATCACATTTAATTTTGTTTCTATGATAAAAATACATTTTGTTATAGCTTAACAGATAATCAGTAATCGCAAAAATTTTTGTGATAATTTTTTACAAATTGCTTATGATAAAATTTAATAAAAGTTACTGCGTCATATTTATTTCTCATTTGAAGGAATATGTGAAAACCACGCAACAAAATATACAAATATAAATTTAATAAATATTCATTTAATTTATTTTTCAAAAAGGGTCAAATTTATAAGCTGCCGCTCTTAGGAGCAAGATTTAAATTACAATTCCTGGTGATAAAAAATTTCTTTAATAAAATTTTACATCAATGTATCAATTTTCAAATTTCAGAGATATAATTATGTACATTACAATTACTTAACATTAAAATCTTACTAATACTTAAATTATAACTTATTTTCTATTTTAAGTTACACCGGAAAAAGATATTCTATATCAATAAATTAACTAATCTAGATATTTTGAATAAATTATCTTCAATTGTATTAAAATCATCTATAATTTTGTAAGAGTTTATAATTTTTTTCAATGTTTTACGAGAATAAGTAATATTTCCTGCAACAACTCTCTCAAAACTCTAAAATTCTTCATTTAAACTTGTGTTCAACATTCAGTGAAAGAAAAAAAAATTAAATTACCAAGGACCCAATAGTCGATCCTTCCCGTGAAAAAAAACCCTAAAGTGGAGTCATAAATTATCTAGCGAGGCAATCGGTCAGGCGTTCTAATTTAGAGTACATTTAATAAAAAAAAGTTATAGGAAGAGAGTGAATGTACTTTAATATTGTAAGTTTAAAGTTCTCGAAATGAAATTCTTTAAGTATATATTTCTTGTTTTAGAAATAAGTATTTTGAGGTAAGTAATATATGATTGATACTTATTAGAGTAAATCAAATATTAAATACAGGTAATATATATATATATATATATATGTATGTATGTATGTATGTATATATATATATGTATGTATGTATATATATATATAAATATATATATATATATGTACGTATATATATATATATATATATATATATATATATATATATATATATATATATATATATATATATATATATATATATATATATATATATATATATATATATATATATATATATATATATATATATATATATATATATATATATATATATATATATAATATATATATATATATATATATATATATATATATATATATATATATATATATATATATATATATATATATATATATATATATATATATATATATATATATATATATATATATATATATATATATATATATATATATAAATTTCGTGTCACGATGTATGTTCCCGATAAACTCCAAAACTACTGAACGGATTTTGATAAAATTTTGTAACCATTTATAATATGGTCCAACTTAAAAGATAGAATAGTTTTTATCTCTTAATTATTGATCTCAATATTTATTATACGACATTAGTGTTTATTTATTGGTTAGTTATGTAAGTTCCTAATAGATGGCGGTTTAGCATCTAAGTTGCACAGGTATTCGGCAGATGGCGACGTGTTTATTTTTATAGATTTTAATATCTTCGAGAAATTTAACGTGCGCGCGCAAGCGCGTGATTAATTATAAAATTTACATATGTTTTCATAATGTATAATCATACTATAACAATTTTTCGTGAATCATTTTCATAATTATACTTTGTATTGTGTTATTATTGTGCGGTGTTCAGTTTGAATATTTTTAATATTATAAATAGTAAAATAAAATTTTATTTATTGACTGTTTTTCTCTACTAATTTTCATACCACCTCGAAAACATGTAAGTATTTCTTGATAGCCTTTAATTTTTATTTTATAATTTGATAATTATAATTTTTTCAGCAGTACATTTTGATCTAATTTATTTATTCAAATAATAAATTCGTTTAATTGTTCTTTATTTCAGTATAATGCCTCGGAAAAATTTTTTAGTTTTAATAATTTAAAATTGAAAAAATAATAGTTCGATGTCAATGTTATCTACCTCATTTATAACAATTTATTTTTAGATGTTTTTAATTTATATAATATATTTTATAAGTAAGTCACTGATTACAAACTATAATTTAATATAAGATGAATAAAATGTAAATTCAGAAAGTATTTGTTGATTTGTGCTTAATTTCAAAATTTCGATACTTTACCTATTACTTTTAAATTTTGGTGAAACGTTTTATTTTTAATCTCATATGAATGAACCTATTTTAAATTTTTTTAGAAAATATTTATTTGATTGTACCAAGGAGTTAGTAAAAAATTGATTCAATGTATTATAATTACTCAGCCACTGCAACGCGTGGCTGGGTCAGTTATATATATATATATATATATATATATATATATATATATATATATATATATATATATATATATATATATATATATATATATATATATATATATATATATATATATATATATATATATATATATATATATATATATATATATATATATATTCAATTTATAAATACAATAGACTTAACTAGGTGTTTTTGTACTTGAACTTGTGTGAAACTTGTATTTCTATTCATAACATTGGTAAATTCTTTATTCCACTTGTTTTCTAGAAAAATGGTAAGAGGTCAATCTCGACCAAATATAATGTTATAAATTGTTATGTAGAGTAAGAAATATCAACATTTTCGATTTTTTACCACTTCCACCTCACGTGATATTGCCGATTTTCTTTCAAGATTTTCACAACAGTTTTTACAATTCAATCATTCACTTCATTTCACTTTCTCGTACGCATTTTTCATAAACGCAGCCATTTCTTCAGCCCTTTTGAGCAAATGACAGAATGAATTTTTTTAATTCACATTTTGTACGTATTTTTCTCATTAAGTACACATTTTGCATTTTTATTCTGAATCACGCGTCTATTTCGTTGAGTACATTTAAAAGAGTTTAATTAAACTTTTAAATGAATCGTAATCAATTTTTCTTTTTGATTTCTCTCTGAAACTACTATGTAAAAAATAGCTAATTTTATAGAATGCTTCTGGTGATGAAATACATTTGGCAAATAATATTTTGGCAATAACAATAAATAATAATTTGCTAGAATAAATAGTGACGAAGAAAGAAAACTAAAACAAAAATTCTTCGAGCTACATTCGTAAATTTAGCAATGACATTGGTTTCTTTTTCTCAACCTAACTTTCTTTCCCGACATTTTTTTCTCTTGCAATAAATCGAAATTTATTTATCAAAAAGTACATATTGGTAAAGTTATACTCATGGGATTATCTGTTTTGTTTTCTTTCTTTTTTTGACATAAAAATTAAAGAAATTTCGAAGGAGTTGTAAATTTGCATTTTATATTTTTCACGAAAAAGTATTTCTTTTTAAAGATGATCAGGATTGGTCTTGAATAATCATTTAAATTAGGTAGAAAAAAATTTTAAGTAGAAAATGAATAAGTTTCACTGACTTATTTCTTCCAATTTTGATTTCACTGATATGCACAAATTTACAATTCCTGTATTTTTGTTATCAGTTTTACGGATCATGGAAGTAAAAGAGGAGGAAGCATACACTACGGATTTGGAGAGGAAGCATACAGAGTACGGATGCTTAATATATAATTAGGACTAGTTCTACCATGAAAACATTATAAGCGCTAATATTTTTATTTGTGCTAAATAAATATTTAATAATAGTAAGTTAAATCTAAAATCTATAACAGTTCGTGACTTTCCGGGAAAAGTGGGGAATTCTCTTAAAAAAGAAAGCCTTACTTGCTGTTTAACGATATTTGCTATTTACTTAATTTTGTTTGCTGTTTACTGTGATTTGTCTTTTTTGTTTGCTATTTATTTGTCACCTCGAAATTAGGACTCACACATGAATCAACTGGCAAATTAAATGGATGAGGTGTGGAACATTTAAGATTTCCCTTTTTAACTATGAAATTATGTAATATTATGAATTTGGGATTTCATTCATGTATATTCTAAGGTATTTATGATAAGCGGAGTATTGTGTAAAACATAAACATATGCACATACTTTTACTCAAAATTATAATTTTTCAAAACTGACAAAAAATTCCATTTTTATTCGTCATTTTTTAAAGAAAAAACATACTTTGGGATTGAAGAAAGAAGAGAAATTCAATGCTTATATATTTTTCCTACATTTCTAATTGTTCCGCATAAATAACAACATAACATGAGAAATTATTCTATTTGTCTCTGTTTTTGAAGCGAGTAGAGTTCCGGATGAAGCTACAAAGCGATATAAGCAACACTACAGGGTGTTTCAATCACCATATATTACGTTTTAATTTTAAACTTTATTAGCAAAATTGTCTATAATTTGATTCAGCCACAAAGATTAAAAACCTGATACAAGTTGAAATCCATTTCATGACGTATTTCTAAACTCATCTCAAAAATAAAATTTGGAGATAAAATAAAGACTTTATTTATATAAACAATGAATCAAAGAGAGAAAAAGCTACACTTTAAATCAAAATTAATTCACAGTAATTGAATTATTGAATCATCATAAATTGTTAATAAACTCTGTTTAAATTATCCGGTAAAAAATTCTTGATTTTTGCATATAAATAAGATCATTTTCATTTATTTAAGAGAAAAATAAGATTAAATGCAATTTCACACAGTACATATTAATTCTGAAAATAAAATCAAGGAAATAATTTGATATATTATATTATTTACGAATTAATGTGGAAACGTTTTCAATATACAAATTAAATTATTCCTCTTAAGTCTTTAATGATTTCGTTATTTTGAATTTTTTGACAAATCGTTATAAAAAAATATTTCATTTTTCAGACAAAATAATTTGTTTGGAGTTGAATTGAGAATGGCAACACAAAATATCTAGAGTATATTAAAATGTCATCTGAGGCTATTTTGAAATAAAATCTAAATTTGTTAATAAATAAGTAAATTTAATTAAAACATTTGTAAATACTTTAAAATGTTATTAACTCTGATGTTGGCTTCTGTAATGTTGCTTATTCTGCAGTATAATTGATTTAAATTTTGCTCTGGAAGCCTATGATTCTTTTTTCTTCTATTTTCTTCAAGAAAGAATTGTGTGTTTCAAGAAGATATTTTTGCTTCATAAAAGAAGCTTTGCGTTCAAGAAAGAAATGTATGATTATTTTTCTACTTCCTACAAAAAAGAAGCGTATGTTTCAAGAAGACGAATATATTTTTGCTCCAAGAAGAAGAAGGATATATTTTTGCACCAAAAAGAAGAAGCGTATATTTTTGCTTCAAAAACAAACCATATGGTTTAACGAAGAAGCACATGAATCTCTTTCCATTTACTTAAAAAAAAATGAAAGCATATAGAAAAAGCATATATTTTTGTAAAAAAAAAGCAGCGTGTATTTTTTCTATCAAGAAAGAAGCGTATAGTTATTTTTCTGTTTTTAAAATTGGCTGGGAGAGTGGAAGGAAATGTATAAGCAACTTATTCCCCATTCATCCTACATTCTTATAATTCTTTTAAGAAATAGTGGTACTACTACTTTATTAGATGTTTGAAAAATATTATTTTTAATTTCTTCAACGAATCGTTTTATTCTCTCCTAATATGTAATTAAACGAAAATATATTTAGCTGCAGATAAAAAGAGTCCTGCTATAAATATTTAATAACTTAGACAATAAAGAATGATTTTCAGCATTATAAATGTCTTCCGATTTATTGTCAGTTCATCTATGCGTAAACATCATTTCGTAATTCAAAACATCATTTCATATTTCAAAACATCATTTAGAGAAGATGCTTATTAATTTATTTTGAAATGTTTAAACGTTTATGTGTTAAACTGTAGAACTTTAACTAGAACTGTTAAACTGTAGATTTAACGTTTAAACTTCATACCGAAGTTTAAGTCTAAACGTCTTTATTTTGATTCTTTGGGCTTTACATCTTATTTCCATATGTCATACAAGCAAAATATATCTAGAAATTGAAGATGAACTTGTGGAAACTTCCTCTGAAACATCATTGGTATTCCAAGAAGAGTCTTCGTGGAGATATCTTTTTTGAAGGCGACAGATGACATGTCTCTCGGGATTCGCTAGCGATCACTTGATTTATCTCTCTTTTGAGGATGACCAGAAAACTTTTAAGACTCGCACTAAATGTAATCCTACTCATGCTTAGGCTGAATATATTTCAAATTGCAGAGATTTTAATATGGACAAAGTGTTTTTAAAATCTCTTGATTTTCTTTTTAAATTTTTTGTGTTTAAGGAGTTTTTTTTTTGATTTTGTCGTACCAACTAGGGATTAGGAACAACAACAAAAAAAATTTAATGTTATTTTGCTTCTGTTTTCAGGTCATATGACTTTTTAGCCCATATAATCATAGATCAAAAATTAAACTATGTATTATAGTATATACTTTTGTGCATTAAACTGTAAAAAAAATTCCGTTTTCTCCACAATGAAACAAAAACTTTAATCAAAGTGATATTTTAATTATTTGACTATTTATGTTTATTTCTGTCTAACATTTACAAAAAGTATCTGATGTATTTTCTGCCTCGGTTTTAATTTTATTAATTTAATGTTTGAATCATTATTTCATAACTAGATAGTATCCCCGAAATCTAGATATACCTTTTCCATTTGTAAACTTTCCACTCAAATAAACACAGTGTGTTTCATATAAATTATAAATCCATTGTAACACATGTGAAATGAAGTAAGCAGAATGCTGATTTATAAATATTTTTCAATATAAATGAATAAGAAATTTTTTTTTCATGCTGTGCAAAATAATTTCAGTTTTCATAAACAAACAAATCATTTTTTCTGTATCACTCAAATTCTTTGCTTCTTTGTATAAAATTTTATTTACACATTATTTCGAAGCATTTATTTATAAATACTTTTCCTATATGCATTTGACAATAAAAATGTTTTATTACTGATCAGACTTTAAAGAGAAGTGGCAAAATTAAACTAAAGAAACTAATAGGCATTCCAGAAATTACATTTGGAAAATCAATACACAAGATAAAAATACTTTTCTTAATTCAGAATATAATCATAAAATGATAGCAACCTAATTGTACCCAAAAAGTAGGTTCATTTAAGTAAGATAAATGATAATGTGTAATCTGTACTCTACAGATTACAGAATTGTCTCACGTATAGAAAGAAGAAAAATTTGATTAGCACTTAATTCATTATTTCCATATTTTTAACTTAAGATTTCTTATTTTAATTGTCCTAATCTAATAATTCCGTACTAATCAAACAAGTGATTTTTGATTATTGCAATATTGTTTGCATTTAATAAAAGAAATATAAAATCTACCAATTTTTTAGTATAAACAACGTTTTCAGTTAATGATTTCAAATAACCTTCTTCGAAACAAAAGAAACACTTGTATATTTAACACACACAAACCCAGTTGATTTACTACTTAACGGAATTTTATGAAATTTTGTAAAATCTATTTAAATGAGTTCAAAGATTAAATCATAAATATCGAAAGTATTTAATGGTCATAATATATGATATTGAAGAGAAAATATTTATCATGTTTTTGCATATATATATATATATATATATATATATATATATATATATATATATATATATATATATATATATATATATATATATATATATATATATATATATATATATATATATATATATATATATATATATATATATATATAATCATGTATAGGATTAGATAGAGTTATATAGTTTTAATTTTTCTATAGAAAAATAAATAAATAAAGTAAAGAAATATTTCATGTCATATCCAGGATTCAAAGTATATTTTTGTTCAGCTTGTATTCTAGATATATATTTATAAAATCAATTTTCAAATTTAATAAAGGTTATCCTTAATAAAATCATCCCACACCCTTCATAAATAATATAAGCAAATGTGAGCTTAAGGTTTTTTACTTAAAAATTAATTTATAACGAAAAAGTTTTCTCGTTAAGTATCGAAAATCTTACGGCACATATTTCAAATAAATAATCTAACCGGTGCTTTTAAATAAATTGGAATAATTCGCTAAAAAACAAAGCCTCTTAACTTAATCTTTCTGGTAAAAGGACTAAAAAGGAAACGAAGTAGTCGATAATCACTAATGCATTTTTTTCTTTACGTTCTTAAAGTTAATATTTTAAGAAGTTTTTCTCAAATGTTATTAATATAAAAATTTTTGGATTTACTAAAATAAAATTTTGTTCGTGTGAACTTTGCAGTTTTTTATGTTTCTGAAAAGAATTTATTTTTATATAAAATTTTAAACTTTGAGCAATTAATGCGTTTCTTTAATTTCATTTTATACTGCATGAGAAATATATTAAATGTATAAAATATCTTATTTTAAGGATTTTCGGGCCATAATTATTTACAAAAAGAAAAAATATTTGCTCTTAATTTAGTGGCTTATAATAAATTTCAAAGTTTATTGAAAATTATAGAGAAGATAATTAAAAAAGCAAATTCTTTTCATAATGAAATTTTATCAAAATAGCTTCAGACACATTTTTCTCTTTAAAATATTTTAATGAACAAAACGTAATTAATCGGAAATAAATGATGTCCTTATTATTAAATACATTATTTCTATTATTATAAATAACTATAGGATTAACGTTCCATATTTAAATCATAAGAAGTTATTAATAGAGCTATTTTAATGTACTTCAAGCTATGATTTTTATTAAAGCCTTTTATATGTTTATCTACGTAAATTATAGTTAATAATGAATATTCTTAAATTTAAAAAATAAAACTTTGCATACTAAGATATTTTAGCTTGTATTTTTATCACAAGCTTAAACAACGAACGTGACTGAATCTGAACATGCGGTTAATAGTGGTTATAGCTACTGTTTCACATGAAAATAATTGTTGGTCATTTTATAACTATATTATTTGACTTATTTACCAATTATTTTAAAGAATGGCGAAAAAGTGTTACTTCAGCATAAAGAAACAGAACTGCATTGTTAAAAATTCAAAAATATTCCTAATACAGATGCAAATTATTGATTAAAATTTTAAATAAAAGTTCCAAATTTTTATAAGATTTAAATTAAAAATTCCAAGTTTTTACTGATACCTATATTTGATTTGGATTTCCAAATAATATTAGGATATTATCAAATGATATTGTAAGATAACGAATAGGATGATTCATTATATCATCTTTTATCCTAATACGCAATCTACCTAATCTACTATCTATCTAAATATGCAATAATTTCTGTTAAATCGTCATGCAGCATAATATCTTGGGGCATTTTTTATGTAAATAAGACAAACTGGTTATTAAATTTAATTATTATTAATATGAAAGACAAGATCGCTAATACTTCATTTGACAGCTTAGCTTTGAAAATATGGCAGTGAAGCTAAGCGATTTTCTTTTTACTTTAAAATTTTAATAATTATTTTGAAACAATTTTTCGCCAAGAAATTTTTCTTGAGTATTACCAAATATTAATACATTAATTATAGAAGCAAACTTATGTCACATGCTGTACAATGTTTATAGAATCCGATTAAAAATAAGATTGAGACATAAATTTTATTTTCATATGTATTTACATAATTTAATTCCGACATAATATTTATTTAAATTTTTCTTTGCTTCAAATATACCATATAAGCGATGGCAATTTATTAATTACACATTAAAAGTACAAAATTAAAAAATTTCCCTGTTATTATTCATTTTACTAAATGAAACTAAATTTGGTATTAAAGTTTCTCAATAAAGTTGAAATGATGGAATGATTGAGTAACAATGAAATTTTAATTTCTAAACTAAAATAAACTAGTATTTTAAGATCATGCGATACAAGATAAATATTATAAAAGCATATTTACATACTTCAAACCGTTTTATTCAAATTATACTCGCATCTTAAATTTGTTCTTTATATTTGCCAAATAACTAAAAATAAATTTGAATTTAGAAAGAATCAATTTTATGAAGAAAAATTTGTTTCAAATAGGATAGTTTATAATTGTTAAAAGCTTCAAACTATATATTGAAATAAGAATACATACACGATAAAAATATTAAAAATACATTTATTATAAAAGAAACATGAAAACATTTCTTTAATTCAAATAAGAAGAGAAACAAACTTTAACATAGGAATGATGAAGACAGAAAATACTGTTTCCACATAAATAAAAATTGATGAAATAAAACTAAAATGAAAACGAAAGATATAATAAAAATATCAGTTTATAGGATGATATATATATAAACTAAACTCAATGGCACGACAGCCCATGTGGGCCAAGGCCTACAGTGCCCATAACTGTTTTCATGACCGAGGGCCCTGGCGTGCGAAGCATATGCCCCAGTTAGGTAGTCAGCCTAACGCAAGAACCCCAGTGTTTAGTTCCCAAGCATGCTTGGTACTCAGTTAATCGACCCACTGAAGGGATGAAAGGCTGAGTCAACCTTGCCCAGCCCGAGGATTGAACCTCGGACCTGTGTCATTGCTGCGTAAGCCACCGGGCTTAATGATATATATATATATATATATATATATATATATATATATATATATATATATATATATATATATATATATATATATATATATATATATATATATATATATATATATATATATATATATATATATATATATATATATATATATAACATACCTAATTTTAATTATAGATTCTATTTATTAATTTCCACCTTTCTCAGAGCGGATTGCTGTCAGGCTTACAGGAAAAGAATCAGTTTGGTTCCTGAAGGTATTTTCTGGAATGTTGAGCCATACCGACTCCAATAAGGTGGTCAACTCAGCTAGATTACGCGGATGAAGATCCATGCCACGAACAATCGGACCAACATGGTTACACAGAGTCTCTATTGGGATTAAGTTAAGAGAATTTTCTAGCCAAGACAGAACAGTAAACATATCCTTGTGCTCTTCAAACCATGTACGTACACTATCTGCAGTATGACTCCTCGCATTGTCCTGCTGATAGATGCCAATATCCTAAGGAAAAACATGGTGCATATTGGGAGGGACATGGTTTCCAATTACAGAAGTGAACATATATTGATCCATTGTAATTTCTACAATGATTAGTAAACGCAGAGAATGCCAGGAAAACAATTCCCAAGAAACAAAAATGCTCCGGCTATAGCCTGAGATACCTGTGTGTGTGGGGGGGGCGAAACATTTTGAAAAATAAAAAGGTAAGCATATTTAGCTAACAAATATTAACACAATATTTAATGAGAATTATACTTATCTTTAATTATAAGACAATTCTTTGTTTGTCTTATCACCAATGTGAAAATTAATTTAAATATTTTTTATACTTTGAACGAAATACAGTTTTTTTTTAAATATTTATATAAATAAAATATCTCAGAATTTTTTCGTAAGAAATTGATAAAAGAATGATGAATACTTACGGTAAATGTATAAAATACTGATAAAATAAACAGTTTTTCACTTACTTTGTTTTTAAGGAGGAAAGAAAATGGATTTTGGAATTCAAGGAAACAAAATTGCATTTTATTAAAGTTTCTATAAATAAATTTCATTATTGACTTTATACAGTTTCTGCGTTTAAATAATTGTCAATATTTTTTGTGAAGTTTTTATGATTTGAGTATTTGAAATATTTGCATATGCAATAATATTATTTTAAAAAATAAGAACTACATTTTATAAAAATATCACAAAAAATAGATATTTATATACCGAATATATAATGCCAATAGAAATAGTTAAAGGTATTTACACGTAAAAATATTAATATATTTTTGTATATTTATTAAAATGTCATAACGTTTAGGATTTAAATACTGCTAATTTTTATTTTATTGACGCTAATTTTCCTATATATTTAGAATCATTCTGATCCCATTTTAAACTTCCTTCCAATTCATTTCTGATATAAATACCCGATAAGACAATATTTACAAATATATTTTTTAAATAAATATATTTTACAATAGTATAAAATACTTTCAGTGTTTTATAGCTTTAAAATCTGCATTTTATAATATTCAAAAATAAAAGCATATATATATATATATATATATATATATATATATATATATATATATATATATATATATATATATATATATATATATACATATATGTATATATATATATATATATATATATATATATATATATATATATATATATATATATATATATATATATATATATATGTATATATATATATATATATATATATATATATATATATATATATATATATATATATATATATATATATATATATATATATATATGTGTATAATATATATATATATATATATATATATATATATATATATATATATATATATATATATATATATATATATATATATATATATATATATATATATATATATATATATATATATATATATATATATATATATATATATATAGTAATACTGCAAACTCAAGCGGTAAGTAAACTGAGTGACAACTGCGTAAGATAAATTCGTATTAGTCGACATATAAAAAAATTCTCGCGCAAATAAATTATTTAAACGAGGGCTGCAAACAAAAGAAAATAATAAAGAAAAATGTTTAATAAAATCTTAAATAATGCAAAACAGAATATCAAATAGCATTTAGGTTAATACAGAAGTTTTCACAAAACCTACAAAAATAGTCTGTCCCGGCTCAAAGCTTTTTCTTCCGCAAAATATCATCATAGCATTAATAATATTTTATTCCTCGCTTTTTTGTAAAAAAATATGCTCTCCATTTGAGTTTATACCTCTTAAAATTCGCAAAACTTTTTCAATTAAATTGAAGACTTTAGCAAATTCCCAAGCATCATCGAGTCTTCTGATAGAACTGGATTTAAAGACTTCATTGTTGCCTTTCCTTTTTCGTGAATTTTTACAAGCTCACAACTGTCAGCTGATGATTATGGGAATTCAACAGCAATAGAACATCATTACCACTTCTAAACTAATTTGTCTGGCAATATCTATAACTTCTTCACTTACATAACCGATTTCTTCAAACTCTAGAGTTGATTCAGCATGGATTTCTGTGACGAAAAGAAAAAACTTGGTTTTTCACTTGCTTTTTAAAATCTTTATAAAGCTTCATGCCAAGGGTGCCAGATGATCTTTCCTATACCTAAAACATTGAATTGTTTTTAAAAGCATGTGGCTTAAAGCATTATTTCCTTTCAAACCTTCATGGAATTATGCAAATGATCCTCTTTATAATAACATTTGACTGTTTTGAGAACACCCTGATTCATTGGTTGAATCAAAATGGTTGAATTAGTTTTTAAAATATCAACTTTTCCCCGTTAAAGATGAAAATTAGTTAAAACAGCAAGAGAAATGACCTCGTGTGTGTGCGTTGTCCATTATTAGCATTATATTAAATGGAATTTATTTAGATTATCATTCATGCTCTACTTCAGGTACGAAATGATGATCAAACCAGTCATTGAAAAGGAAAGTTACAAGCCAAGTTCTATGATTTCACTTCCAAATGTTATATGAGACAGTTATAGTTTTATTTTTCAAAACTCTTTGATTTTCTGAGTGATAAACTGAAAAATTTTACTTAAATCTCCAGATGCATTGAAATGCACCATTTGTATGCACCATATCATCCTTGGCAGCTTTAAAACCATGAAATGTTTTCTCTTCATGAGTGATAAAAGTTCCTTTGGGCATTTTCTTCCGAAACAGACAAATCTCATCACACTGAATATGATTTTATTACTATAGCCACCTTTGTCTATCATACCTTTCAATTTCTTGGATATCACCACTTCCACCTCTTCACTCACTGCAAGGCTTGGCCACTTATATCGAATTTTAAGCCCATTGAAACAATTGTTACTAGCTTTAAGCTCTTCACATTATTGTCTTTCCAGATCCCTCTTTCAGTCTCATAAGAATCAGTTTGCCTTGAGAACACAATGTTCTGACGAATAGGACAATACTTCACCCTTACTTGGTTATACCATTATAATTTTACATTTCAGGGATAATATCGTGACATTTACGAATGATTGTTGAATTAAGAAACTGAACACTTTCACGTGATAAACAATTTCTTTGCTTTTACAACTTATCTGATCATCAATTGCGTTGTATTAAATTGCTTTGCTAATTCACAAATTTTAATATTTAATGCAATAGCGTAATAAATCAGAAAGAGAATTTTATTAATTGATAATGAATGAATAAATAACACTATTCAATAAAAGTAAACTTTTCTTATAATTACAAAATTAAAAGGTGGAATTTCAATCGAATTCAAATAAGCAAGTTATTTTTAATTATATCAAAAAAGTTCTTTTTCATGTTAATAATGAACGAAATGTTGTTCTGTTGTTTCTAATCCCAGATGGTGCAGCTAAGCTAAGCCATCTCCATAAAACCAAAAATCATTAAATCGTCTAAAAATAAAATAGGATTCTCCAAAACTTCGTTGACAGTAAAATTCAGACAGTCAAGAATCTGTCTCTGGGAGGTCTGATCAGCCTTGCACCGGTGACTCTCCAGAAAGACTTTCTGGCCCTGTTGAAAAGAAAGGGACCTAATGCGGCCACTCAAAAAAACATGAAAGAGCAGTCTGTTGTATCCTAGGGATACTAAGCTGGTGCCATCGACGAGGGTTTTTCCCAAAGTACCAATAGTGGGCAAGGGGATCTCTCCAAATTGTGTTTAATTCTATCTTTTTAATAGTGGAGATTTCCGAAAACGTTAGAATAGCTCTGCAAGGTTTCAACAATGGTGGACATAGCCAACTATCTGCAATTTCATTACCACTTAATCCAACATGGGAAGGAACTCATTGAAAATGTATAGAGTGTTTAGTTGAAAGTCATGTCACAAGATTTAAAATAATCAAACTTGTCTCATGAGACAATGTCCAATGAGATAGGTGCTGAATAGAGGCACGACTGTCCGTTAGTATCCAGATGTCTCTGAAAACAAGTTCAGAGGTCGTGTCTATATAAATCAATCCCCCATAGACAGCTATAAGTTACGATCTAAAAACCGAACATAATTAGCATTTCTAACGCTTATGTCAATTGTACCATCAGGTGATTCAATATGCACACCGCTCCCAGAAATACCACCTTCCCCCTTGCTGCCATCAATGTTAGTTTTTAGGGATGCTATTAACTGTCTCGAGAGTCATCTGCCTCATAAAATCTGGTATATTAAACCCTTTACTCACTCTAGTCAAAAACTTTGTATGAAAATTATGAACGAAATGTTGCATATTAATATGTAAACTAATTTATTTAACATGGGTTGATTGTTGAATTACATCAGTATTTGGCATGCGGAGTGTCTCCCTTATTTTGTCAAACAGTAATCAGCAAGTATTCTTGCATTTTACTTTCAGTGCCATATTTTTAATATTTTGGTGACTGTATATTCTTGTTCATTACTAACGACCCTATGATTTCCAGGAAGGAATTCCACATGATAGTCCAAGAAATGCAATTTCAATGACATATTACAGCCCTGATCTTTTTGTGATTTAAACAGATCATTTGAAATTTTATAGTATATTAATGTTTTATCATTTCTCAAAAAGCTCTACAGTAATTTTTTTAAGTAACTCCCCACACACACAGACACACGCATGTTGATTTTCCAACTTCGTTTAACGAACCTTCAGTATGTTTCTAGTTACATTAAAGTTTCTTAGTTACCCACCAAATTGCTTAATTTGTTTTAGAATCACTTACTAACGAAAATCTTTCAAATAATGAAGCACATAGGACATCATTGTTACACTCTTCGATATCACACAGTACCTGTCTTTTAATGAAGCCTTTTATGGATCTCAGAGTATCATATCATAGCTGACTAATGATAGATGCGAAACTCCATTCTATCCAAGCATAGATGATTCTTATTTTCTTTGCTTTCCTATTCCTACAAAAAGAATTGAAATATAGCTGAAATGTAGACCATTTAACAAATCAAGGATTTTCGTCAAGTCGCTACATATTGTATAGCAAAATTTGCTGGACTGAATATTTTCTAACGGGATTTTCTTGTTCCCATTACGCTGATTTTAAAAAAAGCGAAAGGCTCAGAAGTAAATTTATTCCTCTAAAAAACATCTTCAAATTGGTTTCTGAAGGATTGGATCCATTTTCATGTTCCTATTCAAGTGCACCCATCAAAGCACCTACTTTTTTTACAATATATATATATATATATATATATATATATATATATATATATATATATATATATATATATATATATATATATATATATATATATTTACAGAAATGATCTCTTTGATGTCATATAATAAACATCCTAACGGGTTAGGTTTTTTGCAATCATTTAATATCGATTGCATAAATTACCTTTTTTTAAAACAGTTCTTTGATAATGGATTCTTATTCAGGGATTGCAAGGGAAAATATCCAGAAAACTACCAAGTCCCTCATTGTCCAACATTAGCTACTATTAATCTCCCATTGTCCAACATTAACTACTATTAATGTCCCATTGTCCAACATTAGCTACTATTAATCTCCCATTGTCCAACATTAACTACTATTAATCTCCCATTGTCCAACATTAACTACTATTAATCTCCCATTGTCCAACATTAACTACTATTAATCTCCCATTGTCCAACATTAACTACTATTACTCTCCCATTGTCCAACATTAACTACTATTAATCAACATTGTCCAACATTAACTACTATTAATCTCCCATTGCCCAACATTAACTACAATTAATCCCCCATTGCCCAACATTAACTACTATTAATCTCCCATTGTCCAACATTAACTTCTATTAATCTCCTATTGTCCAACAGTGTATTTTATCAAAATTGAGACCTTTTGCTCACAAGCATACCACCTTATTCTTAGGCCATGGTGAATCAGTGAAAATTGGATACTGTCTACTTTGCAGTATTTGATGCTTGTTTTACATTTTCATTATAAAATGAGTGAAAATAAACCTTTCTTTTTATAAATAACTCTTAAAATTTTTTATAATAATTACAACAAAAAATGCATTTAGCATCATTTTACTTCAGCCTATATATTTAACTTGAAGTTCTTTAACTAACGCCAGATAACGCTCTTTAATTTGTTTTGAGTTGCGAAATTTATAGGAGGTTGTGCTTGCTTCAAAATCAGGAATTTTAGTTCAATAACTTGAACAACAATAACTTCATCTCCATGCTTATTTTAGCGTATGTGCTACATATGATGACTTATTGGGAAATATTGGTCACGTAAGAAATGCCAAATTTGGATACATTGCCAAATATTATTGGATTTTCCACTTATTTTCTTTTCCTTTGTGATGCAAACGGTCCATGATTACGAGATCATATGAAGTCAAGGATATGGTAAGGCTTATGGTTTCCAGAGCCTAGTCAGTAAGATGCCTAATGAATGACAGATGTAAAGAGCCCTATTCTTATATTGATCAATTTCGGGATGTAATGTAATAGGTGACCCTGGTGGTAGGTGGTCCTCGTGATACACCCTGGGTAACGCTAAATATTACAGCTTTACCACTCTCTTATAATTTCATTCCAATGGATTCCTGCTCCTTGTAAAATTACGAGCAATGAAAAAGATGATTCACTGGCTAGGAAAAGAGCTTTGATAGAACAACGTATAAATCATCTTCTTTCTCTTCAAAACAATTAAATAGTGTTCGACCCTTAGAGAAGGACATAGCTGTTCCCAGTTTTCCAAGAAAGACTACAATAGCTTTAGACAAAGGACCAACTGGACATGACTACTTATAGGACCACCTCTATAGAATTAAAAGGATGAATTCCCCAAACACACACACACAAACAGAGAGCTTTGTGTGACTCTAACCAATCAATAATTTTTGAAAACTTAAATAACTGTACCGTACTTTCTCAGTATGAGGACATTGTCCAAGAAGTATTGAAGGGACCGTGAATTAATGGTTTAAACTCTAATGTTTGGCATTCGTAAAACAAGATATTGATCTATCAATTTACATCCAAAATACAGTTCATAAAATACGTTATACAAGAAAGTCAAACATCATCATTGTTTTTAAATTCAAAATCCCTAAACATAAAAGTTTTCTAAGATAAATAAAGCATTACTTTATTCATTTAAAAAAATCAGGAGAAGCTCTCAGGAGAAGTCCTGAAATACAAGCAATACTTTATTTCTCAAAATATCAAAACAAATACACTCGATGCATTTCTTTTTAAATAAAACCGAACACAAAATGTCCGCATAGTTTCTTATATAAAATATATTTAAAATATTTAACTATTATTACTTTACATGATAAGTCATTTTATCCGTTAAATAAATATTTTAAGGAATATATATTACATTTAATAAAATTTTACATATTATTCTAACAAGCAAAAACGTATATTTGTACTAAAACCACTTTTAAAAAACAATCATTAAAGTACTATACGAAGTAGTTTAAATACACATCCAGCTGTATTATGAAATTTTAATATTGGCCTTATTATGCTTTCAAATCAGTTTTATACTACCGTGTTTTTCGAGGTCAATAAAAAGTACTAGGGAAAAAAGATGAAAAATCTTCATTAATATCGTGACAAATAATAATTTTAATGAGATCATAAAATTAAATTTAATAAACGAAAAAGTTTTGAAAAAAAATATAGCATAATCCCATTCAATTTTCAAAAGATGATCCTTTTGATAATATACGATAAAATAAAATGAAATTACTGTAGATAATTTAAGAAAATAATTTTTTCCATAACTTAACAAAAAGTTTTTATATTGATTACTTTCATCATAAAAAGAAGAGTAAAATAAATTTTAAAAATGTGGAGCTTAAATAAAAGAAATTATGTAAACTTTCTAAATGAGTTCTGCTTTCATTATTCAATCTGAAATTATTATAAATTAAAAATAAGCACGTTTACTTTCAAAAATTATAAATTTTACTGGATATATTTCTCTTATAAAATATCAATCTCTTTCATTTATAATCCTTTAACTGGATTTTCTAATACTGTAATCATATTTATTCGTAATTTGAAAAATAAAGGAACATTTATTTTTATATTAGTAATATTATGTTTTTCCGATAACGTAAATATTATGTTCTTTCAGTTTTTTTAAAAAAAATTTAATAAGATATTATAATTTTACTATAAATAATTTCTCAATAAGAATATAAAGAATGAAAAAGTTAAGAAAATTACACTTAATTAATTCTAATTATAAGTATTAAATGTTCAGAAAATTATTAGAAATTCTTAAAAGCGAAAAAATTTTGTAAAGGTGAATTTTTCATCGTGATTAGAGCTTAGTGTATTGGTAGATCCTTACAAATATTTATTGTATATTTTATTGGATTTATTGCACACATTACATATCTTTTATTACAAGTTGACAGTATTTATGATACTACTGAAAATTCCCAACACAACTAGAATTTTACAGCTAATTTTAGTAACATGATTTCTTTCTATTCACCCTGAAATCTCAACAACGTAAGTTATTTAAAATTTTACCATACATCAAAATACAACTATTTTGGTATTAAGGTTGAATAATTCCATAACCCTAACTATTATTTTCAATGTTATAGTTTTGAATAATTTGTTGTTGCATGCCCCCGAGGTCAGCAGCGCTAGACCAGGTCCATGAGCGTGTACACCTTTAAAAAGTCCAGTACCATAAGTTGATTCTCCATCAGATCTCTCCCGGAGAGACCAAGGCATTGAAGAATATGTTCAGGAGAGGCCTGTTCATTTAAGCACTTGGAGCAAATTTCGAATTTCTTCGTACCCTCGACAAATTTCATGTTACTAAGATGGCCACTTCTGAAATGGGCAATAGCCGTTTGTTCTTGTATATTAAGACCAGCAGCCAGAGAAGCATCTGGTACCAATGATGCTAAGGAGGGACAATCCAAATGGTTTTATTCTCGTGTTTAATCTTTGAATGAATCTTCTGAAATATGAGAGGTGCCGACGGCACACCGTCCTCAGACACACAGCTTTGGCCAAAGTGTCCACAATCTCATTCCCCTCGAGATCCACGTGGGAAGGAATCTATTGTAGGTGAATATGATGCGATACGGAAATCCGTTTTAACGTTTGAAGTATTGAAACCCCAGTCCTGTCTCTCACTTGTTGCCATCTGGCCAAGTGCTGTATTGAACTTTTAGTATCAGTTAAAATCCAGATCTCAGCTCCATGAGGAAGTGAATTCAGGGAGTCCAGGGCTTCCTCTATGGCAATTAAGCTCACTACGGAACACCGAGCAATAATCAGGATTTCTCTTTTTCAGCCTTAAGACACTATATTGCTGTTTGATGTAAAAACCACTGTTGAGTAATTTAGTAAGATTAAAATAAATTAAAAATAAAATGATCTTAAATATAAGCACAAAATGATGAGAAATGCAGTTATTTTCCTTTACAGAACATATTTATCATGTAAGCAAATGATAAGTTTGCATAGTAATAAAATATTTGTTTCTAATTATTAAATTTAATGCATCTGCAACTCTGGGATTGACAACATCTCTTACATTTTTTTAATGTCCGTTTGTTTCATAAGAAAGGAATGAATTTCTCAGACTTGAAAATAGATGGCCTACGATTTTGTCGGATCTAATGTAGAAGCATTTTTTTTTAAATTTATCCCTTCAGTAATTTAATTCTCCTATTTTCTTTTGCATCTTGCTTTCTCTTCGCTTTTTTGTTTGTTTATTTTTATTGGTTTATTTATTTATTTTTTCACTTCATGATTTCTCTTCAATTTATTATGTAGTACCTTTGTTGTATCTTCAAGCCCTGAGTGATATTCTTTAGTGCAAGCACTTGGGGACATACTTTTGTATTTCCAAATAAAAAAGATTATTTCAATTATTTTGACCATTTTTATTATGAAGAAAAAACTTTAAAGCGAAGCTAAATAATTTGCTAAGATAATAATTAATATTAGAATAAAATCTAATAAATAAAACCATATAAATTTAGTTTTTATACATACATTTTATTGCTGAACACAGAATAAATCAATTCCATTAATATACTTCATTTTAAATGATTTGAACGCATAAAAATTAATTTTAAACTTCATAGTTATTTTATTGAATAAATTATTTAAATATTTATTTTATTTTGAGCCAATTCTATACAAATAATTCGAAGTAATATTTGGAAAAAAATGCCTTTAGCATTTGAAATAAACCAAATACATTCCAATCATTTATTTCAAAGGAAAAAAAATTAGTTTAAACACGCAAAATTTTAAAATTAGCATTCATTCGAAATATTTTTAAGAATAATCATTCACTACACTCATTTATCAAACAAATAATTATTTCAATTAATTATTCTTTGTAAAGACAAAATCAGCAACACGCAATTTTCAGATACTTTTATATGTATTCTTATTTCAAACAAATTATTTTTTATTATTTCTAGATTAAGTTTTAATTCCTTTTTTACTTTCTAAGAATAACGTAAGCATAATTTTATAAACTTTTTTTCTTTTGAAATAAGCAGAAATAATAATGTTGAAATTTTACCATTTTCGTGCCTAATGTAAAGAATATAAAGCAAAATCGAACAATTAGTAGTTCTTTTATCGTTAATTAAAGCATTACAAATTTTTTTCTATACTAAAGGACAAGAGACCATTATTACCCTCTTCATATTTAATAAACTTTTTATTTTTATTGTAAAGAAACATAATTCAACTTATGAATCGCAAATAAATAATAAAGAGAGACATTGGAATTTACATATGAAGAATTATAGTTAATATTTTAGTAAAATTGTACTTATTTTTCACATTTATTAACAAAGGTTTAAAATTGTTGTTTCGTAAATAAATATTGAAATAACAATTAGCCATTTGAATAATGTGTTGAATTTTAACCAATTTTTAAATAAAATAATGTTGAAATTAAGGAAAGTCTTAAGCTATTTTGTATTAAGACACATGGAAATTTACATATGAAGCATTTACTTAAATGTTTCCGAAAAATTGTATTATGTTTTGCATTCATTAAGACTTTAAAACTGTTATTCTGTTAAAATTAATCAATGCAATTAGTTTTCTAATGTTTAAACTAACAGAGAACATACAAATATATGCTGTCTAATTTTGACTCAGATTTACATTTGATTTTTAAGCATATTATATTTTCAGTACAGAGCAAGTATTTAAACCGAAATTGTTATTAACATAGGTACCATCGGCGTATAAATTTCTGCATGCATATCCAAACAAATAAGTAGATTCTTCACCTATCCTCCATAAAAACACTGATATATATGCATAACTATCTATCTATCTACCTATATATATATATATATATATATATATATATATATATATATATATATATATATATATATATATATATATATATATATATATATATATATATATATATATATATATATATATATATATATATATATATATATATATATATATATATATATATATATATATATATATATATATATATATATATATATATATATATATATATATATACATATATATATATATATATATATATTAGAATGAAACAAAGGAATAAATTTTTTCATACTTTGGATAAACTTTTTGATTAATATAATTGCCATCATTATTTATGACTTCTTGCCAGCGTGATGGCAATTTGTATACCCCATTTTTAAAAAATGTCTTATCTCTAGAGGCCAAAAATTGAACCAGTGCTTGTCTGATATCTTCTTCGTTCTTGAATTGTTTACCCTGCAAGAAATTTTGTAAGGACAGAAACAAGTGATAATCAGATAGTGTTAGGTCCGGGGATTATGGTGGATGCGACAGAATTTCCCAGCCTTGCTCTGCGACTTTCTGACGAGTCCCCAAAGCAGCATGTGGCCTGGCATTGTCATGAAGCAGTATGATGTCCTTCCTATTGAGCATCGCCGGCCTCTTTTCTTGGAGTGCTGTTTTAAATTTATCCAATTGCTGACAGTACCTCTCCGAATTTAGCCTTTCGTTTGGATTCAACAGCTAAAAATGTATTGGTCTTTAAATGTCCCACCATATACACAACATTCTCTTGTTCAGGCTCAACTTCGGTTTAGAGGTAGAGGGGGCAGGTTTTCCGGGTTCACAATATGCCCTTTTTCTTATGATGTTTTCATAGGTAATCCTCTTTTCATCCCCAGTTATGATCCAGTCCAAGAAGGATTCGATTTTGTTGCGTGCAAGCAGAGATGTGCCATATGATGATTCGATCATTCAAATTCTTCTCACTTAACTTGTGTGGCACCTATCTCGAATACTTCCACACAAACCCTAGTTTCCGAATAAGGTCGGAAATGGTTTGTTGAGCTGAATACTTGTTGAAACTGATTGTAACCGGAGTGGACAGAACTTTCAGGTAGACCTAATATGATATTTCATGTACATCACCTAAAAACATGTAGTCATCTTGGTTTTATCCCCCACAAATGGACAAACAAATGAAAATATTCTTGATAAACTAAATTTTGTCTAATAATAAAATTAACACAACTTACTTTATCACATTATAACATAAATATATTTTGGATTAAGACTGCATATGAAAAACGTTACACGTAGCTTTACATAAATTTGTTTTAAATAATACATAAGGCTTATTATGTTTGGTATACTTATTGCTAAATTAGTGTGGTTGGTATTACAGTACAAACAATAGCATAAATATTTATATTTATGCTACGTTTCTCTGGTAAATAGTGTGTTGAATATTTAACTTCACATTTATATTCACAGAAAAAGTACATAATATTCTGGTTTTCTACGATATTATGATTCATGCTGCATGAAATTATATGAAGCATTTTGTATGCATCTATTATGTTTTTATTTTTTGAAGTTTTTACATTACCATTTATTATTTATTTCATGTAAGTATCACGTATCACCCTGTACCTACACATTGAATGGCTAACAATCTCTTCGTAAAATCTTTAGATAATTGTTTTGGAGTTGCAAATAATCGTATTTATTCTCAGCAAACAAACATTGTTGTGAAAGACACACTCAGAAGACTAAATTCCAGATTTTTGATTAAAACTTATAAAAATTATGTTTGAACTATTTAGAAAAGATGGACACTTGTTTTTAAACTCTTGAATTTGCTCCGAGAAAAGCAAATGCTTTCAATGAAGAAAAGAGCAGATGAAGATTGGTTTCTCTCAAATTCTAAGAAATTTAGTCCGAAAATTTCGAATTTCTTCAAAAATAATATAAACAGAAATTGAAGAGACAATTTAAAATTGATAATTCTCCATGTTTATATATAAAAAAAGAATACGTAAGTTTTATGCGTAGCATTTTTGATTAAAAATAAACTCACGCAACTGGAGAAAATGAATATGATAAACTTTAATTCAATATTCGAAAGGTTTTACACAAAATTTGTATAATTAGACATTTTTATTCCTTTAGTGACGTGCAAGACTAAAATTTTAAAGCTATATAGTGTTTTACATCAAAATACGCATGTGGTAAAATGTTGAACAAAGTGTTACTGATTCCACATCGTTACTTTTAATTTGTTAAGACTTTGTGATGGCTAGTTTATATACAAGTTTTTATATAAAATATATACCACTTGTATTCTAATTTTAAATTTTATTTTGCTACTGATTGCTCTAGTAAAATTAATTTTACTAAAGATATTTTTATTTAGTAACTAATCTTATAAAAATTATCCAAATTACCAGATGAAAAAATCAAAATCCGAAAAAGGAATATAATATCTATATCTCAATATCAATTGAATAAATTTTGCGATAACTTTGTAAGAAACAATGATACCAGCAAACATGCATGAATGACGTCATCAATACTTAATCGTAATGTAAAAAAAAGATTAATTGTTTTAAAACTGAAGGCTGAGAGAGAGAAAAATTCTCCAAGTATATTAATCTAATATTCCAAAATTATGATACATATTATTTTATTTTTGTGATAAGTTTGAAAAAAATTAATATACAATAAATTTATATAATTGAAAAAGTGAAGATATTTTAATAATAATCAAATAAAGAGACACTTTTGATAAATATGTTATTTATATAGTTTTCTTATTAAAATATTTACTATTATGTGTGTTAAATAATATATTGTATATAATTTATAATATGTATTATAGGATTTATTTGATATATATCTACTCTAGTTTGGACTCTTGTTTTTCATCTATTCTCAAAATATATATTTTTTTATTTTTCCTTATATTTTATGTTTTATATGTTTATTTTTTCCGTTTCGTAATTATTTTTACTGAATTTATTAAACTATAACAAAATATGTCATTAAAATTGCTAAAAACATTGATTATAGCTGTTTGTACATTTTTGATGATTTCATTTCTCCGTAATATAAAGTTCGCTAAATTGAGAATTTTATTTTCACAACAATTATGTTAACGGAATTTTTTATATTAATTATATTTATAATTTCTATTTATATTTAAAATGGTAGAGCATCAGGGGCTCAGTAACATCAAGCCGTTTCCCATTAAGATCAACAATGAGAAGCATAATTTCCAGAGAGCAGTTATTGAGATGGTGACCACATTCTCCCTCACTGGGTTATTAGACCTATGTGGCCTGGTTGGCTAGGGCGTCCTTCTGATTATTAAAAGGTAGTGGGTTGGAATCCCGGCCAACCGAAGATACGTCTTGTTCGCTATGGCGGCTAGGGCACGTTAAAAACTGGGCGTGATTGCAATGTCCTACGAGTAAAATGATCTACACAGTTCATCAACCTTAGTAAGCTGTTTAAAAGGAATGGAACATCTTCTGATATTATAAATAATGGGTTATTATAAATAATGGGTTTCAAACGCTGATGTACACAGTTTGTGAGCTTTAGAAATCTGTTCAACAAGAGAGGAACAAAACCATCTTCCGCTATTACAAAAAGTGTTATTATCATAAAAATTAAGATATAACAATAATCAAGAATAAAGGCTATCAAAATGAATAATTAAAATATTGTCCAAAAATGTTTTAAAATCCTCTGAATATATCCTTCTTTACTTGAAATGTGATAAATAAATTCTTAAAAAAACCAAAAAGGGGAAATCTACTTTTGGCAGAATAATTTACTACTGTTTTTTCCTACCTGAATGTTTGATAAAAACAATTTATCGTACTGGATTTCTTTAAATAATGTCCTTTTCGGATTGTTTTTGAGGAACAATTCGCCCAGCAACAATCCTCCTTCTCTGAGGAAGAAAAACGGCCGCTGTGCTATAAAACTCCATTTTGAGGACTCAGAGCGTTCAATCCTCGGGATCTTTCTCTTCACCCCATCAACTTCTTTTGTCCAAACATCTCAAATGAGGATGTAAAGGAGGGCTTAGCGACTGCTGTCCAGATAATTGATAACCCTCCTGCGATTTTTTTTCTTGTTCCTTTTATTGATTCGATAGACATTGTCCGGCTCTGGGTAATTGAAAGTCCCCGTCTTGCTTTGCTGGAACTTAGAAACTGATCTTAAGGGAGCCGGATTTAAGATCTTTCGGAAATGATCTGAGGAAATATTTCCTTGGATTTGTGTGGATAATGGGATGAAATTCTTGGAGTAAAAAGGAGTGTTAATGCTATCTCTAATGAAATAAGTGATAATAGAAGACCTTTTCAGTAAGTTGGGTATTATTATTATTGTTATTTATTGTATTATATTAGAGTAAATATAACAGTTGATTGTGTGATGGAAAAAAGGACATTGCTAATGTATCATTTTGTGGGAACAAGAAATTTTCATGTTTATGAGAACAATTTAAAGATATTTTCACATATTTCATAAACTCTTGTAAAAGTTAGATAAATTTTAATCTAACTAAATATTGCAATATTGATTCGTTAATGTTATTTATTTTGTAAAATAATATTATTTTTCCTGTGATGTTATCAAAAGATACCGAAAGAAATTATTCCATCATCAGATACCTCATATTTGTTAATATTGTAAACAGTTTGAGAAACAATTGCTGTATCCAATTTTAAGCAATGGCGTGAATAAAAACAATAAAAAGGGAATAAATGAGTTTTTCGCAATTAACAATCAATTTCTCTCTCTCACACACTTTCTCTCTCCTCTCTCTTACCCTGTCTATTAATACAATAAAATATTAACTTCTATTATATCGATTTATCAAAATATAGAAAATAATAAAGCAATAAAAGTCTGAGAGTGTTCTTAAATTTTAATTGAAGAAACAATTTTTTAAGAAATAAAATGATTAAAAATGTTTTGAAATAATGTATTCAGCATATTATTGTGAAAATTTGTCTCATTCCTTTTTGGTTTCCTATTAAAGAAAGGTATCTAAATTACTATAAAGTATGTAAGAGTTGCATTTATTCATTAAATCAAAATCTCGAAAAAAATATAATATTTCTTTGAAAAAATACTTTTGAATAGCTATAAGAGTTTATAGGAACTTTTTATGTACTGTAGGTGTTTTACAAATGAGGCAGTAAATGTTCACATAATTTTCATTTAAAAATTATATACAAATATTAATATTTATCATAATTAATTCAACATATTAAATCAAAATCATATGTAAATGGTATAAAATGAGAGCGTTGTTTTAAACTTTTTCCATTAAAAAAAGAAACATTAATTATTTGACTCACTCGTTTTTGCAGATTTAATAAAATGAAT
Organism: Latrodectus hesperus; assembly: GCA_037975125.1. Taxonomy (NCBI): domain Eukaryota; kingdom Metazoa; phylum Arthropoda; class Arachnida; order Araneae; family Theridiidae; genus Latrodectus; species Latrodectus hesperus. The sequence goes on along the minus strand of CM075860.1, from coordinate 16,410,889 downwards.
TGTGTGGTTACAAATTTATATCAAATTGTTTCATCTTTACATAACTAGACTATAACAAAGAAACACGTGATATTTAAAACTGAAACTAATTTAGTCATTTAAAGCTGTAATAAATATGAAATAGGTTTAAGTCTCATTTAAACTCATTTATAAGCAATAAAAATTCTTTTAGAATATTCCTAATCTTCTTTTGCACCATAAACTTAACAAACATTTGTGCAGATACTTTGGATTAAAGAGAAATATAGATTAAATAAATATTTAAAACATCTTTTCAACTGTAAGTAATTTAAAATAATTTAATTCTTTATTTCAATTAATATGCTATACATATTAATTGTTCTTTTGGGGAAATATCATAAATTCATACTTTTATGCTAAGTTCTCAAGTGTTAGTTTTAAGTTGTGCAGATTTGTCCACGATGGCTTGGTTGGGAAGTTAGCTCGCATGGTGGTGAGTTCTATTCCCTATCTAACTACAGATTTAAAAAGCTAAGTAATTGCGGCTAAGATATTAAAATAGCTTGAACTGTCTTCCTTGAGCAATGAAGGAGAAGCAAAGCAAATCTTGGAAATCTTAAGCTTGGTCCATTCCACTAAATTACGAAGACTAAAACCCTTTAGGGACAATGACAGCACACCCATTAAATGCCCCACTGTATAAATTGATATCAATTCAGCCTAAATCTATCGAAAATTAAGCTGAGTAAAATTTCCTAAATGGCACGTGAAACAGAAAATTATACAGAACTTACATTTTTAAGAATAAATGTCACATTTTTAACGTGAAAATGAGATAAAATATTTTACAAAGGGAAATAATTTACTTAATATACAAACAACTGATAATTGAATACATAATAAAACATACATTTAGGAAACAGAAAGCTGTTATTATTAATAAAAAAAGATTAAGGAATTTAAAAGAATGAACTCAGTTTTTTATAAATTGTTATGTATTTTTAAGTAAATAACAAATTATTAATCTAAAATAAACTTTTAAAACTAATTTTAATTTACCTTTTACGTTTTCTTAAAATTAAATATATTTCCTACATTAGAAATACAAACCAAAAGATTATATTAATTCAATACAAGAAATATACGCATACGATTCAATCAAAATATCTTATTATGTATGTGCAATAGTCACAATATCGTATATTTGCAATAATCAAAATTAATATAATGTATTTGCAGTAGTCAAAATATTGATATTTGCAATAATCAAAATATAATATAATATATTTGCAATAGTCGAAATATCGTATATTTGCAATAATCAAAATATAGTATAATATATTTGCAATAGTCGAAATATCATATAATATATTTGCAATAATCAAAATATCGTATAATGTATTTGCAATAGTCAAAATATCGTATATTTGCAATAATCAAAATTTAGTATAATATAGTTGCAATAGTCGAAATATTATATAATATATTTGCAATAGTCAAAATATCGTATATTTGTAATAATCAAAATATTGTACAATATATTTGCAATAGTCGAAATATCATATAATATATTTGCAATAATCAAAATATCGTATAATGTAATTGCAATAGTCAAAATATCGTATATTTGCAATAATCAAAATACAGTATAATGTATTTGCAATAGTCGAAATATCATATAATATATTTGTAATAATCAAAATATCGTATAATATATTTGCAATTTTGAAACATAATTATTCATTTTTTTAATTTACGTTCTCAAAAGTTTCTATACACAAAAATATTAAATGAAATAATGTAAATTACTATAACTACTAGATGTACGTATTTTTACAAGAATAGTCAAATTATCACGAAAAAAATTAATTATGTTGACAACTTTTCCGTTTTCCATTACTCTTTTCATGGAAACAAAGTATTTAAAGTAAATACTAAGTAAACAGTTATTTTAAGGGGAAACACTTTTAAATAGCATTCAGAAATACTTTCATCCTTTGGCAAATGAAAAAAGCCGGAATAGTCGAGGAAAGTTACAAATTTTCCAAAAGAACTTTTACTTACTGTGGTTAAAAATGTTTTTTATTAGAGCAGCTTTTATCAAAGAGCTCTAACTTTCTGAAAGTTTCAATTTGAGTTTCAGTAAATACTCTTCAAAGTTACCTCCAGCCGGTGATTGTCCCACTTGTCGACCACATTTTCTGACACAATTAATGGAATCCGAAACTGCAACAAAATTTTTACTTTCTCTTCTTTTTTTTTCTTTCGTTATTTCACTAAAAGATGTTTTTCTTTAAAATTACTCAAGCGTCTATTTCTTTATCTTTCATCACAGATCTCCAAATTGAACCAGCTTAAAAAAGTGAGATGATTTTATCTTGATTGAGAAGTGATGAAAGATTATAAGTTATCCTGGTTATTTTAATAATAAATCAATGGTCCGTAATATGAAACAACGAGAGAATTCTGAGAAATATTAATTGTTTTGACTCATAAAATAAATAATGAATATTCGTGAAATTAAAACACACCACACACACACACACGCACACACACACACACGCACACACACACACACATATATATATATATATATATATATATATATATATATATATATATATATATATATATATATATATATATATATATATATATATATATATATATAAATATATATAAATATATATATATATATATATATATATATATATATATATATATATATATATATATATATATATATATATATATATATATATATATATATATATATATATATATATATATTATGCTATTTATGCATATATTTTTATGCATATATTTTTTTTATGCAAATTTAATACGGCACCAGGAGTCTTCGAGAGGGTGCGCTGGTTGTTCTTTTGCCAGTGTCAACTGTGCAACGACACACATTTTGAGCATTTGCTGAAAGGATTTCACTAAACAATAAATATGATTATGAAACTTTTGTTATTATTCATTCGCTTATCAAACACAGTTTTAAGTGTTCAGCAAGCACTGTCAGATGGCAGTTCCTCTTTTCTGCCGCTCAGAATGGAATGCGAATCTATGTTCCAATGTAATTGTTGCTTGTCTGGATGGGTACAATCACCCCTCTTAATTTCTAAAAACAATTTAGAATCACCCTGTATACATAGTATATAAAAATTTGCCTAAGAAAATCAAATATAAAATCTAAATTTCTTACAACAAAATGAATTTTTTCCGAATCCATGTTGTAAAACAGTAATGAATTAAGAACAAACTAATGAAAAAATAATTTTCAGCTATATTTATATATACTTTTAACTCGTGCCGTTTATTTTAATAATTTAATTCTGATTATTAACTTACTAAGGTAATTGCATATTATGTTATTTTATTATTAATTACGAAATGAATTTCGTAAGCCTTTATTTTACCTAACTTTTATCCTCATTTCTTTTCTTTCACAAAAACGTGATTGTTCAAATACTTTTTATAAATTAAATGAAATAATTAAAAATTAGGGAATCCAACACAATACAGATTCTCAATTGTTTTATCTATATTTTGAGCAGTATATATTTTATATTAAAGAAAAAATATGTAATAATAATATAATATAACGACTATATGAGATTTTTGAAACAATTTCTAAATATATTTAGGTAAATCAACTGGAATAATAAAATGATTTACAGAGGCAAAGTAATATGCTGTGCTTTTTTGTTACAAGCACTTATAATATGGATATCAACGATACGAAATTTTGAAAACAAAAACCAAACTCTTTAAGAAAATTTTCCCTGAAAACAATTTTATTTCCTTTATAAGTGGCAACATTATATCTGTTTTAAAAGAATAATAAGCATCGTGTGTAGTAATTGTCGTAAAATGTCATTCTGCGGAAATGAATAAGAGTTCACTATTTTAGAAAGTTAAGATAAGAACAAATTTTTCTTTTTTTTTCATGATATAACTAACATGAAAATTATCTAAAGCTTAAAATTTTTATAGGCAAATTCATAAAATATTTGAATTTTCAAAATATTTTTGTAAACATATAATAAAAGGCATAATTAATAAATTATAAATTTTTAATAATCTTTTGAAGAATCATTTCAATACTTTTGCTTTCTTATTTCTATACAATTATCTCATTTATGAGATCAATACAAACAACTTGCTTAACATTTCAATAAAATCCTCTTAATTGCAAACATTAATCGATAATTTATGTGTTCATGCAATATTATTTTTCAACTATCATTTTTTTCTTTACCAAAACATATATTTTTATCACATCTTTTTACTTTTTATGAGTAAACGAATATATTCTTCCAATTTCATCAAATTTTTTATCGATAGAATTATAATTCATAATTTTCATTTAAGTAATCATGAATACTCATTTTCTTAAATCTACATTAGTCGGAAAAAAATTCTTAAGATAAACAAAAAAACTTAATTTTTTCAGATTTGTTTTTAGCTTCGTAAGAAAAGGATTAAAAAACAATACAACATTCACATTAATATTTAAATTAAACTAATTTTAATTTAAAAGATGCATCACACACACAAAAATATTAAAGAAAGAAAAAAGATATTAGAACATAATTTTTAGATAATAATAAAAATACCATTGAAATTTATAATCAAAAATTCAGTATAGTTAAGAGAAATTCCTTTGATTAATGAAATTAATTTACCTTATTTAAAAAAACATACTTCTATATATACTACTAAAACTTACCGTTTACTTACCAATATTAAAATGATAGAGACACTTCAAAAGTTAGTTTCGGTAGTCTTTGAGAAATAAATACTTTAAATTACTTTAAACCATTTCCTGCAAATAAATATAGCAAAATGATCAGAAAAAAATAGTTAAAAATAAAATTTCAATACGATATTTCTAATTACAATCGGTTAATTTGATTTAAAGTTAAGTTAAATGAACGTTAACTTAACTGAAAATGATAAATTTATCTTTAAGGATATTTTCCCAATCAAATATTTTTTATAAGAATTAATAATTTTCAGTTAAAAATTCAAACATTTCTTTCGCAGTAAAAAGTATAAGAATTCTAACATTCTAATCCTATTTGAAACATTTTACTACCTCAATCAGCAGCTTTAATTAAACACTTATAAGAACCAAATAAACTCTAAAAGCATACAGATTAAATTTACAGTTTAAAAATATACTCAACACCCCAGGGAATTGACTACTTACAGAATTCAAGCATAATGCAAAATTTTTACTGATAAATTATTAATTGACAATTTAAGCAATTTGATTTGAGTTAAGAATAAAAACAGAGACATAAAACTTCTATCAAAATGTTTGCGTAGTATAATACTTTTAATTAAGGAAGAAAAAAAATTAGAAAAAACTAATATTTAAACTTTAAAGGGGATCTCAAGATTTATGTGTATGATTTTTTTTATATCAATAATATTATAAATTTTATTAAATAAACATAAATCTTTCATTCAAAATAATAAAAACAATAAATTGCAACATTCTTCAAATTATTAAACAACATAAGATATGTCATTTTCATAAGTTAAATTAAATTTTATTTTACTTATTTAAGCCTTATTTTATATTTTCGTATTATTTGTGTGACTTGAAAACGGATGAATTCTTTATTCGTGCATGCAAAACTTATTTCGAAATAATTTTCGAATGTAAAAAATTAATTGTTTGAAACACGCAAAAATAAGAAAGATTTACAATCGTTGAGTGTATTTTCAGCTAAATTAATGGTTCTTCGATCTTCATTCGGCATGCAAATAATTATTTAGATTAACTATACCTTGCTGAGCCGAAAGGAAAAGAATGCAAATTCGAAATCTTTTTTTTATTATTATTATTTTATTTAAGACTTTCATGCTGATTTCAAAAATAGAATTAACATGTATTTCAATTATATTTTTTTCTCTGCTCTTATTTTACTTTACTGAATCTCTTTAGTATAAAAACTTTTCAGAATAAATAAAATACCTTTCTCTTTCAACACTTAAGAGATAAAAAAGGCGAATTTTTATTTTATTTTAAAAAATATAAATGTTAAATCTAGAATTGCATTTACGGGAAGTTCTAATGATCTTAAAATAAGATTCTTATCTTTATTTTGAGCGTTTGTTATTTTTTTCATTTTAAACATAATTTTAAAAATTATGTTGTTTTATTTAATTTGTATTATACATGTATGTGTGTGTGTGTGCGTATGCAAAGGGAATATAATCCAGTAAGGTGGTCAGCTCCGCTATATTACGTGGATGAAGATCCATGCCACGAACAATCGGACCAACACGGTTACACAGAGTCTCTATTGGGATTAAGTTAGGAGAATTATCTAGCCAAGACAGAACGGTAAAATATTTGTGCTCTTCGAAAAATATACGTACACTGCCCACAGTATGACTCCTCGCATTGTCCTGCTGGAAGATGCCATTATTCTGAGGAAAAACATGGTGCATATTGTGATGAACATGGTTTGCAAGGACAGATATGAACATGTATTGATCCATTGTAGTTTCTACAATGATTAGTAAACGCAGAGAATGCCAAGAAAACAATTCCCAAGAAACAAAAATGCTCTGGCTATAGCCTGAGATGTGTGTGTGTGTGTGTGTGTGTGTGTGTGTATGCGTGCGTGCGTGTGTGTGTGTGTGTGTGTGTGTGTGTGTGTGTGTGTGTGTGTGTGTGTGTGTGTGTGTGTGTGTGTGTGTGTGTGTGTGTGTGTGTGTGTGTGTGTGTGTGTGTGTGCGCGTGTGTGCGCGTGTGCGCGTGCGCGCGTGCGCAAAGGGATATAATAAAACAATCCGAATTTATTGAAATACAAATCTTATGTTTATAAAATATATGGCTAATTGATTCTTAAAACTTTAATATATTTTATATCATTAAGATTTATATTTTTAATAAAAGTCTACTATTTTAAGTTGTAATTCTGTTGGAGTGAATATTTCATACAATTCTCTGTAAGATATCATCAAATTTGAACTTTTGAAATGAAATAACTCAGAAAGAGTGTTAGATGAGTAAAGGAAATAAAGCGTTTGTTCTTGGAGAGAACCAGTAAGAATATTTTTCGTTATTTTCAGAATATTTAAATATAATATATCTGTTAAAAAAATTTTAACACTATAGTCATTATACAATGCCAATCTAATAACATAATGAATTCAGTTCATAAAAACCTATATAATAAAATATTAAAGAACAATCAGATATCTTTTCAAGAGTAGTTTGAGTTTCTGTGTACAATTTATAAAGTTTTGCACATACTCTTTCAAGACTATAAAATAACCTGAATATCACATACACAGAATATCGTGCACACATCTAAGATGACGCGATTTACACTAGGATTGGTCATTAATTATATTTTCACAAAGTTTCGTAAAAAAAGCAAAAAATTCACAAATGTATATTTTAGATATTAAATTCTTTCTACCATGCTTCATTTTCTTTTTATCATGCAGCTCTTAACTTAATAATTTTTTCCTTTGCAAAGGAATATTTGCTTTATAAAGTTTCCATTATTGACTATTTATGGAAATGTGTAAAAATCATATTTGCTGCATTAAATAATGATTAATAGCAGTTTAATTAGGTATAAATAAAAAATGATGTTATTAATTAACAGCATGAAAACATGATTCGGATCAAGAGAATTTTCATACATTTTTTTTACGTATGATATGGTTTATATTTACTCAGCACAATTAATACTACATCAGGATGGTAGGTTTACTTTTTTGTTTCTAAAAACGATAAAATGCGCCAAACTTGCATTATAAATAAAAACAATCATTGTTTTAGAATAAAGGTTCGACATAGTTTTACCATCAAATTGAGAGATTGTTGTAATTTTGACAGGTCCAATGGTGACAAACGACAGATAACATGCAGAATTTGGACAGGTGGTGTCCGAAATGCAGCAAAGCATCTCATAGTAGCATGATAAACATTATCTAAGCCACGTAATAATGATAATATATATATATATATATATATATATGTATATATATATATCCTCTTAAATACTGGATTCTACTAAATTAATTTTTTAGCTCAAATAATACTAGTATTAATTTAAATTAATTAAAATAAGTCAATAAATTTATCACAGTTGCACTATCATAATAATTTGGTTTTCTTGAACTTAATATTGAAATGAAAAATTGCATTTGATGATTAATATATTTAAATAAAATGTAATATTTTCTTCAAAAACAGACATAATATAACTTATTATTATTCATAACTAACAGATTCATTTTCATTATAATTATTAAACTTCCGTTTACTGAAGTATTTAAAATAATAGCTAAGTTAATTAAAAGGAAATAAATCAATTATTTATGTTTCTAAACAGCATTATTCAGGAAAATGTTTATTTTATATTCTTTCATGAATGATAATACAAAATAGTTAATTAATTCTGATACAGAATAACATTATAATTCTTTGAGAATCATGAGAAAGCAATATTACTTGTAGTATTTATCTACTTTTGTATATTTTTCCACTTAGTAGCAAATGTAATTACTTAATTTTTATGTCCATTGTAAAGGTAAATATTGGATGCTCATAATTAATATTAATGAAAATGACACAATATATAAAAGCATTTTGACTGATCCTAGTTAAGTTGTTTTCGCGTTATAAGATCTTTATTTAGAATATACTCGAACAAATTAAAAAATATAGTGATAGATTATGCTCGGTTAATAACTAAATGAAAAATTTGTGTAAAGTGGTGAAAAATTATGGACTCTGAAAAAATTAGTATTAATAAACATTAAATTAGTAAGTAAAATTATTCCTCATAAATTTTTAAATAAAAATTAAATGTTATCTTAGCATTATCTTAATAATTTTCAAACTTCTTTCCATTGATAAGTTTTGTGTTCTTTATTTTTGTTCGGAACTTATCCCAATTAAATAATTAATTATTTTAATTAAACGATAAAACTTTAATTAAATAAGCTTAAATTTTGATTACAAGTTAATTTTGTTATGCGCTTATTATAGTTATTTATCATTAGAAACCATAATTAATAAACAAAGAAAACGCATTTAAATAATAACAGTTATTGTTTAATTTACAACTTACAATTCAAAGTCTTACTTTATTCTTAATAGGGCACAAATTCGGATGTTATTTGAAATTATCTTATTTATTTTATAATTAATTTTCAGCTCTCTCCTTTTGTGTTTCAAGCCTTAGTGAATCATAATTATGATAACATGATAAAGATTTTTTCTATGATCAGCTACCATAACATAAATAAAGCAATGATAAAATTTTTCGAGTTCATGGCACCATTTCATTCAATTGATAACAATGTTGTTGTTGTCTTGTGCCAACTAGGCTGAAAATATGGGGAGCGCTGCTCCACTTTTCCAACTGAATCATATTTGATATTATAAGGAAAGGACAAAGACAGGATGGATAGAGCAAGAAAGTACATCCATTCCCGAACCGGGGTTCGAACCTAGGACCTCCCTATCCGCAGTCTGGCACGCTGACCACTAGATAAGTTGGGCAATAGATAAGTTGACCACTAGATAAGTTGGGCAATTTTTATAACCATTTACATTAACAATGTTTTTGTCAACAATTTTATCTAATTTCAAAGATATTTATATTAACTAATATCAAAATTTTCTTATTTAACGTCTTAAAAAATTGCCTATTATGATTGCTGTATACAATCATTTAACAAAATGATTTTATTAAGCTATAAATTTAAAATCATCAACTAATAAAAACAAGTATTATGTGCTGAACAAGCAGAAAAAATACATCTATTATTGCCAAATAATATTTGCAATAATATTATAATTGCAAAATAGTATGCTAAATTTAAAATAAATCCTGAATTCATATAAGAAGATATTGTTTCATATTAAATTACTGACTTTCATATCGGCTTTATAGCCTTAATATTTGAGAGATAAAATTTGGTTTTAATGAAGTAGCAGAATTATTAAGAGCGTTTTTGTTGACTTTAACAAAGCTTAAGAAATTGCGGGAGATTAAAAATGCTTGAATTTTCTCTGCTGGAAGAGTATTTTTATGTCCCACTTCTGGTGAAGCGAGATAATTTTGATGTGATCATAAAACAAACTTATTTTCTTCTTGGACAAAACTTCAATTTCCTGCCAAAAGCATCAGCTTCATTGCATCGTCAATTTTAATCTTTCGGTGCAGGGGTTTTTATAAAATAAAATTATTATGCTGAAAAGAAAGAAGAAAAAAGGACCATCAATAATTACATCAGATAAAACTAACAAACTGTTTAATTTTTCCTTCCTTATCTAGTATTGATACTTTGTAAGATTGGCCAAAAGTTGATTAATTAATTTTGAAAAATAAAATTTGCTAGAGTTAAACAAAATATCATTGTTCAGTTCTATCTTCTAAAATAATTTTAACCTTCAGAGGATTGATTAAATATAATGTTATCTTCTTTTTATCAAAAATGTAATAAGAATAAAAAATATTAAACCAATTTTTAATGACTTTTTTCTACTTTATTGTCCTTAAATGTGCTTTTGACTAAATTTTAATATTTTAAAATTTATAAATAAATACTGATATCATTCTACTTTGATATTTTACTTCCATGAAACAATTTACTTTATACAGCATTTAAGAAGTTTAAAATTTCTTTTATCAGATTATCTCAATTTCTAACAATAAGTGTGCGAAGAAAATTTTTTAGTAATTTTTAAGCTTTTATAACATTCCTATTTATTTACAAATGCATTATCTCTCAAAAAAATGGTAAGCGAAATCAATTTATGTATTTTAAATATGATGTTTTAGACTAACTTAATTTATTATACAATTTTTAATATAATGTATAGTTTAAAGATCAGCTTAAATTATAAGCATTACACTATATTTAGCATATAAATAAATAAAAATAAATATAGTTTTTAATTTCAATGTAATTTTACATTTGTATTCTTAACATTTTTATGCTAGTGTTTAAAAATGAAAAATTAATTTCAAACAGTAAACCGCATACATATTTCTTAAATCAAGTAATTTTGATTGTATGTCAATATAAACATGAATGAAATTCAATATAGTTTATTTTTGTAAATTTTGCATCACTATTTAGTTAAATATAGATGGACGGATTAACAAAGTGTTCTATAGGAATAGCATATGAATATTTATTATTACGGGAGGAATATTTCATTCCAGTTTGTCAGACAGATGGACATAGTGTTTTTTTTTTTTGCAGATAGAAAATTTAGTAAGTTTGCAAACGCAGTGATATGATGGAAGTAATAAAATATTTAGATTTTGGTCTTGTTTGAAAATGTAAAGTGTAAAATAGAATGTGCATTTGAAATTTATAATCAATTGAGGCAACAACGACGTCAAATATTCAGCGACGTGGCATAATGATTTTCTTCTCCAGCATGATGATGCCAAATTCTATTCTGTTTGTGAACTCATTAAATAGTGCAAACATTCCAGCAGAAAATCGTGAAGCAAGAGCAAATAAGAGGCTAACTTTCTTCTCTAATTATTTTTCTCCTTGCATACAATTGAAGGGAAAAAAATTTGACAAGCTGTAGCGGACAACTATGAAGCTGCTGATAGAAACTCTAAGATGATACTGTAGTTGAGAAGGATATATATATATATATATATATATATATATATATATATATATATATATATATATATATATATATATATATATATATATATATATATATATATATATATATATATATATATATATATATATATATATATAATGTTAAAAACTAAACGCTTGTATAAATGCAAAAAAGATCGCTGACCTTGTAAAGTTAAAAAATTTATATAAATGGTAGCAAAACATTTAATGTTGAATCATAACAAGAAATTTAAATGTGTAAAACTGTATATGATTAATGACAGGTTTCATACGATGCATTTAAATCATATTATAACTAATTCTGGTAAAACGTACGGGAATGATACGAAAACTTATATTAGCGCTTTAAGCGTTAAAATTGAAAATATTGTGAAATATGGAAATATTTTCTCTCAACCTATTAATTCTATGATTCCTGCCAAAGTTTACATCGTCTCTTCATATCGGAAAGTGGAATTATTGGCTGAAATGGCATCGATGTTGTTTTGACAGCTCCATGAGCCTAGTCATTGGTGCAAATATTGATTTACTGAAAATGTCTGCTTTCATAATACTTGTGTATACTATAAAGAATATCAAAATAACCAAAATAACTGGATATCAATTCCATTTAATGTTTTTGTTATAAACTATTCATGAAGTCTAAATTTTCCCTATCCGAATTAAAAAGCCTAAATTAAAAGCTATATTAGACTCTAAATTAGTAAACCTAAATTATAATTTAAGTAGTCAAAGTGTCAAGTATGTGTATTAGATTTTTAGATCATAGTACACAATCTCTTAATCTGAAAGAATAACTTCAAAAGAATTGGACGCTAACATTACTGTAAAATGGCGTCTTACTTATTTCTCACAAGCTTTAGTAAAATACCGTTATTTTTAAGTGGGTGTTATTGTTGTGGTTGTTGCGTATCTCCGAAATTTAGCAACTATAAATCAGGTCTATGCAATTTGTCACTCTAAAATTGGGCTTGTAAAAAGATTAATTCTACAAAGCCCAAGACAATCCAGAATATGATCTGGAGTGCCCTCAACTCAAGAGATGGCAGACTTCAAAGAGGCTGGAAAAATCTTTTTTCTATAGAAATACTACCTAGATTTCAAGTAAGCCTAGTAATGTCCTTTTGGTTCCACCTAACACATTTCAATGCGCACACAGGCACTTTCCCTGGTTAGTTGGTGTAAATACCTTTTCAGTAAAAAAGATGTATTCCTGAGAAAAAATAAACTTATAAGCATTTAAACCAGGAATATATCTTACAGAAATAAAGGTAATTGATCGAAATCAATCAGTGAATTTCTTAAATCTTTTACTTCAGCCGAAATATTAATATTATAACTTGATATACTAATATGCTAAAATTTCTAAATATTCTTTACAGTGGCTGTATAAAAGCTTAAATACACGGGATGCATTTTTACAATGATGTTAGTAATTAGTAATTTGCATAAATAAGTGTTGCTGAAATTAAAATAAATGCAGATTTTCAAGCTTAAGAAAACTTTTATTAAGAAAATGTTTTTCAGATTTTTCTTGACATTTTACGAAGAAAAAACACACATTTCAGTTTTATTGTGTTTTTTGTTGCACCACAGCAGGCTTCCCCGTACCTAGCCCTGAGTTGGATTCTACCAGCTAAACAGAAGCGACCGGATGAAGTCTTCATGATTTTGAAGCGAGGACAAAGCAGAAGACCACCAATCCTTGGCCTGTCATCCCAAGTGGTATTTCACGTGGGGGATATGACAATCATGACATATTTAAGGTGCTCTAACCTCCTTTGGCGAACATACGGATCTTTGGTTAACCCAGGATTTGAACTCAGTACCTTCCAATAATGAGAACGACACCCTATCCAACCAGTTCCATTGAGTGCAGTACAAAGCCATAAATAAAGAAAAAAGTACAATAATGTGGTATTTAAAACAAAAAAATTAAACACCTAGTAACCCTGATTTTGAATGCCATGCACAACCTTATTCATCAAACATTTCAAGGAATACTTCAATAGCATTATGACTTGGGATTTGTTTCACGTATCGATTGTTTTGAAATTTTTAAAGACTATGAAATTTATTCCATATTTTGATAAATTTATTTTTTAATAAAAACAAGTATAAATGAATTCCTAAAAGTTTAATGTTTATTTGTATTCTGAAAATTTCATTGACACAGTTAAAATTATTTTACATTTCAGCTGTTTGAAAACTCTATTTCTTAGTTAAACTTTCTCGGCTAACCCCGAACTAAAACTTTCGAAACTAGGTTTGAACTAAGAGTTTGAGTAAATATTCGTAAAAAATAGTTTTGTGCTGAGTCTTGTTATCACCAATCGCATGTCTGATTAGGATTAGGAAAACTGGAATCGGCAGAAATTTCTTTTCTTTCTTTCTTGATTTCATTTTTTTCCCGAAAAATATTTTTCTTTAAAATTTCTCACTTATCAAAACTTAACATTCAAATAGATAAATTTAAATTACACCTAAATCTTTTGAGCTTCTTAGTTTTCTTGAAAAAATTCAATGTATACTCTTTTTTCTTGTTTATTGTACTCACTGTTTGTATGATGTAATTAGTATATTTACATTGATTTTGCAACTGAATTTATATATATGTACACACTAAATATCACATTAATTTAATCTATGCTTAAAATTAGATTAACTATTCACTATGCATTAGAAAACACTTTAATTTTTTATAAAATAATATAATTTGTGTTAAGAATTCTTTATTTTATTTTTTGAACAACACCCTTTTTTATTTTATGGAAAGTAAACTATAAGCTAAATTAACAATGTATTATATGAAATATAAAAGCAAAATAAAATCATAAAAATTAAACTTCTTTTTAAATCTTTTAATGCTAATGAAAGATTTAAATAGTTAAATTTTAGAATTCTGAATATATACATATGGTAAATAATTAATTCAAAATCATATTAGGAATTTCAAGGAATAGAATCTTTCTTACAAAAGAACACGATTTAAAACAAAGTTTTAAATTGTAATTATTTTTTATACCTTTAAAATATTGAATTCTTGCTATACCGCTGCATGAAAGGTGTAGAAATACATTAGAGTGGAAAACATATTTATGTCCAAATAATGTATAAAAATAAATCTTGAATTGTATGCAAAAATTAAAGTTTAGGATAATTGTAACACATTTCCAGGCATTTCAAGACTCCTTATATGTCATCAAGCATTATACTTTGACTAGATCTGCATTTGTGCTAGTTCATTCAGCCATAGCATCAGGAGAAAGAAAAGAAAGATTGTTTTGACTTTTTTATGTCAATATTAATTCCTTTCCTACTTATAATTGGCGAATATTTTTTTTGCAAATAAAATACGTCAGTAAGAATCTTTCTTTTCATTTGTTTTTTGTTGTTGTTCTTGTTATGATATTGTGGTGCCGTTCCCGTGGCACTTATTCAAGTTAGAGAGAAATTGGTTGCAGTGGCATTAATATGTAAGAATCATTTATATACAGAGGGTATTAACACATTTTAAGAACGATTTCAGGGCAGTTTAATTAATGTTTAAAAAGTGAATTCGATTTTTAAATGTTCTATCTGATAGCCTTTTTTTTTGGACTATAAGTCTGCATCGTGATTTCCATAATAGAAGAACTTTTTGTAAAATGTCCAGGGGTATTGCTTTCCCTTCTTCTTCTACTACTTTCCAGAGTCCATCTATCGTGGTGGGTTTGCGTTTAGAAAGAACTCTTTTTAACAGACCAAAGGCACAATAGTCCATAGTTGAAACGTCAGGGGACTTCACAGGAATATGTTGAAAAGGTATATACGCATTACCTGTATGTCTTCCTATTTCCAAGGAATGCAGTGGTAGTTTTCAAAGTATAACTTGTAGCTTTGTCTTGAGGAAGTTCCACGCTTTGAAAGTCACTAGGATAAAGAAGTTGAATTTCTTCTGTAAATATTTGACGTAAAACCTTCTCCTGATAGTATGATGAGTTGATTTTAACATTTTTTCCACTCTTCGATAGTATGATTTGATTTTAACACTTTTTTCCACTCTTCTTATTTATAATTTCCCATTGTATAGGAGAAACCTACGACCATCATAAACCCCTTACTGAAACTTTCTTTGCATTGACGGTACCAGGTTTGTACATTTTTTTCTCCTCGTTTTCTATAGTAAATAGACATTTTTTGTAGCAGTCATTTAGGTAAACCCATGCTTCATCAAGAATCACAATGTATTTCCATTTATCTTTGTTAAATGGTTTTCATACATGATTCTACAAAATGTTTTGCGTTGAGCCACATGTCTCGGCAAAAGCTGGAGAATATTATGTTTTTTAGCTATTTTAAGTTGTAAATCTTGGTTTATTATTTTATTTATTGTTGCTACAGATGTATCTAAAGACTTTGCAATTGATTACTGTGTTGACAGATTTTCTCTTGTTGCCAGCAATTTCCCTAGAAACATTTGAAGCAGTACATATCTTTGTCGGATATTCGTTTGGAGTCTTCTTTCCATGTAGAAATAAGGATTGACGGTTTTTACCTGTCCGATAATAATGTTGTTTATTTTGCACTTAGAAATTTTAATATCATACATTTTACAATGTTTTTTTTAATACTTGAATAAGAATATTTCTCTTCGGAAAGTGCAAAAACATATCTTCAATCCATAGCTTGTTTACATACGACATTTTGAAAGAAGAATAAATTTAAAAGTAGAAGGCGAGATATTTTTATTTCAAATAATTAGTTGTGGCCACAATTTTTATTCCAAACATTTACTTTTAGATTCTTAGATTTAGATTCTAACACATTTACTTTTTACCCTCTGTATATGTGAATACCCTCTGTAAATATACATAGTGCGTCTGTGATGTGTGTGTAAATATGATTATTTAGTCTATATTCCATTAAAGATTTATTGGTATATATTATGACTGAGAATTTTAAACTTTTTTCTTTCAAACTAAAGAAGTATTTTTTCCGCAAATTTATTAAATGAAGGGGAAATGGTATGCACTCTAAGAATCAACGAGGATATATCATAGGCTATCCTCTGAGGATCTCTTACGTTTGGGGAAATGGGAAGTTATAGGAAAACCTCAAGACACACTTAAGGTTTTCTTCCTCAGTGCTTTCGTTGTGAGAAAGAGTAATATGTTAGAATACTCGGACTGTCATGTAGGTCACATCAAACTAAAAGTGCTCTTAAAACGACACCTACCACCCTTGGCACCAAAATAAATCAATTTTTGAAAGTAGCGAAGCCTAACCAGGTTAAGGCATAATCCATCTTACGTCCTTTGGTGGTTTACTTCAGAATGCATCGATCTTTGCGAAGTTTCTGGAAAGGTTTTTCGCACGAGAATACTTTTCAATGAAAGCACAAGTAATATTTCAGTTACAATTCATATTTCGTAGTATAAGAAAGTAATTAAATATCCAGATTACATGAAGTTACGTGTCAAGAAATAATATAAATATATAGAAGTATTATATATATATATATGATATATATATATATATATATATATATATATATATATATATATATATATATATATATATATATATATATATATATATATATATATATATATATATATATATGTATGTATGTATGTATGTATATATATATATATATATATATTTTATTGAAAAACATGCTTTTTTAATGTAAAATACTTAAGTTTATATAATGGTACGTATTATTTTATTGGGTATATTTTCAAATTAATTTGTAGAATGTATTTAAATATTTTATTTATTTAAATGAAATGTGAAGTTAAATTAAAAATTGATATTTCAATTTAAAAATCTTTGAATTTCAATATACCAATACCGAATTCTCTATATCTTATAAAAATTTGTGATATATCTCCTTTTGAAATGAATTTGTATCAAAAACTGAAATACAATCATTATATTTATTATACTTTTATAACAAACAATTTAACTCTTGAAATTCTGTAAACTGGAAAACGGTTATTCTTTCTAAAGATTTGAATTTATTATATAAGATCAGTTATTCTCCAGTTATTTTAAAGAAACAACATAGGTTACTTCTTTTTAAATACTGAAAGAATATATATTAAAATATTACTACATTTTTATAAACTAAAAATTAAAAAGATGTTATATTTTCTGAGATGCATAAAATTGTATGAATTTCAAAGATTCACAATACAAAACTCAAATAATTATTTCATTTCTTATTTTAAATCGAAACAATCTTAATCATAGTCAATCACAGTCTTATATTAAAACTTTTCACAATTACCATTTGCCGTCATTTAATGTGCATTCTTATTTGATGATAGATATTAATTAATGTCCTTAATCAACGTAACATAAGCACTTACCTTCAATTCAGTTTACAAAAATATTGTTCCGCAGAACGTAATATTTTCTTGATAATTTCTAAATTGCATTAAGAAAGTTTACAGCTCCTGCATATACATTTAAAATTCAAATTAAATATTACTATTTCACACAGGAAATTTCGGCTATCTTATCAATATGTCCCTCAAAAGGTCATATTTTGCAGTTGACTTTTAAATTGACTATGATCTATTGCTAAAAGGGGATTCCAAACTTTTTCAAGCATTTTAACTCTATGTAGGTATCGAACACACAAACTAGTACAATGGATTGCCCCAAAAGGCAGAACGCAAACCATTCGAATGCCAGATCATTGGAACTTTTGCTAGCATTACTCAGCTTTTGAAATTGTCACTGCCATGATCAAAACGTACATGATTTACCTTGACATGGCTGAAAGCTGCCGTGATAATGAAATCTCTCCACATTAACATTTTATGATCATTGAAGAAATCAAGATGAAGTTGGCAAAGCATTTTTATACATTTCCTTGTGTTGTTGTTGCTGCATGCCCCCAAAGGCCAGCAGCGCTAGACCAGGTCCATGTACACTCTACAATAATCCATAACTAAAAGAGGCTCGTCAACTAAGTCCTACCTGGAGAGCCCTAGGCACTCAAGGATACGTTCATGTGAAGCCTGCTCGGTAGAGCATTTGATACAGGTTTCAAAGGTTCGGGAACCCTCAGAAAATTTTAGGGTTTTAAGATGTCCACTTCGAAATCGGGCGAGAATAGTTTGTTCCTGACGATTTAAGTGACATTCCTTGTATTCCAATTCCAATAGTACACATTTCCTTGTTTAACAACATATTAACATTTCAAAACATTGTTATCGTTTTTATTACAGCATACTTCTATTGTTCTCAAATTATTCTAAATTGATTATTTGTTAAGCTCTGTTCCATCTACTATGTACATTTGAAAGCATAAACTAAAAATTGGTATGAAATATTCAGCATCATTAACAATAATTAATAATGAGATCCATCAGCTAATATGTATATTTGCTATGAAAGAAATAAATTACAACTATGTATAAATTTAAATATAAATTTCAATTGTAACCTTGTTTTAGAATTCATACACACAGTTCCTATATTTTATATGCATAAAAAATTTTAATACAACCAAATATATCAATTTTATTATTATTTCAATAGTCTACTCATCACTGAAAAACACTGTAAAATATATTCAACTGAAAAAATATTACAATATTAATGAAATTTTACAATTTCTATAATCAAATGTGATATATAACATCTATTCCCAGTCATTTCAGTCACATTTGAATAATAAATAAAATCTAATGAAAATACAACCCTCTAATGATTGAGTTGTGTCCTTGAAAGTGTAATAATGTGACATTTGGTTATTATTTAATTGAGAATTAATTGATTATTTAATTGAGAGAGACGTTTCAAAGCATTTGAATATTCTTTGCATACAGATGCAGGAAAATGTTTCGCTTGAATTATTCATTCATTGCCAGAGATAAAACTATAAAAACTCCCATTGCAATAGATTTATATATATATATATATATATATATATATATATATATATATATATATATATATATATATATATATATATATATATATATATATATATATATATACAGATATATATATCATATATATATATATATAGTAAAAAACACACACACACACATTCATTGATAAAAATATACTTCAGTATTCCCCTTGGCAAAAATTGCTGATTTTTTTCATCAAGAATGTTTTTGTACGTTTATTAAAAAATAGTCTGGCTAAAAGCATGATGGATTTAAACATTAGCAAAATGATCATACAAAATTTTCAAATGTTTTAAAAGGTAAAATAAGATTTTTTTTAAGTGAAAACAAATATATTTATCACCAAAATGCTTTATTTCACACTTTTTTTAAGTAAACTAAATTTTCTAATGTGTTTTCAATCATGCTCAAAGCAAAATAGCATTGATAATAGGCATTGAAAACATGTGCATTAAATCACAATTAAAAAAATATTATAAATTATACGAATACATTGAAAAGTAAAATTAATATTTTTGCGAAAACATCATTTGCATCGGAGAATCCATAGAAATGCATACAGTAAAAAAAAATTTAATTACCAAACCTACCAAAACAAAAACCAGATTTAGAATGCTAACAATATGCACCAAATTGGCGAGAAACGGGAAGCACTCAATAGTGAAAGCCACCCACATTCATCAATATAAGGGGGCGTACTTGTGACTAATGCTCATTTCTTCCTTTCGTCATTTAAATTGTTGATAACACTCATTGTAGCACTTAGTGTTTCCAACACTTTTCTTCCTGAATTAATAAAAATATTTCTGGTGTATACCAACTGATTTTCTCTTATTTATTGGCACTGATTTGTAATTAACAGTAATTGATAATATCTTCTTTTGAATTAATTACTTTTTCGCAACGCTTTGCTTCTAACGATATTTTGAGGCATGTTTATGAAATTAGTGTATCTTAATTGAAATATAAATAAATAAATAGCAATAATTTTTTATTAAACTATTTTTACTGCACAGTAGATTGATGTTTTATAACAATTAGATTCACATTATACCTTTTGAATATACAGTACATTATTTTAAAATGTTATATTTTCTTATTAGAATTTATAATAAATAAAACACGTTTTTACTTATATAAGAAGTTGATTGAATACAAAATGAAGAATAAATCATAAAAATAAAAATTATATTTACCTTACATTAACCAAATGCAATTTTCAGTTTTCATGTTAAAAATTCAACGACATTTTTTCTTTTTAAAACATCTTTTTGAAGAAATTATGTATCACATGAGCAAAACGTGTATCATCCAGTACCATTTTTATATTTTGTTAACCAAAATAAATCAGAAACAAACTTCTTAAGGAATACAAAAATGTTTGACTTTCACTGCTAAGCAGAAAAATAGTCTCCATAGAAAAGATTGGGAAAGATAATCGAATTTTGTTTTGAAGATAACTAAAAAAAATTCTTTTGTACTTTCTAATAAGAATGCAGAAAAATTATGGCGTACATTAAATTAATTTATCCTAAAACACTGTTAACAGCTTTAGCATATTATTTATTCCCTTTCCAAAAGCATAAGAGTGTAATAAAAAAAGAAAGTATTCAGCAGCTTATCTTAAATTTTAAGAAACATTTTCAAACAAAATGAAATTAATTTATTTATTAACTTAAGTCACATATTTTTTTGTTTTGTATTCATTTGAAACCAAATGAACCATGAATTTTTTATAGTTATGTAATTATTTATTAATGACTAAACATGTTCTTAACAGCAACTTCAAATAAAATCTCATTATGTAATTTTATTTTTTGTAATTTTTACATGAGTAAATTTCTTACAAACAAAACACACCATTATTTTCTTTGAATATAAAAAGATAATAATTTGACGTTTATATGTATTTTAACAATATTTTACTTTATTTTCAGCTAATATAATTACTTGCTTACTTTTTAACTTAACAAAATCATAATATATTTAAAGAAATTTGCTTTCTTTGCATAAGTTTACAGATAATTTTAAATGTTTCTTAATAGCGTAACTTAACAAATTTAAAGTTAAAGTAATAAAATGTGAAGCATATAATTAAATAAATTACTCATATTCTTACATTACAAAAACAAAGTAATTGAAATCGTATATTTTATTGCTAATTACATGTTATTGAATTTTGTGTTAGTACCAAGTAGTAGTTTTATTAATATTGCTATGGTACATAAACTTCAAACATTATTTTACAAATAGTAACTTAAAAACTATACAAATTAACAAACTTGAATTCAAATTTTAATAAAAGCAAGTGAGGAATATTTATGATGTGTGTAGGAGTCATGATATTGATATCGATAAAATAAATAGTTCTTATTAACATTATTAGTTATTCATGAAAATGATGTATGTTAAGCTCGCTTAAATGAATATCACATACGAGTGAAAATTTAACCAAGATTTTAGTTGAGTTTGAAGACTCTACTTTGTGATGATGTGGCCTGTTTGGTCGGAAGGTAAGGTGGTAAGTTTGAATATTGACTTAACCGAAGATTCGTCGTGTTCACTAAAAGTGGTTGTGTGAGTTAAATATGTCGTGGTCACAATGTCCTCCAAGTAAAATGATACCTTAGTGGTGGCAAGTTAAGCCTTGGGAATATTCTGCTTTATTTCCGCTTCTAAATTCCGAAGGTTCTTACCCAGCAGCTACCATATAAATGATAAAACCCAACTCAGAGCTTTACCATTTAGATTTGTGTGATAAAAGCTGCTGCTTACTTACTCGCGCTTGATAACTCAAAATTATTATAAAAGATTTTTGTATAGATATCACAATTGGTCCAATAGCTCATTCTTTACCTCGGTGGGTGTAAATATGTAGCAATATATATAATACACTTATGATTGTATTTTCTCCTCGGTTTATAGTGTTATTGAAATGTATGAGATTCTCATGATTATATTGTTTCAACTTTTATTTTATTTTTGAAGTTGGCTCTAGTGTCAATTAATTTTTCTGTAAGCAATAAAAAGTAAATGAGCATATAGCTATTCCTGACTACATGTGTGTTTGTCTATGCTGTATGCGTAAAGGTATATTTTTCTAAAATTATTTTTTAATTAGAATTTGATACAGTAATTATATATTCATGAAAATAATATATGTTGCAAAACATTTTGAGATTACTTCATCCAAAATCTTGATTAAAGCTTTGAAAATTTTCTATCTATATTCATTGGCAAAAGAAATTTTAATTCTAGTTTTTTATAAATCCTATTAGAGTTGATGAAGAGTTAATCCTAGAAATAGATACTAGTTCTTCGATGAGTTTCAGAAAATTCCTCTTAATACACAGAGAAAATTCTTTTTACATTTACAACTTTGTTACCATTTCATAAAGATGTCAGAAATAAGTTAAAGAAAGTTTATGGTCAAGAATAGAAATCAATTAAATCAAATATTAGAATTTTTAAATTTGCATAAAAATTATTTTACGTTTTATTAAATTCAAGCTATTTTAATTTTAGTTCCAGATAAAGGAGAAGGATAAAAACATTTTCAAGAATTGGTTTGTACTTACTAGAAAAATATTAAATTTACATAAATTTTTGAATGAATGCTTTTTATTAAATTTTAAAATTACTAACAATTATAAAATTAACAAAATTACCATTCCTTCTGAAATTCAAGGCTAATGTGGATGGAAATCTAATATTAAATTCTTTAAAATATCCATTCTCTAAATGTATTTATGGAAA
This sequence comes from Latrodectus hesperus, assembly GCA_037975125.1. Lineage (NCBI taxonomy): Eukaryota > Metazoa > Arthropoda > Arachnida > Araneae > Theridiidae > Latrodectus > Latrodectus hesperus. The sequence goes on along the minus strand of CM075860.1, from coordinate 16,387,586 downwards.
TGAATACATGAAGGTGTATATACAAGTATGTTCTCGCTTAATTGAATAACATATGGGAAAATATTGTACGTACTTTAAAATGTATGTTTTTATATTATCCCTGACAAATAAGTAAAAGACAATGCATAAAAGAGCCGAAAATTAAAAATATGAATATTTAATTCACATTTTTGCCCTTACTGAGTCCTTTAATACACTTCAGTCATACTGTTATTTACATTGACAGTTGAAGTAGGAGAAAGAAGAAAATTGAATGATCAAAATAACCTAAACTGTTGTTGTGTTGTTGTTGTGGCTTATACTCCTAATGTCTGACGAAGTCAGACAAGGCCCATCAGACCATTGACCCTAAGGAAATCGAGGGTCAGAAGGGGGAATGAATATATATCCTCTATGGAAAGTTCCAAACAGTCCAGGATGTGATTAGAAGAAACCTGCTCAGTTTTACATTTAGAGCAGACCTCAAAGAGCTTCTTGCCTTTGAAATATGTGAGACCTCCTAGCGTGGCCGCTTGCTAATCTCAAAATTGCGGTTCTGGAGGCTCTATCACAATTGAGGGCGAATGAAGATCCAGGCTCTTGGCCCGCGTACCAAGGATGGCAGGGAGGAATCCTCCACCCTTTCGAAATTTCAGAATTAACTAGAGACTGATGTTCTAAAAAGTTAAGGCCGAGCTGGCAGCCGAATGGTTAGCGCTCTTGCCTTCGGTTCAACAGTTCGTGGGTTCGAATCCCACCTTGGGTATGGATGTTTGTAGTGGTTCAGAATCCACTTTAAACCGTAGGTCCCGGTCTAATTAGCCCTCGTGTGCAAAAAATGACCGTTGAGCGACAAACAAACCAACCAACCAATCTAAAAAGTTAAGTGTTGAAGAGGAAGGATTATCGTGGTAACAGCCCTTCTTGGCCAGTCTATCCATCTGCTCATTATCGAAACTGTTGTTGAATGAAACATTTTCACGATTTCTATGATAATTTGTGACAAACTCATTGTTATGTAAGTCCAATTTCAAGAGCCAAAATATCAACACAAGAACAAGAACTATGAGTAAAGGCACAAGCCAAAGTGAAAATCCTTTTAGCTAATAATGAAAAAAATAGAGTAGTCATTATATCACATGGATATCATTTCTTTCAACTTATTTCTTTGCAATTCACCTTCCGTCTCAAAAGATATTGCGTTTTATATTACAAACAAGTTTCGCAAATGTGATTTATTGATTTTTAAATTGGATTTGAAATCACGATGATATTATTGATAGTAAGAATTTACTTAAAACTTTATTTTATTTCACAGTCATAACTATAAAACACACAATTATTTAAAATAAAGTTTTAAATAAATTCTTACAATCAATAAATTATACTTTTCCTACCATCAGTAATTTATTAGTGAAATTTATATGTGTTTTTATTTTATCAATTACTATAGTAAAATTCTTTTATTTTTCTGGGGAAAATAACTAACTGAAAATTTATAGATTATTCTGCTGATCCCAAACAAGTTTATTTAACTTGTTGCAAATTATACGTTTATAATTCATTGTTTCAATTTTGATTTTCCTTAGGAAACTCCTGGATTTACTTTTCCACAATTACATTTTTATTAATATTTTCTATAGTTGTGTATAGTACAAAATTAAAACAATTAAATCAAGCCTAAACACTCCAATTCTCAGAAGATTTTTAATAACTTTCTCGTTTCATTATGAAAAAATTATTCAAAATTAATTGTTTATATAGAATAAAAGTATAAGTAGTAGAAAAGTTTCCTTTCATCAGAATACTCAACTAAACAAAAGATTTCATTTAAAATGATGTTCACAATTAGGCACTACATAAATTGTATATTATCAAAAACTCTCAAATTGCCAATAAAAATTTAGTGAATAATTAAGAAGTAGCATGTATTTACGTACAGCACATTATAGGTTAGTAATTTTTAACCAATATGAGAAATATAATTTTTGTTAGTCGATCCAGTAAATAAATTATGTAATTTTAATAGTAATTTGGTTACATTTTTCGTTAAATACAGTATTCAATGATACTATATTGAAAAATGCTTATAAGAAATGCATTCATTTTTTTTTCAATTTTATGTGACATTATTAACTGAATTTCAATTTAAAAAAAACTTAAGTTTATTGGTAATTAGGTGTATTTTCCAAAAAAATAATAAAAAATAGATAATATTTTGATAGTTTTAATAATAAATAATTGTTATCTAAATGTTTTTAATCTTTAGCATTTTTGTTTTAAAATGAGAAGGAATACTAAAGGTTTCTTATAATCTTAAAAAATCTCGATAAAATCAATGAACAAGAATAACGAAAAAAATTGTACAAATCATCCAACAGGTCAATGTACAAACCAACACGTTTGAATTTTAAGGAACTAATTCTGTACAACAAAAGTCTTTATAACTTAATAGTTTCTTTTATTCTACTAGGTATTTAATGTTGATTAACATATTGTACAGTAAAGCATGTATTGTTCTGGGACTAAGTATATATCACTCACTTACAATATTGCATTATGATATAATAACTATAATATCATTAACGAAATACTAGAATATAAGTAATGTTCATCATATGTTATTTTTAAAGAAATAGTTTCTAACTTCTTCAATAAAATCAAAATATAAGCTAACTATCGTAACAAAAAATACATTCATTTTCAATAAATTAAATTTTATATTCAGAAAAGAAATTTTTTCTATACATCAAAAATATGACAAATGGGACACATGTGACATACATTCAAATTTTATTTAAAAAATAAATATGATTTATGACGCTTGGATCATACATGTCAAAATATTCAATTGATAAATCCATCTGTGTATTTCTGTCGTAAGAAAGAAAATAAACGAGATTTTACTGAAATAAGTTTGATAATTTTCAATCAAATATTAAAAAAGAAGTAATAAGAAATATATTATTAAAAATACCTATCATTACATATATATATATATATATATATATATATATATATATATATATATATATATATATATATATATATATATATATATATATATATATTATCTTCGTTTATCTTCTTTTTCACAACATTAAAACTGCATATAAGCTAATATTTAATAATTACATTAAATATTCATATAACAATGTATAAGTTCAGAAAAATTTATATTTTTGGAATTTAATTACCTCATCCAGGTTGTACGTACTAATTAGAGATTTTACATGAAGAGATACTAAAATTTCAATAAAAAATTAATGTTTGGGAGTAGTTTGAATTATTCAGTCCATAATTTGAAGAATTTGTGAGAAGTCTGTATAAAATCTTTTTAAATAATTTCTAGGCTTTATTTGATTCTAAGTGTTACGCATAGAATTTGAATATAATTCTTATGGAAATGAATCAGCAATTTGTTTCAAATTCTTAAATTATGCTAGCTAGTTCAAGATTAATTTATTACTGTTTTTAGAATAATAAAAACAATTTCATTTAAATTTGAAAGTATGCTTCAAAGAAACAAAAGATTATAATTTTTACATACTTAAACAATTAACTTTTCAATATACAGGTTAAATTTAAAAAATATGAATTAAATTGGCTTTAATCACATTAATTATACATGTATATATATACATATATATATATATATATATATATATATATATATATATATATATATATATATATATATATATATATATATATATGTATATATATATATATATATATATATATATATATATATATATATATATATATATATATATATATATATATATATATATATATATATATATATATATATATATATATATATATATATATATATATATATATATATATATATATATATCGACAGACAGATAGATGGACCTTTATATAAATGTAATTAAATTTTAAAATATAATGTTTGTATAAAAATTTTAAATGCTCAGATTTATTTAATATCTAAAGTATCTTTAAAAATTAGAAAATAAGTAAAAATTTATTACAACATATTGTTTACTCTACAATTTAAATACCACATAAAACCAAGAAAATTTCTGTTTAGTTTGAATAGAATGCTTCTTGTAGTTTATTGATTTTTAGATGTTAAATAAACAAATTTTTAGAAAACTTTCAGGTAATTAATTTCCCTAATTATTTAACTTATTATAACAGAATCTTTCAGCAAAGGAAATGATTTTCTTCAGAATCCAAAGGGAACTGCACTACCCAAATTACTTTTAATGTTAGATTTAAATTCACCTCCGACTATGTACTGATTTTGTAGTTTCCCTGCATGCATTGCGAATAATGAGGTTGCCTAAGGAAAGTAATTGCGGATTCACTGCCGAGTGAATAATGCTGCAGTGAAACACATGTACAGGTCATTTGTCTTCCCTCCAAACAGTTGCAGATGAGATGACTAAAAACAGCTGCTTGGTGTTTTACTCGTCATTCTCTTTTTCTGGGTTTTTCCTTTATTTTTCGTATTTTCACTTTCTATCTAAATTTATAATGAAATTTGATTGAAATGCTCTTATAATTCTATGAATTGCAAAACATTTTGTTTCTAAAACCTTCACTGAAGTTCTAGTTTAAAATTAATAAAAAAATGACCCATCTCCAAAAATGGACAGAAAAACTAATAGAACGATTCATAATAGGTAAAAAAATTTTTTTTTCCTTTAGGAACAAATTATGAATTAAAAATTATTTGGAATAAATCTCAAATTTATTTTAAAATAGATGGGTTTTAGAAATAAATAGCGAATGTACACCATTTAAAGTGAATTTCCACATTTTAAAATTATGCAAAATTCTTAGGATTAAAATTATAATTTTTAAAAAATTGGAGTGGATAAAATTGGAATTAAATTTTTATATCTTAATTAAATACAAAAATGTTTAAAATTATTAATGGTTATTAAAAGCAAATATGAAAAAGAACCACAAGTTTGAATTTCAGAAATATTTTTCCTTCTAAATACATTTTATTGCACCAAATTTTTTTGCGACTTTTGTCTGTTTTTTTTTTTAAATACCAATAAACAAATTATTAGATTCTTTTATGTTAACCAATTGACATGTTGTTAATTATTTCTAAAAATTCCTAAGCGTGGAATAAATTTAACTCTAAACACGTTTCTACCAACAGGTTTTCCTTTAATGGAGATTAAAAAAAATTATTTCCTGCCGAGTTTAATTTTTTAATTAAAGTCTATATTTGCTGAACAAACAAAAACTAATTTCAAAGGAGAACTGAAAAAATTTCTAAAATTAAATTAGCGATGGGGTGACAAATGTTTGCTCAGTGGAAATCGATAAGTAATTAATGTTTCGTAAAAAATGATTGCATTTTTTAATTTTTAAAAAATATTGTTTGAAAAGTTATTGATCATGTGGGAAATGAAATTAAAAATTTCTTTAATTCAAATACATTTTTTAATCTTATTGTTCAAAAAATCTTTAATTAAATCTTATGCTATTTTTATTTCTATTTTTGATTGAAGGAAATTAAAAATATGCAATTTTTTATTCAAGAAAATTACATAAACTAATAGTTACATCACATCATTGGAACAGAAATGCAGTTAATTTTAATTCCATAAAATAATACTGAACATTTTCGATATCCTAGTTATAATTGTATTCAGAAGATCTCTTAAAAATACTTTTAAATATTGCTTTGTTAGAAGTATAAATAAAATTAATAATATTATAAATGTATTTAAGGAATTTGCATTTTTTATATTACAATGTAAATAATCCAGCAGAAAAATTTCGAAAAATGAAATAGCTAACCAAGAAATGAAGCAGAAGACTTTTTTTGTTAAAGTACATACTAATAATAAATAAAATTTATTACATTTGCAAAAATGATTTTTGTATATTATTTAAAAGTATATATTATTGAATATGATTTAAGTGCAATACATTTACATATTTTGCTATACATATTAGAGATATTGCAATTCATTTTAGTTGATATTTTTAATAGGAAATTTAAGAATGTTTTTAAATAACGATAATCTTTTCTTCTGCTTGTAAAGTAAAAATTTTGAATTCCCGCTTGCCTAATTTCCATGAATATATATATAATCATGTGTTTTTCAATTGACAATTAATTTTTGCATGACAACATTATATTAGTTTCTTTCCTAACATTTTTAAAATAAATAGAAAAAATTATTTTAACTATTATAATTTAATTAACTTTTGTAAAGAAAATTTATGACATAAAATTAAGCTGTTGCAAATATATTTTGCACAGGTGCCGTATAATCCATGATTCCAAATTCTGAATTTTTTGACGATGAAGAAATGTTGTCAAGATGACGTATCGTGACATGCGCGGTGACCTAAATCCAAGGCTTCCAAAATAGAATTTTCTGCATAATTCTTATAAGTCTCCATATGTATGACGTGATAAAAATGAGGTTGTCAGATACATGAGAAAATCCGCCAAAAAATCGCCAATCTCAGAATTTGGCATCATGGATTATACGGCACCTGTGCCGTATATTTAAGCATGCAAAGCTGCTTTATGTATTCTTAGATGACTTGATTGTATATATTAAGGGAATAGATATTAATGCGTCATAAACTGTTTAGTTTGGGCATTTATTATTCCTCCCTTTTAGGTAAGTAATATTAAAAAATGTTTCAGAGTCATTGATATTAAGAAAATATATTTAATGAGTTATTATTATATAAGTGAGCTTAAATTTTAAACTTAAAATACAAATATACAGTGTTTCTTTTCTGGAAATAATGAAATACTTTCTTATATTAAGTTTCCAATCACCTTAAAAAAATAACAACTATCTCCTTTTTTTTAAAAAAATTTTCTTAGTTTGAAGATGTTGAATATTTTAACTTTATAATTTGATAGGCTGATAACACTTTGAAATATTTTTCATGTGAAAAATTCTACCAAGCTCTGGTCTAAAATTAAAGTGAATTTTGTACTTCAACAAATATCCGAAAACAAGATGGGAACATAGATTATGAGAACTTTCTCAAACTGAAAATTGAAATCCAGTCTATAGCAAATTTTAACTTTATTATAATTCTATAGAAATGTAATCCACTACATTTTTGTTTTTGTTTGTTGCTGTTTCTAATCCCAGACTATGTAGCTAAACTAAACCATCTTCATAAAACCAAAAATCATTAAAATGTCTAAAAATAAAATAGGATTCTCCAAAACCTCGTTCACAGTAAAATTCAGACAGTCAAGAATATGTCTCGGGGAGGCCTGATCAGCCTTGCACCAGTGACACTCCAGAAAGACTTTCTGGCCCTGTTGAAAAGAAAGGGACCTAATGTGGCCACTCAAAAAAACGTGAAAGAGCTGTCTGCTATATTCTAGGGATACTGAGCTGGTACCACCCACGAGGTTTTTTCCCCAAAATACCAAGAGTGGACTGGCGGATCTCTCTAAATTGTGTTTAATTCCTTCTTTTTAAAAGTGGAGATTTCCAAAAACTTTAAAATAGCGTTGCCCAGCAAGGTTTCAGCAGTGGCAGACTTGGCCAAGCTATCTGCAATTTCATTACCACTCAAACCAACATGAGAAGGAACCCATTGAAAATGTATAGAGTGTTTAGTAGAATGTCGTGTCACAAGGTCTAAAATATTCAAACTTGTCTTATCCCCAATGGTCGTTCAATGATTTTATACTACTACGACTACGTTTTTAAAAATCCAAAATAGAAGGAAAAAGATAATGTTTAGTTAAGACATAAATTAATTTAAAATAGGTTTTTATACATATTTTTGTAAATTTCTTACGGTAGGTGTACAACAAAATTAAAGTCATTAGATAGAAAAGTTAAATTAGTAAATATTTTGGTATCATAAACGTATAAAGAGTTTTGATCATACTGAATTAAAGTGAAAAATATTGGTCGTAAATTTAGTACCAAAATATTGAGAGCTAATTACTTAACTTTATCTTTACTCAAATTAAGCTAAGTTGTATACGATCAGAACATAACATAAAATCGGGAACATATAAACTGGGTGTAATTAGATATAATAATCAGTTTAGGAATTAGAGTGTTAAGTGTTAAATTCATTGTAATTATTAAATGATTTGTTAGAGAAATATTTTGCCATTTGATATTTTACATAATGATTTCTCAAATGATTCAAAATGTAGAGAATATTATTGGTTTGCCATAGATGTTCATATTTATATGTAAATAAAATTTAAAACATTTATTTTAAGTTATTAATTTCTTTAAATTTAATTCCAATGTTTTTATTCAGAAAAGAAATTAATTTTAAAAAATTACTTCTATATATAAAATTAATTTCAGCTTAATGATTTAACATTTGTGGCAACGCCTCTAAAATAATATTTTTGAGATACCAAAAGAAAAGTAATAAAATGCAGCACTTATTTCTATAGTAATAAATTAATGTGAAAAATCCTGATATACAAAATTTTTCAGGAAAATTTTCAAAGCAAATTTAAAGGATATTCATCATAACATAGACTTATTTTTTCCTACACACAAGCATTTCTTCAAGAAAACTATAAAATTTTAATTATTTGTTATGTAAAATATAAAAACAAATCATAAAATATCACTTTCGCTCTAAATGTTACTCCATGGTGATGAAACTCCACTTTCATCACCAGTTTCCATTCATTTAATTTTTTCAAAACAATAAATATGAATGAGGCAATTTAATGAACAGTTATGAAAATTGAATGCAAATCAAATTTCAATGCGCAAGGACTTTAAAGTGAAAGTATATATAAAAAAATAATTGTTAAAAAAGTTTAAATAAATACATCCAAGAATACTTTCAAAGTGGAAAAAGTGAAATTGCAGATTGTGTCTACATACAGTGTGTCTAAAATATTGACTAAAAATAAATTCTTCAAGACAAAAAATACATCTGCAATTTTGCAAAGTGTTGTGCTGTTTAATGTCATTTTTCCGAAAATAATTATCATTCTGCTGAGTGAAGGGCTAAATAATAATCTGAAGCATCGACGAAGTGGCCTGATTACTCGACGCAGTTTTGCACTACTGGTAACGCCCTGACAACTTTGTTGCCAAAAAATATTATTTCCGCCTGGCCAGTCTAGGGAAACTAATGTTGTAACACCCATTCTTCAACCCTTGTCCAGCGGGGATATCTCGGTGTTCTGTTCCACCCACCCCTTTATAATAAAGTTCTCGACCGCCATAAAAAGAAGCACCAAAAAGTACTGGAGCGTACTTCTTTTGCGCTTAGTTTCACTTATGATGTGTGAAAAAAGAAATTCGCACCTTTGTAACAAAAATCATGGAACACCAAACATTTCCGTTCGAGCGTTAAATTACGAAGTTTATAATTTCATCACCACCTCCATTGCAGTGTTAATTTTCTTTCCCGGTTTTTCTGTGACTCGCGATGGCAACACTTTGCAACAGCGAACTTTTTTCTTCATATTAGGGTAATAGTAAAAAAAAGTATCCCAGGATAGAAAATTATATGTCTGGAGAAAAAGTTGGAATAAATCTCTCCTTCGTCGATTACATATACAATCGATTTATCTTATAAGCGATAGTTTGAAAAGAAAATAAATGAAGAAAACTATCTAAAAGTTATCACATCATACATTATGTTTTTAAAGCCATGCAGTATTGATAAATTTTAAATAATTTTAGCATATTAGATAATATTATTTAATTTCAATAGGTCTAACACATTTTCTCTTAGTTTTACATTTTGTCTTAGATTATCCAACAGCTGAATGCTTCAGTAAGAGATTTAAAATATTATCAACCAATTACCATTTGGGGAGATTTGTCATAATTAATGAGACGGGATGATATGTTGAAAAGGAAAGATATAGGAAAACTTCCAAGCATCTACTCCTGATAGAAATAAAAAGACATCATATTTCTCTTGTCATTTAGTAGTGATCGGAATCGAACTAGTAACATTCTAAACTGAGTAGCATGGTTTTAATAGCAGACCACGGTGGTTCTCACTTATTGTTTAGTAGTGGTTATGTTGCTGTTGTTGCTGTCGTGTGCCACATTGGCTGGCAATATGGGGTGCACTGCTCCACTTTTTCAACTGAACCATATTTTGGTGTGGAATCCGACTTCTTCAGTACACACGTGCCATAGGGACCCGTTTATAGAGTAGGCAACCATTCACACCTCATTCATACAAGGAAAGGACAGAGACAGGATAGATAGAAAGAGAAAGTACATCCATGCCGAACCGGAATTCAAACCCAGGACCTCCCTATCCGTAGTCAGGGACTCTGACCACTAGACAGGGCGGACGGCAATTGTAATATAAAATCGGTTTATAAAATCTTGTATTTGATTTTCGGTAACATATTCAGAGACAATTATATTGATCATAGATTATTCAATACTCATAAAGCATGATGCTTTTCTACCTTTTATTGTCTACTTCCATGCGAACAAAGAATTTTAAAGAAAGTCTCTCTAGAAATCAGGTCAGTAGAAAATAACTCCTGTACATGATTAATTTCTCATGGGTAGCAATGCAGGATATTTTGCATAATTTTATGCGCTGTACTCTCAATATTAACCAGTATTCGGATAATTTCCGGTGCATTTTATGGTTGCACACCTATTTGGTTAATCCTGCACATTCCATTCTTTCCTCTACAATATTGCATATCAAAAAAACCTGTAGTTTCGATATTTCCATTTTCACCAGATCCAAAACAGCCTTACGACCATAGCCTTTTTGCACACACTTAAGTGCTCGGAACATTTATTGAATTTCCTACATAATAAACTGTAATTCATGACTACAATATCACCATGTTATATAATTATACAAGTTTTTGTGTGTTATATAGAATACACAGTGATCTAAGATTTTTCCAATTTCTTGAAAGTAATAATTTCTTGTTTGTTACATTTTAAAAAATATACATTATATGCTAGAAAATTTTGAAAGATACTTTATATTTTTCAAAATTTAATAATTTTAAGCAAAAATTTAAAATTATTTTTATCGTTCTTAACTGCGTATAAGTAAAATAATAACAAATTTATCAAATTAGCACTGGTAATAGTTTTAAATAATTGTATATATTATTTCGAATGTTATTTTATGAATAACTAAGGGTTTTTCTGCATTTTAATTAAACCACAATTACTATCATCATATATATAGATATATAATAAATAAATAAATAAATAAATATATATATATATATATATATATATATATATATATATATATATATATATATATATATATATATATATATATATATATGTATATATATATGTATATATATATAAACTTATATAATCATATAACTTGACAGATACTGGAATAAATTATGGTATGAGAAACAAATGAAGAAAATTTGCTTTAATTGTTTGGTAAATTTTAATAAACAAAAGATTTGCTTAAAAAATTGTGGCACTTAACGATTACTGTATTTAATTATATAATAAGAATGTCTTTAGAATATGAAAAAATTAAATAATTAAAAAAAATGTTATTTAGCATTCGCATTTTCCAATTAAGAATAAATTGAATTAAAGATATATAGTTTAATGAATGCACACAATTTATCTTCAAAAAAATTGTATCTCTCTGTAGTCAATAAAATTATAGAAGTCATTTTACATTTAATAGCTAAATTCTGTTCATCTTCCCTTTCCCGATCTGCAAACAATAAATGGATCATGTAAGTTTTGACACTAAAATTATATGACCCGGTGACTTTACGTCGTTGGAGAACTCCAATGAAAAATGATCAGCAATAAAAATCCAGTTCCCCAATGCGATGATGAGGCGGTTTTCTTTCATTCTATCAACTTGACCTTATCTTGTCCTTAATCGCATTCCATCACACCCTCGAGATAAACAGAGTATCGAAAAAAAAACTTTCAACGCCAGCAATAAAAGCATATTTTTCTCCACGTGATAGCAGATGGCGTTAGAAACAGAGGAGATCTAAAAATTTTCTGATGTAAGAAGAAAGCAGTGAAAATGCGATGAAAAAAAATGACTCCATAATTGCCCTCATAAAAAGAGATACCTCCTCCAAACCTCCCTCACCACTTCTCAATCAATCGCAATCATTTTTAACTCTTTTCTCCATCTTTATCTTATTTACTTTTTTTCCACGATTCGGTTTCTGCAATTGGCTGAATGTCTTTGTCATCTTCAATTTTTACGTCACCATCAGCAGTTTTTTTTTTCTCTTAACTCATTCTCCCTACCTGATTATCTCTTGCCCAATCTTAACTTCGTTTCGAGCGGAGGGAAAAGTTTTGGGGATTTTTTCCCCTCCACTTTCCTTTTGTTCTTCGCTTTGAGCTTTCTAAAACCGATTGAGGTCCATTCATTTTTCTTCCAGAAGAAAATGACTGTTGGGTGCTGTGTGCACAGATGAGAATCCTGATGGGGATTTTTTTCCCCTTTTATTCTTAACTTTTTACCTTATCACTATCACTCAACACCCATTCGTCATTTTAGAAACCCTTTCGGATAAATTAATAGTGATTGTCATTATCGCGTTTAGAAACGATCACCACCTTTCCGTGATTTATCGCTGATTTTTTACGCTTCATCTTTTATTTTCTTAAAAATCCATTTTTCAAAAAATTATGTCATTACGCCATTTATTCCGCCATATGCGAATTTTTAAGATAAAGTAAATTTCCATTCCAAATAAAAGTGACAACTATATTCAATATTTTTTTGTAATTTTATTGTCTAAGTCATTTATAATAAAAAGAATAATTTCAATGAGACAGAATATATTTTTATAACTCTAAACGATTTCTTACTGATTTATGTGCAATATTTTATTTCTAAAAAAAATATTTAAACTTGATAGAAAAATTTATTCACTTATAAGAAAACTGACCAATATTTTTATATGATTTATCATTTTAACCATTATTTTATTATAACTGCTTGCGTAAAGGAGAACTTATGTGATATATTTTATTTCTGAAAATTATTTAAACTTGATAGAAAAATTTCTTCATTTGTAAGAAAATTGACCAATATTTTAATCGAATTCATCATTTTAACCATTATTTTACTATAACTGCTTGTGTAAAGGAGAATATAACATAAGTCTTGATTACGTCAATAAAAAATTATGCATGAAAATTTTGCCAAAATTATTTCTTTTTTGACTTTAGGTTAAAATCCTCTAGTGCAATTTTTTATGAAATGAACATTTTTTATTAGAGCTATTTTTTATCATACCTTGTTTTTTACTTGTAATACTACATTAAAAATTGTACTTTTAAACTATAATACTTATGTTGTTGTTGTTGTAGTTAGTGTCCTAGATAGTGTCGAAAGTTTTCTGTATGAGGGCCCCCAGTTCCGAGGTCTGGAGGCTGTAGAGAATCTCTTGAGGTGGTCCGCCAAATTGAAACAGGGATCTAATGATTGCTTGGCAGTCAAAAATAGGGTCTGGTGAAAGTTCAGAATCTGGACAGTTTCTGCAGGATGTATAGGATCTTGTGTTATCAGGTGCTATTTTCATGCCTTTGAAATGGCCAGTTCGAAGTCTGGCTATTATTGAAGATAGATTTCTGGGGCAATTAAAGTCTGGGATGGATGGCTTACTGAATTGTTGGTTGGAAATTCTAAGTTGGACGGCTGCGTTAGCATCAACGAAAGTTACTGTGCTGAGTTGGTCCAAATCACGAGCTTCCTTTGCAAGGATGTCAGCACACTTATTCCCTTCAATATCAACATGGGCAGGAATCCATTGGAGTGTGCATGGCTTGTTAATTTCGCTAAGAAGAGCATTAATGTCTTGAGTTATTGTAGTTTTATCATTGCATATGGCTTCTAATGAGGATTTTGAATCTGTAAAGTATACCAAGTCCAACCTCTTCGGAGGCTCTGGCAACCATCTTCCATGAATAGTGAACACTTATAAAATGTCTTTATTGGCTGTTACACTATTTTTAAATCAACTTCTAGTTAAAAATTCAGTAAAGTTAACAATTCGCGGATATTCACGTTTATTATTTATTATTTTAACTATTTTTATTGAATAGTTAAAATAATAAATAATAAACGAAACTTTAAAACTTTAGTGTGGTATAGAGATAGTTTCTTTTTTTCTTTCATAATCACACACATATAAAGCAGTTAAAAATTTATAAATATTAATCCCTTCTACTGATGAGAATTAAATATATATATAAATAAAATGTCACTCGTGTGCTTGTACATTATCTCACTAATAGTTAAAAAAATAAATATATAAGCATGCTATTTGCAATCACATTCATATATGAATGCTTTAATAATATTAAATTATAAATTTCTATCATAATACATTATAACAATAAATTTATATTGTATTATGATAAAAAAGAGAGTAATATTGCTGTTGTTTATAAGTAGAAATTGTAAATTTTTATTTTTTATTTAAAGTTTATTAAACTTTAAAATTAATGAGTAATTTGCTAAATTCAATTTACTTTTATTCATATAAGCATTTATATAAATTTTAATATATCTTCTTCTTAGAAAATATTATTTCGTAATGACAGTGACTTTTTCATCCAATTAAAGTAGATTTAATAAGTTTTACTTAATTATGAAATAAAAATATTTTCAGTATTTAAAAGCACATTTAACATTTCAAGCATTTTAGTTTACAATAAAATATTTAAAAGCACAAATTCTCTATAATTAAAAAAAGTATCCTTTATTTACTTTAAGTATGTTAAATATTTTATAAGCGATTTTGATTTAATTTCATAACAGCAGCATTTTCCTAAATACACTTGAATTTTCAAAAACAATTACACCATTTTATAAGAGTTTTATAAATTTCATTACCCAAAAATTAATAATTTTTGCTATAAAATATCAAAATATAGGAAATTTTCTTATTAAAACAATCACAGTAAAATAATATCATTTCAAATTTAGTGACATAAATTGAGTTTTTGAATTAAATAATTGAGACAAAAATAAATTCTTAACATTTTAAGTAAATATTTTTTCTTTAACCTCACATGAACCCGCTGAAATGTATTTAAATACAACTACTATTTATTAATAAATAAATATTTGTGGATGTATATAATTTTTCTTTTCTACATAATAAATTTCAATAATCTTTACCAAAACAGATTTTATAACATATAAAAAGAAATATTTTCAGTAATGATTGATAATTTTTCTTTTAATAAAAATCAATTTCTTGGAAAATAAAAGCAATTGAAAATATTATTTTTTCTTTTACTTTTATTTGTAATTTTTAGTATTATGGAAGTAAATTATTTCATACATATCAATAAAACGTCATAGTACAATTCAGAAAAAATTTCTCTTTTTTACCGTACAAATAAATTCTATGAATTCATAAGCATTTTTATTCCTTTTAAAGTCTTTCTGTAAAGTTCTTGTTTTTTTTTCCAATAACTCATTAATTTTGGGCAAAATCTCATTTTATTCATCTTTAAATTTAGAAAATATTTAGACTAAATTACAATTTCATTTTTACTTTACAAATGATTTGACATTCTATATTTAATAGGAGAAGTGTCAAATACGTCGTTACATATGGCTTCATTGGGAAAATCAATACAAAATACTAAACAGTTGAAATGTCACTTACAAATTAAATATTATAAAGAACAAACATTTAAAGTAACAACAAGGACAAAATAACATGACAACGAAAGTAAAAACTTTAATAAAAAATTGTTTTTTCAAGTAAAAGAGCATAAGAGATAAAGTCTTTAAAAGGAACTCATAAAAATTCTGGCATTCTAGTACAATTTGCTCATCTCCTTCCGTTTTTTGAGAATATTCATCTAATTTTGGGCATACAAGAAGTTTTTCAGTGTTTATGGTGTCCAAATTATAAAGTTGGAATAAACTATATGAAAGGACGTCTATTTCATTTAGATTGACAAGCAATCAAATCTGAAATTTGCCACAGTCTCTTTACAGGATTTTTGATAAAAAAAATTTTCCAAGTGTCTTGAATTAAACCCAGGATTTGCCTGATGATGTTGCCACCTGGTGGGATTTAAAAACATTCGTTAATTTTTTTAAAAATAATCTTTTTAATGACTCTGGAGGAAATAGTTTGAAGTCTTGTAGCTGAAGTGATCCTCTCTTAGCTAGTCAGTCTGCCATTTCGTTCCCATCGATACCCACCCACATATAAATGTATCGATTGAAAAACGATTATTTTGCTGTATTTATAAAGAAAGAACAAGATATTTCTCTTACTTCCGTAATGATCTGATTATGGAAGATATGTAAATGATCGAAAGATACTGCTGTTCCAATATGTGTTTCCATGTAAACAAAAGTTTACAAGAGAGCCTTTTGGTATGACAATGATGCTTGAATAGAAAACCACAAGTTAGATCCAAATCATTGTTGAAATAAGAGCTTTTGCAAACTTACTTTTTTCTTGAAAATCTACAAAGGCAGGTGTTTCGGAGTTTTTAGTTTTCATGCTACAGGACATCATTTATGAAAAATCTCCTTATAAGATACATGTTTAGTGTCTGTGCAAATGATATATTAAAATCTTTTATTTCTTCGGCTATGTAATGTCAATACCTACAAGTCTACATTTGCCCTCCACATAGATGATCATATTTTATACATAAACTATTCAATGTTTTTTAACTAATTATATCTGCTAATTTTTAAAAGTTAATATTTTTTAATATTGGGCATACTATTTCAAAATTACTTTTAAAAAAGGATGCAGATATTTTTTTATTTAAAATCATATGAAAAAATTGAGCAATTAAAGATACATCTATTGTTTCGTTCTGTAATTTAATTTGTAAGTTAATCTCAAATTATAATTTTTGATTATTTTTTATATTGCATATTTCTTTATTTACCAATTCTTTTTATACATTCATTAGTACTATTTACCACAGTTCTTATTCAATAATTAATCACATATTTGATTCAGACTTAGATTTCATCTTTTATTCCTATTTTTTAAAATTTCTAATTTTATGAAATTACCATTTTTATTAATTCCTTTTAATTATAATCAATCAAGCATCCCATTTTTAAGAAATACGAATAATTAGTTATATTATTAATTTAATATTTTTGTTCATACTTTTATTTAATTAATGTATTTATTCTCAATAAAATTTGGCAATTTTATTTTAATGAATTCCGTGCTTCTTAAAGTGACAACTTTAATTGATAATATAAAGTAAAAACTAATTGATAAAATGAATAACAACTTTAATTGATAAAATGTGTAGGAAATTAAAAAAAACAGCTAAGACACTTTAACAATTAAAAAATTCAAATACTTTTAATGTATGTTTTAAATATCTAATCTAACATATACAAAACAACTATATCCTTTAATTTTAGTAGCAATTATCATATATTTGCTCATAAAAATGTATGACTTTATGATTAATTAAAACTAAAACTATAACAATGAATTAAATTAGTAATTTAATAAACTAAATTAAAACTGTATATAATTTTATTAAAAATACATACAGTTGAAAAATATTTAAATTACTCATTTTAAAAAATTTTAATTCATAATATATATAATTTTCAAAATGAGAAAAATTTTAAATTTATTTTATAATATGTATTCTTAAATTTACCACTACAATAAGATTGGTCATTTTAAATTTCATCTCAATCAAAACTTACGATCATAATTTCCCTCATATAAGGAAAAATATATTTACGTAATTGAAAAAGTTATAAGTTTAATTAGAGTAATCCAACTGGTATAAAAATAAAAATAATATTCAGGATTCAACTTTCTTTGGTAGATGAGGCATCAAATAAATTGTTCGTGGGGCAGAAAGCATCGTGGTGCGCCCAACTAGAAACTAAAAGAAAATTGGAAGGCCATTAAACAACAAAATGGCGATTTAGGATCAAATATAAACTTTGTCTAAATGACACGTCATAAGCTTAGGGATATAAAAATTATTTAATGTTGCCATTTTTTACAACAAAATTGCTGCCAATGTCATGCTTACTACTGAAGTGTAAAAAAATATGCCATTTTTTTCTCTTCCGTATTCGAACATCAGAAATCGTTTGGTTTTATTTTTTCATTTCACTTCCCTTGGGTAGCATTCGCTTTGGTATTTAAAAATGCGAAGTATGCCAGTAATTTAGAGCTAGACATACTTAGTTAGTTTTATTGTGATTTTAAATTTAAAAAATGTGACTTCCCTTAATATATTTAGTACTTTTTTAAGAAGATAGCTGAGACCAAAGTATCTCTAAATATTTTTAAGTACCCAATGTGTTGACATGTTTTAATAATAAATTTTCATAATTTTACTTTTATCCGGCATAATTATGTGAAAGTTACTACAAAAGCTATGTAAAAATATTTTTGGTTTCTTGAATAAACAAATCATTCGCTAATATTTTCTCATTCATTTTTTGTTTATTTATTTTTTTGTGTAATTAACTCAATACCTTAGGACAACTTAAAGATGTTTAAATCCTATTTATATAAATAGGAATAAAGCTTATATATTAAAAGAGAAAAAGAGTGAATATCCAAATATGTGTAATTACTTATGTTTCTAACATTGGAAAATATAAATTCGAACGCATAATTATTTCCCTGAAGTTTAATATAAAATTTCTTCAATTTATTTCATTTTTTATAATTGTGTCAATTTATAGCATATATTTACATGTCAACAGTTTTCTCATGGAGAAATTTATTAAAAAAACTTTAATTAATTCAAGTGCTTAATTTGTGTTATTTTAGACTTGATTTATTATTTAATCCCGTATTTCATTTCTAAGAAAAATTTTCTTCTCTTAAATTGATTGATAGATTGAATACATGTAGTATTAGCAGAACTTTAAATTCAAACTTATGTTGTTATAAACTATTATATTAGGCTGTTATAAACGTAAAAATCTGATTCAATTTGAAACTTTTTTGTTTTATTTATGAAAGATAATTTAGTATGTTTAGGTTAAGCAAATATTTTTGTATGAAACATGAAACTATGCAAATATTATTCAACTTTTTTACTTTTAAGCTTAAAGTTATTTTTTCATTTCTTATATATTTTAACACTGCGCACAAACAAACTAAACAGCTTAAATATGTTATAAAGTATTTTAATCCACCTCTGCCTTTTTGTAACTGCCTTTACGTGGTAAACAGCAAACTGCCTTTTTTGTAGATAGTGAGTCATATTTACGTATCACAATGGAAGTAACCTGGAAAACCTCCTGGCTCTCACCCAGAAAAACTTGCAACATTTTTAGATATGGCACTTTTAAATGGGTTATATATAATATGCTAAATATGATAGACTTATTATCAAGGATGAATCCGTACAGTTGAAAGAAATTTGTTATGATGGATTTACAAAAAAAATCCGTGAATCAATTATTTTAAGAATTTCTTTCTGTGGTATTTACTACATTCACTTATCATCTAATATTAAAAAATATTGAAACTGAATCAATGCTTTTAAAAAATCGCATAAAATTAGTTTGTATACTTTTTGTTACATTTGATCTCCCAAGAACGATATTTCATTTGAAAATGTCATTCAAAGTAATCTTTATCCGAATTAAGCTTAATTCTTTTTTTTTTTTCCTACATCGAGACAGCGGCCTTATCGGCCATGAGTCCTCTGGAAGCCCAATAAAAATTAGCTTTATTGTGGAAGTTGTCGGGTAAACAGTTCAAAAGAGAAAGCGCAGGACAGCTTGTCAAATGAATAAAGTCCATATAAGCTCCTGAAAGACACAGGGTACCGTAGGGTGAGTTGACCACGCCGATACGGCTTAAGTGTCCCTGGAGAAAGTCATGTCCAGTCAAAATTCTGAAATTGGCTGTGAAAATGGAGCGTGGAAGGCACATGGGGAGTGGAGAGTTCAACAGGGAACCCCAAGCCTTGTCTTTAGTAATTTCGCTATATGAATTATGAAGGTCCTTGAGGAGTTTGTTTTTGATTAAGTTGCAGATTTGTTGGTATGATGGAATAAAATCAGGCTGTTGCAGTTTACATCCATTCTTTGCAAGGTCATCTGCTTTTTCGTTCCCATAGATATTACAATGGCTAGGTATTCACTGAAGAACAATTTCCCACCCGACGGAAATATTAAGCTTAATTCTCCCTCTTAGCGTAATACTAAAACTCATAATGGAAGAAAATTGTAAAAAATTATTTTGATACCTATACACAGCCACATTTAAACAATGCGAATTCAATTTTAGAATATCTCATTATACCATTTTAAAACAATACTCTAGTAGTTAAATTATGCATGTACATATCCCGCTGTAATTTCACAGTGGTCAGTATGTGATGATATGAAATTAGGTTTCTATCGTCATTTATTGCTAAGAAAGGTTAACTAGATCTGGACCTAGCGATTGAAGGGGATTTCTAGCCACTTCAAGAAGCTCCTGTGCTCTACGCGGTGATTTCTACAAGGTGAGAATCAAACATATAAACTATTTAACTGAAAATTTGAGGATTAGTCATTCAATCATCACTTCTGTTAAGAAGATTTAGCACAAAATATTAGGCGAAGAATTTGAGCTTAAATAATGTAATATCAATTGAATAGAGACTGTCAATTATGTACATACACACAGTAAAATTACCCTTCTATAATAAAATGATTACCTAAATTTTAAACTACTCTAGCGACTACTTTTATCTCAAGTAAAGGAAAATTTCTTTATCACTTTCCTACCTTATTGTAAGTGATTGTCTCTAAACTTCCATGCCTTAAAGAAGATCCAGAAAATTCCCAAGCACCATCCCTAGTAAATGGCACAAGTATGGTACAACCTATGGTACAAAAAATGTTTTCTTTTAGTAGAACACTATTCGTATTACGTTTTCAATAGGTATGATACACAGACACCGCAAAAAAATCAATGAATGACTTTCCTACCTTATTGTAAGTGATTTAACAGATTGCGATAGTTGTATGATTTCGAATAATTATTGTATCTTTCTCTTTTACTGAAACATTTCGTATATTGTCTCTAAATTTATATGCCTTAAAGGAGATCCAGAAAATTCCCATGCGCCATCCCTAGTAAATGGTACAAGCATTGTACAACATATGGTATGAACCCTTTTTTCTTTTAGTAGAACACTACTTGTATTACCTGTTCAATAGGTATGATACACAGACACCGCAAAAAAATCAATGAATGACTTTCCTACCTTAATGTAAGTGATTTAACAGATTTAGATAGTTGTAGGATTTCGAATAATTATTGCATCTTTTTCTTTTACTGAAATATTTCGTATATTGTCTCTAAATTTCCATGCCTTAAAGGAGATCCAGAAAATTCCCAAGCACCATCCCTAGCGAATGGTACAAGCATGGTACAACATATGGTATGAACACTTTTTTCTTTTAGTAGAACACTACTCGTATTACGTGTTCAATAGGTATGATACACAGACACCGCAAAAAAATCAATGAATGACTTTCGGAGGTAATTAAATCTACATGTTCAGTTACGCGGAAGAAAGGGATGAGGGAAAGTGACATTGAAAATGCAGAACATGCTTCACAAATTGCCTAACAAGGCATGTAGGAGCGATCAGGGAAAAATACTAGAAAAGGAGAAGTTCTTTTTAATCACATTTCATTCCGCGTCGCATCCAATTCAGCAGAGAAATTTTTCACGAGAGCGAGGAAAGGACTTTTAACCTCTTCTCGTTAGGGAGAAAAGGAAAAAAAAACGATGATGTTGCCAACTAAAGCAACAAAAAATGGGCACGTGGAAAATCTGCGGCTAATGAGATATTTACTTCAGTTCCACGACAAGGCATTCACATTCGACGCGCAAACACAATAGTTAACTGAGGTTACGGAGAGAAAAGCAGACGACAAAAAGAGGAAGAAAAAGGGATCTGAAGTGAAATGGCAACAAAAAGAGAGAAAGAACGAGTGCGGGGAGCACAGAAAAAGAGACGGAGGGCGATTGCAATTAGGTTGATTATGCTGGTCCCTGGCTCTTCAGCGGACGCGTAATAAGGTGAAAGCTCAATTAGAAAAGTTTGAAGAATAAAAATGGCAACGGTGTTTTCACGCATGGAAAACATAAAACAGTTGTCTCCCTCTCTTTTTATTACTATCTTTCCACGAAGTGAAGAAAACAATTAAATTGGCGTGCTAGCTCGGCGTAGATTTTTTTCATTTTTGCTTCTAGTTAAAGAAAAGAAGCGCTTTCAGAAATAAAATGAATTGAGCTCTTTTTTTTATTTTTTTTGTTAATTTCATTTATTATATTTATGAATACGATGCCTCCGAAAAAAATAAAATTATATTTTATACATACTCTTGGGATTGTTGCATTTTAAACTATGTCCAGAATTATATCTGAATGCTTAGCCATTAAGACATAAGATTTAGAAATGGAACACTTGATTCCACGAATCATTGTCTTTTGATTCTTGTAATTCTTAAATTTGAATTATTTGAATGTTTTCATTGCATATACTCAGATATCTAATCAAATATTTTAAGTAATTTGTTTTAATAAATTTATAATAATGTTAAAATATTTTAATGAGATATAATGAATTTTCAATCGATACTTGCATTCTATAAGTGCGAAATATTACTAAAAATAATTTTGATACATATACAGCCGCATTTAGACAATGCGAATTCAATTTTAGAATATCTCATCATAACATTATCTGCATCATATGAATGTGTCAAAATTTAATAATCAATGAGGCATCAGCATTTTTCTGAAAATTCTTAAATTTAATTCTTCAGTTATTTCAATTGTTTCGTTTTCAGAAATGAAAACAACTTAAATCCACAAAATTTGATTACTTTAAATATTTTTCATTTAAATCGTCATAATTTCTAAAGTTAAAAAAACACTCATTCAAAACCATGTAAATTCTCAATACAAAGGCATATGATTTTTAATATTCAAAAAGTGATTATGAAAATAGGTTGCTTTGTTTATCTCTTAAGTTTATTTTTGCAAATAAGGGCTGATTTCAGTGGAAGTGCAAATTATTTCAAATTAATTTTATAAAATAAACAAGAAAGAAGGAGAGTTCCTGCCATTTTCGCTTTGCCATTCAAAAAAATGAAAATGAGTATGCAAATTGGTGTAAAATGTAGTTGAGACCGGTCAGCCGAGAGTAGGAATAAATCGTTATAAAAGCAGGTCCACCGCACACTTTCATCGATCGTAACTCGTAAAACAGGGAAGAGAAATGGACTTGACGAAAAAGCTCGTTCGCTGTTGATTATTTTACGACTTCAAAGTGGGCTTATTAGCTGCATACATACATACATAGCGGTGCATGGGAGCCAGTTATGTTTGTATGTATGTATCCCGCTATGTATGTGAGTGATATTTTTATGTGAATAATTTCGTTACCTGATTTAATTGCGTTTAGGTGGTGACTATGGCTTTATTCATTATTAATAAATTTCCTACGACGAGAGAAAATTTTGAGAATATATGCAAGACGAACTTGAAAAATTAAAGGAAGATAAACCTTTCAACTATACCTTTAGGTTAACTGGTCCAAACCAGTCCCTTCAACAAATGACATGCCCTTCAACAAATGACTCGTAATTTTGAACCACGGTCAGATTACGAGGCCATACCTGAGCTGGCACCCTCCTCTCCATATTCATGCCACACCAGCGGAAGGTTTTTGGACGTCACATATTAATGTGGACGCGTCCTCAACTCACGGAGTTCCAGCAACCCAGTGAAGGAGAGTACGGCGAAATCAACCTCCCAACCACTGCCCGCAGCAAATGATGCTTCATTTTGCTGATCTTAACGGGAAGGGGCATGAAGCTACTGAGCCACAGGAGCTCGGTTTACAAACATAGCCCGCGTGGAGAGGCCTGAGCTGTACCTTTAGGCTAAACTGTTTGGAATACTCTTCCATCACCAAGTACCATTCAAAAGTGGAAAACCATTGGTTGCCATGGCAAGTGTGGCAGTGTGTGTTACTGCAATTTCTTACACAATTCGTAAATTGTGCTATAGAAAACTGTACTCTGATGAAATATTTACATGCTTCTTATTTAATGTTTTAATCACTGGGATAGAGAGCAGTGTTAATGGAAATGACACCGTGGAAAACTCATTGTAATATCGATATCGGTGTAAAGTTGTAGCGTTCTTTGTCACCCTATGTGAAAAATATACGACATGTTACAAATGAGCAGCTACCACGTCTAATAAACCTGGGAGTTTTCGGTAAAGATACCAAGAGAACGAATCCTTTCATTATATGAAACTTCAAAATACATAGTGAATGCTTGGATGAATTCAAGGTTTTCTTACTTGAGAGACATGGTTCTTGGTTAATTTATGAACATGAGTTAGTTCATTAATTTATTAATTAAATGAACATGGTTCATTTGTTAACTTATCTTACCATCTTGTTCTTATGAAATATTAGAAATATCTTCGATATCTCTCTCCCTATATATATGTATACATACATACATATATATATATATATATATATATATATATATATATATATATATATATATATATATATATATATATATATATATATATATATATATAATATATATATATATATATATATATATATATATATATATATATATATATATACATATATATATATATATATATATATATATATATATATATATATATATATATATATATATATATATATATATATATAAAATTTTAAATTTAAGTTTATTCCTGCTATTAAGTATTATAAACATTAATATTATGTTTTTGACCGGCAAATGACGAGATGGACATTTGAACTGATTCCACACAATAAAAATATGAGAATATCTAAAAACAGAAATATAAAAATAGAAAACTTATAGTAGAAGCATCTAAAAATTCTACACTGGAAAAGTAACACTTCAACAAAAATTTTAAATTTGCAAACTCTCTCAATCAATTGCCTTCAATGATATACGGAATCCAACTCACTACCTACCAAATACAAGAAAATATTTTATTTATAAAATTACGGCAAATGCAATTTCAATTGAATATCATTCATTAAGGAAAAAAACAATGTTATGAGACCTAATCATTTCGTTTTAACTAAATATAGCGTTAAATCTTACTTATTGTAATAATGTAGTGAAACTTGCAATAATGACTTTATTGTTTAGTCAATGAATCAATTGCAGTTTTTCTTGCTAGAATATTTCTAACATTTAAAACGTCTCTGTATTTGTAAGAATGTTATGAATTTTAAGAAATAACATTCACCGAAATTTCGGAAAATACTTAAATTCACCTTAAACATTCACTTGAATTTTAGAAAATAAGGAACAATAGAAGTTCAAAAATTCCTTTTGGATAGCTCATTTCTTATTTACAAAAAATTTCCCTGTACATTGTTACTTTTGTTAAAAAAAAAGAAGAAGCATTTGAAATGATACACTTAAGAATTCGATTAACCTGGATTTGATACTAATTTTTTTTTCACAAAAAAGAGATAAAAAATGTAAGTGTTGTCAAAAAAACTAATAAATATCAATGATTTGTGCCTTATTTTCTAGAGACCTCATTCCAACGTGATGATTCAAAGGCTTCTACCCCAAACGATACCTTTTGGAGCTACTGCACAAATCGATTATCCGATAAACCTATCGATTACAATGATTACATAAAATCGCTATCGACGATCCGCTGACGGAGAAAAAGAAAGAAGACTGAACGAACCGATGAAAAAGGACATAAATAAATAATAAAAAAACGAGTAAAAATCACGCCCAAACTAGTCCAAAGTGGCCCAACTAGAAGAACAAAAAGTTTTGAGTGAAAAAAAATGGCGACCACCATAAGTGAGAGAGAGAAAAAACTAAAAAAAAAAGGTATCGTTTTCGGCATCGGAATCGAAATTCGGGTCGATGGCCCAACTCAAACTGCCATTAACGGATTTTCTTCCATTTTATGTTCCAGCGGTGTTACTGATGCTATTAGGTAGAGCGCCCCCTATATGCCGAAATCGAAAATTGGTATCAGATTTCACAAAGTTGCTTTACCTTACAAATTTTCTTTTCTCTTCTAATGAAACTCAACGCGGACCTTTGCTCAAGTTAGCAGTTTTTGATTTTCTCAGTAAATCACGTCTGCATTTTTTTTCCTTCCCAGCTGAAACATTAAACGTCGGAAAAGGAGCCTCATTTCTCTTACATTTTATAATTAGTTTAAATTTCTCACCAGCAGAAGAACTATAAAAGAACTAGGCAATTCTTTCAGTTTCTACAATTTATCGCCAAAGAAAACTGATCATTCCAATCAAATTTGATGAAATCCTTTAAAAGGCAATCAATTCTTTTCTTAACAAAAGTACTTATTTATTTGAAATATGGTTTTTGGTAGGATATCTTTTATAATTGTTTTGTAATCAATTAAGTATTTATAGTCGGTCGAAACCAACGTAATTATTTATTATTTATTTTAATTATTATTTGTTAAGATGATTAATAATATTTCGAGATGTTAAGGTTTTGTTTATAAAACACCTGAGGTTAATTTCCACACAAGATCAGAAAAGGGAAAAAAAACTGAATTTATATCGTTTTATATGGCTATGATATTAGTACATTTATCACTTTATGCTCATTTTTATCTAAGAAACTAATAGACCAGACGGATCTATAGATTAAAATGGACGTCGAATCACAACACAAGATCATATCCAATGCCTAGAGCCGCGAACCATTTACATTTGAACTCAAAGTTGTAGTGTTATTTAGACTGAAAATTAGAGTTAGTTTGAGTTAGAATTATGTTTAGGAATTAGATTACATTAGAGTTAGATCAATGCTTGGATCTATTGATCATGACCATTAACCAATTGATGAGAAAATCAAAGTAATAGTCCTTGAATAGTTACTTAAAATATTTATTACTAAGCAATACGCTGAAACTAGAACGACGCTCTAAGACATACCAGAGCCATTCTTGCTTTAATTTAAATATTTACGTCACTTTTGAGGGCCATTATATTATTGGAAACTGTTTTAGAAAACTTCTGAAAATAACTTCCGATGTTATTAAACTACCTGAACCTGGGGAAACCATCTTGATGAGAAGGCTTTCAATTTCACATAAAAAATTTCATGTGTTGAAATGCCCCTCTTCTAATGTGATGTTGAAATTTCTAGTAGACGAAACCAGCAGAAATGACAGCATCGTTAACTTTCAGGAATTCAAAAATACGAAGAGGGTTTCAATGTCTAAAAACTTTAGTAGTCTGAGTAGTGTGTGTGTGAATTTAAGTCTAAATCACTTCAAATAAAAATCATATTGTTGAGTTTACTATACGGAAAGTTTAAAAACCAGCTCGCGATACTAATGTCATCTGTTTTAACTGGACAGAAATTTACATCCATAAATTAGGTATTAGATTAAAAAAGTTTGGATCTCTTTAATTAAAAGATAAATTTTTATCTTACTTGGAAAATGTCCAATAATCGATATATTTGAATATCTTTCTTAAAAATTATAAATTGTGTAAGTGAAAAAAAATACCAGAGAATGAAACTATACCATATTAATAGTTCTGATGTAAATGCTAATCAAATTTACTAGCAAATTAATGCTTCTAATGTATACAAAGTAGATAAAATATTTGAATATTTGTAGTCTGGCATCGCTGTCGTATCTGTAAAGCAGTGAGTTCAATGCCTAGTCCATCATACTGAGGAGACCAATGCCATCAAAGAATTTTTATAGGTTCTAGTATTCCTCTGCCCATTAACAATGGAGAGATTGTCGAATTTTAATCTCCTTTCCTAGATTTTTTTTATATCGCTATCATATTTTTTATAAAATTCCAAGAGATATTTACGCATCATCACAATTACAAAATCCCAGCAAAACGTCATAAAGTATATAATACGGTTTTCCCTGTTGAAAAATAACCAAACATTACTATAAGTCAAAATTTTGTATTGATAATATAAATTTAAATAGTAAATATTAAATTTATTAATATTTTCAATAATTTAAGATAGTATCATGATGAAAATCCCTCAGAAAAAGGAAGCATTGTTGAAAGATCATGATCTGTGAAGAATAAAATCTAATGTTCGATACTGACATTATTTAATAATGAAATATAAATGCTTCACACACTTGACTGTCAAGATGTGTACTTGAACACTGATTAACAGATAGCCTAAGAGCTTAAGGCGATTATATGACATGATAATTATATCAGCTGATTGCCTCAAGAAAGGATATTTCAGAGATAAGCTGCATTCACTTGTCAAAAGGGAGGAAACCAAGAAAACTCCTAAGCACCCATCCCAACATATGTGCATGAATAACTAAAAATCGTAACTTCCATCTCATATTGCTTAATAGTAGCAGGAAACAAAGTCAAAGCTTTGCACTCTGAAGAACAGGATCCTACCTCTAGGCCCTAGTAAACCTTTAATTAACTTTATTTATAACAAACTGTCCAGATTTAGTGTTGATATTTGTTCGAAAAGGAAATGCCACGTTTTCCTGATAAATGATACGCTGTCTACTAAGCAGCGTCAAACGATTATTTTTCACTTTCTATAATACTTGCACATTTGTCATGGTAATTGCTTTGAAACCGCAAAGTGTATAACCTCAAATCTAATGTCCATTTTGAGGCATTTGAACATCCAAAACGTTTGCCTTCAAAAGATAGGTCTTTTACAATTACAAAAGATAAGATTTTCATAATTATTAGACGGTGTTCACTTGTCCTAAGGAAGAAAAATCCGAAAAACTACAAATGCCCACGTCGACAGATATGCATGCAAAAATCAAAATATATTATTGAATTCTTATTATTCTACAGTGGTAAGACGGGAGCGGATGCAGGAGCTTCCAACTCTAAAATTCGATCCAGTCACTAGGCCATTGTAAGCCAAGTCGGAATATTTACCTTGAAGCTGTGTAGTTGTTGTTGTTATTAATGACACTTGGACAAGCCAAGCTCGCTATGCCTTGGCTATGCGAATTTAAGTCGATTGGGAGCGTCTTTCGTTTAATCAGAGCACCATAAAGGTGAAAGTACGACTTTTGCTCTTCAAATCCTCCGATAGATGGCAGCACCAGAGGATATAATCCCTCAATTTTGGCATTGATCTGAAGGGAGAGGAAATTTCTCCAGACCATTGTACCCATGGTAACTGCTCAACGATCGACCACAGGACTTTCGATTATACAGATTTAACGAGCACGTTTATCGCATGTACTCGGTGGGTCTTTGGCGCCATTGGGAATGGAACCCCACCCTTCCAGATGGAAGGCCGATACCCTAACCACTAGGCTACCAAGGCCCCGAGCTGTGTAGTAGGCAGTAATGCAGCCATAAGGTGTTGTAAGGAACATCTGAATCCCTCTCTTAGTTTTAACTTTTGGGAAGGCATTTTATTGATAGAGACCTTATTCCCATTTTGGTTGTTTTCCGGAAAGCTCCGAAGCACACACCTCAACAAAAGTTCATGATCAAACCAGTAGTAAAACATCCCTCTTCTGTTGTTCAGCAGTCGCTGGAACGAACCCGGGACATTCCGCTTGGAAGAGTCTTACTATTAGAAAATAGTCAGCCAAGGGCAATACCATGTGCAGAAAGAGGATAGATACATTTAGTTTTCTATAGTTCTTTCCTTGTGACTTATAAATGTATCCCATTGCTTATGAAATTTCTCCTCCAAAAAGAATATTGCAACACTATGAATGGTAAACAAAATGTGCTTTAGCTCTTATATCATCCCTCATACTGTCTCAATTAATAACTCAGTAAATAATTTTACCATAAATTTTACATTTATCATATTTTTCATTAATTCATCTTATGAACTATTATAAAAAAAACTGCTATTGAACCTATATTAAAAAATAAAAAACTCCCTTTAGGAAAATATTTTTATAAATAGTGTATCTAAATTCATTATATTTTTTATTTTATACCATAGACCAAAATGATCTAAATTTTAAAATAAATTGAAACTACCTTTAAAAGCCATCAGGTACTTCATTCACGATTTTACATAATTCTGAGGGTATTTGCTCTCATAGGTATTTTAGAGTTCGCTAAAGTGGGCACTTAAATGAAAGTGAACGACCACTTTAAATATTTCATGTTCTTCTATTTGCACGTGGGAGTAAAAAAAAAAGTGAAAATAAGCCATTCATTAAAAGTTAATTACAAGTGTATAAAAATGTGTAAACGGTACCAAATTGAGCCCATCAATAACCATCCCTTTTTTTCTCAAAAAAATGTTAAAAACAAATGTGCTGTTATATTTTTTCCCTGATACTTTAAAAAGATGCTTACTTTTAGGCTTAGCTAGCTCTGGAAATCTTCCCTACAACGCTAAAAGTGTCACTAAAACGATAAAAACAAGAAAGATCAATAATTCACATTTCGAGAGCGGCCTAAGAGGGAAAAAAGTGCTTGTTTTCCCTTATAAAAGGGCACTTCGCACACGTTTTATAGACAAGTGAGATAGATGAAGTGCCCCGTTGGTAAAACTCCTGAATAATTTGTCGGGACACGAAGGGAAAAGGTGGGGATTTTTCCCTTCTATATCTCAGTGGGGGAGGGAAAGTTGAATTATCGGGCCTTCGGGAAAACTTGAGCAAATTTTGTGGTCGCTTTTCGGTAATTCAAGTTTAATTTTAAGCTGACTTTGCAGAACATTTTGCAAGATATGTTGAATGAAATATTAGTTGCTGTTTCACATGGTAATAAAAGTATCTACTATTTGGTTTATCAGCACTTATCACGTGTACTCATTTAAAATATTTATGCTAATTTTTACAAGCCGATTAAAACTACTTCGTATGCATTCTCATATGCGTCACGTAAAAGTAACTTAGGAGTAGTAAACTAAATTACCCTTTGCTTATAATTTTTAATAATATACCAGTATATAACCGATAAAAACTCTCTAAAATTCCCTTTAACATCGAACTTTTAAATTGTTTTAAAATTTTTAACAGCAACCGAAACAGAATTTTTAAACTGTTAATTTCAAATGAATATTTAACAATTAAAAATTCTTTTACACCTGAGAATAAAATATATTTTTTGTAAGTTTCTACATTATCGAATAAGCAAGGCAGTTTAAAGGGAATTATGTATCATTTTTGATATCTTCAGCAGAAAAATGGTACACATGAGAATTTATTATTTAACATTGTATCAGAGAGTAAATAAAAGTTGAAAATATTGTGTTAAGGCAATAACATCGTTTTTATCAAAGTTTACACTCTTAAAACAATAGCTATATATATATATATATATATATATATATATATATATATATATATATATATATATATATATATATATATATATATATATATATATATATATATATATATATATATATAATAAAATAGATTCCAATTATTATAGATTCGAAATTTAATGTTTGTAAAATTTTCCTAACATTATTAGCATTCAGTCTTAATTATTGAGAAAATAAAAAAATCAGGTATTTAATCGATAAATTTCAAAAAAATTTTGCTGATCGAGGAACTGAATAGTCAAAATTCAGTTTAACCATTCAGATCCCATCGCCCATATGTGGACGTTTGTTGTGATGCGGAATCTACATAAAATTAAGTTATATACACAAGCAAAATATAATATTAGAATAATAAATCAAATGAAAAAATTCATGAAGTTAAGTAGAATATGTATAAATGATAAGAATTTATTACTTTCCAGTTTTAATAAAAGAGAATTCATTTTTCGTATCCTGTATTTTGTACTTTTTTACTGCATATATGGTATAACCCATCTAAAAAATGTATGAGTTACACCACGAGTATGAATTGCGGAATCCCAAAATGTACCGGATATGGTTAAGGTATTTTGAACTGACCTATGATGTCATCTCGCTCCACTATTCTCAACGAATGAAAGAATGAAAGACCAGTATGATGTACCCTTCAAAAAAGGGGGTAGGTTTTCTCGTTTTTTTTTTTATTTATTTATTTTTTGAGCTGTTCTACAAGCAGACGTGCATAGTTGGATATCACTTTTGTGCAACATGATATAAAATTGCTTTGTAATAAAACATTAACATATTAAACAAAGTAAATAATTTTTCAATTTGAAAAATTTGCTAGGTGAAAAATTTTTTTAGAAAAGGGTATTTAAAAACAAACACGCGCTATTTGCTTCAGACTGGAATTAATAACTCAGCATATAGCTCTAGGAAAACCGGAATTTTAGTTTATCGAGAAAATACCTAGTTACTGATTACTTTAAAGGTATGAAAATTACTCTAAAAGCGAATTAAAATTTATGATAAGAGTTTCCAATATATTATTCAAGAAGAGTAATTTGTTTGTTCACTATATAGCAGGTATTAAAAAAAGAAGAATAGAAAGTGTAATTCTTATTCAATCAGCACATAAAATTTAAAATTAAGCTCTTAAATTGGTGTAGATATCTAATATATATCTCATTGATTTTAAAGAATGTAATCATAGTTTTCAGACACAAAATAAATTATCATAAACATTCCACCTGCCACAAAAATTTCTTGTTCTCAAGTTTTTTTCCAAAATAAAAATTTATTCTGCTAGAAGAATACATTTTCAGGAATTTTAAAACTCTTATTTATTACTATTTTTATATTCTTTGTAATGAGCTCAGAACCCGCTGGAAGGTAAATTTCTGGCAACGAAAGATGAACGAATGTGAGTCAGTAACTTTTCGTTTTAAGGTGACTACATCATCAATTATGTTGACTTTAACTCGAGTAAAATGCATGCTAACGAACTCCTGACTTCAGCGTCAGGATTTGCACTTGTGATTAACGACGCACAGAAGTTTCTCTGATTCTCAGAAGGGGAGAAATAAACGCTTTAACTTTCCTTTAAAGAGCGATGTTAATGGAAGATCATTTTAAGCAATCAGGCACACTAAAGAAAATTCACGATCAAAAAAAATCACTATTGCTGTCATGTGCTTGTCATGGTTAAGGTAATGAACATGATAAATTAATTAATGTTATTGTGTATTTTCATGTCTTTCGCCTCTCCTTCATGTGATTTTTAAGTTTGACACCAGCGTATCTCTTTGTGTCTTGTTTTGGAAAACGAAAATTGGTCATAATCTATCGCTATTCGCATAATTAATAATTTTTATCATGGTTTTGTACTTGTCATAAATAAGGTAATTCGTTTGATTAATTAATAAATATTAATATATTTGTATTTGTTTTACAATTTACCGGAAATATGTGTTTGAATTTGACACCAGTGTACTTTTCTGTACTTTATTCTAAATAATGAGGGTTAGTTAAAGTATAAATATTATATATATATATTATTATAATTAAAGCATATTATACTTTTAATGGTATCAGTAATTACTATTATGGCCATGTGTTTGTCATTCATTTGATAATTATCACAATAAATTAGTAAATGTTATTGCATTTAAGGCGCATCTTACAGTTTTCGATGAATGTATTTTAGAATATGAATTTATTTATTTGTACTTAAGTTTTTGAAAGTAAAATGCAATTAAAACTATCAACGATTTCCATTGCTTTAGTGTTTTGTCATGTGATAGACTATTATCACTCTAAATTCAAAAATGCTGTATTTGCAAATGTCTAGTAGCCTTCTATACACATCCGTTTGAATTTGAATTTCATCAGTGTATTCTTATGTACTTAGATTTAGAAAATAAAAAGCCAGCAAAAGTTTAATCACAAGAAATTATGATATTGTCATGGGGCTGTAATAAGTTTGATTGTTAATATGGTAACTTGATAAATATGTTTTTTCTAGCTAAGGCTAATTAGCTTCTTCACTAAGGCTTGCTGTAAATAAATATTATAAAACTGAGAAGAATAAAAGATGATCAAAAATAGCCATATGTTATCAAATTTTAACAAGTATCAGGCATAAAACTATAAAAAGTATTAAATTTGTTCCATAAAATATCTCTACTATACAATCAAAAGATTTGATGGAATTTTTTGTTTGGCTGACTCAATGTAAATACCATTTGCGTTTATTAAAAGGAGAAGAAGAAGTTCATTTTATATTCAAAATATGAATATATGAGAATTCATAATATGAGAGTGGAATATGAATCACCGCACTTCAATACATGGAAGTATGATGATATATACAAGTTTTAGAAATACAAAAATATATTCGTGAAACACTAATCTATAAACATTTTTCTTGGGAAATAATTAACCTTTGGAGATTTTTCTTTAAATATAGTTAAACGATGAAGATTTTTTATAAAGACTGCTAATCTATAAAGTTTTTTCATACAATACTACTTATTTGTAAACCTTTTTCAAGGAAGTAAATTAGGCTGTAATATTGTTCATGAAATATCATCAACATATGAAGATTTACATAAAATATTACTAATTTGTGACAAATTTTTATGGAATACTATTAATTTATGAAGTTATTTTATGCAATACAATTTACCAGTGTGTGTGTGTGTGGTGTGTGTGTGTGTGTGTGTGTGTGTGTGTGTGTGTGTGTGTGTGTGTGTGTGTGTGTGTGTGTGTGTGTGTGTGTGTGTGTGTGTGTGTGTGTGTGTGTGTGTGTGTGTGTGTGTGTGTGTGTGTGTGTGTGTGTGTGTGTGTGTGTGTGTGTGTGTGTGTGTGTGTGTGTGTGTGTGTGTGTGTGTGTGTGTGTGTGTGTGTGTGTGTGTGTGTGTGTGTGTGTGTGTGTGTGTGTGTGTGTGTGTGTGAAAATGTTACTAAAAATATAATTAATCTGTGAAACACAATGTTACTATTCTAAAAAACATTCTCTGATAAACAACTAATCTGTGAAACTTTTTATAGAATACCATGAACATAAGAAGATTTTCAGTGGCTTATCACTAACATAGGAAAATCTTTAATAGAACATCAGTAATGCATTAAGAATTTTTGAGAAAGGAAGCTTTTCATGGAATACTATTAATTTATAAAGATTTAAGGTAGAATGCCTTAAACCCATGATCATTTTCTACCAGAGTGCTTAACTATTTTCTTTATTTACATATCTATTAATCTGAAATTATATGCTTCAACATTATAAAAATTGACTGAATGTTTTATAAACTATTAAAAAATATTCAGCCACACACACACCAATAACTACCATCTGAATAATTGTTTTAACGTAATAGTAGTTTTAAATCTTCTGAATAAAACATAACACATTTTAGTGATAGAATATCGCTAGATTGACTGCATTCTATCGTTTCATTATACATACTTCATGAGTTAATTATCTAAAACTTTTAGAAAATGAACATGACATCGATTCATTTTATGATCTCTCGGAACATTTCATCCCCTATCAATCCCAACACACATCAAGACTTTGTGAATCTCATATTAAACATTTTGCAGAAATTCAAGTGACATATGTAAGACCAAACATTCGTTATAAAGTCTCAATAAACGAGCAAAAAACGTTTTTAGAATATCCCATACTCTTTTACTTCGTGTGATTGGCTCAAAAAAAGAGACTTTATTCACGCGTTTTAAATGGTTTTTTGCCGACCGACCTGTTTAGTGGTCAGTCCCTGACTACGGATAGGGAGGTCCTGGGTTCGAATCCCGGTTCGGGCATGGATGTACTTTCTCTCTCTATCTATCCTGTCTTTGTCCTTTCCTTGTATGAATGAGGTGTGAATGGTTGCCTACCCTATAAACGTGTCCCTATGACATGTGTGTACTGAAGAAGTCGGACTCCACACCAAAATATGGTTCAGTTGAAAACGTGGAGCAGCGCACCCATATTGCCAGCCTAGCTGACACACGACAACAACAACAAATGGTTTTTTCTATAGATGATTGCAGCTGATTTCTGAAGCATTGAGTGACATGACAGTATTTCAACTTGTGCACAAATTAATGAGAATTAACTGTGCACACTTTTTTACCACCTGTCCGTGCGTAAGGGCGCATTTAGAACTAAAGTCGTTGCAGTTCAACAATTTTGTGTTTGTCTCTTTCTCCTAATTTCGTTTAATTTTTAAAAGTATGGCTTCTAACTTCTAAATTTTTTACTACTAGATGCGTTTCCACATCTTGCTATGCATAAACCTTTTTATAATTCGACACATCTGTCATAACCATAACTGTTACTGTTCCGAAGTCAAAAATATGAGGGAGGACTTTATTGAACACTCTGAACAATAACATGTCTTAAATGTGTATAAACTACAATTTTAACTTTTAAATATGCTTTATTTATTCAATTTCATTATTTTTAAATTAAATTCAAAATTAAGAAAACTAATCAAATTAAATCTGCTAGATAGCTTATAAGTTCTTGTTTTACTAAGAAAATATATTCTATTTATTAATACGATCATCATGATTAAATTTCTCTCATAAGCATTAAAACAAAAACGTTTGTCGTTTTAAGAATAACAGAGGACGGTGAAAGAAAAAGTAGAGCCGAAAAGATGGAAATCCACAGATTATTTCTGATATATTTATATATACGAGGGTCACTCTGAAATTTTTGAGATACAACTAGGTTTTTAAAGTTATACTTACAAAATTTTAGGTGTGTTCAAAGTAGTCTCCTCCAGCATCAATGCACTTTTGAAGACGAATTTATTCACAGATTAAATGCCTCAAGCCATTCATTTCTTCGAATAGATGAAAAAATGCATTTATAGCCACATCAATCTTTTCTTCTGAATGAAAACGACGTCCACGTAAGTTCTTTTTTAGATTAAAGAATAACCAAATGTCGCACATAGCTACATCAGAGTGAATACGGCGGATGTTCGATCACTTTAATTTGTATTTGTTTAAGAAACTCAACTGTTAATCCAGCTGTATGTGAAGATGCATTGTCATGGTGAAGCATTAGTGCCCTAACATTCAGTTCTTGTAGAATTTCTGGAAGACATTGAGTGGTATACCAGTTTGCTGTTACTGTCTTCTGTCCTTCCAACTTGATGGCTTTGACCAATCCCGTACTTCTGAAGAAAACGGCATACATCACTTTTTTCAGTGCGCGTTGTTTTTTCACCATTGTCGGCGTGGGATCATCTTCAAAGACCCATACTTTGCTTTCTTGACGTGCTGGAACGTCAAAAAACGGTATGTACGTTTCATCACCTGTTACAATTTTAGAAATGATGTGGTGGCCACCATCATTCAGCATATTAAGAGTTTCTTCTATTAAGAATTCTGATTCTGACACGCTCCTCTTTTTGATGCTCAGTTAGATTATGGGGAACCCAACGGCAAACTACTTTATTCATACGCAATTCTTCATGAATGATTTTGTGTATGGCTGCGGATCCAATGTTAAGTTCCTACCGTATCATTTGATAGGTACAGCGATTATCATCCATTAACATTTTTCGTATGGCAGACACATTATCCGGGACTACTGCCGACGGCGGCCTTCCTGTGTGTTCTTCATCCTGAAGAAAATTGAGACCTCTTCTAAATTCTCTAAGCCATCTGAATACAGTAGCACGAGCTGGAGTAATCTTCACCAAATGCTAATTGCAACCATTGAACGCATTCTTCTTGATTTAATCCTGCTTTGAAATCGTAGAAAATCATAGCGCGAAAATGTTCTCGACGTCAACTCCATTTTCTCTTCTGTTTAAAATTTATTCCACGCTAACCAAGTTGAAGTAAGTCAGTATAAAATCGTCTTCTGTGTTAAAATACTTTGTACTTTAAAATTAAACTGTTATTTTTATTTTGTAAATTCTCGTCTGCGCGTATCTCAAAAATTTCAGAGTAACCCTCGTATATATATATATATATATATATATATATATATATATATATATATATATATATATATATATATATATATATATATATATATATATATATATATATATATATATATATATATATATATATATATATATATATATATATATATATATATATATATATATATATATATATATATATATATATATATATATATATATATATATATATATATATATATATATATATATATATATATATATATATATATATATATATATATATATATATATATATATATATATATATATATATATGTATGTATATATATATATATATATATATATATATGTATACAATTTTTATATAATTCATACATTAATCTTGATGTAAGGCCTGCAAAGGATGTCAGACACATTATATTATAGATACATTAAAATTGGAGATGTTTAATTTAAAGTATTTTAATCTGTATCTATGTATAGAAGGATAAATACCTTATCATTGATTTAATAATTTAATAACTAAGGTGTGTTTGGAACACACACAAAGATTTCTGCGTATAAATTAATACCACTTTAAAAAATGAAGAAAATATAGTATAATGGTATTAAAACATCCTAAGGTGAAAGAACCTTAGTCATATAATGTATATAAACTCAAACTCAAAATCAAATTAGTTATATTAGCAGTTGCTTTTGTCACCAATTGTCGTTATCAAAAATAAATTTTTTTGAAAAATGTAGCTTAGTGTTCAAAATACTATTAATGTTCATGATGATATTATAAAATTAGAATGGATTCATATTTATGTCAAGCAACTAAGAGAAGGCTAAAGAATTGCTTAAAAACCTTATAGAAGTATTGTCAATCAAATATTTATATATTATCATTGAGAATCCCATTTTATTTCTTTGCATAAATATAATTTCGCATTTACCTGAATCCTGAATTCATTAAAATGAAATATCTGTGGTTAATATATTCTTTTCATTTATACTCATTAAAAGTTTGAAATCTTTCATATTTTATTTTACATTCTAGAGGGGGGGAAAATTTGCAAATTTTTTATGACGTGGATTATATATCGTCTGAATGTTAACGTAAGTAAGGTGTAATATTGCATTTTACGATAAATAAAGTAGAAAGGGAAAAATGACAGATTTTTCCCTGTTTAAGAAAAAGAGCTTATTGTTGGTGTTCATTTAGCAGGGGTCTCGATTTCGGAGACAACAAATCTCAATGGATTCTCGAAAGAGCCCATATAGAAGTTCTTCAAAAGTTCGAATCAGAACTCCCAATCCTTGTCTAGAAGACGTAGCTGTGATTCGAACAGTTTTCCAAGAATGAGATCGGTGGTGTCTCCCACGAATGGTGTGGCAGAGGGACTCTTTTGCGATCAAACAAAGATCTTCCAAAGAGATTTCAGCTTGAATCATCAGCAAAGAATTTCAGAGGATAAAAATGCATAATTGAATACCTGTGAGAAAACCACTCATTTCTGCCTGAGATGCGAAAATTCATTTGCGATGGTATGTGTTCGGATTAATCACGCTTCATCATATTTTGCACTGATGAAAGATTTTGACTTTGGCGAGAAAATCATGAAGCCAAGAATAAGTCTTGTCTTTGTATAAAGATATTATTGGAAAATAATGATGTGGATCATGTTCTGCTGCCATGGAAGTAGTGTCCTGGCGTTACTTGAGAATAAATAAACAGCCAGGAGATATTTCGGTATAATCATGGACGGATATTTCATGAACGATAATGCAATCATACATCATGCCAGAAGAGCTCAAAATTAATTCGTTATACATCAATCTGACTTTCAACACCGTCCCTGGCAACCACAGATCAAGGATTATAACCCACAGAAAATATGTAGGATGATGATGGAAAAATGCATCTGACATCAATCTCTTTTCCATTTAATTTACAAGATTTTAAAAGCTACATAGTCAATATATGATATTCTTTTGACATAAACACATTTTAGAAGCATGCAGACTCGATGCGCAAACTTAGATAAGAGATAGATAAGATAAGTCGATAAGAGATAATATTTGGGAAATATGTGCTCCAATAAAATATTAATCTTAGATTTTTAATTCGTTCGCTAATATATGTATATTTATAGTAAATTATATCAATATGAATAATATTTTACTAATAAAAAAATTTTAATAGTAGAAAAGAACAGAACTTTAATCACCAATTAAATATAAAAATTCCTAAATGTCATATTACAAACTAATCTCCAGAAGAAGGTTTTTAGAAATTAAATATGTTATGGTGAAAACTGAAAATGTTACACATTGATAGAACTGAAATTGTTATATAAATATATGAAATTTTTACCAAGGTGAAGTTTCCTAATTACAGAAGCATATTACGATTCAAAAATCATTTCAGAAGTTTAACTATTAAAAAATGGATGAGTTTCTTTTTATTAAAAATATTTTTGTTCATTTAATTTAAAAAGAAATCACAGGAAACTAAATATTCATGGACATTGTAATTCTCGTTATGTATGATTGGTAAAGTAAATTTTCCAAAACAAAAAAAATAGTATTTAAAACTTAGAATTTTAGGCATGAAATAAAAAAATTTTGGAACTGTTTTTAAGAAACATGGTGAAATGCTTTTAATAAATTAGAACAAAATCAACTAATACAAACTTCAAATTATTCTAATAAAATACATAAATTAGTGTTTTTTTCTACTATAAAACAAATTAAGTGTTAATAAAAATTTCCCTCAGAATAAATTTTAGCTGCAAAAAACTTGAAATAAACACTGAAAGCCACAAAGATACTGATTAAAATTGTTAAAACTTGAATAACATATGCAAAAATAAAATGAACTTTCGGAATTTTTAAATGAAAATAAGTAAATCTATAAAAAATTATTTGGAAAATGATAGAGAAACAATTCAGTGAATTTGAATTCTGTCATAAATACGTCGTAGAGATATTTATTAACAAAAACTTAGTTGTATTACTAAGAAATAGATACATAATATATATATATATATATATATATATATATATATATATATATATATATATATATATATATATATATATATATATATATATATATATATATATATATATATATATATATATTCCTACTGTAATGATAGCAAGCACAAAACTTCTCAATTATTAAGCAATTTTCATATGACTAAGAAGTTAATATTTTAAAATGAGAAAACTTTTTTGCATTATAAATGTTGATATTTTAAAATGGAAAAGTGAAAGTAGTACTTAAATTGAATAAAATATATTTGGAAAGAATTAAATGGTCCTTTAAAAAATTTAATAGTTAAAATTTAGATGATTTTCATCTCATATAACACATGATCAAAAAGCCAACATTTGCAATATGAATAACAAATCTATAAGGGCTCACTATGACTTAATGATAGAATAATATTCTTCGAAAAGTTTCCGGTTCGATTCTGCCATTGTTGAGCCTGTTGGAGATGCTACATGCTGATGGAAATTTTTTAAGCATTGATTGGGGTTGTTGATAGGGTTTCAACACTCATATCTTCTTATATTTTTACAAATATACCTTCCTATATTTTTACTACAAATTATAATGCGTTGTCAAAACAAATATGTAAATTTCGACTAAGTGAAATAAAACAGTTTTCTAAATAGATTATTTTCTATTAAAATATTTCAAATAATTGGAAAATAAATTTAATTAGTAAATTAATACAATATTTATACCTCTGAGTAACAAAAAACAATAGGAAGTTACATTAAGCTGTTTCTTAATATTATCATGAAATAAAAATATAAATCTTTATCTGTTCTTACTTAATTTTAATGGAATTAATTCATTTGTGAACAAAATTATTTTATAAGTGAATGTTATATATTTACCGTATAATTATAAATTTAAATCGTAATTGTAATCAAAGTTAATTTTGTCAAAAATATTCTAGCATGCTGGAGGGATAAATTCTCTCTAAATCCAGTATTATCAATAAGAAAAGGTAAATTTATGTCTCATACATTTTTATACAGATAATATTTATATTTCATTAATGTTTCTTAGATATTTTTGTCATCAAAATTGTCGAATAGGATTTTTTGTAGCCCTGCCTAGCGACTTAGCTCACTTGAGCTTGAAGTAAATTCTCAACAATCCTCTTTCCTTGGTTGCTGAAGTGTCAAAAGATTCTGTCTTTCTAGTCCACCCTCCCGCAGCTATACCTCCCAACGACACCACTTCTTCCCGCCAGAGGGCGTTGACAAGCGACATTCAATTCTTCTCGATGAGCTCCTACCAATGCGTTTCTTTCATTCCCTCTGCGGGTGAGCTTTTGCATGTGATAAGTGACAACTCGTTACAGAGTCTGTAACGGTGACCGCATCATTAGGAGTTCTATGGACGAAGGATGGGTGGAGCAGGGTGTTTCACCTGCTGAAAGGGGGGGGTAGCTCTTTTGTACTTGACTTCTGGATATCGTCTGCGACTTTCTTTTCGCATCATTTCTTTGGGCTCTTCTTTATCTGATCAAAGGTACCGAATGAGAGAAAATGAGGTGTCTCAACCATTAACCATTGCAGCTAGTTGACAAATACATTTTTTTTTCTTTTCTGCACTTTTATTTCCACTAGCATTAGTCGTTAAATATAGTACAATCAATCTCAAATAATGACTTCATTTCCAAATCAAAATTCCTTTCCGTTTTTCATGATCCCAAACATAAACCCATTAACAACAACCTTCATTAATTTTAAAATCATATAAAGTGTTCATGTCAATTAAATTTTACAAAGAATAAATAAACATTTGTAAAAGATGCAAGATGTAGAATATAGGATATTAAATATTTGTTAATTTACACGGAGCAAAAGTAGGTAATAAACAGATATTGTTGTGCCTTTTTATTTTCCGCCCGATCAAATTGAGTTCAAATCTCCAGAAACAAAATATATGTTGTTTGATCAATTATAGCATTTCCTCACAATTCTTCATATATTGACAAAATAGTATGATTTGGTATAGAATTTAATTGTTATTAGTCTTCAATAGAGATCGTGGCACAAATAAGAGCAACTTTAATTTAACACTGGTAGTTAAAATGTTATGAATAGAGTACGTAAACAAACTACCTAAATATTTGATTTGGTACTCCTAAGTGTAAAAAGTAATATTTTGCTATAAGTTTCAAATTATGGTTTTAAAGATAAGATAAACAACACCGCAATCTACACCATCCTAAGAAAATAAGCCAAAATAACATCGAGTACATTAATTCGATTAATAAGAAGTTTATAGTTGCTGTTGTTGTTGCACCAGCATGCTTCCCTGTACCTAACCCTTTAGAAATTTATAGTAAGATTTAAAATATATGTTTCTATTCCCATAAAAATAAAAATTGTTAACCTTTGAGCTAAATTTATAAACAAAGCTTTGACAGTTTCCATATAAAAATCTCACATCTTACCTATGGCAATAAGTTATCTTAACGTTAATTTACATATGTAAATTATATCAATAATCTGACCTTTGGTTTGTTTGATATTAATCAATTCGTCAGTCAAAGGTAATTTTTCTGCACGAGGGAACTAGTTTAATTAGGATTTGTGATTGGAAATAAACCTTCGATTTTATGGTAAGAGTTTAAAATGATCTTTATGACTCGTTAAAGCAAGATTGATTATTTCATTTAGGATGGCAATTTGAAGCTTTATATACGTATATTATGAATCCTATATATAAATTATGTGAATATATTTTGTTTCCATCTAATCAATAAAAAAATTTGGACTTAGGAAAAAAATAGCTTAATGCAATGAATAACATTACAAGCGAAAAAATAAAGTATATGGGTGTTTAATAAAGGAATTTTAAAAACTTTATAAATTGAGCTCTATAATTTTTTAGAATCTAGTGATTTTAAATTATTTCTCTTGACATCCGATGTTTCACGTTCCAGGTTTCGTTATAACGCATATTCTTTCCCTAATTGCACTACATAGAAGCAAGCGTTATTCAATTTATATTTCGGCAGGTGCATGTTCAAAATCAAGAGCCGCCCGATGACTTCGCGACAGCCAATTAACGAACCCCATTTCACTCGTCTCTTTGATGACGTCATTAAACGAGTCCAACTCGGAAACGAACTGGCGTGTCACACCGAGAAAATATTCAGAGATGCTACATCTGGAGAGAAGAGTCTCCCTTGATTGAATCAAAGAATACGCTTCGAAATTTGCCTAATTTTACTCCAGCCTCATCATATTTGCTCCATTCTCTTCTATCTGGAGGGAATTCGAACACAGAACGAACAGCAGAAGAAGGGAAAAATTTAATTCGAATCCAAATAAGTTCCCGAATGCGAATAATCATCTTGAAATGTATTATTTGCATATATTTTGTGACCCTTTTCCCTTTTCGGAAATTGGTGTCCTCCTTTTAATCTTCTCCTCTGTCTTTCGAAACTTTTGGGGGATCTTTTGCAAATGATAATAAGTTTGAGGGTTTGCGATTTAAAACTCTACTCTAAATTTAGTATTGACTCTCGTGATTCATTTAAATATTGAAATTTTCCCTCTCTATTTAAAGTAGTTTACTTCCTGCTTTTCATGGTACAGTCATTAACATTTCTTTTCAGGTAAATATTAATATTTACCTGAAAAAAATGTAAACTTTATTATTTGCTGTTAATTTCTGTGCTTCGTATGACACAAATATTTATAAAGACCTAATAAAAATGTTTATCTGCATGCAAGAGTGAAATTATATATTTGAGCAATCTTATTATAGTAATATAGTAGAAGGATATTAAATAATTATAAATACACTAAAATGATGATGCTATCAAAAGTATAAAACACAAACAATAATAATTTCTCATATTAACATACTTTTTAAATTCCTATAAGCTAAATCCGACTGATTATTTTATTATTATACATAACGGTTTATAAATATGTGTAATTAATCTATGCTCATATTAAAATCCTCTTGAAAATAACGCTTGATGTTTAAGCAATTATTCACTAATAAGAATTTAACCGTAAATCCTATTAATTCGTAAATCTATAAGGAATATTGAAACTTCAACAAAAATTGGGATTAGAAGCTCTTGCGTTAAGGGTCCAAGTATCTATGATGTCA
This sequence comes from Latrodectus hesperus, assembly GCA_037975125.1. Taxonomy (NCBI): domain Eukaryota; kingdom Metazoa; phylum Arthropoda; class Arachnida; order Araneae; family Theridiidae; genus Latrodectus; species Latrodectus hesperus. Next base: position 16,342,727 of record CM075860.1, on the reverse strand, counting down.
TATAATGCATTTTGAATCAACTCTTTAGCGCAGAAATACAATTCCATATAAAGATTATAAATTTTGAACATTCTTTTAAAAACTATTATATATATATATATATATATATATATATATATATATATATATATATATATATATATATATATATATATATATATATATTATTTCGCTGTGTGGAATGTTTTAGGTACCACTCTCAGATTCTTAATTTCTTTAATGAAAATATTACAAAGTTCTCCTATATTAACAAATTCGATAACATTTGTTCAGTAATTTTCTACGGCCCTTTAAAATCTTTAAGTGTTACTTGGCAATAAATAATCGATTATAAAGATAATACATATCGAAGACTTAAATACATCAAGTTTTGATTGTTCAAAAACATTCTGTTGACTGAGAGAGAAAGAATATATAAATATGTGTAAAACATTTAGTGTCATAAAATGTATAAAATTTAAATATTCTCTGAGAGAGGGAGTATAGATATTGTAATATTAATAATTTTAATCTTTCTGTTAATGAGAATCTAAAAATAGTGCTTCATAATAACGCCAAATCATTTTGCACTGCATACAGATCACTAAAAATTCAAAGAAGCAATAACAAGACATGATTGGAAAACATCCAAACATCAAATGAAAACAAAGGCATCTGAGAATGCTAAAAAGAGCAGCTCTTACAGTGGAAATTCAAAGACTGAATTGCATAAAACCCCAAATAAATTTCTAGCATGTACATTAAGTACTTAAAAAAAAACCAATATTTAATGTGATTTAAAATGATACATATATCACACTGAAGTAATGGAATCTTGCAGAATAGAAAATAAACTCTTTACTTTTCAAGAAAGAGACAACAAAATTACTATGATTCATCATTTGTTTCATAAATTCAATTCAATATCTTTTTGAAATCATGAATTTTCTTTACTCTAGATTTTAAAGACATGAATAATTATAATTATTTATATGAAAATTATATAAATGTCTTTTTAATTCAACAGTTTATTTTAAAAGTGAAATTAGAAATGTTGTAGTAAAATCAGTAGAAAATAATTATTTCTTTCAAACAATTGTGGCTGAACAGTAGTCTTGCTTAAGACTACAATACTAATGTGTCTCGTTAGAGATTTCAATTAATCAGAATCTACTCAGACTGCACTCATACAATAAACTAAAGTTAAAAGGGGAAGGTGCAAAATTCATCTAACATAGAGCAAGATTTAAAAACATTTACTTAGGATATCTTAATTTTCATTTCAGTATATTGCAATAAATCCCAACCGTAAACTCTATTATAATTGCTGTTGTCTTGTGCCAGTTAGGCTAACATCATGCGGTGCGCTGCTCCACTTTACCCACTGAACTGCAATTTAGTGTGGATTCCGTTTTCCTCAGTACACACATGCCATAGGAACCCGTTTATAGGGTAAGCAACCATTCACAACCCATACATAAAAGGAAAGGACAAAGATAGGCTAGATAGATCAAGAAAAAAATTACATCCAAGCCTGAACTGGGATTCGAACCAGGGCCTCCCTATCCTCAGTCTGGCTGATCACTAGATAAGTTGGGCAATTTTTATAACCATTTACATTAACAATGTTTTTGTCAACAATTTTATCTAATTTCAAAGATATTTATATTAACTAATATCAAAATTTTCTTTTCTAACGTCTTAAAAAATTGCCTATTATGATTGCTGTATACAATCATTTAACAAAATGATTTTATTACGCTATAAATTTAAAATCATCAGCTAATAAAAACAAGTATTATGTGCTGAACAAGCAGAAAAAATGCATCTATTATTACTAAATAATATTTGCAATAATATTATAATTGCAAAATGGTATGCTAAATTTAAAATAAATCCCGAATTCATATAAGAAGATATTATTTCACATTAAATTACTGACTTTCATATCGGCTTTATAGCCTTAATATTTGAGAGATAAAATTTGGTTTTAATGAAGTAGCAGAATTATTAAGAGCGTTTTTGTTGACTTTAACAAAGCTTAAGAAATTGCGGGAGATTAAAAATGCTTGAATTTTCTCTGCTGGAAGAGTATTTTTATGTCCCACAGTCAGACACTCTGACCACTAGACAGAGTGAGCGGCTCTCTAATGTAATTAAATATATAAATTGAAATAAAACCTTATTAAAGGATTTTGTATTTGGTTTTAAAGGTTGAGTTAATTCAAGAAAAATTTAACCTGCAATACACCAAAATACAACCACTTTTGATTTAGACCTTCGCTTGCCATTGTCATCTAAGGTGAAATACTTCTCTTCAAATTTCCATTTCACTTAGCCAAAGTACTAATAATGCTGTCTGTAATCAAACGTATTCCAACACAACCAATAGATTTGAGTAATTTAAAGGTGTAATTTCATAGATTTTATATTTTTAAAAAAACATTCTTATCTCTTACTTGTTTATTTAAACTATTTATAAACCCTTTTGTTGCAATAAACTGTCAAGAACAGCATTCATTTTGATAATTTGGTTATCTAAATTGTACGGAAGCTATTTGTGTCAAGAAATTGTTTTGTATAAGTATATAATGCAATGAGAATATGTATATAAGTATTATGTACTAAGATCTTAGTCTGTTAAAAATACGAATCTAGAATTTCAACCTTACTACTAAGTTACCATTAACTCTATTATGTAAAAGAAAACTAATAAAATACTTGAGTGTACCCCAAGTCGATCGAAACCTTTTTGTTCAGAAGAATTATATCACTGTTATTCTCACATATTTTACTTTCCTACAAGAAATAGATGTGATGTTCCCGCTTCTTCAGTTGTTGCGGATACAGCTAAAGAAGAAGACTCGTTAACGTGAAGTGATACCAGTGAAAATAAATTGTCTTTTTCTTTATAGAGTGTGTTTATTTTCATTTCTCAAAGAACGAATTCCTAAAAATGAAACGCCGCAGAATGGAATGAAAGTACTATTGTTTAATGCTGACTTTTATGATAAGTCCGTAATTAATAATAGAAAATCTTCCGCACAAATTTTGCCCCTTTATATTCACCATTTGTACTTTTAATCTTTTAAAGAATTTCCTTTTTCAAATAAAATAAAAACAATTTTTTATATTATATTTGGGTATTCTTTAATATTAAAAGATATGTTATTCTTAGACTATACATTTTTCTAAAACTTAGCATAACAAAACTTTATGAAATTTATCATGTACTATTTTTTCTTACATATATGTTGAATGTTTGCTTTACACATTTGTTACTATGCCTAATAAATGTAAATTAAAATAGGAATTTATATAAATGAAAAGATTATTCACAAGAAAGAGTATTAATTCATCAGATAAAATCCCTTAATGTATTTGCTTATTCAGAAAATATTATCAACTAAGTATTGTACACTAGTACATACGTTCAAAATATAAAGTAAAAGTGGAAAATAAATTAAGTAAAATCTAAACTCACTTTAAATCATAAAGTAATATATAAAATTAATTAATAACATAACACATCCTCAAATACTGCAAGAAATACTCTGCAAAAGTACTTGTACTTAATACTTCATTCAATAAAGGAATGTTATAATAAATTGGTAACTGTGCAACACATCATCAAATATACCCTTTAATTTCATGTTTCTATAAGATAAGTTGACTTACCTACGGTCAAAAATATTGTACATCAGGAAACAATTGTCCATTCAATATAATATTTGTAAGTAGATCTATTACATAAAGTTTTGAGGACTAAAAAATCGTAGAGGGGAAAATAAATATCATTTTTGTTATAAAAATGGTTTTTGCGATTAATTTTCGTTATTGCCAAGTTTTTTTATGAAAAGTTGCTAAGTCTTAACAAATCTGCAAAAAACAAATTATGGACATTGAAGCGGGTACATTTTTGGGTTTCGGATAAATGTGCACAACTTACCAACATATTGCTCATCTACTTTGTTGATCTGTCAAATATTTAGAATGTTTTGTTAGAAATGGATGTTTGAATGCACATGCATACGCCATTTCGGTATTAGCCAACTGAGATTAGTCAACAAAATAGAAGATAGTTTAACCTGTTGAAAAGCCTGACTATCTTTAATTGAGATTGTGACTATTACTTTATCTTCAATGCTATCTTCGTATCAAAATATTGTTTCGTGTTGCATAATTTCCAGCTAGATGTAAAGAGTTTATTCTCGTGACATCTGCTACAAACACTGCATTTGACTGACACTACCATCATCGTGTGCAATAATATTAATATTTAGAATTTAATTTTTAAACATTTACATTACTTTTGATCATGAGATAACAATCTAGAAATGAAAATTTCCTCTGAATACAAATAAAATCCCCAATATATCCTGTCTCACATCACAAATGATATTCAACATTGAGTACCAAAGGAATTAATGTTGAAATACATGTTGAAGAAGTTCGAATACACTTCAATGTAAACCGATGAAATATTAAACATTTCCCGAACGTAATAATGTCCTTGGCTAATTTGACACTAATTAGTAGGCGGCCTATTAATTAAAGACTAACATGATCTATTTAAGCATTCAGAATATTTTTGCATTTTGGAAGAACATTCAAAGATAGTAAGACACTTTTAGGTGACAGAAATGAAGAATTTGTGGAAATTCTTGACCACTCACTTAGACAAAAGTGTATGCAATAAGCAAAACCTCGATGTCCATCTCTCACAGTTTAAAAATAATCTATAAAACCAAACCTGGGAACTTTTATTCTGAAAAGCTATAAGCCAGTATGATACAGTGATATCTATATCATAGCTAATTGGTGTTAAGATTTCTACCAATTTACATGTTCATTAAATTAAATAAATGGTAAAAGATTCAAAAGAAATTATAGAAATCGATACATACATTGGATAGTGAGAACCAACCGATAAGTGAAAACAAGTCGAAAAACAGGAGAAATCACGAGAATATGTATAAAAGACTTACATGAAGAACGTGAGAAAAAGTTGCATGGATAGAATTTTTATCTATTCTAACTCAAAAGAAACAAACTGCTATGAAAAATATCTTTTGCTAAAAAAGTGAAAAACTAGTGTCTGCAGACCGATTATGGGACTGAAGTGTGAAAAATTAAAAACTATTCTACGACTATACGTTACGAAATGCTGATGTAAGATAAACTCGTCTTCGTATCGGTCACACACGTTTCACACACAGACATTTGTTTTTAAATAAATTAAATCCCTAGTGTAAAACGTGTAATGAGAACTATTCACTGCATATCATATTTTAATTTCATGCCCATATCTTAACCAATATCATTTATTATTTTTTAATTGTGGTATTGTAATTTTGTTTTATTTGCTTGGGGAACCATCCCACAGGAACCTATTTGCCTTTTTGAGGGCAATAGTTTTTTGCATTATGTTTAAATTGTGTTATATAAATTTTAAAATTATATATATTTTTGATTTTTTTCTTTTTATGATTTACAAATACATTTTGAAATATATATATATATATATATATATATATATATATATATATATATATATATATATATATATATATATATATATATATATATATGTATGTATGTATGTATGTATATAAGATAAAACATGAAAAATATTGAAACCAGAAATATAAAATTGGAAAAATACTAAAATATATGATGCAAATGACAAGAAGAAGACATAGGGACCACGTCTTCATCAGGAGGGAGATGACCATCTATGCAAAATGAACACTCTTTTCTGACAAGCTCGAGGGACAAATGATAGTAGGACACGTTCAGGTGACAGAAATAATGAATTTGTGGAAATTCTTGACCACTCACTTAGACAAAAGTGTATGCAATAAGCAAAACCTCGATGTCCATCTCTCACAGTTTAAAAATAATCTATAAAACCAAACCTGGGAGCTTTTATTCTGAAAAGCTATAAGCCAGCATGATACAGTGATATCTATATCATAGCTAATTGGTGTTAAGATTTCTACCAATTTACATGTTCATTAAATTAAATAAATGGTAAAAGATTCAAAAGAAATTATAGAAATCGATACATACATTGGATAGTGAGAACCAACCGATAAGTGAAAACAAGTCGAAAAACAGGAGAAATCGCGAGAATATGTATAGAAGATTACATGAAGAACGTGAGAAAAAGTTGCATGGATAGAATTTTTATCTATTCTAACTCAAAAGAAACAAATTGCTATGAAAAATATTTTTTGCTGAAAAAGTGAAAAACTAGTGTCTGCAGACCGATAATGGGACTGAAGTGCGAAAAATGAAAAAATATTCTACGACGAAAGTGCGGTTGGAAAAAAAATTTGGATTATTTGCTGAAAGAAATAGAAAAAGTCAGGGCATCTTATTTTTAAAAATGGGTATTCAAACTACGAATAAGGTATAAGGAATAATGGTTGTTATAGAAAAAGAAACAAATACTTATGAATTTCCTACAATATTTGTCAATCCTGAGAATTATAAGATCAAGGATTTTCAGTTTTACTAAAACAAATTCTGCTAAATACGGCTAATATAAAAATATTGGATATAATATACTATTAAATAGTTCAGTAGTTTGATGTGAAGTACTCTTATGTTAAAAAAGCTCGTACTAAAGTAAAAATAATGTTTGCCAAACAATTATCTCTTTAATTTGAGTATTTTTTAAAAAATATTATTAAAAAGGAGTAAATAGTAAAGAAAGAAAGGATAGTATTTTTCTCCTGTGTATAATTCAAAACTTAATTTGTGTAGAACTCCAATTATCCGAACTCCATTTATCCAAATCACTTTCAGAATTTCAGAAAAATAGATTAGATAGAAAAAGGAAAGGTAAAAGAAGGGAGAAGATTAGAAGGACGTGTCAATTGAGGAAGCTAATTATGTTCTTTCGAAAATTCTTAAATATTCAAAGTTCTATGAAGTTATAAGAGAATGTATCATAACTCTAGATTTCAAATTACAAATGATGGTCAACTTCTTCCTCAACAATTTTAAGACACTTGACCATCAACTAGTGAAACATTTGCCAATTTTGAAACTGCTTTAAAGTAGATGGAGTATCAGCCCGAGTGTGATCACATGCAAATTCTCATTGTCTAGGCGTAACTTGGTTGCCAGAAAAGGCAGATTGCCAGAACTTGGTTACAGAAGGCAGTGAAACAGCTTACTCTGACCGAGAAGATCAGCAAGCAATGATTTTCGCTTACAGCATTATACATACATACTATATTAATTTACAGCACTTGTATGTACTTAAACACGTAAAATTGTTGCCATTTCATTAACTTTTTTCTTTAAAAATACAGTGAACTCTCGCTACAACGATACCCGATACAACAATAACTCCCTCTACTACAATAATGTTTTGTGGTCCCGGTGATTTTGCATAAAAACTAATGTTAATCTCCCCTCAATATTGCGATATTCTCTAGAACAATAAACCTCTGTAAAACGATTTTTTCAATCTAAATTTCAGTATTATTTGGACAAAAAATAAAAAGCTTTTACAACACACTAGTGAGTTCAAAGGTTGTTTTGTAGTCTTTTTGGGATTCAATGGTGGTGTTCTGTGTGAAGAACAGAATCACAAGACTTCAATTCAAGGAACGTTTATTATATCTTCTACATCATCAGACGGTCGCCTACAAAGTGCCTGGGTCGTTCTTTCTCCTCTCTCTCACTGGACTATCACGTGGTCCGGCGTGCCTGCTTCCCCCAAGAGGAAAAGGGGGTCGGAATGCATTTCCTGTCCGAATTGTGTGTCCACCCTCGAAGCGTGGGAATTTATTCACCCTTCGCCAGATGGGCTGAGAAGGGAAATGCCATTTCCGTAACTCATTAAAAGCGTGAGAAAGGGATCACTACAGTCTTTAACGATTTTGAACGGTTTCTACGCGAAACATTTGGTTTAAACTTTTCTTTCTTTCACGCGATATTGTTCCCTAAGATGGCAGAGCGAAAGCAACTATCTTTTCGAGATAAACTGAACGTTATCAATGATATTGGTGAGGGAATGAAGCAGATTGATGCGGCTAAGAAACATGGATTATCGCAATCTACAGTTGCAACGTTCCTAAAGAAGAGAAAGCAAATCGAAGATGCTGTAACTTCAAATGAAATTAACCCAGAGCGAAAACGACTGAAAGTTGCGACAAATGAAAACATTGATGCTGCTGTTTTAAAATGGTTTCAAGAGATGAGAGTGACAAATGTCCCAATAAATGGACCTTTATTATGTGCAAAAGCACGGAAATTTGCAGCAATGCTAGGGAACGAAACTTTCAAAGCTAGCAATGGTTGGTTAATGCGTTTTTGAGATCGTCATGGAATAACTTTCCAAGAAGTTCACGGAGAGAAAAAGTCAGCCCCGATAAACGACGCAAATGAATGGCGGCAAAACAAGATGAAAGAAATCTTAGAAAAGTATGCTCCAGAAGACATCTATAATGCAGATGAAGCTGGGCTGTTTTTCCAACTCCTACCCGATCGAACATTGGCATTCAAGGGTGAAAAATGTTATGGAGGGAAGAAATCAAAGCAGAGACTCACTGTTCTTCTGTGTACAAATAGCACAGGATCGCATAGAATACAACCTCTCGTCATTGGTAAATCATTGAAGCCAAGGTGCTTTAAGAACGTGAAAAGTCTTCCCGTGGAGTATAAAGCAAATAAGAAGGCTTGGATGACGTCTAAATTATTTTCCGAATGGTTACAGAAGTTAGACAATGAAATGAAGAAGAGAAAGAAAAAAATCGTTTTGTTGATAGATAACTGCGGGGCTCACACGTCATTTCCAAAGCTACAAAATATCGAAATCGCTTTTTCCCTGCCAATTGCACTTCAATTCTACAGCCTCTTGATATGGGCATAATTAAGTGCTTCAAAGGATATTACAGAAAACGGTTGGTGGACTCCATACTTGTAAACTTTGAAAATAAAGTAGAAGACCCTTTCAAAGCTGTAAATGTCAAGGAAGCGTGTGACAATATTGCTGGAAGTTGGTGGGAAGTAACAGAAAAAACCATTCGGAATTGCTGGAAAAAGGCCGGTCTTTGTGTTATGGAAAATAAGAAATCTGATAATGATGAAAATTACATAACCAATGATCTCTTAGATGATCAAGAATGTGTTTTGCACATCAAAATATCCGTATCCCAACTTGAGGAAACAAGCGGTAAAAAGTTTGGAATTAGTATAGAAGACTATTTAACAGCAGATGATGATCTTATGGTTTTCGCAGGAGTTACTGATGAAAATATTCTTTCTGAAATTACTGACGAGATAGGAAACAATGATGAAGATGATGATGCTAATACAGGTCCATCGCAGTCCTTATTGTCATCCCATGAAGCTCTTCAATCTGTGAATTCTCTACGGACATTTTTTTCAAGCCTTCCGTCGATAAATGAAGAACATTTTCGTGCACTAGACTCAATGCAATACAGTATTGGTGAACTTAACAGTTAAAAAAATGAATAAACAAACAAAAATATTGGATTATTTTCAATAAAAAGTGTTTTCAGGTATGTGAATATTTCTGTGCTTATTTTCTGAATTTATCTTATTTATTTATTTTTTCAGTATTTAAATCACTATTATTAGTATTTTACAAATTAATTTCTTCTAAATATAGACTTAAAAGTAGTATGTTATGCACCTTAAACTAATAATAATAAAAAAAAACTCTTATTAAATGCTCAAAATATGTGGACTCTCGATATAACAATATGCCTCTCTACAATAATATATTTATTTGGTCCCTAAAATATTGTTGTAACGAGATTTCACTCTATATTGTTATTCTACCATTTTCAATCTAGAATAATTAATTACAATGGGCCCTTTTTCGAAAAAAATCTAGTTAATCGAATTTTTGATTATACTAATGAGGTCATGTCTTAATTGATTCGGATAGTTGTAGTTCTACTTTTATTCATCTGTAAGTTTCCAATAACTTTTAAAAATTTTGAGTGAAAGTGATATGATTTTTATGGTAGAAAATTTCAAATGATTAATAAAAATTTCTTATAGATTCAAATTATTTTAGAAGTTCATTATTTTAAATAAATTTCCAAAGTAATTTTAAATATATTTCAAAATTGCTTGACTTGAGTATCATGTAAAAATGCTCAAAAGATTCCTGTATGAAAAAGCAGTCAGAAATAAATGCAGAATTAATTATAAATATTTAAAAAAATAAAGGAAGATTGATGGAGTAAGATGTATAATTTTATCTAATAATACATAAAGTGTTTTGAAATATTAGATTACGTCAAGTATAACGTTAGACGAATATTTTTTCGTTGTGGAAGAACTGGAGTTCAAAGAAAATACAAATAATTTCTCAATCTAATATATTATATAACAATGCTAATCATAAAGCACTAAATAAGTTTATCGCATACAGTTTTTAGATGTTTAAAAAGTTTTTCATGAAAAATTTATAATTATTTTAACGGTACCAACGGGAAATATAATTTATTAGAAAATAATTTTGAAATCATCAGTCAAAAAAGTAAATAAAAGCGCGTATAAAATTTAATAAAATATATTTATTGTAGATAAAGTAAATGAACAGGATTTTTTTATATTATCATTAGTATTTACGTTATAAAACAAGATAAGTTTATTTACTTTCAAAACTAAAACTAATAATTTTATAATGACGTAATCCATAATTTTTAAAAAGAAGTCAACTAAATATGAATTCTCTTATTTGGATTTATGAAAAATCCATTTTTTAAGCAAAAGTTCTCAAAATTGAAAAAAAAATTTGATTTTTTAACTCTTAAAAAACGAAACTAATGCATTATATATTGAAAAAAGTCCTAAAAGACGAAAGAAAATACCATTTTAGAATATTTCTATTAATTCCAATCTCAAGAATAAACAAAATATGAAAATATGGTTCTTAAATCTTTGGCGATTGAATCTGATAGATAAAAATAGTATTAGAAAAATAAAAACAGAAGAAAAACAAAAAGAAAAATGCAGAAGAAAAGTATTTTGGAAAAATAACACACAGTAATAAATTTCTCACCAAAACGTAAGAAATAAAAAGTGTTATTTTGAAGATAAAAATGCAAAAGCTGAACAAGGATTATTAGAAGTAAGAATTCTGGATATAAATACCATTTAACGCTAAAAAACTTACAACAAAAAATTAGAAAAAATCTAATCAAATATTCAAAGATGTAAAACTAGAAATATGCAAAAGAAAAGTGCTGGGGGGGAAATTTATAGCTATCGAACAAAAGCATGAAAAATTATAAATGAAAGTAAATTTTTTGACACCGTATAAACGACAGCATAAGAACCAAAAGTTGCCACGCATTTGAGTGTTCCCTACCTATTTACCTTTGAGAATAAACTTTTCATGAATATTTGCAACAAATGATAATGAAATCATCCTCACTTGTTAGTCACTTGCTACTTGGAAGCCAAAAAACTCGGAAGAATTCTTTCCATTCGATATGTATACAGAAAGCAGAAATCAAACCTCAATATCTAATTATTCAACATGGACAAAGAGCTATAACACATGATTTTATTTTCCTGAGATCTTGCTATTTTGCAATGTTGTATCCTTAGTAAGAGAGAATTTTGATGTAACCAGGGAATAACTTAACTGGTTAACTTTATGTAAGTTTTCTTATAGCAACAATAGTATTTTGACTCCTCGATATGTTTTTGTAGCTATAGAATAACATCCATAGCCTTCTACGGTAGGAACCCATAAAACCATAAGAACCCTTTCAAGCAGATGAGCATGTAAATAGCAAAAGCGTTATTTACATTCCCCGTCATTTATCAATAACTGAGAATGGAAGTGGTGCACATTATTTCAAAGAATACAGGGTCATCCCTAAATAATGGTGATTTTATAAAACGTAAGTAAGACACTTATATGCTTGTTGTTGTGTTGTTGTCACTTATTACACTTGGACAAGCCAAACTCGCTATGCCTTGGCTATGCGAATTTAGGTCAATAGGATGCGTCTTTCGTTTAATCAGAGCACAAAAGGTGAAAGTACGTCTTTGCTCTTTTTAAATCCTCCGATAGATGGCACCACCAGAGGATCCACTCCTCCAATTTTTGCATTGATTTGAAGGGGGAGGAAATTTTCTGCAGACCATTGCACCCATGATAACTACTCAACGACCGACCACAGGACTTTCGATTCCACGGATTTAACGAGCACGTATATCACATGTACTCAGAAAGGAAACAATTTTAATTAATTTATTAATTTATAATGACGAAATATGAGATTTAATTATAATTATTTTTGTAATAAATATATTCAAAACCGTTTTAGTAATAATTTTTAAATAAATATTACAATTTAAGTATTATTTTATAGAAATTATGAAAATGTGTCTATTCTCTCGATGTATGTATGTAAATCGCATAATTTAATTGGGCTTATTCTGGTAAAATTTCTTAATGGAAAACACTAAACATCTTCAGGAACTAAAAAAGGTTAGTTTAAACGAAACTGAACGACGCATCTGGAATTTGAAGAGAAACATTACTTTCTATTTCATCGGCAACATGACTACTCCAATTAAGTAAAGAGAAAAGCGGCAGTTGTGTACCCCTAAAAGGGAAAAACCTAAGGGGCGGAACTATAAGAAGTAGCAAGAGATGGAACAGTTCTCGAAAAGTGTAATTTCCTTTAAAAGCAGCCTTCCTTTCTCTTCTCCTGTCCAAAGAATTGGATGTTCCTGAAGCGTGGGGAAGGTAGACAACAAGAAAACTATCCACTTCGGAAGAACGGTCCAGTAAGGAGCTGACGAGGAAGAAGGCCGGCCAATAAAAGATCAGAAGCGGTCCCCGGGGCGCTGTTGACAAGGCCATAAAGCTATTACTGTAGAAGCCGTTTGGGCGGTTCTCGAGGGTATGACTAGGGTGGAAACGGACAATGGTGGAATAAAGGCGACTGGTGGGATTTGACAGGATGGGATCGTTGCTGTAGCGATTCTTGATTCTGTGGGGAAATCCTGTCGAAAGAAAAGTGTGGTCGTACACTGCGAATTTCCTCCCTTTCTCTTCTTCTTTTTTATCTAAGTAGGAAGAAATGGTAGGTTTGCAGTCTAAAAAAGCTAGAATCACCTTAATGGCACTCCATGAGTCAAAATTTGTCCCAAGGCTACAGAATCTGATGGGATCTTGTTTGGAAAGATTGAGGAACCAGTAGCTTCCTGCATGGTGGAATCAGGTGTAAAAAATTTACTCACTCATTCCTTAAATTATTGGATCCATAAAGGAAATTATTTTTTTAATATCATTTTCAGACACACGCACACACACACACGTGTGTGTGTGTGTGTCTGAAAATGATATTAAAAATAATTTACACCTCACATGTGTGTGTGTGTGTGTGTGTGTGTGTGTGCGTGCGTGCGTGCGTGCGTGCGTGTGTGTGTGTGTGTGTGTGTGTGTGTGTGTGTGTGTGTGTGTGTGTGTGTGTGTGTGTGTGTGTGTGTGTGTGTGTGTGTGTGTGTGTGTGTGTGTGTGTGTGTGTGTGTGTGTGTGTGTGTGTGTGTGTGTGTGTGTGTGTGTGTGTGTGTGATCACAAAAAGATGTTATTTAGGACATGAAGCATTTGCTGAGGGCTTTTTCGATAAAAGTTGTTCTTTATTTGAAAGAGCACATTTAATCAGTTTTTGTCTTCAATCAGATCTTGATGGGATGGACTCCCTAATCTGACATAACCTTCCATCCTCTTTAAACTTATACAATTGAACATAAAGTTGAAATTTCATATCTACACGTATTTAAATGAAACATCTGCCTTCCCTTCATATTTGCTTTCATATCGCATTAAAATGAAGCAGCTGCCATTTATTCCCAAAGTCAGCTCATTTGCCTTAATACTTTTAGAAAACTCTTTACAAATGGTACGATAAAATTCCTATAATTAAATGATATAGAAGCATATAGGTGAAAATATTCTGATATGTAAAACCAAAACAAATCTCTGCATCTAGGAAAGTTGTAATTTGTAGCAGCGGAATGGTTAAATGGAGGTTTTCAGCTTTTTTCCACCAGCTAAATTTTTTCAGATTTCTCGGCATAAGTATTTTGGTTAAATTTTCTTCCTAAATTACTTCCTGTCATATCTAAAATTTAATGCAACAAATAATATTTTCTGCACAATAATCATAAAAGATGTTTTGGGCGTAAATGGATAACACAGAAATAAAAGCAGTCAGTCTATGATTTCTTACTTCTATAAATTATGACAGATGCAGTTTTTGACAAAAATAAGATTCCTAACGATTTTTCTAGACAAAATATTGTTCTTGGCTCAATTAATGATAGACAAGGGAAATTTCTGCTACTGAACTTATAACTATGTTAAATTTAGAATGGGAACAAATATTTAGTCGTCATTGAATGGGAATGATAACAGAAAACAGGTAGTCAAACACTAGCTGGCTTAAAGTGAACTGCTAAAAAATATTACACAATTAATTAATCCAATTTAATGTAAATTACTGTGTTCTGTCCTTTTCTTTAAGATATTATTAGGAATTTTTAATAAAGAACTTCCAGAGGAAACCGTCATTTATTTTACTCCAAAAAATGGTTAAAACCTTTTTGTTAAATAATACTTGAACAATATTTTTGTATTTTAATAATGTTATAAAGTATTTTGTTTAACATAAAAGAAATTATTTCTTCTTTATTTAAAAAATATTAATTAAACATAATGAAAAGATCTCGCATTCTATAAAAAAATTGATAATAAATAGAAAAAAAATTAACCATTAATATTAAACAAAGTGAAAGTCGTGATTATTAATTTTATGTTCAAAAATGAATAAATATAAAAGTTTTTTTATGACGAATGAATAATTTTTGGTATTTAGGTACTTATAGACAGTGCACATATTCAATCAGAAACAGATTCAAGAAATTTTTTTTAATTTTAACTGATACAAATTAGAAAAGTGAAACGAGTAACCTTTCACTATTTCGTTGTTCGAGTTGTAGAATCACTATTTTGGCAATTTCACGGAGTGATTTACCTAATTTGAAATGGTGAACAATCAGCTCTCGTTCACTTAAGGATGTCTGTCCACGTTGACGTCCCATGGTGAAAATTCAAACAAAATAGTTAATTTCTGACTGACTGAGCCTTGTTTCAACGCGACACGAAATTTTAAATACTGATTTCATTTATCTTTTTCATTATTCATTACGGGACTACACTGTGCGTACGAGTTTTATTTTGACTATCTTTTTCGAATATTCATCTAAATAAGTAAAGCGCTGTTTAAAAAATGATTAAATCAAAAAGTTGCTTTTGTAAAACAAATATAAAGTGTTTTACTTGTTACCTAAATAAAACAAACTGAAAATTTTTTATGAGTACGTTTCGTATCTCAAATTGAACGAAAAATTATATACTGTACGAGTTTAACATTGACTCACTGTGTGTGTGTGTGTGTGTGTAAATATATATATATATATATATATATATATATATATATATATATATATATATATATATATATATATATCGCTTATTGGTCATTTCTTTGGTATAAATATTAATAAAATAAAAAATGGAGGGTTTGATAAGAGAGTAATAAAAGTATAATACCAATCAAACCCACAATATACGTGTTTTTTACCCAGAATTCATTTTCAGAAACTTTCAACACCAAATATATTGGGTGAAGTGATGCGCGAATCTCTATGTCTAATGGGTATTAATAAAGTTAGTCTACTGAGAATTTAGTATCTTACATCTCTTTATTTTACAACATAAAAAATATTAATTATGAATTAATGTATTACTTTATGATATGATGATCTGATTATTTTGTAAAAAAAAAATTTGTATAACTAAAGCAATCATGTAGTTAGCACTGAACAGTCACAAACACATCATAACAAACAAATAATAGATCGAGAGAGATTACAAACACAAAAATAGAGAGTGCATGTAAATATTAATTTTTAACTCAACAGATGAATTTTCTCAAATTCTTAAATATTTTGTATTTTACAAATACAAATACACAAAAATAATGATTTACTGGTCAAATGTAACTGAAGCCTATGACAACAATTTCATCACCAAATATTTTAGCTATTTGTATTTGAGACACAACAAATTTTCAAACACGTTACCGAAACAAAATTTATAAAACATTGTAGTCTCCGAATGAAGAACCAAAACTTCTTGCACAAAAGTATCACGATCTTTCTGTAAAATTTACCTAACTTTGTCAATCAAAGCAGAAAATTTCCAATTCTGTAAAAATGTTGTTTGTAGGCAATTGATTCCTTTACTTGGATGGATTTGGTATGCGAAAAGAGACAAAATGGAGCTTAGGTGGCTGGGGGAAGATGAATAGGGAATGACAACATGTAGAACAGCAGGTGCATTCCACGTTTCAGAAAGCAGATGAAAAGATACATCTCAAACTTGTCCTGGTTACGAAATAAATGTCAAATGGCGCTTCCGGTTTAAAAAGATTGCAACTTTAACCGTGATCAAAGTATTCTCCCGTATTTGTTGAATTTTTGTTTGTCACGGAATGGCAACCCTGCGACTTCCTCTTTGCAAGCGGGAAAAATTTGCATGTTTATTCAGTTTCGGCGCTCGAGTAATATTTTAGAAAACTTCTGTGTGTTTGTGAATCCCTTCTACAAGGAATGAAAACACGGCTTTGACTTTATATTCAATAATTTGAATAGGGGAGATTCAGATTGGATGGAAGAATTCAATGTTAAAAGGAGAACTGAAAAAAAAAGAAGAAAACGAGTCCTTTTCTCAAGGAATGATGGTATAGAATTCTACACCGTTAAGAATCAGAAATGGCAAAAAGGACGAATAAATTTTGTTACCGGGTATTTTCATGTGGTGCAAATAAATAAAATCTCCGCGAACTATTTACTCAATAAAGTACTGTTCTTATTTCCGATATGCCTTTCAACGTAAAGAATAATTTTAGATGACAAACTCGCAAAAAACACAAAATGTAATTTGTAAAATTTTACTGGGAATATGAAAAATAAATGCGCAGTTTTGTTTTCTTATAACCAAAGGATTTAATGTCTGCCTAACTTTTAGTTTTAGAATTTAAAATAGAAGTGTTTGATGGCGAAAGGTGATTTTAAGGATCCCCAGTGACTTTTTGTCAAAAACATATTAGAATCAAACCAATTATTATAATATGAATTCAAAAATAAAGTACCAGTCAATCATTTAAACTAATTTTGTTGTTGTAAATCTTAAATTATATGCAATTCATTAAACTTTGTAACATGTAAACTAGGCATGTTAAACATATAACCCATATTCATCCTGTGGCCTGTCAATACATTGTTTAAAAGCTTATGTTATTTTTTTTTTAATTTTAAATTTTTTTAAAAAAGCCTCGAATAGTGTGAAAAAATTTTCACAAATTTCAATAAAATAAAACTTTGCATCTGAAATTGGAATTTTCTTGGCTGACATAAGTCACTTTTCATTTGAAAATTATTATTTTGGTGAAAATAAATTTATAGTTTATAAATTTGGTAGCTGTGTCACATCTACTGTTTAACATCTTTTATACTGAATCATTGGAAAATTCTAGATTTGGAATATATTTCATTTGCTGATAAGTGAAACAAAATATATTTAATTTTTATATTCATTTCCACCAAAAAAAATGTGTCCCAAAATGTTGCTGATAATACGTCAATATCTAAAAATATAATTTTTTATAAAAATTCAATGACAATTTTTTACATCAATCATTATTGTTTGTCATTTTTATAAATAAAGGTTGATATTGCGTTCTATTTTTACAAGTTTCTTTTATTTATCTTAAGTTTAAATGCATCACTGTATTTTTTCGAGTGAAAATTAATCCTAAATTTCAATCATTTTTATATATGAAAAAGAAATAGAACAGTATCTTCTTTGAAACAAATAGATAAATCCTTATTTTTTACTCATATTCTAATTTTATATCAGCATAATTACTGAAGATGCAATCATAAATTATATGAGATTACATCTTTTTATTTATATATATATATATATATATATATATAAAGCTTGGATAAGTTAAAAATAAAAACTATGTAAAATGTTTGCCTGTTAAATAGAAGCTATAGTCATTAAATTGTATCATATATATTTGTTGGCAAAAACAATAGAAGGGATAATATGTAAGTACCCGAAACATATTAAAGCAGTAAAAAAAATTATAATTTATTTAAAAGGACGTAAATTTTCGCCAAGATTGATAAGCCCGATGTAAATGAATCCCATCTATTGCCAAAAATAATTCCAAGAAAATTCTAGTATTTATAATTTCTAAAATTACGTTGTGCATGTATTTTAAAACAAATATATATATATATATATATATATATATATATATATATATATATATATATATATATATATATATATATATATATATATATATATATATATATATATATATATATGTATATATATATATATATATATGTATATATATATATATATATATATATATATATATATATATATATATATATATATATATATATATATATATATATATATATATATATATATATATATATATATATATATTATTGATGTTTAAATTTAAAAAAATATTTGAATAGCGCATTGAATACATTTTTTCTTTCTTATTGCACATGTTTTCTAATCACCTTACATTATTTTGCTTATCACTATTTTTTCCAATTTTTGCCAAAGCGGTGGGCCGAAATAGGATTTTACCATTTAAACGGTATAATTTACAAAAGAATTAGAATTAATATAAATTAATTCATAACGATTCCTAAATTAAATTCTATTCATAACGAAATTCTAAATTAAATTCATAACAAAATGCTGGTTACTCTGGAAAACTACTTGCATTACGTAATGCAGTCATCAAATGTACTTAAAGAATTATATTATGCAATCTAATATTTATAGAATAGGCTCATCAAATAAAATTGTAAGAAATTGAATTCGTGTGAAAATTTTCTGATTTTAAAGAGGTAAATTACAATATTCTCTTGTTAATTCATCGTAATTTATCAATATGGAAATAGTTGATTAAAACTTATGGATGGAATTAACAAAATCCTTTATGATTTCGTGCTCTAAAACAATTTATGAAAAATATTTAAAAGAAAATTTATATTATTATTATATTAACTATGTTCGAAAATACTTATATATTTATTTTCTGTGATGAAAAAATACGAAAATTCAGAAAGGAAAATATTATTCGATTAGCAATAATTATCGCTTCCAAAATTTGTATCGCAGTATTTTCATCTAAATTTGTATGACTTGCTTCATGAAAAATTATGTCAAGTATTTTCTGAAACAAAATATAAAACTGCTGTTTTGTTTACGAGATAAACTTTTAAATTTTGTTTTTATAGAAAAATATTTAATATTTGTAGTTAGGTTTAAAAAATGCATAAAATAGAAGATGTTTATGTATAAATTGTATAATACGTAATGAAATAAAGAATATTTTAGTTTAGAAAATGAAACGGAAGATGAAATGTTTATGCATATATAGTACGTACACAATACATTGTGATAATAAATACTTAGAATAATATGATAAAATAGATTTATATTAAGTTTTAAACACGCGGCCTCCAACTTAATACAAAAAAGATTAAATGGTATTTATTATTCGATGAGTTTGACATACTTAACGTATGCCTTTTTGCTTATATATATATATATATATATATATATATATATATATATATATATATATATATATATATATATATATATATATATATATATATATATATATATATATATGTATATATATATATATATATATATATATATATATATATATATATATATATATATATATATATATATATATATATATATATATATATATATATATATAACTCCCATCCACGTACAAAAAACCTGAACATTTTTAAAAGTCTTTGCATGTTTTTAATGCCAAATGAAAATTTTTTTGATTTTTAAACAGTCGATGAAGTTAAAAATATGTTATGCTACACTTATGACTGTCTATCTTTTAATCTTTAGATAATAAAATGTAGAGGTAAGACATGTTTCTAAAAGATATCTGTCTTTAGTTGTCGAGTAAATCACAAATTTTTTGGTCAGTGTAATAACTCGTCAATCTCACCACAATCACAGAATGCTAAAAACAATATAGCATAAACAGTTTCCTACAAATGACATGAAAATATGCGAATTGGTTGAGCTGTCCCACAAAAGTCCAACCTTAATTCAGCCGAAATATAGGCCTTAGAATATTTTGCAAACCATTACGAATATCCAATCAAAGAGATTTATTGAATGGAAGACCACATTGTTGACCACTTAGATAACACCTCAATCGTGTGCGTATGTGGTAAACTTTTACTTATTTGACGACTTTCTGTTTAACATTCAATTACAAGACATATTGCAGATTTTATATAACTACAATATCAACAGTGATTTTATGAAACTGCAATGGGAGAAAAATGTCCATACAGATTACATTTGATTATGTAATTCTTGTAAACTGAAGCAGAAAAATTGCATTGTTGAAAGCTTGGAAAACAGAACTTCCATTGGAAATACATATTGTAACTAAGAAACAAGTGTTTAATTCCCCATACATATTTTAGATATCATTAAATAAGAGTATATTTTGATGTGTGTTATCTGACGGTATTTAGGAATTATTCATCAAATCTAATTTAATTGCGTGTTCAAATCCCCTATATATAAATATTTCATTTCTTCTAAAGTAAGCATTAATTTATTCCTTTCTAAATATGGTTTGTATAAAAAACATTATATGTAAATATATTAGGTTTTGTTCCCGTTTAGTTTGTAGCTTTATACATGATAATTTTACGTGAATTTATATATTGTTTTAAGGAGATTCTTTTTTTTATCCACTATAAACATTTATACTTGAGGTGGGAACTACAAAACTGTTCAACTAAAAAACATAATACCATTGAAAATTTACTATGAATTTTTTCTGGCACCAATGAATAAATAAATTTACGTCAGATAAGAAATCATATATATATATATATATATATATATATATATATATATATATATATATATATATATATATATATATAGTGTGTTAGTGTGTGTGTGATTTGGGGAATCCATTGTATTAAATATTGTCAAAAATTTATATTTAAGTATTATGGACCATAGAAAAACGATTTCTTCCTATTCCGTAAAAGTAGCTCAAATTTTGACCACCAAATGGCAGTTCTGGCACAGGATGGATCTTCGGTTGTTCGGGATTCAACCTCACTGCTTTCTTCTAACGAGAACAATGCCCTAACCAACTAAAGCCAACGTGTTCATATAAACTTGTTGTTGATAACTTAAAAATACCAGACATACTGAAGAGCTTTAGGGTCAAAATTCAAAGTAAAATATGACTTAAAACGGAGGAATGCAATTTGAGATACATGCCTTATTGGAAGAACCAAAGGCAAAACTGTATTGAGGTTGTGAAGGAAACTATACCAGAAAGTGAGAAATGCAGGCAAAATCAATAGAATGATTATGACTGTGCAAAAAGTCATTGAAAAGAAAAATAAAGTCTTCAAAATGAGTCTTCATAAACGTTATGTAAAAAATGTAAAGGAACAGCTTACACCACATATTGTCCGACACAAAAAGAAAATATTTAGACAAACAAAATGACAATTTATGGAAGAACAATATAAAAATTCCAAAGAATTGGGATCACTGAAATAAGTTAGAAAATTTTATTAAATAAATTTAAAAAAGAATTTATTCCTAGAGCAATATTATAGAAAAAGTAGTGGTTCAATGACTAGGTGAAAAGAATGCCTAGCAAGGAGGCAGGATTAATTGAAAACTCTTCTTTCTTGTAGAAATTCACCAATGGTTCAGATAGTTATTATGACCAGGCATGTTGAACTACAAGCCCAGAGTAGAGCAGGATGAGGAGTGTAGTATGTCAACAGCAAACCTTAAATAGTCTCCAAAAAGTGCGATGACATGTTCAAGATACCAGAATGATATTAGGTCTACCGGAAAGTTCTGTCCGTTTTAGAATGAAACAAAGGAATACATTTTTTCATACTTTGGATAAACTTTAATGAATAATATAATTGCCATCATTATTTATGACTTATTGCCAGCGTGATGGCAATTTGTATATCCCATTTTTAAAAAATGTGTTCTCTCTAGAGGCCAAAAATTGAACCAGTGCTTGTCTGATATCTTTCTCGTTCTTGAATTGTTTTGCCTGCAAGAAATTTTGTAAGGACAGAAACAAGTGATAATCAGATGGTGCTAGGTCCGGGGAGTATGGTAGATGCGACAGAATTTCCCAGCCTAGCTCTGCGACTTTCTGACGAGTCCTCAAAGCAGTATGTGGCCTGGCATTGTCATGAAGCAGTATGATGTCCTTCCTATTGAACATCGCCGGCCTCTTTTCTTGGAGTGCTGTTTTTAATTTATCCAATTGATGGCAGTACCTCTCCGAATTTAGCCTTTCGTTCGGTTTCAACAGCTCAAAATGTATTGGTCCTCGAATTTCCCACCATATACACAACATTCTCTTGTTCAGGCTCGACTTCGGCTTAGAGGTAGAGGGGGCAGGTTTTCCGGGTTCACAATATGCCTTTTTCTTATGGTGTTTTCATATGTAATCCACTTTTCATCCCCAGTTATGATCCGGTCCAAGAAGGGTTCGATTTTGTTGCGTGCAAGCAGAGATGTGCATATGATGATTCGATCATTCAAATTCTTCTCACTTAACTTGTGTGGCACCCATCTCGAATACTTCCACACAAACCCTAGTTTCCGAATATGGTCGGAAATGGTTTGTTGAGCTGAATCAAGCCTTTCCGCAATCTCCGATGTTGTCAAAAAAGATCTTGCTCTAACATGATCTTGACAGTATCGTCGTCGATCAAAGATGGTCGCCCAGAGTGTGGCTTATCAGAAGGTCGAAATCACCTACATGAAATTTTTTGAACCATCTTCTGCATGTTCTATCAGAAACTGTACCTTCACCAAACACTTTCAATATATTTCTATACGCTTCTGTAGCATTTCTTCCTTGTTGGAATTCGTAAATGAACTTCGTTTTAGTTCATCTGCGAAGAAAATGTGTATACATTGTTAGCAATCAAAAAAGAGAGCCAAATATGTGTCACAGGAATATGCGCATACTTGTTGAAACTGATTGTAACCGGAGCGGACAGAACTTTCCGGTAGACCTAATATTACTCGGAATTGATAGTTGTTCCTTTATATAGATATTATACATACATTTTATACAACAGTTCACTAGTTAGTTTTTCATTTTAAAATTTAAATATATTCATCAACTGGTTATAAATTATTTTATTGCCATCTTGGGAATATAATATATCCTAACACGTGCGTGCAAAGTAATAAATGTTTCAATATAATAATAATTTGTTATTTCTTATTCTTAAAAATAAATAAAATATTAGTCACCACAATATTAATTTATTTATATTATTTTGTTATTATTATCCTTTTTAACTTAGCAATTTTCAGATGCATTTCATTAATATTAAATTAAAGTAGACATTCCTAAAACTAATAAATTCCATTAAATGAATCAAACCTGAGAAAAATATTCCAAATTTGTTTACACATTAAAGTAATTGATATTACCATGACAATTTTATTTATTAAATTTAAAAAAAAAACGTATCATAATTCTATAAAATATACTAACAGAATTTTCCCTCATGTATGTGTAAATAGTAAGTAAAATTAACGTTTTAAAAATAGCAATTATACGATAAAAGGATAAGTAACCAAATAAATTTAACTATTAATTATTCATATTTTAAGTTCGCCGATTCCATTTTAATCAAAACTATATCTAAAACCCCACTATTTTACAAATAAAGTTTAAAAGGTGTATATTTCTTTTTTGAATATAAATCCCAATTAAAATTCTTACTATTGTGTATATACTTTGAAAATTATATCTTTTTTTCTGACATGGCGTATGAAATAACCATTTTTGAGTATATTTCAGGGAAAATGTTTAAATATTTCCAAAAAGTTGTTTATTTGCAATAAATATTCTGATTTTTCTGGCGAAATCACTTTTGTTTTGAAAAACACTTCTAAATCATAACTAATCTCAATGAAATGGTCAAACAAACAAAAATCTATCATTAAGAATTTCATCTCTGCAAACGAAACTATTCATAAGTTTTTCGTGGTACTCAACTATGTCATGAACATAATCTTTTTTCCATAAAGTAAAAAAAATAAAAAAAAATGTTAAAGATCCATTTTCCTTCATTCCAGAAAAGTACAACTAGCCATAAAGACCAGATCAATCACATGGTCTTGTTTAGTGCCAAAGGCGTTTCTCTAAAAATCAAACCTGGAACACGTGAGTACTGCATTGCCCGTCCATTAAGAATTTTTCGTTCTCTTTCATTTCACTTCTCTTCCCACTTTTGGCCGCGTTTTATTTTGAGATCTCATTTTTGCTGCTAGAAAACATTTTGCAAAAGTGAACAAGTCTGATATCGAAATAAGAAAAATTAAAAGAAAAAAAGAAAAAGAAAAAGCATAGAGAGGAAAGAGAAGTTATTTTCCTTCGGGTTGAAGTCCATTTCCGCCATTCCATTTTATCCTCTCTTGCCTTGCGTTAAAAGGGAGGAAAAAAAACTATTTCTAAATAGCTACATCACGTGACTTGTTGTTTAGAAACCGATTTGTTTCAGGCACTCATTTTGCTTGTATCTGGCAACAAAGTGAAAGAATATTACAAGAGAAAAAAGTTCAGCTAATAACTTTTACCCGCAAGGTTCGATTGAGCAGCAATTACCATTTGAAATAGCTGCTTTAATATCGCTAAATAGAGTTTAATAGAAATGTTACAGATTTTTTAGAACAAAAAATCAATTAAACACTAACAATATAATATTTTAGTGACACGAAATTTATAAAAAAAAAAACGTATTTCTTTCGAAATGAAAACAAAATTTTTATAGAAAACCGATTGAATGATTAGAAGCAAAACTTTTCCCATATGCTTTGCCTTCAAAACACAAACTATACGAATGTATACAGCAGAACTCTAATTATTCGGATCAATTAGAAACAGACCCCATTCGGATAATCAAAAATTTAGATAATTGGATTTCTTCGAAAAAAGTTTCTATTTTAAATATTTAAGGTACGTTGAAAACGGGAGAAAAAAGTACATGTTATTAAAGAAATAGAGCTGTTTCATCAACTAAATGAAAATCCAACACTTTTACATGTTAAGGTTACATGTTACCTTATATAAGGTTATATGTACATAAGGTTACATGTTACATCCAACACTTTTACAAGTACTGTACATTAGTACAGTATGTATGTACAGTGCTGTAAATGAAATTTATTGTATGCTGAACATCTCTCTTGGTCGGAATAAGCTGTTTCACTGCCTTCATCCATTTTCGGGCAGTGAAGTCGCCCATCCACTTGACAGTGAAAATTTGCATGTGGTCACACTCAGGCTGGTGTTTTGTCCACTTCAAAGCAATTTCAAAGCCATCAAATTCTTCATTTGCTGATGATTCGGCGTCTGCTTCAGCTTGGACACTAAGGTCATCTTCTTAATCAATACTTTATACGAGTTTACCATTATTTGTGTGTGCAATTTGAAAGCCAGGGTCTCCCTCATCATCCATTCTCATATTTCTTCAGCACTAACTTCTCATTTGCAACAAAAAAAGACCTTTTCAGCCCAAAAAAAAATAAACAGATATACTGTCTTCTTATTTAATATATTAAGTTGTGTAATGATGTGAAATTCTTATTTTTTTAATATTTTAAGAACTATACAGACATGTCTTGCTTACATAAAGCATTACTGCTCACCTTAATTGACTGTCACAGTTTGTCATGAAATGACATCAAATAAACTATACATAAAAAAAATTCTCTTTTATAACATGATTATAAACAATAATATGTTACCAAATAAATACTTTTTGGTATATTTTCTGCTGCATATCATATAAATTATCTATAATAAAATTTAAATGAAATTTTATAGTATGATAACATTAAATTTCAATTATCTAAATTGATTTTGATAGAATGTTTTATACTAATTTCAACCTTTAAAACTTATGGGAAAGTGAGTTAATGTTTAACTTTTTTCAGAAGGCACATATTTTTTAAAATACACTGATCAAAACAATTAAAGGATATTATAAGTTTTACATAAAATAAAGATATAAACGAATTTTTTTTTTGCTGAAAATGGAAGAAGAGAATCAAAAATGAAAATTTTTCTGATTTTTAAACTGTGGAGTATGCTAATTTTAAGTTCGACGTCAAAAACGTCACTTCAGCGGCAGTGAATGAAATTTGACTTTCAACTGAATAAAAGACAATGAATACAAGGATGATCGGTATTCAGTGACTGCTTTGTTTCGATGAGTGTGATGTCTCAGCGAAGTCATTTAACCGATTCAGAAGCTTGGAAAGTTGTTGGTAGATTAGAAGGGGGCCAAACTCTAGACGGAGTAGCGCAAGCCATTGGAGTGTTACAAAATGTGATTTCCAGAATCTGGAACCGTTTTTTGGAGACTGGAAGTGCAGGCCGAAGACCAGGGCAAGGTCGTAGACGGGCAACAAAGCCCAATGAAGATCGTTATTTAGTGTTAACGGGTCGGAGACACCGAAATATGAACGCTACTTTTCTCCAACAACACCTTCGCTCGGCTACTGACACCACGGTTTCAACTCAGACTGTCCGAAACCGGCTCCATGGTGTAGGTCTGTATGCTCGCCGACCGATGGTATGTGTTGAACTAACATCAAGGAATCGTCGCGACCGCAGGGAGTAGGCAACAGAACATGTGAACTGGAGGAGAAATGAATGGGGCAATGTTCTTTTTTCTGACGAGTCCCGTTTTTCTGTTCATCCTGATAATAGGCGTATTTTCATCTGGAGGGACCGTGGCAGAAGGAATAATCCAGCGTTCGTGCACGAAAGTGTCAGATTTGGCGTTGGGGGAGTGTTGGTGTATGGTGGCTTCTCCATTGACGGGCACACAAACCTCTATATCATTCGAGATGGATCTCAGACTGGTCGCCGATATAGGGATGAGATCCTCAGACCTATTGTAGTCCCTTACGCTGCAGCAATCGGAGATGACTTCATTTTAATGGATGATAACTGCAGGTCAATCGTGCTAACCTGGTGGAGGATTTCCTTTTCAAGGAAGGAATCTTAAGAATGGAATGGCCAGCGTGTTCTCCAGACATGAATCCAATAGAGCACATTTAGGATGCTCTAGCAAGACGAGTTGCTGGCCACCAACCACCCCTACAAACTCTCCAAGAACTGGAAAGAACTGGCCAAGAACTGGCCGTCCGTGGAAACCATACCCCCTACTGAAAATGACTTCTTTTGAAGACAACACCTTTTCTTATTCTTTTTTCTCATATGCACAAGTTGTTTTTTTTTCCTTTTGTACACAAATGCGCAATAAAATGCATTTTTTTCTGCCAAACATGTGTAATTTATTCTCATATAACGTACTACGTCTGTTGACCACGTATCAATCAGCTAAAAAGTTTCCCAGCCACAAGATCCACCTAAAACCGCAATATCCTTTAATTGTTTTGAGCAGTGTAAATAACATTTATTGCAAACAACACACTTACATAGAAACCAAGAAATTTAGGAGGACTGAAACAGCGTATCCTTTTAGCATGAGATTTAGAGAGCAAGTGTTCTGTGTTCGGTTCAGATCTCACTGAGAGAATGTATAAACCGCGCCTACAAAGTGTGATGATTGGTTGGGTAGATTTCATGAAGTTAATACCATTGGCATAGAAATTTGATAGACAAGTTTTTAGTGTCACTTCGCAATTTTCAGTTTTACTTCGCGAATTCAATGTTTTGTAAATGGTCGTGAGTTTCTCATGAAAGATGTGATGAATCACCTCAATTTCTTAGAGAAGTCGTGATGAGTCACCACAAACTAAAAAAATTAAAATATGAAATTGAAACAGATGTATATATATTTGCACACTGCATATTATGTTTTCATTTCATTTAAATATATATGTATAATTATATTCAGAAAAAGAGAAATAGGCAAAAAAAAACGGAGTTACGCTTATAAACTGTATTATGAATAATAAGAACATGACTATTCAAATTAAGCTATATATTTTATAAATTGTGATTATTTATTATACTGTCTCGATAAATAAAGATATTTGACTACGGCTTTAATCTATAACCCAATCTTCATTCAAATTCCTATCCAATTGAAAGATGAGTGTATTCAAATGCACGTGCTTTAAATTCCGTATGACAAATGGAAGTAATAAATCTCCAAACATATTTTATGTCTGCTGCTTGAAAATATAAAAAGTACCTGTATATTTCACTACCCAATTTCTTTCTAATGAATCGAAAGAATAAATTCCAAAATATAAAATTGGAAAAAAAAAATAGTTATTTTATAAATCAGATGAAAGTCATGTCAAATATTTTTATACCAAGTGCAGATTTATCTTCTAAATATTAATTGCAAACTTAGATCTAGCCAAGAGCTATTAAATATGAGTATTAGAATGAATATTGTAATAAGAAAGTGAGAAATAATGAAAAGAACTTGGAAAAGGTAAAACATATTTCTGATGTAGCACTAATTCCTCTTAAAATAATTAACGTCGCAACAGAAAGCATAAGCTTCTTTTTGTTTAAATTTTAATAAATATACTATAACTCAACCATAATTTCAGTTAATTCAGTAATTTCAGAAAATTATTAGTACAATTTCAGTAAGTAGTTATTTCTGTAAATTTAATCAACAGATTTTGTAAGTAATTAAATTGAAAAATTAACTCAGTTTAAGAAATTAATGACATAATGATGTACAATTTAATTAGTATTTAATTAATAAGCACTGGAATCTCAGGAATTGGCGGGAACCCTGTTTGTATTTCGGAAATTTCGGATTTAACGGGTTGTCTGTTTCAACTCTTCTTATTAGCTGAATAGTGATCTGAAGGTCTTAAATAATTAATAATAAATATAATAATAATAATTGAAAGTTAATAATAAAGCAATTTTACCTCTCATAAAGCATTAGTGATTAGTACGTCATCAACGTTTCGATTTGTATCGATGTGATGTACCGTTTGTGTTGTTAACGGCCTTTGTAACCTTGACCATTACTATGGTAACGAATTAAAAATATGGCAAGGTAGTTTGTTATTACAAACCAATAAATGCTCTGCTTTTTGTTGCACTCGTGTTATGTACATGTTAAACAATCTTGTACTATGACCGTTAAGAGACAAACAAAAGAAACAAACCAGCCTATTTTAAGTATTTTATAAACTGCTCATATCAGATTGTGCAATGAAATGCCGGTAAGACGTAAGCTTCAGTGAATGCACAGTTCAAGAAAAATTTCAATTACTCAAATTCTTAAACAGGAGAAAGTGATACAAAATTCGATGTCAAATTTGGTACCGGTAAGGCTACAATCCGTGATTGGAAGAAAAGTTAGGTTGAATGTTTCTGTGCTATGACAAGTAATAAAGCAAATGAACAAGGCCACAATTCCACAGTTTCTGTTCATGACAAACTGGACGAAGTTACATATTTTTGTGGTTTACCAAAGAAAGGTAGAATGGTGTTCTTATCAGTGGCCTATTGATTCACGAAAACATTTTACAGTTGAATAAGGCTGCGAATGTGGATTTTGCATTTGCAGCTTGCAACAGATTGTTTGATTGCTGCAAAAGGAGTCACGGAGTTCGACAGTTGACAGATATTGGAGAAAACTTCTCGCCAAATATTGTCACAGCAGAAGAATATTTACCCGAGTTTGAGAGCTTGATTGCAACAGAATAATTTTGACAGCAATTGTATTACGCTGATTAGTCTAAACTCAATTTTATAACACTTCCTAACAAAAATTTATCTTCTAAAGAAGAATTATATGCAAAAGGATTCAAAATAAATAAGAAATGTCTGTCAATCATAACTTGCAGCAACGCTGGGGGTACTAATAAATTATCACTAATGTTGATTGGCAAGTCTGCCAAGCCTCGGGCCTTTCGGGACATGAATATGGCATCATTATAAGTGTAATATAATAACCAAAGAAAAAGCTTGTATGAATGTTGTTCTACTTATAAATTAGATTGAAACTAATTTGTTCCTACAATTTCAAAATCCAATAAGATAAATAACTTAGATAACAAAGCATTGGTATTGATTGATAAAATCCCGTCTCATCCCTTAGAAACAGTCTTAGAAAAAATGTTATCAAAGCTATTTTTCTGCCATCCCATGTGATCCAATTTTCCAGCTTGCGGACTAAAGAATATTACAAAATATCAAATTTTGCAATTGCAAAAGGCTTTTATAAGCTTTGATCGGAGGAAGGGACATATCCATTAATCCAACAAATATGAATACAAGAAAGTAGAAACGCATCATTCTTTTCCTGTTCTTCAAACTCTAATATTAGTTTTACTGTTACAACTGGATAATTCAATACATGAAATTGTTCTACATTTAATCGTTGCCGTTGAAAAGAGTTGTCGAATCCCAAGGCTTCTGTGACTATTTTTCTTAAAATTATTAAATAATAATGCCTACAAAAAATGAATCATCCTTCATGAGCAAAATGTAGACTATAAAATGTTAACAAATTTTGTATTCAATGCACAAATTTAAATTACTGCAAGCAGAATACCTTTAGCTTCATCCTAGATGCTTGAATTTCAGCCAAGAATAAATTACAGAAAAATTGATTTAATCTCGTACAATACTTATACCTCAGAGGAGATTAGCTATATTAATATTACTGAAATGAGCATTAGTTTATTTAATAACTTTCTGAGCGTTCTTGCCAGTTCGTTGATCCACACTAAGGACAAAAGGAATAAACTGAGGTAATGAATGAAGCAGCGAAAGACTTACCACACCACGTGCACTGGATAACAGGCAATAAAAATTGATAAATTCATAAGAACAAAATCAGACGTTTTAATTGAATAATACCTCCCTTTATTGCTACAAAAAACACTTCTTGATTAATTTATACACAATTAATTATTTTACATTCACTAATTCACAAAATGGTCATACACTTCAGCTCTTATACGAGGGTCACTCTGAAATTTTTGAGATACAACTAGGTTTTTAAAGTTATACTTACAAAATTTTAGGTGTGTTCAAAGTAGTCTCCTCCAGCATCAATGCACTTCTGTAGACGAATTTTCCACAGATTAAATGCTTCAAGTCATTCCTTTCTTTGAATAGATGAAAAAAATGCATTTATAGCCACATCAATCATCTGAATGAAAACGACGTCCACGTAAGTTCTTTTTTAGATTAAAGAATAACCAAAAGTCACACATAGCTAGATCAGGTGAATACGGCGGATATTCGATTACTTTAATTTGTATTTGTTTAAAAAATTCAACTGTTAATCCGGCTGTATGTGAAGATGCATTGTCATGGTGAAGCATTAGTCCCCTAACATTCAGTTCTTGTAGAATTTCTGGAAGACATTTAATGGTATACCAGTTTGCTGTTACTGTCTTCTGTCCTTCCAACTTAATGGCTTTGACCCATCCCGTACTTCTGAAGAAAACGGCATTCATCACTTTTTTCAGTGCGCGTTGTTTTTTCACCATTGTCGGAGTGGGATCATCTTCAAAGACCCATACTTTGCTTTCTTGACGTGTTGGAACGTCAAAAAACGGTATGTACGTTTCATCACCTGTCACAATTTTAGAAATGATGCGGTGGCCACCATCATTCAGCATATTAAGACTTTCTTTATTGATTCTGACACGCTCCTCTTTTTGATGCTCAGTTAGATTATGGGGAACCCAACGGCAAATTTTTTCATACGTAATTCCTCATGAATGATTTTATGTATGGCTGCGGATCCAATGTTAAGTTCCTTCTGTATCATTTGATAGGTACAGCGATTATCATCCATTAACATTTTTCGTATGGCAGACAGATTATCCGGGATTACTGCCAACGGTGGCCTTCCTTTGTGTTCTTTATCCTGAAGAAAATTGCGACCTCTTCTAAATTCTCTAAACCATCTGAATACAGTTGCACGAGTTGGAGTAACATCACCAAATGCTAATTGCAATCATTGAACGCATTCTTCTTGATTTAATCCTGCTTTGAAATCATAGAAAATCATAGCGCGAAAATGTTCTCGCGTCAAATCCATTTTCTCTTCTGTTTAAAATTTATTCCACGCTAAACAAGTTGAAGTAAGTCAGTTAAAAATCGTTTTCTGTGTTAAAATACTTTTTACTTTAAAATTAAAACGTTATTTTTATTTTGTAAATTCTCGTCTGCGCGTATCTCAAAAATTTAAGAGTAACCTTCATACGAAAGATGCCACACTATCTTGCTCACCCTGCAACTGTTGCTCCCCTCTTGCCACTAATTGCAAGCTCAAGGGTTAATGTCCATTTCCTACCAGTTTTTCTGATTACCAGAAACTCCAGGACCAATTTTGGAGGAAGTAGTGCATTTAAATTTTTCTGAGAGGATGATGCCACAATAAGAAACAGAATCTAATATATATATATATATATATATATATATATATATATATATATATATATATATATATATATATATATATATATATATATATATATATATATATATATATATATATATATATATATATATATATATATATATATATATATATATATATATATATATAATAAGTAAATGTGTATACAATTGTTAACAATTATAATGAATTAATTTCTTAAATAAAAAATTTTTAACTTTCAAAAATGTTCAATACACTCAAAATTCTTTAACTTTTTCAAAGAAATACAAATTTTAGGATATGATTTATGCTAATACAGTAGACGTTCGTTTTTTCGAACCTCTAATTAACGAACATTCACGTTTTTACGAACTAGTGGCAAGTCTCTTCCCGCACACCATAGACACAATGATAATTTAGACTCCCATTGACGAACTAAAATTTTGAAAAATTCCTTTTTGCGAACTTTCATTTCTGACAAATAGATATATTTTTGTTTTTTTATATTTTTTTATGATTTGATATTTTTTAATTTTTTATTTGATTTTTTATATATAATGCCGGATAACTAGATTTAGTCTTGAACAGCGAAGAGAAATGTGCAAGCATTCTAGACATTGTAAGAACAGCAGACGAAGACTCATGGATATCATTCATACATTTGATGAGAAAGAACTGTTGTGCCGAATGTTGTGTTTCCATTGCGTAAAGGCACAGAAGGGAGAAAAATTCCTCTCCTCCCTGTATATTAGAACATATAAAGGGGGAAAACTCTTTAAAAATTTGTGCTTTCTTGTTCTGTAATTGGTTTCGTTTCATTTGAAAAATGCAGTTCATAAAGTTTTCTTTGTTGAGAGAGATAGAGCCAATTCCGTTGAAAGATTTTTTTTTTTCGCAGTTGAAAGGAACAGGTTTATCGGTTTATTTAAAAAAATTTCTGAAAGTAGACGAAAAAATATTAAGTAAGATAAAAACTGTAAAAAAATGGAATTCTAAAGAACAGTCTCTCATCAATTTTAAAATCTCACTAATTAGCAACACTAAAGGAAAAACTGGCAATCCTATAATGAAAGATAAGAGGAGGCCAGATTTGGCGAGAAATCTCTTGGGAATATATATTATATCTATACCAAAATCTGCTAAAAAGAAACAATACCAGCGAAAGAGCTTCCTCTTGAAAATATTGTAGGGATGCAAAACATACTAAGCGGAAAAAGCTTGGCTGAGAAAAATGAGAAGAATGAACATTCTTATAATCTCATTAAAGAGTAATTCAACTGTTTTGCTATGAAGCTGAATATGTGTGATGAAGTGTAATCAATAAAAATTGAAAGTTAGTATTGTTTTTAAGTATGAATCTTGTTTTTTAAATGTTTCTTCTAGAGCATTCTAAATAATTCTTTTTAATAATTTTTTATTCATAAAGAGAAGCAGTTTAGTAAAAAAAAATCAGATCTTAATAATCTAATAGTACATTACTTTTCAATTTTACGAACTGTTTCAGCGTTCCCTATGAGTTCATAAAAACGAGCGTATTAAGAGAATAGATTTGAAATTAAAATATATTTAATGTATTTAAGCTAATATATATATATATATATATATATATATATATATATATATATATATATATATATATATATATATATATATATATATATATATTTAACCAAATCAAAACTTATTTTATTATCTCTTCTTTACCCAAAATTATAGATAATTCTAAAACAGAGCTCTTCTTTCCCCCACTATAAGAGTTAAATATGAGTTAATTGATTGATTGTTCAGTAATTGAATGATCGATATACTCCCAGTTTGTTACCACGTAGGCTCTCTCCTCTGTTGATTCAAAATAAAGCAAAAATATTTTGAAGTAGTTAAAGCAACGTATTGAAATCTTTGAAGAAGATAAAGTCTTGCATTACTTATTTCTGATATTAAGAACATGCTTTATAATGATTTATTTTCATATCAATTGCCTTAATTTCCTAAATAACGCCATTTAATTTGCCTGTTTAAAAGTTTATTTTTGACAAAAATTTTGGCCTTTTTTTATATAATACTCTTATGTGGATATAAAATAATATCTTACAATATATTTGAATTCGTATTTTTATTATGATCTGCAAAAATAATTAAGAAATTTTGGAAATATTTGCAAATATCATCAATAACTTTAAATTAAAGGATATTTAGTTTACATTCCAAGATAAAGGGAGTGAACAAAGTGGTCATTACGGCTTGGCAAATCCAATTACTTGGATTACAATTTAATGTGGGATTTGGTAATTATTTTAATTCAAAGAGGAAAGAACCAAATTTTGATGGCTCCGTATTGGGTAAACTTCAAAGTAATCACTTTTGTTAGACAAAGTAAATTTTTTTTCCAACGGCGGGTACTTCGGTGACGAACCCTACGCACAACAAGGCCAGAAACTGCTACTCATTTGTCGGGCACCTGTAAACCAAGTCACGGAGGCGAGTAGCATTGCCCGCGCCATACCACCACAAACCCGTTTATAGGGTGGGCTACGTTCATACATCATCACAGAAGTAAAGACATAGAAACACAGAAAGAAAGTAACACCCATGCCCGAACCGGGATTCGAACCCGGGACCCACAACTCATGTGTCAGGATTGCTAACCTCATTTCATTTCTCACAATGATTTTCTCTTATTTGTGATACACCTCAAAATAATATGAGTATCAAGAAAATCAATTTCTTTTTAATAAGTAAACATAATTAAATTTGTGAGCTGAATCAGAGTTTCAACATTTCTCATGCGCTGTTGACTTTTGAATGACATTTTCCCTTTCTTGTAAAGATGTAATGTAAATATGATGAAAGCAATTTGATGAAAATGAAAAATGATATTTCTTAAATGAAGTTCCATACATTGCTATATTAATTAAACTTTTGTGGCACGGAAGCTCAGGACGATACCACTTCCAACTTAATGAACCAATCCAACTTAGCAACCCAACAACCAGGAAACAAACATAACCAGGTTTGTTAAACTGATGAGCTGGTGTGGAGTTTACACAGTCACATTCTGTTGTAGCCTTTCTCCCGCCAAAAAATTATGGTAATATATTTTATATTAGCTAAATTCAGATCTTTAATAGAAATATTCAGTACATAATAGTTACAATCAAAACATTGGCTTGTTAAATTACGAGTTTTACTATTTCTATTTTATTTCAAGTTTGTTGCATTCTCAAACATTAACTACCAAACATTTTAAAACATTTATATTATGTTGAATAATGCATGATATTAATCAATTAATTTTGCTAAAAAATAAAAGTACAACTTTAATCTCACTATTGTCCCTTAATATTTTGCCGTTACAATCAAAGAAAGCATTCTAATTATATAAAATATCATTTATTATTTTCAAGATATTTAAAAAAATAGTTAAATTTATAAAGTAAATGAAGTAATAAGAAATATGTATAAGTGCAAAGAAGGCGATCTTCTCTCTAGAACTCATAAAAAAATTACAATTCCTAGAATGATGAGAAGGAAAAAATATTTCCATTGTCTCATTTAGCGATGTTTTCACATAACTTGAAAATTTATTATTATTCAAATTATCAGTGTATTTCAAAAGCGATAATCGAAGGAAACTTTCTGTGAAAAAAAATTTAAAATATTCGTCACCAAAAGATTCAGTATTTTTAGCAACAGTACTCTAATGTTTCATATGTAATTTTAGAATTATAAAACTAAAGAAATGTGTAATTTTTAAAAATAACAATTATATTATTTTGTTGTTATATTTAATTTCCTTGTTCATATCAGTTAATCAATGTGTATTTAGATTAATCTGTTGTTTTAGGTGATAATTTGATCAATTTGTGAAAAAATACAACAAAAAGTTTTTAATTCCCTATTGAAAATAATCGAAATTATATATTATAGTAGTGTATGTATGTACTAAAATACAAAATTCACGAATTTTAGTATTAAATAAAATTTCAAAATGGTCGATAATTTATGTTAATAAAAAGGTATTTATCACAATAAAATATAAGGGTAGCAGTAAAGTTGAAAAAGAAACATTATTAGAAATAAGTATATTAAATACATATAATTTATCTATAATGCTTTTATATAAATTCCCATATAAATATAAAATGAAAAAAGAAAAATCATTTTACTATCGAAAAATAAATTATTTTCTTTTACTTTTTGAATAAAATCTTAAACACGAAAATATTTTTAATATCTCTTACAGTTGGAAAACCATTTAGATTTCTTGTTTAAAGATATAAATATTTATTCTGAAAACTAATAATTGTTCTCTTTCCTTTCAGGAAAAATAATTTTTTAAAGAATAAAAATTTATTTTCCAATTAAATAAATGAAAAATAATATTTATGTAACAACTAAAACAGATTTATAAATTTAACTAAAATTAAAAAATTCTTGTAAAAATGTCGAATAAAATTTCTTTTGCAATTTATGTTCCTATCAATTTAATTTCAAGTTTTTAAAACTTCTTTTTTTCAAATAATTTATTGTTATGTTAATAAAGTAATTAATTTTTCAGGGACTTCCGTATAAAATTTGTAAAATATAATAAAAAAAACCGTACGTCAGTTATTTTAGTAATTTATTTTTCTTTAGAAATAAGAATTGCGAATATGTACAAGATTATAGAGAAAACAGAAAGATTCTTATATTTTTACAAAAATCCCAACTTT
The DNA here is from genome assembly GCA_037975125.1 of Latrodectus hesperus. NCBI lineage: Eukaryota > Metazoa > Arthropoda > Arachnida > Araneae > Theridiidae > Latrodectus > Latrodectus hesperus. Next base: position 16,305,407 of record CM075860.1, on the reverse strand, counting down.
CAAATGTAAGTAATTAGTACACTTATAAATAATTTTATTTTAGTTCAACGCTGTTTATTAGCTTTTAATAAGAACTGTGAAATAGTTTTGAAAAAATGCAACTTTCCACAAGAAAGAGTTAATTTAACTCATAAATTCATTTCTGGCGTCAATGCCTATGAGAAGTAGCAGTTACCTTAAATCCAAAATGCATTTATGTAATTTAAAATATTTTTTTAAACTTTTAAATTACTTTAGTTTAGTTGTTGCGGTTACAGATAAGAAATAAAACTAGTGTTCTTTTATAAAAGTTCCGCGCCGAAATGTTTGAAGTCACGCTATTTAGATTTAAAGAGCAGAAGGGAAAAAAACATTCGAAAACTTACATTTTATCAAAGCATTCAACAGAATGTAACTATTTTTTTTTTTAATTCTGTGCGTGGTTGAAAATGCTCCAAAAATCAAGCCAGAAAACGATTCATTTGTGGAAGAGAACTTTTTAAGAACGGAAAGAAACGCGTTGATGGAATTGTTCAATGAGTAGTTCACTAACAAAGCTCATCTTCTCTATGACAAAACCGAATTGATTTCAAAATAAAACGAACCGAACATGCAACAAGAACAAACTACACGCAAACACGTAATTTATGAAAGTTCTTTTTTAACTTTACAAAGGGATTCTTTTTTCATTCCTGTATAATTTCATTCTTAGAATATATATATTCTAATTTTTAAAAAAATTTGAAAAGAAATTAATAATTTATTCGCTTAATATAACAACCAGAATTATTTAAATTTCAATAACATATATTATTTTAAGATAGCACTTCAATCAATGAATATTCAAATTTTGCGAATTTTAAACACCTAATCTTTAACGATAATTTTGGCAACGTTTAACAGTTGCAATCTTGCCGTACATATAACCTTATATTTTATGCAGAAGATAAAATGTTTCATGTAAAGGAGTCTGCACCACCATAACTTTTGTGGTACTCGAATACTTGTAATTATGATTCTGTTGTCACCAACAATTTGTTGTTGTTGTTACTAATGACACTTGGACACGCCAAGCTCTCTAAGCCTTGGCAATGCGAATTTAAGTCAATAGGGAGCGTCTTTCGTTTTAATCAGAGCACCATGAAGGTGAAAGTACGTCTTTGCTCTTTTTTTAAATCCTCCGATAGATGGCACCACCAGAGATTCCACTCCCTCAATTTTGACATTGATCTGAAGGGGGAGGAAATTTTCTCCAGATCATTGCACCCATGATAACTGCTCAACGACCGACCACAGAACTTTCGATTCCACAGGTTTAACGAGCACGTATATCGCATGTACTCGGTGGGTCTTTGGCGGTATTGGGAATGGAAGGCCAATACCCTAACCACTAGGCTACCACGACCAACAACTTAGAGTATACGATCAAAGCCTCCAGTAGGCAAGTGAGTTTACTTGAACAATTTTCAATATTTTTCCAGTTAAAAATCCACAACTGCATTTAATTAAAAAAATGTCAATAAAATGCATTTAAAATGTTTCCTAATCAATCATGATCAAAGAGTTAACTGTATATGAGTATTAAAAATTATTAAGAATTGCTTTGACACTATCGTTGATATCATATAATGTCCTGTTAATTTTTGAGCTATGTTTACTACAAACAGTAAATATGTTATAAATATGTTTGTGATCAAAAATTCTAAAAGCAATTTAATAGACATGTTTTATCATTACTATAAGGACAATACAAACAGCACTCAAGTTAGATTCAGGGGGAATGTTATACAGCTATACACAAAATCATGATACAATCACTTTTTATCATTCATGATATGTTGTTGTTGTTGGCTTATCCTCTTTAAAGATCTGACATTTGTCAAATCAACTCCAATAAATTATTGACAGTTAGAAAGTCAATGATTAGCAGAGGATCTGAGGATAAATCTTCCCAAGAAAGTCCAATGCAATCCAGAATATGTTTCGGTGAGGCTTGATGGTCACAGCATTTTTTACAAATGAGATAATTTTTTGTACCTAGTTCAAACGATAGACATTTTAGATGTCCACTCAAGAATCCAGCCAAGACAGTTTGAGATTTTCGGTCACATTTTATTTCTAGAAGAGTTCCAGAAGATGTTCCAGAGTACTATTGGTGTGTGTGGGTGGAATTTGCCAGATTGAATGTAGTCTAGATTTTTCATTAGAGTAAAGTTCCTGATATGTAAGTAATGAACCAGTGGGCGAATCTTCCTCACTGCCCTCTTTGGCCAGTCGACCTGCTGTCTCATTTCCACTAATATTTACATGGGATGGAATCCATTGGAGAGGTACATCATGATATAGTACTCAGAAACCATTTTCCTAAAGAATTATCTGCTGAATTCAATGAGAGTGCATAAAACCAGTCTTTAAATTTAGCTTGATCTGTTTGATCCATATTGGTTACTTAAGGATGTAATTGGGACGTTATATGTTCCGTTAACTCATTTAACAGATAATTACAAATTATGCGTTTTGGTGTTAAAAATATCTCAAAAGTTAAAGTAACTTTATATGATCTTTACAATACGAATTGCATCTAGAACTCAAACTTGAAACGAAAGTAATTGGAGGGAAACTGAAATTCAACTAAACAATGAGAATTTTGGGGTTATTTTTCTCGCAGTATAGCTCTGCAAAACCATTTTTCTTTAAAAAAAGAAAAAACCCGGCAGAATTTAAAAGAATGCCAAAGCAATGACCTTAAAAAACTTCAGAGAAGCAATACCAGTATGATCTATAATATATATAGGAACGATTAAAATTTTATCTTATATTCTAGATTTCAATGGATTTATCTTTTGCGTTCAAAAAAGTATCATACGGCAATAATCAGTGCATATTTAGTACATCAGTCTTTTATTCAGTGCAGACATAAATAACCAAAAGTATTAGTATTCCATTGATAACGGAAAAAGAAATTAGCTCTGCAGTAGAATGATGTATTCTCAATCTGCAGAAGGCTAGATGAGTAACATATCATACGTTTTCAAATGAAATTTGTAAAAGCGTGTGAATATCATATTACAAGGAAAATTAAAATAGAATTATCACAATGATGAGAGTGAGAAAGAAAGAAATCTAAGGTATATAAATGAAAACATATAAATCTGGTATTCTAGGGGAATTCGAAAATGTAGTTTGTGAAAATACTTTTTATTATATTTAAAAGCTTGTAAAATAATTTTGCTTTCCCTAACCTGCAAATCTATGCGGTTGTAAATCTCTCTCTCTCTCTCTCTCTCTCTCTCTCTCTCTCTCTCTCTCATCCAGATTTATTTCCAGTTTAATATCTTCACATATTTGTGTGATAAAATATTACTTTGATATAAATTTATAATTTTATAGAACCTTGTTAGTTAATGTAACATCCTTGGGGAAACTCCTTTTATTGTGCAACTCCTAACTGTTCTAGACATAAGAAATATTTTTAAATTAGAATAAAACTCAAATTGCTTTCATGAACATTGATAATTCATGAACAAAAAAAATTCACTAAATTTGGTGACAAATGTTATATTATTAAAAAATTGTCCATAAAATGAAGAAATGAATCTTAAATAAAGATTTTACTGTTTTTTCTACGATTGCTTTTTGCACACGAGAAATCATTCAGCCGGCAAAGTTTCGTTTATTTGACTTTCAACGGTCATTTTGGTACACGAGGGCTAATTACACAGGCATTTACACTTTAAATTGTATTCCGAACCACTACAAATATCTGAAACTAACATGGGATTCGAGTTCACAAACGATGAATCCCAAAGCTAGAGCAATAATTTGTTCATTCTGCGAGGAGCTACGCACACAATTTAGATTAAATTTCTAACTCTTACAAGCTTACTATCATCCGTATTAATTAATGGACAATAGAACAATGAAAATTGAAAAACAAGAAAAGTGCTGAAATTCATTAGAGAAAAATTTTCTATTGATGTATTTCAAATGTACAAGTATTAAAAATGCATTAAATTAAAATAAAATAAAAACAATTGCATTATAAAAAGTTATTTCTAAAAGTATTTCTTCCCACACACACACACTTGAGAGCAAAGAACCAATTTTTTAAAACAATTTAAATATAAAAGTTTTTAAAGAGAATACCATATGATTACTATTAGTTCCGATCAATAATAATTTTACTGAGATATAGAATTAATAGTTTTGATTCAAACATCCGCATTATATCATATGTAGCTTCACAATAAGAGCCTCAGTAAACATGAGTGTTATAATAGTCACTAATTAAGCATTGTTCAAAATTAAAATTATGATTTGTTAGTTATTATTCAATAAAGAAAATTTTTCGTCATGTGAATTACAAATTTACCTCGTAATCGCTAAAGAACCACAGTAATACAATTTACAATAACATTAAATATTGCTTGCATCAAAATAATTAATGCTAATTTGAATTCTTCTGCCACCAAAATTAATATTTACAACAAAATTAATCAAATAAATTTTTAGGTGAAAATATGACGTTTTTAAATTTAAACACATAAATAAATTTGAAATACTTAATTCAGAGATAATTAAGACAAGAAATCAGTTAAAAGAATGAGATATCCTTCTTCACAAGTTCAGGACGAATAATATGGTGCTGCCATCTTGTATCGTTTTAAAGAAGTATTTGCACATAAAACCTTAGACCAATGTTTCCCAACCTTTTTTGTGCCATGCCCCACCTAAGCTTTTCTAAAACTCTTATGCCACCTTATATAACATACACATGATTTTTAATTTTAAAAAATTGAATTATTCTCTTAATAAACTTAAAAGATGGAACAAATCACTAAGAAATTATTGACGAAATACAGTAAGTAAATTCCCAAAACATTTAATGAAAAACTAAAATTAAAATTCGAAATAATTTTACTAAAGATTTTTCAATGATAATTTAATATTTTTATTTAATGAGATCCTTGCGCTTGATGCTTGTGCACAGAGATTTATGTTAGGTTCCAATTTAATTAGCTTCAGTCTCATATTTTTTATTAATAAATCATTTACAGAACTAAATCCACATTCAGCTAAATATCAAGATGGAATAGGTAACAGTAGTTATCTTCCACATTTGGTTGAATTTGGGAATTTGTTTTCTGTTTCTTCACAAAACCATGCCATCGCCTATTTTGAATTAAATAAAGATTTAACTGGTTCGTCATTTTGCATTTCCGCGAGTTCCTTTTGACATTGCATATTTGTCATATCAGGCAAATCCAGTAACATTGGCTGCATCATCGATGTTGGAAAATTAATTTTTTTTAAATCAGAAAGTCTTTCTTTTAAATCAGCCGATAGAATTTTCAGATGATCGAAAATAACATAAGTAAAGCAATATCATTTACTTCACAATTTTGTAGCCAATGAAACTAAATGTCTTCGCTTTTGCACCAACAATAGTTTTATTTATTCCTTGGAGTTGTTTATTTAATATATTTGAGTTTACAAAGATATTGGCTAAATAACTCACAAATGCTTTACCATCGACTGTTAAAGGATACTTCATTCCAGATTTGTCGCTAGAAATTCACTAAGAGTATCAAACAATTCCATAAATCTTTTCAATCAGTTCCTTTTAAAGTCCTCTATCTTACTTTAATTTGAAGTAAAAATCTCACATGGTCTGCATTTTGTTCTTCACGAAAAAAATTGAAGAGACGCTCAAATCTGGCATTAGCTTTAATAGCAATGATATATTATACTACTGAATGCAGTATTTTATTTAAAAAAGGCGAGATGTTTTTAGCAACCAAGTTTTCCTTATGAATTACGCAATGCACAAGAATCATTTCTGAATTCTCATTTTTCATCAGTTTTAAGCTCCCATTTGTCCTGCCCATCACTTTAAGAGCACCATCTGCAGCACAAGATATTATATTTTTCATTGGTATATTATTGACACATCTTGGATCTAATATGTTTTACGAAGTGTCGGCCTGCGTAACAGGGACTTTACTTCTTCATCTATAGTAGCTCAAAGAGGAGAAAAGACATGTCTTTACTCAGGAACCAGGAACCATTTTCTGTTTTACGGAGCGCCTGGAGTAAAACTCCTATCTCCAGTCTGAAATTTTATGAATTTAAGTGGAATAACCTTTTGGTGCATTGATTTTATTGCTCCTTTTTATATAAATATGAAAAAAAGAAATAAATAGAAAATAAATAAATAACAAATAAAGTTATTTTGAGTACATTGAGTAAAATACGTGTGTATATAAATTTATATATGTATATATGAACATATATATATGTATTTTTATACATCCATTTATATATATATTTTTTTATTAGAGATAATGAAAGTAAAGAGAAATAAATTTAATTTCTCTGTTTCTTGAAAATAAGGAGAAAAGGTAATAAATCAAAGTAAAGTAGAAAGGTAAAAATGTTTTTATTTTATCCTATTTTATTTATTTATTTATTATTTTTTTTTCCTTTTCCTAATAAGGAGTGAATGCGAAGGTTTTCCTTAATTTTATTTCCATTTCAGTGTAATGTTGTTCCAGGATCCATGAATCACAAGCGTCTACCCGATGGAGAAATCAGTGCAGTCCAAGGTCAATCCTCGATCACAAACGTCGTAGCTTTCCTTCCTTTTATTTATTTATTTATTTATTTTTTCATCCCTTCTCCTCCCGTTAGGGGCTCCTCCCCCTTGTGCTTTCATTCTTGCCTGACTTTTAGTATTGGTTTCAATTTTGTTTTGTGTGTATGTGTGTAAACTCGTCTTTTTTATTTATTTAGTTTTGGGAGGCATTTTTTAGTACTGTTTTTGGTCTTTTCCTATTTAGGTAGTCATTTATATCGTAACTTGAAAGGTTTTTGATTTCTGGATTTGTGTGTGTGGTTATTTCTGAGTAGAATTTTGTCGCTTGTTTAGTAATGAATGTTGTTAATGTTGTGATTACTGTTTCGTCTCTAATTTTTTCGTTTCTAATGTACCAGGGTGTGTTTGTAATTATCCTGAGTGTGATATTTTGTAATGCTTCGAGTTTTTGTATATTGCTCTTTGCAGCTGATCCATAAATTTCAGAGCCATACATTAAAATCGGTCTGAGGAGAGTTGTATAAATCAGTTTTTTGTTTTTGAAGTTTAATTTGGAATATTTACCAATGAGTGGATATAATTTTGCTCTGATTCCCAGAAATTTAGTTCTTATTTTTTCTATATGAGGAACCCAGGTTAATCTTTTATCCATAGTCATGCCTAGATATTCCACTCTCGGTTGCCATTTAATATTTTGATTTAGAATATTTATTTCCTTAAGGGTTTTAGTAGAGTATGTAAAGCAAATTGCTTGCGTTTTATTGACATTAAGTGTTAATTTCCATTTAGTGAACCATTTGACCACTAAGTCAATGTATGAATTTAAATTTTCAATTAGAATATTATTAGTTGGACCTCTTCTAAGTATGGCCGTATCATCTGCAAAGAGTGCAATTTTGTTATTCTTGGTTTTGGGGATGTCATTTACATAGAGTAAGAAGAGTATCGGTCCTAATTTACTGCCTTGTGGAACTCCATTTGTTATAGTTTTAGGTAAGGTTTTTTCCTTATTAAGTTCAACAATAAATGTTCTGTTTGTGAGGTAGGACTGTATTAGTTTGATCAAAAAGATTGGAAATTTAAGGCTAATAAGTTTGTAAATTAGTCCTTCTATCCATACTCTATCAAAGGCTTTTGCCACATCCAGCATAACTGCTGCTGTGGTTTGGCCGTAAATGAATCCCTGATGTATGAATTCTGAAATCCTAAGTATTTGCTGTATTGTTGAGTGTTTAGCTCTAAAACCGAATTGTTCATTTATTAGTATGTTGGACATTTATTAGTATGTAGTTATTACTTTACTCACGGAGAGCGCTAGCCTGACTGCGTGTAATAGCCAATCAGCTATGAGTGTTTCATAACTGGGCGTGGTTGCCAGAAATGAGAATTTTCAATGTAGAAAGAGAGCATAGATACAAGTTTGCATGATAATATTTAGAGTTCAAAAAGAGAAAATCTGAGATAAATAATTCCGGTTAATAATACAAGTAGATGAAAATATATGCACTATATACACTATTTACATTTATCTCTTTCCTTAAGAAAATATCTCGCTATTGGTCTATATTTGCAGTCTTCCGCAAGATATTGATATTTAAAAATTTCGTTGAAGTTTGCTGCTTCGCAGTTCTGAGCTTTTTCATAAAATTTATTACTTAATTTTCTTATATGTTCGGCTAGATCGTCTATTTTTAAATCTTTAGCTATATTTTTATTTCTGATAAAGAAAGGGGTTTTGTAATTTTCCTTACTATCTTGTACTGAAAACTATTAATTTTCCTTTTGTCCATTTTGTTGTTAAAGTTCCATACTGGGGATGCATATGTTATAATTGGTCTTATCATTGAAATGCCTAGAAGTCTTTTAAATGTGAGTGAAAGGTTTGATTTTTCACCTATAATTGATTTTAAACACCCATAAGCTTGTGTGGCCTTAGTGATCACATTGTTTATATGTTTTGTCCATTTCAAGTCACTCGTTAATGTTATTCCCAGATATTTAGCAGAGTATACTTTTGGTATTTCTCTGCCAAATAAGATTAGTCCATTTTTATTCCGATGTTTGAATTTATTTTTCCTATTTCTTTTAAACAGAATCAGTTGAGATTTTTCTGCATTTATTTTAAATCTCCAATAGTTGCAGTTTTCTATATTATAGAGAGAAGATTGTAGTTTTTGTATTGCATAATTAGGGTTACTTGATTCAGCCAAAGTGGCCGTGTCATCAGCGTAAAAAGCAATTTTCGTTGTTTCATCCATGGGGAAGTCATATGTGAAGAATAGGTATAGTATCGGCCCAAGGATGCTTCCCTGGGGTACTCCAGCATTTATTTTTCGCGTTAGTGATTTTTGGTTATTTTGCGTGACTTGAAAATATCTATCTGTTAAGTATGAATTTATTAGCTAGATGATATCTGAGTCCATATTGACATTAATTAATTTTTGAATAAGTCCTTTGTGCCAAACTCTATCAAACGCTTTTGATACGTCGAGCATTACCATGGCAATGTATAAATTTTTGTGTAGATTGTCACCAATAATTTCTATTATTCTAGTAAGTTGTTTAACCGTCGATAGATTTTTCCTGAATCCATACTGTTGATTTGGTAGCAAGTGAAAGTAGGGTTTGATTCTGTTATAAATAATTTTTTCAAATATTTTGCCTATTGTGGGTATTAAGCTTATAGATCTATAATTTTCTGCTTTTCTGGGATCTTTGCCTGGTTTGGGAAATAATATTATGTCAGCAATTTTCCAGATTGTAGGGAAGCAGCAGTATTTTAGACAGTCATTAAAAATATTTACGAATTTTGATAGATAATCTTTTGGTAAGTATTTTATCATAGAGTTGGAGATTTTATCTCCTCCTGGTGCCTTTTTGGTTTTTAGCTTCTTAACAATTTCTATTAACTCTTCTACATCTGTAGTATTGACACATCTAAGTAGTTTTTTAGTTTATTACATATATATATTTGTAGATAGTGGTGCTTTCTAATCTTTTACTAAACAACATTTCTGCAGCAAAATGCCCTTTATCAATATACCTTATTTAAGTGATCAACACTGCCTCACTGTCTAGCAAAGTTGATTCATCCGTTTGCACTAAAAATTTTCTTGCTTTCAGCTTTTCAAGAAGTTGTTTTTCAATATCCTCACTCATTTCGTCTATTTTTCTGCTAACAGTATTGTTACTAAATGGCATAATTTTTACATCATTGTCATTTTTTTCAAGAACCGTTTTAAGGAATGCTAATATTGATGGTTTTATTAAATTCTCTCCTACAGTATGATTTTTTTTTCAAATTTAGCGTTGAATAAAAAAATTTGATAACTAGCCTCAAGAATGTGATAATGAGTTGAAATGTGAGCAGTTAGAGACTTCACTGTTGTCCTCTTTTCAAAATTTTTTTTATAGTTTGAAAGTAATTCAAATCTGAATTAATATGAGCATTATGTTTCGCTTTCAAATGGCCTCATGAAGACCTCGTTTCATTGATTCGTTGGTGAAGCATTGCAGGCATAAAAGACCAAAAAGAAATGCTCATCTTGGACAGCAGGTATGAACCCAAATTTTAAATACAGTAAACCCTCGCTACAACGATACCCGATACAACAATAACTCCCTCTACTACAATAATGTTTTGTGGTCCCGGTGATTTTGCATATAAACTAATGTTAATCTCCCTCAATATTGCGATATTCTCTAGAACAATAAACCTCTGTAAAACGATTTTTTTCAATCTAAATTTCAGTATTATTTGGACAAAAAATAAAAAGCTTTTACAACACACTAATGAGTTCAAAGGTTGTTTTGTAGTCTTTTTGGGATTCAATGGTGGTGTTCGGTGTGAAGAACAGAATCACAAGACTTCAATTCAAGGAACGTTTATTATATCTTCTACATCATCAGACGGTCGCCTACAAAGTAGAGATGGCCGTCATTTAATGGAACTGTTATTTAGGAACCGTTATCAACAAATAACCGTTTAATAAATAACGCGTTCTTCAAAAATTATGTTATTAAGATAACGTTTTTCTTCTAACTGCTGAAATCGTTCCTGTAATGGTAACTTCTCAAAGTCGTTACGGTATTGTAGAACGTTTCCACATTATGTTATTTTGTAGAGTTAAAGCTGTTCTCGTTGCTTTGTAACGTTAAAGCTGTTTTCGTTGTTTTGTAACGTTAAAGTTGTTCTCGTTGTTTTGTAACGTTAAAGCTGTGCTCGTTGTTTTGTAACGTTAAAGCCGTTATCGTTGTTTTGTAACTTCCGGAATATTAAAGCTGTTCTCATTGTTTTGTAACTTTAAGGCCGTTATCGCTATCTTAGAACTTCCGGAACTTTAAAGCCAATATCGTTGTTTCGCAACGAAATTTTAAGTTGTTATTACGTTGTTTTGGTTTCTAACATAGACATTGAGTTTTCTCGGGAACACATTCCAAGCTTTTGCTTGGCCCGTTGCGTTGCTTAGCAACTAGAATGTATACTTTTCGGTTCCTCACTTTGATGTAGGAAAGTTAACTGAAAAGCGGATGCATGAATAAATATATTTAATTTTAAAAGAGATTGAAACATTTGTAAAAATGGGAATTTTTAAAAATACATTTTATGTTAATATTTTACGGCCATTTTATTTATTTTCAGCCTTTATTTATTATTATTTTTTATGAATTTTAGCAAATTTTTTATTAAGCTGAAGAGCATTTTTTTAGAAACTTGAAACTATGCTCGCATATCAAAGCAAGCGTGAAATATTTTAAATTCAATTTCAAATTTCGGGAATTAATTTTTATGAATTAAAAAGATTAAAAGAAGAAACTAACGTACCATTCTATAAAATTTGGATCAAACTAATAATATATATATATATATATATATATATATATATATATATATATATATATATATATATATATATATATATATATATATATATATATATATATATATATATATATATATATATATATATATTAAATGTGAAATTTACTTTAAGAATTAATATATTGTAAAAATAATTTTTTGACACTTATAATTTTTTTATTTATTGAGAAAGCATCATCATAATTTATTAAAATTAATTTATATAAATAAAATTTTAATTATTTTAAATGATAATATACTTGATTACATTAAAATAATATTCTTAATGTAATAATTTTACAGTCCTAAAAATGTATTTGATGTACTGGAATAAAAGAATTGCATCATATTTCTTGTAGAAAGCCATTTATAAAATTTGTGTTGAAATAAAAAGTATTATTGTTGTTAAGTTATTAAGAATCATGATAATAAATGTTGCAATGTATATAATTATATTAAATTAATTCATGTACATTTGTAAATGTAGTTGTATTTATTTAATATTTGAAAATAAAATCACAATAAAATTAATATCCTACGTATTACAGCTGCAAATTCTAAATTTTCATCATTTATCTTTCAGGTTAAGTTGTAATTATGAGGAAAAAAATTGTTCATAAAAAGATCTTTTCTGTAGTTTTATTCCTATCTAATTTCAATATAAATCTTTAAATATAATTAGCTCTACTCATAACATTTTTAATTTTATATAACTGTAAAATAAATTACCAGATATTAAACTGCATATTTACGAAAAACATTCTGAAGTATCAGCTTGTAATATTGAATTATCTTCAGGCTCTTTGAAGAATTTTGAAGAAAAGGTTGGTTTAGTAAGAATTGAAGATATATTTCACAATAGTATTTATTAGAAGCATTATTTTACTTATTTTTTAAATGTAGACAACAGTATTTTTCAAAAAAGTTTTAATAAATGAATTTTAACCGAGTATTAAAATTGCTTAGTTAAATACAGTTTGGATCTGAAGGAAATTTTCATAAATTTTATCCCGAAATAGTTATTAATTTATTTTTAAAATTCTAAGTATTTAACAATGATTTCTAAGAACTTTGAGATTTTCTTAAAAGTAAACTAAGATACTTTTTACACAGTCGTTTCAATTGAATTAGTATTTTTACAAATCTTGTACCATAAAAAATATGCGTTAAATTATTAAAACTTTTCGGTACAATATACAGACAATTTATATCATAAAGTCCAACAACTTGAAGCAATTGTTTAGTATTTCTTTAAATATCTATAATGTGTTCTTTATGAGAGAGCTTCTTCGTAAACAGAGACTGGGTTTTATGTATCATAAGACAGTAACTTGAAAACTTTTAGTATCTACACTGACAAATTAGATTCAATCATCCCTTTTCTTCAGAAGTTGTTAGACAAGATCAAAAATCTTCCACTCCGAAGAATGCTGTTGTTCCAATAGCCATAGAGTTAACTCTTAAGGCCATTGTGAACTGGACAGTTTACAGTAAACATTTGAGCAATATACATTTTACTAACACATTTCAAATTATCTTTCCAGTACATTTTTAACAGTATTTATACATTTTTCCAGTACATTTTAACAGTAGGTATATAATTATAGTTATATTATTTCTTTATGTGGATACTATTTTCTGTATTTTTAATGTTATTTCTCTATATATAACCTATGATATTATATCATTATTTTAAGCATACATGTCTTTCAAGATGAGTGCCTGAGAGTTTTCCAAGTTTACTCCCTTGCATAGACATTTGCAGTCTATTTATTTAAAACATTACTTGAAACATTTACATATTAAAGTAACTTTTCTTCAATTAAATTTCAAACGAATAAAAATTACATTAATTTGAAAGACCATAATAAGTAAATAACTATGGAAATTTATATAACATATATTCCTCAACAATCATAAAAAGAAATGACAAGTAATAACTGTTTTTATAGTATGTAAAGTAAAAATGTTAATTCTGTTTATTAATTTAATTTATTTGAGCTCTTATGATATCAAAAGATACTTGCAGATCAAACAATACAAATTAAAAAATTTATTAGTTGATAAAATTCTTCATTTATAACAAAAACTTTTGTATATGCAAATAATTTTAAAAACTGTAAATTTATGTATTGTGTCAATAGTAAAAAACTGCATCTGAATTATTTACTGTAGTAATGTGTTTATCTATTTTACAGAAGCAATTTTCATACATTTTTATTTAAAAATACTGTTTAATTGTTAGTACTTTAAATTCACACACACACACATTTTATTAATACCACATAGCTCTCTTATTTTTACTTCTCCGTGAGGAGTAATTTCATCTAGTAAAAATATTTAAGATAAATACACAATTGAGGCATATAGAACAGTGAAATCATGTATATGAAGTAAAATTCTATAACTTATCATAAAGGCAAATTCCTATATTCGAATATTTTCTCGTAGGTGCTAAATATTCTGGTTTACATATACAATTCTTTATTTTTAAAGAAAATATTATTTTCTATTTATGTTCATAAATATGTAATTTTATAGTATATGACATCTGTATAGATCCGATTTTCCTTTTATTACACAGATTTATATGAAAATTAAATTCAATTAAAATGTTTAATATTGAAAAAGAAATTTATATGAAATAGTAAAATATAATTAATTATTAAATATAAGTTAGTTTAATGTATATCGCTGGTTAAATTATCATTAATATGATTTCACTATTTGAAAACTGTGGGTTCGATACTGATGTTACCATAAACAATGATGGATGGTGCTCTTTGGATATTGATTAATCGCATGGTTATATTTATAAGTTGATAAGATAGTAAAATTAAGAAATTTCGATCAAAATTCAACTTTTTAATTATATTGTGTCTCTAATTAGAGAAATACTTTTTCCAAGAAGATATATTTTAAGATTTATTCGAGCATAAGTGATATACTCAATAGTAATCTTTAGTGTAAAAGAAACATCAGTTATAATTTATAAGAATTTATAATAGAAATTACATTGAGGAATAAATTAAATTCATCTTGTGAGAAACTGAATTATGTTTGGTTTAAAAAAATTCAAATTTAGACATATTTTATACATTAAAGTAATAAAATATATTAATAAGCAGTTAAGATCATTGGGAAACAAATTATGTAAATACACATTACTTAAGAATTTTTAACTGAAAAAAATCAATTGACAGTAAAAAAAAATTATAAATCTAATTTAATCCATTGCAATTATTTTAAAAAATAAGTAAATGAAAATCAGTCTAGACTTAAATGTTGAATTTCCGTATAATAAAGTAGGAAATTATTAAAAAATTGATTAAAGAATATAACAAAAATCATTAAAATTTCTTTCAGTAAGTGATTTTCGATGCTCAGTCACTAAAATTCACCTTACACCTCATTTCCTCAAAAAACCAGTTTTGTCACCCCACGAAAGCTTCCTTTCGCTCCATAGAATTTCCAAGAAGGCCAAAGGGAACGGATTTCTTGGAATAACTTTCCAAAAAGCCGTTATTTGATAACGCTTTCCAGAACATGTTATTTCCTTGGAACGTAACGTTGATAACTAGTTATTCAAAAATAACTGCTTTTGCCATCTCTGAGTGGCTGGGTCGTTCTTCCTCCTCTCTCTCACTGGACTATCACGTGGTCTGGCGCGCCTGCTTCCCCCAAGAGGAAAAGGGGGTCGGACTGCATTTTCTGTCCGAATTGTGCGACCACCCTCGAAGCGTGGGAATTTATTCACCCTTTGCCAGATGGGCTGAGAAGGGAAATGCCATTTCCGTAACTCATTAAAAGCGTGAGAAAGGGATCACTACAGTCTTTAGCGATTTTGAACGGTTTCTACGCGAAACATTTGGTTTAAACTTTTCTTTCTTTCACGCGATATTGTTCCCTAAGATGGCAGGGCAAAAGCAACTATCTTTTCGAGATAAACTGAACGTTATCAATGATATTGGTGAGGGAATGAAGCAGATTGATGCGGCTAAGAAACATGGATTATCGCAATCTACAGTTGCAACGTTCCTAAAGAAGAGAAAGCAAATCGAAGATGCTGTAACTTCAAATGAATTAACCCAGAGCGAAAACGACTGAAAGTTGCGACAAATGAAAACATTGATGCTGCTGTTTTAAAATGGTTTCAAGAGATGAGAGCGACAAATGTCCCAATAAATGGACCTTTATTATGAGCAAAAGCACGGAAATTTGCAGCAATGCTAGGGGACGAAACTTTCAAAGCTAGCAATGGTTGGTTAATGAGTTTTCGAGATAGTCATGGAATAACTTTCCAAGAAGTTCACGGAGAGAAAAAGTCAGCCCCGATAAACGACGCAAATGAATGGCGCCAAAACAAGATGAAAGAAATCTTAGAAAAGTATGCTTCAGAAGACATCTATAATGCAGATAAAGCTGGGCTGTTTTTCCAACTCCTACCCGATCGAACATTGGCATTCAAGGGTGAAACATGTTATGGAGGGAAGAAATCAAAGCAGAGACTCACTGTTCTTCTGTGTACAAATAGCACAGGATCGCATAGAATACAACTTCTCGTCACTGGTAAATCATTGAAGCCAAGGTGCTTTAAGAACGTGAAAAGTCTTCCCGTGGAGTATAAAGCAAATAAGAAAGCTTGGATGACGTCTAAATTTTTTTCCGAATGGTTACAGAAGTTAGACAATGAAATGAAGAAGAGAAAGAAAAAAATCGTTTTGTTGATAGATAACTACGGGGCTCACACGTCATTTCCAAAGCTACAAAATATCGAAATCGCTTTTTTCCCTGCCAATTGCACTTCAATTCTACAGCCTCTTGATATGGGCATAATTAAGTGCTTCAAAGGATATTACAGAAAACGGTTGGTGGACTCCATACTTGTAAACTTTGAAAATAAAGTAGAAGACCCTTTCAAAGCTGTAAATGTCAAGGAAGCGTGTGACAATATTGCTGGAAGTTGATGGGAAGTAACAGAAAAAACCATTCGGAATTGCTGGAAAAAGGCCGGTCTTTGTGTTATGGAAAATAAGAAATCTGATAATGATGTAAATTACATAACCAATGATCTCTTAGATGATCAAGAATGTGTTTTGCACATCAAAATATCCGTATCCCAACTTGAGGAAACAAGCGGTAAAAAGTTTGGAATTAGTATAGAAGACTATTTAACAGCAGATGATGATCTTATGGTTTTCGCAGGAGTTACTGATGAAAACATTCTTTCTGAAATTACTGATGAGATAGGAAACAATGATGAAGATGATGATGATATTGATGATGATGATAATACAGGTCCATCGCAGTCCTTATTGTCATCCCATGAAGCTCTTCAATCTGTGAATTCTCTACGGACATTTTTTTCAAGCCTTCCGTCGATAAATGAAGAACATTTTCGTGCACTAGACTCAATGCATACAGTATTGGTGAACTTAACAGTTAAAAAAATGAATAGACAAACAAAAATATTGGATTATTTTCAATAAAAAGTGTTTTCAGGTATGTGAATATTTCTGTGCTTATTTTCTGAATTTATCTTAATTATTTATTTTTTTAGTATTTAAATCACTATTATTAGTATTTTACAAATTAATTTCTTCTAAATATAGACTTAAAAGTAGTATGTTATGCACCTTAAACTAATAATAATAAAAAAAACTCTTATTAAATGCTCAAAATATGTGGACCCTCGATATAACAATATGCCTCTCTACAACAATATATTTATTTGGTCCCTAAAATATTGTTGTAACGAGGTTTCACTGTATTCCTAAAAATATTGATGAATTTTTTTCTTGCTTTCACCACTCATTTTACTATGGGCTGAAAGAAATGTATATACGATCAATTAAAAATTAAAACTAAATGTTGAAATTAGTTTGATGTGACATAGAGTAAATGTATACTAAGAAATGTATATATTTATTTAAATGTATGTAATGCATTTACCCCACTACAACCGTAAAATAAATTATTTTTTCCATGTGGCAAATTTTTCAGAAAAATCATGCTTCTAGAATTAAAATAAATAAACATCTATATAACTATATCTATTCAATGTATATATTTTTTCAGTTGATGATACTTTTGCAGCAGTTTTTACAGACGCCTATTTCAAATTAACACCAACTGAATGCTGCAAAGCACTATAGAAATTACAGCAGGACATTCAGATTCGAACAACTGTGTTGCTTAAGGGGAATCCTTCCTCAAAATAAATCTAGAAATGAGCTTCAGCGCCATCTAGCGCAGTTGTTTGGGGGCAGTCCTTCTTACAAAGACTGAAAGAACTGATTGGTGAATTTAAACTCATAAGTCACGCCACAGCACCTGTTTACAAAGAAAAAATAGTTCCTATTCCAATGGGGGGCGAATTTTAAGTAGGGAATGAGAAGACCACTTAACCGCAATAGGGGTAAAGTGGACAATATAACCCCCGCATCCTAATTTCCTTCCCCATGTTCTGACGCAGATTTTCTCCGCATATGTGGTCAGTTTGTTTGTCCCCTCTCGCCTTCCTGGAACTGTATGTCCGTAAATCTCATGGGTGAGGAAAAAGTAGGGCAAGCTCAAATGCTTCTCAAATTTGACACCCGAAATATCCGTTGTGAGCTTCCGTCGAGTCAAGCAATGAGAGAGAAAAAGCTCTGCTCGGAGATTTTGGAAAGAAATATTCTATTTACTGTTCAGCAGAAAAATATAAAGATGCATAAAAAAATTGATCAATTTTGTTATTATTCATTAAATGATCAAAACTTAATATCAATGTTGAAATAAAAATATAAAATATAATTATTTATTTTTCTTGATATAATTTCAATTTGCTTTGATTTTACGAGATTTGATTCTTTTTTAATGGGCCTTATGAGAAAGCAAAACAGTTACGCTTCTCTTTAAGTAAACTTCACTTTTAAAAATATTTTCAAATAGACCAAAATGCCGAATTTCTTATCTCTCTTAAAAAAAGAGAAAATAATGTAGTTTATTTATTAACTTTGGAATAACTTTTCTAGCCTTATAAAATATTTCGATATAAAATGAACGGAAAATTCCGTATATTTCGCTTATAATTTCTATCAATGCTTTTTGTAGGAATGGAAAGTCTACCTCTCTATTTGGATTGATCAGGCATCTCGACATTGTTTCTTGATATATTTCCAAGCAATGTCGTAAAATAGATTAGGGTCTCACATTTCATCTAAATTCAATGTATATACCATTTTCAAATTTTTTAAATTTTCTTCATCTGTAACAAAATTTCAGAACTCCAGGTATCCAAAATCAGAGCTCCAAGCTTGCAGCCAAATTTATAACATCATCTTTAAATATTGTTTTCATAATTATTCTTAGCGTATTTATTCTCATTTTAACTCGCCAAAAAATCCTAAAATTTTGAAGATAATGATCTTATAGTGTTCATTTTAAAGTATCAAGCGACAATTTAGCTATCAAGCGACATTTTGCAAAAAGTATTTTCGCATCTCACTAATTCCTTTTTGAACTGATTTCGTCATTATTTTTATTTTCGACATGAAATATGTTTTAGGACATCAACAAACGAAAATGTTTTATACCACATATTTTGCATTTTTATTGTTTGCTGGTATTAACTTTACTTTTCCATAAAAATATTATAAGTTTACTAACAAAAGTAGCTAAATAAAGATAATAATTTTCTAAACTTTCACTTGTATATGCTTTAGACCAAAATGCATAAAAGATTATAAAAATGAAATTATTTGATTTAAATTTCTAAAAGAAATAAAAT
Source organism: Latrodectus hesperus (assembly GCA_037975125.1). Taxonomy (NCBI): domain Eukaryota; kingdom Metazoa; phylum Arthropoda; class Arachnida; order Araneae; family Theridiidae; genus Latrodectus; species Latrodectus hesperus. Next base: position 16,286,201 of record CM075860.1, on the reverse strand, counting down.
ATTTAAATACTTACATACATATATAAATATAAATTGTAATCACATTTTCTTTTTGTTAGTATATTAATATATTTAAAAAGATGTAAAATAAATTATTATGCAATTTTTATTCTATGTAAGAGATTGAATAAAAAATTATTCATGCTCTAAAGATAAAATGTGGAGAAATTTCTTCAAAAATGTGCATTTAGTAGTTCAAGAAATGTGATAAGAATACACTCGAGTATGTGTATTTTTATCACAATGATGTGATAGAATTCACATCCCTACCAATGCACCCCTTCATCGTAATTTCTCAGCTTCTTTTCTTGATAAATTCAATTTTTCGTTTTATTTAATTTATTGGGAAGTTTGAAAATGTTATACTTTACACTTGATTATGAAAAACTTTTTCCAGGGCTACTATTGTATAGCTCTCTATGGAGCTTCGAGTGCGGAGTTCTTGTGTTGTGGCAAACAGCAGCCGCGGCACATCTTCCTTGATATAAGCGACGAAAACAGTAATTAATCTGCTTTCCCCCAATAAATTTGGCAATTATTGAATTAAATTCTTCAACTGCATTGTTTGTGACATCAAACAACAAACTTTTAGCATTTTCTGCTAAAAAGTTCATGACCTCCATTAATTTAAAATAAATTTCGCTGTTTTTCAGTTTTGAAAATAAATCAGCAGAAATACTCTGGCGATTGCAAAAATAATCAGCGCACTTGTAAACTCTTGTAGAAGACATTTATGAGTGTTTCAAGACGAGTCTTTCGGACAGCACTTGATGGATTACTTCTCCCGTGGAGCAGCACACCCCATGTTGCCAGTCTAACTGGCACAAAACAATAACATTTCTTCCCCCGTTTCGAGGAACCATTTTCTACCGATCAAGTTTCCTTCTGGCAGTGGTGAGAGATTTCGGCTTTTTATGTCCGAAATTCATAAAATTTGAATGTAGCCAGGGCGGAAGTGTTGAACGGACAACCACATGTAGGTCCAAGATCTCCCCAGCCCCTACAAGGTCTTACAATTTGTATCCAAGGTTTCCCCCAACATCTGGAATTCCATATGCAAGTAATAATTGAATACAGAATTATAATTTAATATAGAGATTTCAAAAAATACTTGACTTTCCAAAAGTCTTATTTAAAGCTTTTTTTTAAATAAATCTTCCTGATTGTCATATCGATCCTTTACGTAATATCCACCGAACCATTAAATATCAGTAATATAAAATTCGGATGAAATTTATATCTACAGAGAGAGAAAATAAAAAAGGAGGATACAATTTTACAAATGTATTATATGTAATGCATGTCAAATTTTTAGTTTTTAGAATTCTTAAACTGCATGCCATGACTCACAAGATGCATTTTTTAAATGCTAGAATATATTTTGAAAGATTTAATTTTGGTGCATTGATGTCATGTTTGAATTAATAAAAGTGACATTTACGATACTCTGAGAATATCTATAACACATTTGTTCAAGAGTGTATCCCAATTTTCTACACTTTACAAGTTTCATAATAACTAATAAGTGGGATATTCTTACTAAAATTTTGAATTGTGTAAGGCCTATGAACATATTTATTACTGTCCCAAACATCATCGAAACATATGTATTCCGATTTAGAGAAGAATGCTTTTGCTTACCAAGAAATCGAACTTAGAAGAAATTACCTCAAAATCAAAAGAAATATATATATATACATACATACATGTATATACATACATATATACACACACTCACATCACACACACACACACACACACACACACACACATATATATATATATATATATATATATATATATATATATATATATATATATATATATATATATATATATATATATATATATATATATAATATTATTTATTTTTATATTTAATAATAAACAATTTTTATATTTTTCATGGATAAATAAATATTTCGTAGGTTTTGTTGAAATGTTCAAGTTAATTCTGCATCCAAAATCAGTAAGCAATAAACTTAGAATCAAATATAAAATTAAGAAAAACAACAAACTTTGAGAAGTTTTTATAAAATAAAGATAAAAAAATATGGAATTGAAGAATTTTGCAATAGCTATAGATATGTATTGCAATATCATATCATGTAGATATACTTCTTGAAAAATTGCATCAAAAATAGAAATAAAGAATTAAAAAAGTAATCATCAGAGCCCCTCGTATGTAGTAAAGGGGAAAGAAATGTCCCTTCTCGCGCCAATTTAGAAGCATATTTTTACAGAAAGATACCGGATACTAGGAACACCCGCAGCGTTTGCTGAGGGTGAGGGAAGGGAACACACAAATTATCTGATAGAACTGCGAAAAACCAAACTTCAAATTTTAGTGTGTGAGGAGGAGCTTGTTGACTAAAGCATGCAATTGATTGGATTGATTTTTCAAACAACCAAGTATTCATCCGCCATGTGGGCGTTGCTAATTTTTGCGAAAAATTTTAAGTTTTAAGCGGACAAATACAAAAATTCTATCGTAGATAAAGTAAAAAAAAATTTGTTGGGATTTATAAATAAATGTAGATATTACGTCTGTTTTTAAAATTTCTAAATTTTTTACCTTTTTTAAGTTATTAATGTTTTAAGCATATTATCAAATTACTGAGCCAATTTAAACATAGTTAAAATAATTTTAAAAATAAATTTCAAAACAAAATAAATTATTCTTTTTGTGCATTAGGAAAACCAACAAAAAGTGAAGGTCTAGCAATAATAGAACTTGAGAAATATTCATTTAAATTTCTCCATAGACTTAACATTAGCGCTCGTTTTCAATATGGCGCGGAAGGAGTCCCCTTAAGTTTATTACTTTAACATATGTAATCATATTTTCTAAAGGTAAAAAAAAAAAAAAAAAAAAAAAAAAAAAAAACTTTTGGTTTGTTAAATTCAATGTAATATTTTACTTAAAAAAAAACTAGACATTTGATGGTTTCATACATGCAAATTTTGTTTATCTTTTGCCGATGTAACAGCGACGGCGAAGATTTCAACGGGTCTTCTCTTGATGACTCATAACTCTTGCGCTCAGGCCTTGTATTCTAGGGGGTGTTGAAAAAACCCAGTTGATATTTTGGTCTCGTCAAATGAATTTATAATATTTATTATCATCAATTATTAAAGAATTTGCTTTTTTTCAATTTTGGTATCGATATCTAGCATTGCATTTAAATGGCCTGAAGCAAAAGGGTTAAACTCGTGTCGAGTCCATTTTTGATATGCCCCCTTAACAATCAAATTGACCCTCCCCTCTTGTGGGGCTTGGGCCTCACGTTAGGAAACACAGCTTTACACGAACTGTTAATGATAAAAAAATTCATATTTGCTATGCAAATCTTGTTTACTTAAATCATAAAATTTTTATATGAATAAATGTAGATTGAGAATTGGAGGTTTTGAACAATTTTGTTACGAAAAACATCATTTTCCTATCATTTTTACAGTTTATTACATTTAAAGTTAATAAAATGTATTAAAATTAAGATGATTTCAAACTAATGGTTCGTAAAGCAACATTAAAATCAAATAACTAAGTAATTTTTGTGGTATTTTTTGATACGAGGAAGCCGTATAAGCACCTATCAAAATAAGCAAAATTGTCAATTTATAATAAAAGGGTTTCCTGTATATTGAAATTGCAAAACAATTTTGGTTGATGAGTAATTTTATCTTACTTACGAAAGTCGTTCTTAAATTATGAAAAAACTAAATCATTTTGAACTAAAATACTGAATTCCCCAAGGAAAATATCATATTTAAATCTTAAATAGCGTTAAAAAAAACAGCGGGTAAGTAAACACATTGAAAGGTCAGAAAAATCAATCTTATTTTTTGAAGCCTAACTTTTCTAAAGAATAAAAATTTTATTTATTTCTTAAATTAAATTCTACATTAAATTTCCTTTAATTTCATTAGTAAATACTCGTAGTTAAGTAAAAATTCAAATATTCTATTAGCTCACAAAGTTAAAAAATCATTAAAATTCAAAAAAATCTCCATAAATTTACAATATATATATATATATATATATATATATATATATATATATATATATATATATATATATATATATATATATATATATATATATTCACTCATTATGTTTTAAAAAAACAATCAGGTGAAATGTTTAATAAAAAATTTTACATAAGCAATTACAAGAACATTAAATAATGCGTTACATGTTAACATTCCTATACTATAGACGTCAGTAATTTTAAATATAAAATTAAACTTACTTTAATTATTCGCTAAATTCCTTAATTGATTAATAAAACAAATTTTTATATTTCTATAAAAAATTATGAAAAAAATACAAGAACTTATGTCTGCACAGAAAAAAACATCAGATAAAAAGATTTATTGTTTACCTAAAGTATCAGTTGTAATTCACATTTCACGTATCTACAAGAACTTGCCGATTAAACTATACCCAAAGGGAGTAAAACGGGAAAACTTATTTCAGAAAATCAAGAATCCAGGAACAGCTCCAGATAAGTGGAAATATTTATCCGTCATGATCAATTCAATAAAAAAATTGAATTTTTTTATTTACTAGAATTTTAATTTCTTCTAAATTATTCACACTGGTGCGTCTAACAAAATTAAACTAACCTTACTGTCGTAGGATGCAATCATATCAGCTAATTTTTAAATTCACTTAAGAAAAGGATTCTTTTAAAAAAGCTTTCACTGTATAAGAATATCTTATAAACGATAAACATATTCAAAAAGAATAATAATTTAAAAACACTATATTATTTAATCACAATTTTAATAAATAAAAAAATATCAATAAAGTTATAATATAAACCTTTTTTAATCTTCAGTACATTATAAACCCTTACCTTGAAAAAGTAATTATATTTCACAAAAAATTGCGCAAAAGAAGAATTGCATTTTATGTTATTGGAAATTTGTGAATGGTAAAACAGCCCAAATTTATTTTCAAGACTTATCAGTAGATGGCAGCACCACTTAATTGTCAGAATGATGAAGTTTAATAAATCATTGGTTTTCATGTAAATTGCTAAAATATTTAATTAAATAGGAATATATATTTTTAAAGGATATTATTAAATTCATTTTCAATTAAAGGTAATAGTTTTTTATCATAATTATTAAAAATCATCATAATCATTAAAAATTAAATAATAATTCACAGAAAATAGTAATTAAAATTTAAAACATAAATGATTGTGATAAATTTTTATATATATAGCAAATCTGACAATTCAAATTTATGCATATTTTATGAAATATTATGTCATTCTATAAAATAATATAATCGCAATTAATTTCAACAATAGATGGCGGCATCGTGAAGCAGTCAGTAAGATGTTAATAAGGGCAATAACTTAATTGTAACTCAACTTATGAGTATTTTTCCTATTATTTTAAAAACGAATACAAAAAAATCGGGTAATTTAGTTAATTTTTTCTATCACATGCATTGATTTTTTGATATTTTATTAAAAATTTAGATTTTTTTATGGAGGTCTTATTAAATGGTTATAAAAATTTTAATATTACATTTATTTTAATCCCAATATTTAAAAAATCTTTAATATTTAATAAAAATTTTCTGATTAATATCATGTATATATTTACAGTTAAAACTATAACAAAATAGTAAGAATATAAATATTAAAATAGATATAAACATAAGTATTTTGAAATTAATGAACGTTAATAAAAAAAAATTGGAAATTAAAAAACAATTTATAAGGAGGATAAAGTCAAAATCGCTAATATTTTCAGGCTAACAAATATGATTTGTACTGTTTACTCTCTAGTATCCTAAATAGATATTTATACTTCCAATACCAGCGAGCTATTCATAAAAATTCATTCAAAATAGTGTCATTTTACTTCTTTTCTTGCCTACAGTATTCATAATAAATTTCAGCTATTAAGTAAACGCTAATAGACTATATTTTTCAGATAAATGAAATAATTAAATTCAAATTACGTACAATAAGTTGTAACAATGAATTTAATATGCAGTAAATGTATCAGATTAAATAATATCGTTAGGGGGAATAATAGGTGAAAATGAAATCGCAAATAAATGTACCCTATTAACGATAAGTAAATTAGTAATTATACATAATATTATATAATATATAATTTTTTATTCCCATATATATATATATATATATATATATATATATATATATATATATATATATATATATATATATATATATATATATATATATATATATATATATATATATAAAATTATTTTATTATTATTATTAAATCTTTCAAGATTAAAATACCTTACGAATTTCAGTCGGAATTTCTCAAGAGAAAAACACATATATTTATAATAACATACTTTTCATCAATTCCAATACTAAATTTAGGTCCATTCAAGTGTTAATAATTTTATCTTCATATTTCAATGACCAAAATTTGGTATTGGAATAGATATAAAGTATGAATTATTTTAACAATGCAAAAAAAAATGCAGTGCTCATTAAATAATGTTACAAAATAGGGAAGCCTTGAGCATTATTGATTATGTATCTGACCACTTCAAAGAAAAAATATAAGATTATTCCGATAAAATTTAAAATATATATAAAGTTTAATATTATTAATTATTTAATATGCGTATTAAATAACTTAACAATTGAACACTGTTGTAAGTTTTTTAAATATCCGCAGCGCATCGGCCCAATAAATTATCGCACATTCTTAAAAAAAATAATAAATCGCATTAAAATTCAAAAAAACATAATTTCCTAAGCAACAGCGATTTTCTAAGCAATATGTGGATATTTGATGGGTAAAACATGCTTCCACTGGATCTTGAAACCTGTTTTATCAGTGAAGTTTTCTTTTATTCTTTTTAAATTAACATTTTGTACCATTAATTTTTAATACATTCCATTTTAATTCAACGAAAATGTCGATACTGATGATAAATCAAAAGTAAAGACAATTTCCAATTTTTTTTATCCTACTTTCTTATATAATTAGAATTTAGCTATGAGAAAGGATGCCCTTCATATCTTCACGTGTACGAGTCAAGGACTAAGTTTCAAATGGATATGTTAAAATTAATCTTATCCGACTTTTAAATAGTAAAACCTTAGTCTTTTTTATTTATTTATTTATTTTCATTGCGTTTGATGTCATATTTATGTGTTCCATTAGGGGGTCTACTACCTGGTGTGTCTTTTTTTCATTACGTTTGATGTCATATTTATGCGTTCTATTATGGGGTCTACTAGCTGGTATGGTTCTTTTTTGTTTTTATGTTGTAATGTAGTTCATATTGTTAATTTCAGAACTCAAGTAAGTGAAGCAATCGAAGATTATAAACTTAGTACGCAATTTCCAAATAGGTATTTTTGAGAAGCCTGTTTCAGTGCAGATATGTATTTAGTTTTCTTTTTGTCAATTCCTAAGCCCATCTAAAAAGCCTATTCTCTTCAGAAATAAAAGCACGTGTCAACGCTGTAGATGTTCCATCAATAATAGATATGTTGTTTGGCCACTTATACTGATTTGCTGAAAATATTTCCACTGGTATTGATATTTGAATCTCGTATTACTTTTACCAATGTTAGATTGAATAATAAGCATGCCAATGCATACCCTTGTGTGTTCAAAACATTGTTTTTATATTGTTTAAATTAACAAGAAAAGTATTACTAATTTTATTTAACAACAGATTTTATTTTACCGTGTGAATAATGTAGTTCCAACATTGTTTTCGATCCGAAAGCGTATTGAATTTTTATTGCATCAATTTTTTTCTTTATCAGACCAACCAAAATACACAAGTTTTTGATTAAGAGTATTTCAATAATTCGTTCTGATTTCATTTCAAACTAATAAATTGGAAATGCGGTGATGGATTCATTTCATTTCATTCTTTTCAACTGTCCGTTTTTTCGATGTTGAAGAAATTCGAAAGCGTACTAGTGCACACATTTTTTAGAACGATTGTATTTGCCTCCTGTAACACTTTCTTTAATTCAAATATCTGAAATTTCCAGTTGCAAAAGCAAAGTTAGCTTACAGTGAAAACATATAAACGTTTTCTTAGAATGCAACTCTTGCTTTTTAAGAAGAAGGATTATAAACTGGAGTCTAAGTCGCTACAAACATTTTCATCAAGGATATTACCTTACGAGTAGAGTATACAGCATCTCTTATTTGCAAAATAAAATTAGGAAGTTCCTTATTAATTTCACTGACTGCTTTCTTTCTTCTCCTCATCGGCTTATTGTATATATTGGAAATGTAATCAAAAATATATAACGAGATCGAAATTCCTTCTGACTTCGATAACGAGCTCTGCAAGCTAATGCTTTTGCTCTATTAAAGACAATGAGATTTTTCACAAGGTTGGATATTTCAAAATATCTCCCACTGCTTCTTTTGTTTCTTATAGATGATTTGACACATTCATTATTCCACCTAAGTTACCTGTGAATAGTAACTGTAATTGTGTAGAGGAACCTGTGAATTGTAGAGGAATACTTGGGAATCGCTGCATTACCTGCACTCATGATTGTTTTCGTTACCTTATGAACCGCTTCATCAATAATTTCGATCAAAACCATTTCATCTTCAATAGTCAAATGAATAAATGGTGTCCAATATTCTCGACTATAGTCGAAAGTAAGTAGATAATATCACAAATTGCAGTCTATGCTACGGGAGATAATGGAGTAAAATAATCTCTGTTGAGCAGGCCCACCAATAAATTTAACAATGCTATAATAGAGAGCAAAATTGACGAGATCAAACGAATGAAATGTTCTTGTGCATAGGTTGAAGTAAGTTGTTTTGATGATATTTGACAGAAAAATACAGTTATCAGAAATAAACGACCGAAAGAATTCATACCATCACTTCTCCACGGAGGATTATAGCCGTTAAAGTCATCTAGTTACAAAATGGAGCAATCAGGTGATAAACAAATGCATAAAGTTCCCCTTGACGTTATGTGGCGGTAAATACAAACTATTAATTAAAATCAAACATGTTGAGTGATTTTTTCAGCTACAGCCTATAAAATGGATGGAATGTGCTGGGAAATATATATGACGTAAATATTGAAAACTTTCAGCCACTGTATCATCATTACCACAGTCTTTTCTAAAGAAATTTTACCAATGCGTGGAGATGTTATTGATAGACTTTAGAAAGGTTTCCTGAAGTGCAATTCAAGTTAGATTAAGAGCTGATATTATAGACTTGATATCATCAAGATGAGAACCCAAACCATAACAAAATTACAAGAAAAGTTCCTTTTTCGTACCTGAAAGGGGAATCTGTTTTGTCAATTTTTCCAACAATAATATGTCATCCAAGTGATCCAATGAGACTGCATCAGTTATCTCGATATTAGCTGCTTGAATTAAGTGTAAAGTTAGCAACATTCAGCAATAACTTGAACGTCAAAGATGCTCTTAATTTCAACAAATATTACAAACATTCCCATTTGAATGAGAAAGTGGGATACATTTTCAAATGAATTCTCCTTTCTTTTAGTTATAAATAATTTAAAACTTTTATTTGTTGATAATTGATATCATAGAAAAAATGAAAAGATTGTTCTCCATTTAAAGGTATAAAGTTTCAGGACTTGACCGCATCCCCCACAATCGAGTCCAGCATGGGGATGTTGACCAGCTGCACCAGAGTTATTCGGATCTTCCCTGACATATCCTTACACATGTAGTACTCACAGTACATTCCTAAGAGGGTTTCCACTCTTGACAAGTCATCCAGAAAATATACCAATCGTTTGATCAATAAATCCAATTAATATACTGACTTCCCATTTACTTAGAGTAAAGGCCATGGTAGTATATTTGTTTCTAGGGGCCTCAATTACTTCTATCCTCCTTTCCAAGGACGCGGGTCTTTACGTATTGCCAACATGGGGATGATTCAGTTTCTAAAAGAAGTTAATAACAACAATGCAGTCATAGCTACTGAAGAAGAACCCTCAATCTCTAGCAATCACAACGAAGGAGAAGAGTTAGAAAAGGAGGAAAAAGACAGGATAAAGATCACTGAGCTACCTCGGGATTGTGACATCCATGTTTACTTAAAGAAAGTAAACTCCTTGGGGGTATCCCTCGGGGGTGTATGTACAAGAGTTTTCCAGGTTTCCTCTCGTGTGGCGTGTGTATATTCACTACTATCTATGAAAACAATTTACGCAGTGGTTATTAAATGGCCTCCAACTGCTTTCGCCTAAAGCTGTTCACAATAGCGTGTCAAAATTATAAGGCCGATGAAATAACTTTTGCTTTTTCTTCCCAAGTATATACAGCACAGTAATCAAATCTCTTGTTCGGATTAGTAAGCGTGATAAATTCCATGAATGAATTGATATTTAAAAAATTTAATTCGGGATTCTGAACTTAACCTTCTGATTGAGGGACATTACCAACATATCGGATATTTAGGATTATCTTTATGTTGCCAAAGTTAGATCTAGTCATATTTTTAGACAATTTTCAAATAAATTTGATAAAATTGTGAATATTTATTTAACTATTTAAAATTTGAGCTAAAATTTCTAGCAGTAAAATTTAATGAAGTCTACCATGCCGAACTGGTAAATATAATACTGTTGAAAATATCTAAATTTAAGGCTTCTGTCCAATAAACATTGTCTTCGAAAGTAATGAAGAAAGAATTGAACATATTATACTTGACGAGATATATTAAATTCGTTACTTTGTAGTAAAATTAAAATCAACTTTAAAAATGATGGGATTTAAAAATTGACCTTTTGTTTCATAATTATTGGTTTTAACGTAAAACGTTTTTAAAGATTGTGTCTTCATATATTTGGTGCAATGAACTGTTAAATTATTTATAGTTATCTCAAAGTATATCAGCCATAAAAGATATTTTAATCACTGATCTCTTAAAAGTTGAAAATCTATCAAATATTACAATGAATGATGATAATTGTGGAGCTTTAGATTTGTCGAAAAAACGTTCTGATAAAAACAACGAAACTAGAGCTTTTGCCTGCGAACAAGCACCTGCTGTTGGATCAGCCGAAAATCTCGAACTTACCCCTGTTGGTGGGTTAGATTTGTCCAAGAAACGTTGTGACAAAAACAATGAAACTAGAGTTTCGGGCGAAAGAAAACAAACACCTACTGTTGGATCAGTCGAGGGTCTTGCACCTACCACTTCTGGTGATTTTGAATCGGAACCATCTACTAGTCATAAAGTTCAAAGTAATGTCGAATTCAGTGACCAACAGAGTAATTTAAATTTAGAACAGAGTGAAGGCATCTTACAAGAATTTACTGATGATCCATCAAAATGTTCGATTTGCAAAGATCTTGACCCAAACGTCGCCGCACGATTCCATAATGAAGCAATTATCCATGGTTCTAAAAATCATAAATGCGAAATCTGCAAGAAGATGTTTCATTGCAAATTTTACTTGAGTGAACATAAAGTCAAAGATCATGAACAGAAGTTTTATGAACGTTGTGATTGCAGCTTTACTCATGATTTTTAGATGTGCAGATCATTGTAAGCATGAAAAAACTATATTTGCGTAATCCTGCGTCTAAAATACTGGAAAGAAAATGTTTTTTACCACCATTAATGTTCCCATGAAATATAAGCTTAATCACAGGTGACAAGAGCTCGAAATAGGCCATCAAATATGTCCTAATGTATGTATGTAAAATCGCTTTTTATGATTGAAGTTTACTTTTCTTTTTATGTAATTTACAGAATTTTTCCTAACTTCCTCAATTTTTCAGGAAATTCGGAAATGTATAAAACTATTTATATTTTATGATAATTATTTTTAGATTGTTTAAATATGTGACTTAATTTTATTCTATATTTAAAATTCTCTTTATGCATATTCAATAAACTTTTTCTTATATAGAAGTTTTCGGAGTTTTACTTGAACTTTCAATTTGAATTTTATTTTGTTATATACTGCCCACGTGTAATTTTAAATTGAAAGAAATGAAAAAATTGCGTTTTAAAAAAATATCGAATGATAATGAGTAACAATGTATTGCACTTCTGACAAAGGAATAATAGAATGCGTATTCATAATTGAATTTGAAAATTTATTAAATTTTTTTAGTTGATCAATTTTTATCTTTTGATTTTCAGATTACGATCTCAGATTTCCTTCGTGATATCTCAGAATGCAGATTTCTGATGAGTTTTTCATTTCTTCTTTTGAGACTGATTTTATAGCAAAATTTTTGTTTTGTAAATAATTATAGCTAAATTTATAAATGTAAGAAATGCATCTAGAGAAGTTTTAGCAACCGTTAGAATTATATTTTCGTTTTTTAACTTATTTTTGCTAACTAAATAAAATAAATGACTTATCCTCACAATTAAATACGTTTTTTATCTTCATTTAGTTTTGTTTTATACGAAAAAAATTTGTTTTATCTTATGCATGAATAAAAAATACAATCAATTTAAAAGCAATAAAATGTTTGTATCATAAATATAAATTATGGTGTATTTATGCCCTAAAATATACAACGCAATTCTAACCAAAGTGTTTTTAAATAATTCTTCATTGGCCTGACAGCCCAGGGTGGGCCTTTGCCTTCCTCAGAAGTGCATACCAGGACACCCTATTTATGGACAAGGTCATCCAGTTTGTCACTTTTAGTGTTTTTGGGTCGTTTTCAAGGCAGTCACGCCATCGGAGTTTCGGTCATCCTCTTCTTCTGGTGCCAATGGGGCGAGCCAAGAAAATTTTTTTTTGTCACCCGATTGTCGTTCATCCGGCTCAAATGTCCTGTCCATTTTAATCTCTGTATTGAGATAAATTTAACAATATCTGGTTCTTTATATAGTTTATAGAGCTCAGAATTAGTTCTTCTTTGCCATGTATTCTTACATTTGATTCCACCAAATATGTTTCTTAAAGTTTTTTTTTCGAAAATGGAGATGGTTTCTGTGTCCTTCTCAGTCAATGTCCACGTTTCAGATGAATAAGTGAAAATAGGCCGAATCAAGCATTTGTATATCAAAATTTTTGTTTTTCGACTGACGAAAGTAAATTTTAGGTATTTCTTAAGCCGAAAAAGCATCGGTTAGCAGCTGTAACCCTGCTGAGGATCTCAGGTGCGATGTCGTTTGTTTTAAATAATTACAAACTTTAAATTCCTCATATAGCTTTTTTAGTAAATATTTCCTTGCTGCATAGAGAAAAGACAGTGTTTTTGATTTAGTGGTCAATTAAGAATATTACTCTTCATTTACATGTATTGGAGTATAATGTAATATTCTCCCTTAAAATAATCAAGAATATTCAATAATTTCAATATATTAATTCAAAAATAAGAGAAAGTTCAAATAAAGAAAATTTGAGTGAAAAATGTCTTGCATATAAGAATTTAATGACTTTTTGCATTTAGGTTTTGATAAGGAAGTATCACAAAATGACATCATGAATATGAGATTTTCACAAAATAATGATCATATAATTGAATGAGTGACTAAATAATAAATGAATCATAGTAAATCAGAAAAAAATGATCACACATATAATTGAAATAAGATTAAAGATTTAAGAAATAGCATGCACTTTTTGACTTAAGTTACGAAGTTTATTAATTTTAGATTTCTGTCAAAATAGTCAGCAATGAAAACACTAATTTTAAGAATGAAATTTTAGAGTGGACCCCTTAATATATTTGATAACAAGAAAATAAAATTATCAAATTTGCTTATGGGACTAGAAACCTAGAAAACTTTCATAAAAAATGTAAATAAAAATGTATAAAATGAACACTTGATCATGGACATATTTTTGAACTGTTGATAATGAATTAGCAGTTGGTAATGATTATAAAAATACTTTTGTTTGTGAACAAGGAAACTACACTGCTATTCGCAAAAAATCTAAAGGAGACTAAGAATATCATTTTTCTAAGCGCCAGGCTGACAGCCTTTTAGCATATGACATTCGGTGCAACAATTCGTGGGTTCGATTCCGATATTGGGTAGTTGCTTATAGTAGTTTGGAATCCACTTTAAACTGTTGGTCTTGATCAAAACTAATACAAAAATGATGATTAAGCAACAAAAAGTTCAATAATTTTCTGATCATCTAATCCCCATTTCAGATACTAGCTATAAATCAAAATGCATGGAATTCTAACTATCAAAATTATTTTCAATGTTCAGAATTCATTACATTGGAAATATTTATATGGGAAATATTTGCTTTTAACTACTTGATAGGTCAAGAACTTAAAGAAAAGTTTAAACATTATGACTTAAAATATTTATTATAAACGAAAAAAAATTTATTGAAAGTCAGTGAACCAAGCACACAAAGTTTTCGTAAACCGTGGCTGTTTGGAAGAAATTTAAGGTTCTAGGGAAAATAGCCATTTCGAAAACAACAATGTTTATTAACTTAGCTTTATTCACACGAAGCTATTTTACAACATGAAATGGTCTAAAAGAAATCGAATGAAGCTTGGAAAACTAGAGCATTCTCTTGAGTCCCATTTTTTTTTTCATTCGCGTTCCAATGCATTTGCAGTCACAGCTATATTAGGAAATTCGAAAATGCATTTGTTGCATTTGCAGACCTGCCAACTTTTACGCATCATGCGTAAATTTTACGCAAGATCCACAGGTTTTACGCTTTTACTGATAGCAGGAATTATTTTACGCGTTTCGGTTCTTCTGGGCAAAGTTTAGAAAGGAAAATTTTTTTTATATCTTAGCTCATAATAGTGATCTTTTCTCGTTAGGCATGATGAGAAGCAGAAATTAGCACCACATTCAATCCATCTGTGGGAAGAGAGAAATAACTTCCCGGACTGTATGGTTGCAGAGGCTCTGAAAATGCACATGTTAAACTCTTTTTCTATCGGAAGGGGGGGGGGAGGAAACCTCCAGGTTGAAAAACTATAGATGGGGAAAACAAATGGTAGAGGTATAATTTTTTTCTTTAGCCACACGGATCAAAACTGAAAAGTTTTACTGAAATACTTTTCTAAAAGTTGGCAGGTATGCATTTGGCAAAAACAATTTGAAAAATTGAAAAAAAGTTAAATATTGTAACTTATTTAAAAAATTATGAAAATGTAAAAAAGATCGGGAAATTCAATGCTGTACATATTTCTTCTCTATCCACAAGCATAAGTATGAATAACAGCTTAAAAGGAGAGTAAGAACCACATCTGTGTAATCTCGGTTACAGATTTTAGATATAATTGTTCTTTTGCGCTGGACGTGATGGAAAAGATAACTCGTAGTATATGAGAAAACCTTGAGTCTGCTCTTTTTAGACCCAAAGATTTCTCTTCGTTTATGCGTCTAACCTATTATTATTATTTGCGAAAACTACCATGGTTACCTCTGAAACAATAAAGATATAAAGCAAGAGAATATGCATCAGTGATGCTTGAACTGGAAGAATCCGTGATTCAAAATATAGATATGGCAAAAAATAGAAAATTTTATGATTTATCAAAAAATTGCTTTTTTTAATATTTAAAAATTGAATTCTTATAACAGCATGTGCAGTAGGGATTTATACGTGATTTATTTGAACCCATTTCTGAACACTTGGTTGTAAGAAACACACGAACAACTATAAAAAATGAACTGTGAAAAACAGTTGAAGCTACATCAGATTTTTGCAATTTGTAAGAGGATGAACCATTTTAATTTTTGGCCTTTATCAAGGCAAATGCTCAAGCCAAATTAGTCAAGATAATCTGAACACTTTATAGACCAGAAAACAAACGAACGAGCAAACAAAAAATTTGGTTTGTCGAAGATGAGATAGAGTACTAAATATATATACAAGAATTATTCTCTTCTGTGTAATTAGAAATTATTGAAGATAGAGCAAGAGGCATGTTATGCATGGACGGTGTAACGTGGATTTCTACCACTTAGGGCGGAACCATAAATTTGCTGCAATTAAAAAATATTAGAAATTTGTTGCTGATTCTTTTGCAATTAAATAAAAAAAATTCGTTAATATTATATTTTTTTAATCATAATTTGTATGTCTTTACAGTTAATTTGAGAAAATATCAAGTTAGAGCATGTTTAAACTAAACCTTGCAAATTAAACCAGTTTTTCAATTCATCAAGAATTATGTACATATAATAACTTAGATCACATAATCGAAATATGTACATTACGTTACAAATGCTATCATATAGTTCGAATAAAATACTGATATTAATAAATATTAACAGCATAAATACTAATTGTAACTAATTTGAAAGTTAAAATATATGCCTCTAAAAATTAGTGTTAAATATTTCAATTGAATAATTTTTATTACATCACTATAGAAAGTTTTTTCTTTCTTTAAATTAACATATATTAATTTTGTTCGCCATTGCCTGACCGTATTTTTTATTTATTTATTTTTTTATTTGCTGTTTTAACAAGTAACATTTTTATCAAATAAAAACGACAGCATCTTTTAATAAATTTTAATAACCCGTTATAATTTGTTCTTTTAGAAGGATTATTTTTATTTAGACTTCGATTATATAAAAAATTTAGAACTTATTTTATTTGTATTCACTCGTTTATATGTTTTTATATTTCTTTAGATATTATGTAACAATTTTAACTGTTTAGTTAAACAATTTAATTCTATTATAATTAAAGGTTTGGGTTAATGATTATTTATTAATGTCACATATGAAACAAAGAGGCGCTGTGTTAAAACTAAAAGTTTGAATTATTAATAAAAATAATTACGAAATATGCAACTCAAATCCCTTAGAAACAGTGAGATTTAAAAAAATTCTCAGATTGGAAATGCACGATCATGACAACATTTTCAAAAATTCAGCTGAATTGACAGCTAAATGATTCCGAAATAAATGACTGCTCTTTTAAAAGGGACATTTTCCATAATAAATAAATGGATCGGTTCAACAGTTCATAAGTACCCCTTGGTAATTTAATTTTTATATTCGAATTAATTTTAGCATTTTTTTATCTTATAAAATATCTAGAAACAAAACTCGCCATTAAAAAAGTACGTTTCAACGTATGAGAAAATTATGTCGACCTTTATTGAATTTAAGAAGAATGCCTTTTTATGGTTGGTTCTAGACACATGAGCAAATTATCAAAAAGGTTAGTTCATAAAATTTAATAACTAAACTTTTCCTAAACTTTTACTATTTATTCATTTACTATATGGGGTAATAGTTTCGACAACGTAATATCTATCTACTACAAAAATAGCTCCCACCAAGTAGTCAGGATTGTGGCAGTTGCTATGGAGTAACAAGAATTTTTCATTTTAAATATATGTTAAGAGTATTGTAAAATGATGGTATTTGATATGCCTTATGTTATTTTTAGTTAGACAATATATATATATATATATATATATATATATATATATATATATATATATATATATATACTTGTTACAACTTCTTGACTTACTTATGGATGGAGTTTTCAATGTAAACAAAAACTAACCTCAGTTGGCAGGAAGCCATCTGAAATACTTCCGGTTTTCTCTTTTCCCATTGAAAATCAATGCAATCGCAAAAATATTTATTTAAATATTTTCAGGTATTTATTTCTGTTTTCGAAAATGTTTTTATTTTATCCATTAAAATCATAATTTTTAATAAGAGTACAATCAGTGGTGATCCCGTAAATTTTTAAAAAAAATTTTAATTTTTACTTAAATAATCCTGATGGATTACCAGATTTCTCGGTGGTATGATTCTATATTGTTGATGATCGGTAACAATGATTCTATATTGTTGATGAATGATATATTGTAACCCACATTCTAACTCTTGCTATTATTTATCTCAATTGTTAATCATTTTCTTCTACTAATTTTTAATTTTCTGCATTTATTCCAAAATTTCAGGAAATATATTTTGCGCGCGAAGGAACTATAAATCATTTCAAATATTATGCAAGGTATTATTTATGCTTTCATTTATAGTATTATAAATTTTATTAAAATTTTCTTTCTCATGCTAGAATATGTGAATTGGTATCAATAATGAGTAGAACAAATTTGTTATGATGTGTTTATTTACTTGTAGTTTATTAATATTTTTAACAAATCTTGGTTTTTATTGCAATTAAAATTTAAGTCTTATTTTTAAGAATTGATTATATATATATATATATATATATATATATATATATATATATATATATATATATATATATATATATATATATATATATATATATATATATATTGAATTGTAAATCGGGTTCCATTGGAAATTTGAACGTCTTCACTTGCGAAAATTAATTTGTTCCAGCTCACATGTTGCAACCAAATGCTACGTAACAACTACTACCTTTATTTGCTTTCTGCTTTTCAAAAAATTTTATAGAATAATTACTTTTAAATGAATATTTCTCAAAATCAATGGAAACTACAGAAAACAAGCACAATGGTTTAAGACAATAATGGAATGAATAATAAGCAGGAAGTTTCGTGCTGGAAGTTTTCTAGATCTCCACGGTAGTAGCGCCCTCTATTCTACACTTTACAGAAACTTCCATCCATAAAGAAATTTTCTTCATCAAGAAAAAATAAAACAGGCAAGTCTGGCTCACCCCTCCGGCCCATCCCTGGTTCATCAGGAGACCCCTGGGGGTGCGTTAGATTTCGAAGGTGACAGACATGATCAAACTGACGCCTCAAGACTTTTAAGTGAGCACCTGAGATGCATGAAATTTGAATCTGGGCGCAAGGTCTTTTCTTTGTGCCCAAAATGCAATCTGAAGCCGGCTTCCATCAATTACATCCCAGATTGCCTGGGATTTGCTTTGGCGGATGTTTACGCGTGTCCGCTTTTGATGCTCGATTTCATTAGGGTTCACGGTGTCATGGATCTGATCTAGCTGCCGCTAGGCCTTTGAAGGATTGGAAACAACAACACAACTTCTTGAAAAAATTTTAATTTGAATAACACTAATAAATACATCGTTTCACGTTTTAGAGAATTTTTTAAAGTTTGAACAATATTAGAAAATAATTTTATTTATTGTTCTTCAGAAAATTTATTTTTTCCATGAACATGTATAATATATGTGGGTATGTTTGTTGTTTGTAGATGACTCTTGTTAAAATTTGTCTTCATTTGCAAAAATCGATTGTTGAGGAACAAATAAATCTGAAAATTTATTATTATATAAAATGTCAAATTCACCGAAATAGCATCAAGTTTTATTTTTGTATTTAAAACTCTTCAAAAAATAATAAACAACAGTTTAAGACTATGCGAACTCTTAGAAAGCAAATTAAGAATTGCTTCCTTATAATCTACTTAAGGACAGTATTTTCATTTAAATTTAAAAAATAGAGTATATATTTAATATAATCAACCTCTTTTTTCTTATAAGAAATTAGTAAACATTTCAAATTGTACTTGTTTTCCGGTATGTATTTGGATAAAAATGTATTTAAGCACATAAAGAATTTCTTTTAAAATATCAACAATAAAATGTCAGATGAAACATGATATTACAATGTTATATTACTGGATTTAATATAGATCTTTCTTCAGGTAAAATATACATATGGTTTATATATATATATATATATATATATATATATATATATATATATATATATATATATATATATATATATATATATATATATATATATATGTCATTAATAATTGATTTAATTGATAAAGCAAGTGTGTTAGACGTTAAATCTGGAAAAAAAAAGCCTGATAAATAATACGATTAAGTGGGCAGAGAAGAAACCTTGGATACCTGCTGGCAAGGGAAAAGAAATTGTATTTAGTTGGATACCAAGCCACATGGGTTTTGAAGGAAATGAGAGAGCAGATGCAGCTGCAAAGGCTGCACAAGATCCTACATTACCATCGGTTCCGCTCTCAGATGTGAGAAAGGTTATAAAAAGTTTCATATCATGGAACTTGCAGGTATATGGAACTTGCAGATTGTTAACAAATTACATACCATTTTTTCATCCCTCACCTCATTATCAGTTTTACCGTTACGAAGTGCAGATGTTAGATTGACTCGCCTTCGTATCGGACACAAACGTTTCACACACAGATATTTGTTTTTGAATGAATTAAATCCTTGGTGTGAAACGTGTGATGAATCATTTACTGTTTATCATATTTTAATATCATGTCCAGATTTTAACCAACAACGTTTACACTTTTTTAAAACTGATTTTATAATTTTATTTGATATAATAGGGGATCCACCCCATAAAAAACCTATTCGCTTTTTTGAGGGCAATAGGTTTCATACATTATATTTAATCTGTATTTTAGATTTTAAAAAATTATACGAATAATTGTTATTTTTCTTTTCTATATTTTATAATTAGATTTTAAAATAATATATACACTTATTTTTGTTTTTTAATATTTTAATGTTGCTTGGGTTTTTGAAAATAATTAAATAAATAATTAAAATAAAATAAAGTTACAAAAAACTTACTCTTGGCGCAGCATGTCCAATTTCGGACCTTGCGCCATAAAATCCAACAAACCAACCATCACTGTTATGGGTATTCCGTTGTATAAGTGTTGAAGAGAGGAACCACTGATTCCAGCAGCAACAGTAAACGAAATTAAAATGACTACCAATTAAAACGTAGAACAATTAGCAAAGGAAGTTCTGGAAAGTTCTCGAAGTGAAACTAAAAAAGCTATTGCCACTAAAAAAAAGCACATATATAGCGTAAAAATTATTTAAAACACGAGAAAAATGGAATCTGGCAACGAAAAAATAATAATAGTAACAAAAACTAGATTTGGCAACACTACAATAAAAACAAAAGCTGAAATCCGTAACACTACAACAAAAACAACGGTTTCCAGATCTGGTGAAAAATCAGTGTATGGGGATAATGAACTTGTTCCTTCTAAGCATTTAAATTCGCGAAATAAAATACTAAAATGGAAATATCCTTGTTCTTGTAAATAGTGTACTTTAGTGGTAGGCTAGTATTTAAATAAAGTATTTTCAAGGTAAAGAACGTCTTTTTCACGAGTCCTAACATATGGCGTCCGTCTGACACGACAAGAATCGAAAGTAAGAGTACATTTTGGATTCAAATTTTGGGTACTTTTCCATTTCGCCGGCACAAATCTCGCCAAGTGAAAATTAAGTCGCCAATTGGCGACAACATACAGTATATACATAAAAAATTTTAAATAATATTGTTTTACACAAAAATTTTTAAAATTTATTTAATTGTTGTTCTCGTGTTCACGCTATGCGTGGAATGATGGGTGCCAGAGCCTCAATTTATTTGCATATTATATTAGATTACAATTTATCGGGTGATGCATATTTCAAAATCTTATTATACTTTTTTTTAAATATTTTTATGTGAATTTGTTACGATTATTATTTTTTAAGATATATTTTTAAAATCTGATTTTTTCTAGACAGATTTTATGAAATTATTAAATTTGTATATATAGCAACATAGCATAAAATTATGAAATGGAAAAAAAAAGAGTCGAAATAAAGTCGTTGACAGTAAAAGGCAGTCACATGTTTTGGAAACGTATCAGTAAAAGGTTATCAGCGGAGATATTCCCTCTAGCGCCGATTGTGTCATTTTTAGCGACTTATCGCCTGCGCCGGCGAAATAGAAAAGTACCAAATTTTGTATTAACAATACAATTTGAGTTTTAGGCATAAATATTTCTAATTTTTAAGTTTGTTAAATACTTTATGATGAATGCTTTGAAATTACAACATAAAACTTTGCATATGACATTTACGAACACTGTTAAGACTATCAATGAAGAAATTTCTAAAATGAAAGTTGAGGTTTCCAAGATTCGTGAATTACATTTATTGTCATCTGATAAGTTTAAACGCTTGGAAGAAACTCAAAATGCAATTTCTGAATTATTAATTGGTGATGGCGACGAACTACAAGAGAAAGAATACGTTAAGGATTTTGACGAAGCTGAAAGTTACAGAAAACAGTACTTTTCTCTCAAATTAAAGATAGAAAATTTTGAAAATTCTAATGACAAAATAAGCCAGTCACCATGTAATCGTAAGTACCGATTACCAAAATTAGAAATTCAGAAATTTAATGGAGATACTAAAGCTTTTTTGGGATTCTGGAGCCAATTTTCGAGAATTCATGCGGATGAAGAGATGCCTGCTGAAGATAAGTTTCAATACTTAATTCAGGCAATTATACTCCTAGATCTAGAGCTGACAGTTTAATTGAAAGTTTTCCACCTACAGCTCTAAATTATCCCAAAGCGATTGAGTCATTGAAGGAAATATTTGGCAAAGAAGATTTATTAGTACAAGTATATGTTCGTGAATTACTTAAAATGTGGTGATGAAAAATGCTATAAGTGGTAGAAAATGTACAGATTTGACTACCTTGTATGACCAACTAGAATCACATTTAAGAGCTTTCCTTAGGAAAAATCTAAAGAAAAGTTTGCAGACTTTTTATGTCCTTTGATCGAATCTTGTCTTCGGGAAGATGTTTTGAGAGCTTGGGAAAGATACAGGGTTTCAAGTATTTCAAACGACATCGATGAAGTTGCTGAATGCAGTCAAAGATCCCTAGAGAAGCTCATGAAGTTTTTAAGGCAGGAGATTAATGGTGAGGAAATAATCAATTTAGCTTGGTCAAATTTCGGAACGCAAATTAAAGTTAAGAAGGAAAACGATACTTTTAAGACTAGTATACCCTCTGCTTTGGCCTTAAATGCACCTATGAAGGAAAGAACTAAGTGTGTATTTTGTGAAAAGCATCACCCAAGTCTATATTGCGGAAAAGCTACTATCATGTCACAAGAACAAAAAAGAGCAGCTGTCATAAAAAAGGAAGTTTGCTTAGTTTGCTTAAAGGATGTATATATGGCTCAAAGATGTCACAGCAATGTGCGCTGTGTTATCTGCAAAAAAAGGCATTATGTAATACCAGAATTGCCCAAAACAAATAGGTCAAATGATGCTGAAATTCCTACACGTCTGTCGGAAGTGAACGCAGCAGCACTATTTTCAAAGCCTTCTTCACAAAATGTCATTCATTTGAAGACACTTATGGTAAGACTTCAAAACAAAGGAAGAATCCAATATGTTCGTGCTCTACTAGACGATGGTTCCCACCGATACTCACAGAAAGGGAATTAGCCCAAGGACTTCAACTTTCACCTTCAGGAAAAGAAGTTTTGTTCCTGGGACTTTTCTGAGGAAGACAAAATCCAGAAGTAATACATACTCGCTATTGTGTTGAAATTGGAAGTATTAATGGAAAAGCTTCATGTCGAGGACTAGTATTAGAGATCAGCCTAAAATATGCATCACCCTTCCTAGAGAAAGAGACAAAATTTTGCTGGCAGAGCTTGAAAGTCATGGGATTTTCTTAATAGATATTGGCGAAGATACTCCTCCTATTAAGATGTTATTAGGAGCAGATGCATTTAAAAAAGTTCTAACAGGAAGAATAGAAGTTCTTACGTCTGGTATATGACCCATTGAAAAATTTTCGGTTGGAGTATTCTAGGATGTGCTAAGAAAGCTTCTACAGTAGTCATGGTCTCCGTTTGTTTGCAGAACTTCCAAATTCCAAAGATATGGGAATTAGATGTTCTAGGAATCATTGATCCCATAGAGAAGAAGAAACCATGGAACATTTTAAAGCAACTCTCTAAAGATATGAAAATAGGCACAATGTAGCCTTACCTTGGTTGGCTGGTCATCCACCAGTGTATGATAAATTTGATGTTGCTTAATCAAGACTTCGCACAGTAACCAAACGCCTTGTTAAAGAAAAACTTTATGAGGCTTATGATGATGTCTTCAAACAGTGGAAAAAGGATAAAATCATATAAATTGTTCCAAAAAATGAAATTGAGAGATCTAGTCATTATCTTCCACATAGACCAGTTTTTTTATTAAACTGACAAGTAATACCACTAAAATCCGTCAAGTCTTCAATGCATCCTTTAAACTCACTGGATATGCCTCACTGAATGAGTGTCTAAGTGTTGGTCCAAATCTTTCTCAACAGATTCCTCCACTTTTATCGAGATTTCTTTCTAAGCCCATCGGTGTGATTGCGGATATAAAGCAAGCATTCTTGCAACTTAATATGAAATCAGAAAACTGTGATTACCTGAGGTTTCTTTGGTGGAAAGATGACGATCGTTCAGAACTGGAATTTTTCAGACACAGGCATGTAGTATTTGGAGTGACATCTAACCCCTTCCTTTTAAATGCTACAGTAAAACACCCCTTAGTTTTTAAGAATTTCAAAAAGACTCCTTTAAAGACACAGTTGAGAAGTTAAAAGGATGTTTTTATGTAGACAACTTGACAGTCAGTGTTGAAAGTGAAAAAGAGTTAAAGATATTCAAGAAGCAAGCCTTAGAGGTCATAAAAACTGCTTCTTTTGAGTTGAGGTGTTGGGCTCACAGTGGAATTCAAGGTCCCGAACAAAATGTACTTGAACTAAAATGGGACACTCAGACTGTTAAGCTGTTTAGCGTAAGTTCCAAGTTACATATAAAAGATGACGAGGCCATTACGAAATAAAATTTCTGTTGGAGAAATTGTACTCGTCGTAACCAAATAACACCAAAATATTGGACTGGCTTCTTGGATTAGTTTTGGAGTTATTTAAAGGCACGGATAATGTCGAGAAAGTTGCAAAATTGCGAGTAGCAAATCGGGAAACCATTCGTCCAGTGCATCGCATTTTTCCATTAGAGATGAATCCGAATGAAATACCGATGAATATTCTGAAGGTCAGGGAGTCAGCAAGTGAAGCCCAAATGGAGTTCATGACATTCCTGAGGTGATGACTCCTGTGTCAAAGACACCTAAAAAGGCTTAGTCCAGATAGAGATAAGCATACTTGGTGTGGTCGATTTGTCCGTCTTATGAAACGACTGGATTTATAGACTAAACTAGTGACTTTAATTTTGTTTTTCTTATATAATTTCATTTAATTTTGCTTGTATTGTTAAGCAAGAGATCTTTCACAATACAAAGGTGGGAGTATGTTGTAACTCATATTTATTTATTATTCTGAACTTTAACTTTTTAGATTGTGCAATATAAAGTTTTGTTTTATCCTATATTAAAGTTTTAAAGCAAAAGTAGCTAAGATTCTTTTAAGCATTTAAATTCGTGAAATAAAATATTAAAATGGAAATATCTTTGTTCTTCTTGTAAATAGGGTGTTGTAGTGGTAGTTTAGTATTTAAATAAAGTATTTTCAAGATAAAGAACATCTTTTTTCTCGAGTTGCAACAGTAATAATGCTGTAGGCAAAAGCGTAATTTGCTAGAAAAAGTGATATCATAATATTTCAAAATCCATTTAAGTCATTTATTATGTCATGGCAAGTACCTATGAATGAGAATCAATAGTAATTAAAGCAATTAATGACTTGTGGACATTCCCCACCGACCTTCAATTTAATTTAAATGGTCATTGAAGACACTCATTGTTGTTCCTATGCATTATACTCTTTGTGACATGGATGCAGATATAGCACAGTACGATATATAGATTTCCCCTCTTAGCATAAAAGACGATGCAGTTACGATTAGGATTCAAGAATTCTATGATTATTAATTGTTAGGCAGGCAGAGCAAACCTTCACCGTCACCCGGACACAGTGGATGACTACCAGCTATCCACAAACCATCCACGACATGACGTCACGTATGACCAAATTGAGGAGGAGCTTTCCACCAAACGAAGTATTCAGTATGTTTAATTTTTTTCATCCACAACCCAGCGACAAGTGTATATTTACTAGATTCGCGCTGTTTGTATAAGAACATGGAATTCAAAATTTCAGTAGAAATTGAAGAATTTATCATTGAATGTTTTAAAAGCAAGTTAAATTTAATTGGTCAATATGTTTTGGAATTTTTTTTGTTTTATAATGTATACTTATTTATTCTATTATATATTTTTCAATAGATAACAGGTGCTTGTGGAACCTACGTGATGATAATCATTTTCATAAAAATTTTAAAAAATCAACTATATAAAAATCTTAGTTGAATAATTAGTAATAATTTCGGAAAACACAATTCTGTGGTAATATTTCACAAGATTTTTAAAAACTATTTTCATTTTATTTAAATCTTTCTGATTGAAACTGCTTTTTAAAATTAGAAAATATTTTGAGTATTTTTAGTTTTTAATAAAAATTAACTGAATAAAGCGTTTTTAATTGAAATTGCAATTAAAACACTGCGCAGAAACTCTAATTTAAATAATATTTTTTATTTATTATTATTTTTGTGAATGTATTAAGTACATGAACTTTAATATGATAAATAAATTTATTTGTATTTTTTATTTAAATATTATTAAACAGAATTAGAATAAATACATTTCTGGAATGAAATGTATTTATTTTTTAAACTAGGATTTTTAATATAATTCAAATGCATTAGTATTTGTAGTAGAAAAAGTTTTTATAAAATGATTTCCCAATTTAGTTATTATTAATAGTTTAAAAATTCATTTCAAAGAAATGTTTTTAAATTTATTTTAAATAAGTTGCATGGGCAATTAAAATAAACTTTACGTTATCTAAATTTTGTTCTCCCTTTTTTTCCTCTTCCAAAAATACTTCAGCAATAATATTTGCTTCTGATATTTAAATCTAAGTATTACATGCAATATTTCTTGGCGTTTTGGGCATGATAATTTATTTCAAATAGCAAAATATTAGCAAATACGCAATACAATACAAGTTAAACTGTAAATAAGCTTTCATTGGTCAATATTTGGAGTGACGCCTTTAATGACATGATTGTTTCACCTGGAGCCCCTTAATTACCCAGGCCGACGCATGAGATTTCCGCTGTCCAAATCTTGGCGACCGTAATGTATCTCTAAAGAGTTTTTTGCTAATTGCCTTGAGAAATAAAGAAATTTTCAGAATTTTTTTCCAACCAAACGTTGGATATAGGCCATAAGACTATTTTGTGACTCAACAAATAACGAAAACGGCAACGTTTAAACCATTAATAGCCGAAACTACATTGCTGGACAATTGCTAAGGATGGATCACAAATTGCAATGTAGTATAACATTAAGCGAGACATGAGGCCTAGAAGGATAAAATATAGTTGCCACACTGTTCATACATTAGAATAAAGAATATTTATTGTTCTGGAAAGTACAAAAGCTGTGAAACATCTGAAAGAAAAAAAATGTTCATTTGATGATGCATACGGAAAAACGGAACAATGCATCTAAAAGTCAGCAGGCACCTTGAAGAAAGGTAACAGTACGGGATATATCCACCTTGGAGTGTGATGCAACATTCTACACGTCGTATCATACTTAGCACAACATTATCCAGCAGCTGTTGAGGCAATTTATCCCACTCCTCTGGGAGTGCATGGATGAGGGTGTTCTTGTTTGTCGGAGGATCGTTTCGACCAGCAACTTTCCTCCCCAAAGCATCCCACACATTTGCAATGGAGTTTAGATCTGGAGAACATGATGGCCATAGGAGGCGTTGAATACCCTCGTGTCTAGACAAACATAACAGCTAGTGTTCGATGACGTGTTGCGTTGTCGTCCATAAAAACAAATTTATCACTGACAGCACCATGGAAAAGACGAACATGAGGAAGTAGAACTTTATTAATGTATCGTTGGCCCGTCATAGTCCAATTCGCAACCGCATGTAGGGGCGTGCGGCCTTTGTTCATGATGCCTGCTCACACCATGACACTGCAAGTCGGATATCGGTAAATTTCCTGGATGTTTTCTGGACGATAAGCAGTACCACTCTTGCACCAGATCATTTGGCGTCTACAATCCGATGACATACTGAACCTAATCTAAGAATAGTACGCATGCCCAGTCCTGTTCAGTCCAATTGCGATGTTCACGACACCATTGCAAACGGGCAGTACGGTGCTGTCTGGTCAATAGGACACACACAACAGGTTTGCGGGCCTATAGTCCTCCTCCCCTCAAACATCTGGCAAAGTTTTTCGAGAGATCTGCTTTCCTGAGGCAGCAAGAAACTGATTTGCCACTTGCTGAGCTGTGGTGCGCCAGTTCTTTTTTGCTGATAGGACAATATATCTGTCTTCTGCATGCGTCGTACTTCTAACACGACCTTCCCCATGCCACCTACTACACATTCCAGTAGTTTTAAATGACTTCCACAGCCATGAAACAACGCTGTGAGCGATGTCGAACTTCCTAACAGCATCTGTTATTTTTCGCCCTTCTTCGATCTTTCCAATAATTCGACCATGCATAAAATCATCTAAGTGATGTCGGGAAGACATGCCAAAAATTTTAAGTTCGTCTATTAAATCTTTCCTGTAAAACTTTGACTTGAAACAACAACTGTCCACACGCGTCAAAACCTTTAAAGCTTTTATGAACGCTATCACGTGATGAACAGACGTGGA
Source organism: Latrodectus hesperus (assembly GCA_037975125.1). Taxonomy (NCBI): domain Eukaryota; kingdom Metazoa; phylum Arthropoda; class Arachnida; order Araneae; family Theridiidae; genus Latrodectus; species Latrodectus hesperus. Next base: position 16,257,752 of record CM075860.1, on the reverse strand, counting down.
AAAAAATTGCATACGCATACTTCTTCTTACTATATCCCGCACTTATTCTAATTTTCCACATTTTGCTTCCTTTCGTTTCGTGGTTGCTATGGATGATAGTGTTATCCGTCCTTAGCAATTGTCCAGCAGTGTATTTTATGATGTTTACTGCTTGCTACTTTTTTTTAAATTTAAAATAGCCTTTTTTGGCACAGTCTAGGTTTGCTTATTTTGATAAAGAAACTTACGTGTTAAAAAGTCATATCACTATTCTTAAGATAAATAATATTTTTTAATTACTGAAAAAGCTTATGTAAAATGTAATCAAGTTTAAAATTTACATCTTATTACATGGTATCTTGTTCGAAGTGTTTATCATTTTATTTATATCTGAATTACAGAGTTTGTACACTAATTTGTTATGTTTTTAAATTTTGTATTTTTCCGCCACAAAAAACACATTTAATAAAAATAAAATGAAATAAATGGCTCACTAAAATGCAGAACTTTAAATATTATTTTAGATAATATTACATGTTAAGTATGTATTACTCTCAAATTATATGTTGTAAGTATATATTACTTACTATAGTTAGTAATAATATAAGAAATGTTATTTTTTTATTTTTGGTAGTTATGTATATGAAAACTATTGTTATATATTACTTACAGTATAATATAATTTAATAAAAAATAATTTCTCAACTGTCCTTTTTTTATAACATTATATGCAGATATATATTTACGTAAGTTATAATATGGGTTTACACATTGTAAGTATGTATTATTGCTTGTCAGTAATATTATACTACTATACTTACTATAATAAATTGCTTACAATGTACAAAAATAGCTTTTTTTAAATTTCTGATATAGTTTTTTTGTATTATTAAACAACAATTTAATTTAATTCTTAAAAAATTATCAAGAATAGTTTTTGCACATTACACTCCTTTTTAAAACTTATTACGGGAGAAAATATTACTTAATAAATGTATCAAACAAAGAAAACAAAACGTATCAAATGTAAACTAATGCATGTAAGAATGTTGTGTCATACGAAATTTTATGGCAACCATAGTGTTTGTGACAGGTCGAGAAGTCCGTGTGTCAGCTCCCCTCTACAGGAGCCTTAGTTTCGTGTATGGCTGGAATAACAGATATATACCAAGGATCCACAAAAAAGACATCAGTGAAACACTATCCACAAGCAATGCGATGCACAGGTTTTCTGTCTGCCTAACTCTGATATTTTCCATATGATTCCTTAGAAGGATTATTTCCTTCGATCATATTCAAAAATTAACTTTCTTTTTGCTTATACTTAGTGGTTATATGCATGCAAAAAATTACTTACTAAAACAAGGTTTTTCAAAGCAATGATAATTTTCGCTTAGTAAAAGTTTTTTTTTTCATTAGGCTAAGTTGAAATCACGATAATATCATTTTGTGATTGAATATTTTTTCAATCGCGAATATTGAATATTTTTCGCTGTATATGTTTCAAATCTTTTTTGATATTATTATTCAATGACAACTATGATTTTTTTTTCTTTTTTCTAGCATATCTCAATCTTAAAAAAATCGTGATATGATAGACATAACCACTATTTGGCATATATACAAAGACTGGATGAAATACAACTTAATATATTTTATACAGCAGATAATATATATGCCATTTAACGGAAATTTAAAAGTATTTTTATTACATGCACTAAAATCAAACATTTTAACTAAATTTAAGCGTTATAATACTTGCGTAAAAAAAGTGAGGAATTATCAAATTATTTTAATCTGTTAAGATTAAAATAATTTGATAAATTTTCTTTATATTAAATTCAATTAATTTAAAATTAATTACTAATTAATAATGTAATTTTTAATAGGAATTCTCAGATTAATTTAGAGCACTGGAAAAAGCCTAGATACTGTAGAGAAAATTCATCAAAATTAATGCTTCTAGAAATGAGATCTAATTTTCATTTCCATTGATAATTATAAGATGCCTTACGAATCAGAGAAGGACAAAGTTGTCGCACATTTCGCAATCGGATGTTAAAAACAACGATAACATTTAAGTAAACACAGAAAAAGTTTCTGCTTACTTTAGAGTGGTACGATTTAAATCAATCTTTTTCCGGATCTCACTGACTAATGACATTAACAATAACAACTGCATAAAATAATTGTTGGTTTTAATGAATCATTTTTTTGAAAGCGAATCAAGTGATTTTTTAAAAGTTTTTCGTTAACTGTAACTAAGGTAATGTTTTTTTATTTTGCGGCATTTTTAACTCTTGTTTTGAAAACAAAGGTGTGAATAGGAAGCTTTTATTTTTGAATGAGAAATTCTTGATTATTTGGGATAATTTTCGCAATTTTTTAACAAAGATAATGAGTCAAAAATAACGTGAGTAAAATTACCTAAAATCTGATATTCAGTGAAATTTTCCTTGGTACTGAATTATATAATACTGTCACATTTGAGATATTAATTTTTGTCTCTTGCTTCCTTAATTATGTTTATCTTTGATTGCTTAACTTAACTATTGATTATAACAGTAACTGTACTTTATGTACATTTTATTTCAAAATCATTAATTGTATGATATTTTTCGATGATTCTATGAAGTCAATTTAAAATTTTATATATGAGAAATTAAATTGTAACTATACAGTATTCAAATGTTAGACTTTTAATTTTACTACTGCCTTTCAAATTTTAGATATTTTGAAGAAATATTGTACTACATAAATATTTCTATAAATTCCGTCGAATATCTCCTCGAAAAAATATGTTTCGAAATATTGTAGTTGAGTGAACTCACTCATTTTTAATTATATTTAAGTTCCTATTTTACTTTATAGCGCAAACAAATTTTAATTTTGTCATTATGAACTTTTATTGTTAGTTATGATAGTTTTCAATTTGTTCATTGAAAATATAAGTTTGTAATGCTAGTAATGAAAAATAAAATTAAAATAATTTATTTTTATCACTTTAAATAGGACTATTCAAGTGCTCTACTTTTCGTCGTGGGGATGGATTTCCATATTTAAAAAAATTTAAGTTGAAATTCTTAGAATTTTTAATTAAGTCTGAAATTAATTATCAGTCAATAATTTTCAAATAATTTGCTTTAAATAATGGCTAAATCCTAGAAACCTTTATGGTTGCCAAATCTGTAATGTTCATGGAATGGATTCTTCCTATTTTATAAGACAACTAATGTGTGAAATTAGCTTGCAGTTATAGCAACCCTTGAAGTTTTTCCATGTATTTTACTTTTTTACATTTATGTTTGAAGTTGTGATATAGAAAGATTAAATTTTATTTTCAAAGTGAGTTTAATTTAAGCATTCAAATTTTTTATATGTCTAAAGCTAGCTTAAGATATAAATGTTGAAAAATTAAATTTATGTCTTTTTTAAATTTGGAGTGAATTGTTTGACTGACGCTTACTATTCTTCTAGAAATGATGATTCGATAGTATTTTTACTCTATGTGTTCTATTAAAATTGCAGCTGTATGTAAATAATTATGGGTACTTTTCCATTATGGGCTTTTGATCTTGAAGCAATAGCATGTTTTTGTGCAGAGAAGTGAAATTAATATAATGTAGATACGATGATTTTTTATTGGTTCAAAATTTTATTTGAAATTTAATATATACTAAATTAAATTTTTTTTTGTACAAAAATGTGATAAATAGTGATAAACAAATAAAGCTAGTTTGTGGAAAGCATATCTTAGTGATAATTTTGTCGATTAAAAGAAGCATTATGATAACTGATATGAACTGATTAAACACATTTAGATTCCAAAAGAGAAAATTTATGAATTAAAAAACATATATATGCTAAAATAAAAGAATTTTCAAATTAAAATAGGTTTAGTATTTGTAAGATAACTTGTTTATATTCAATATTTATTCAACCATGCATGTATCAAAAATTGGTAAAAAGAAATTTTTCTATAAAAAAATTTTATTGATAGTAAATGAGGAATTTGAAATAGATGGGTATTGTTCATAGTTACGAGAAGCTTATTTACAGATTTCAAATAGAATAATTTTAAAAAATTTTATGAGGGATGTATGTATGATATGATATCAATAAATCTCTTCAAACAAATTTATTTCTTGAACTTCGGACATTAGCAGTATTTGTCATTCAATTAACTTGTTTTTTAAAGCATTCTAACTTTTAAAATGTAAGCAATAAATATTTTATCCAATGGAATTCAGATCAGATGTTTTCCTCACCCCATTGCTAAAAAAATATAAATTAATTAGTTTTTTTGAATTATTATATCTGTCTGCAAGAAAACTTCGTATGGAAAGTTCTATATCTAATAAAAAAACATTAAGAAAACTCACACAATTAATATTTTTCAATTGTGACAAATAATATATTTTTGTGTCCCAAAATTAAGTCTTAGTTAATTTTTTATGTACAAGTTACAGAAAATTAAATGTCATCAATGGGAAAAGTAAATAGTTTTCTTCATTTTGAAATTTTCTACTTTTTTAGAAAAAATAAGTATAAAGGGTCAAGTAACTTGTATGCTGCAAGTGTGAGAAGGGAGATATTGAAATTTTTCATTTCACATTTTCAAATTTAAGAATGTTTACTCTGGTAACTTATAAAGGCTTATTAATAATATCTCATATAATTAAAAATTCCATCACAGGCTGGCTCTTTTAACTATTAGTTAAGATTAAATGTCTAATCGAGTAATTGAAAGATCTAATTTATTTACTTATAAGCAAAGAACTTAAACAATTTATGGCAATAGCTGATTTTGGGTTGTTTTATAAGTAGTTTGGCATTAGTATTTAATAATTTCATAAAAAAACAGTTGCAATACTAATTGCTTAAATTATGTTTATATTTAAGGTTGAAAAATCTTCAAATAAAACTGTATTTACAAATATTTGAAGAAAAATATTTAATTTTATTTCTAGCATATGTAAACCATTTCATAATTTCTTTTGAAGGATTTTTTATTCATATATATTCAAAATTTTTTATGTATTTGTTAAATATTTAAAAAGCAAATTAAAATTTTTGTTGACAGTCAGAAAGTTGATGACTAGCTAGGGATCTGAGGATAAATCCTCCCGGGAAAGTCTGACATAATCCAGAATTTGTTTCAGTGAAACTGGATGGTCACAGCATTTTTTACAAATGTACCATAGTATAATTTTTGTACCATGTTCAAACAATAAACATTTTAGATGTCCACATGAGAATCTTCCCAAGGCAGTCTGAGATTTTTGGTCACATTTTATATCCAGAAGGGTTCTAGGAGATATTCCAAAGTACCGTTGGTGTGTGAATAGAATTTAACAGATTGAATTTAGTCTAAATTTATCATTAGAGTAAAGTTCCTGGTATGTAAGTAATGAAGCAATTGGCATATCTTCTTCACTATTCTCTTTTTGCCAGTCTGTCTGTGGTCTCATTGCAACTAATATTTACATTCGATGGAATCCATTGGAGATATACATCATGATCTTAGGGGATATTTTTAATTTGTACAGAATAGAGATACATTTGTTTCATCCCTTATAGAGGACCAGTTACTAAGGTGTTGTAGTGCACTGCAGATGTCCGCAAAAATCCATAGTTCTCCAAAATCACAGTTGCTGCAAATGATAGCAGCAAGCCCCTGCTTAATCGCTATCAACTCACATCTAAAGATGGAACAAATGTCAGGGTTACGTTGCTTTAGCATGATTTCAGACTTAGGGGTTCTAATATAAACTCCACTCGCAATATGGTCTTTTGTAAAACTACCATTTGTTGACACCTATAGTAAACCATGTGGTTTCTTTTCTCAATACTACCTACCGCAAGCCACCACATTCCCTGAATGGCAAGTAGATCCATAGTATACGAGGGTCACTTTGAAATTTTTGAGATACAACTAGGTTCTTAAAGTTATACTTACATAATTTTAGGTGTGTTCAAAGTAGTCTCCTCCAGCATCAATGCACTTTTGTAGACAAATTTTCCGCAGATTAAATGCCTCAAGCCATTCATTTTTTTGAATATATGAAAAAAATGCATTTATAGCCACATCAATCTCTTCTTCTGAATGAAAACGACGTCCATGTAAGTTCTTTTTTAGATTAAAGAATAACTGAAAGTCGCACATAGCTAGATCAGGTGAATACGGCGGATGTTCGATCACTTTAATTTTTTGTTTAAGAAGCTCAACTGTTAATCCGGCTGCATGTGAAGATGCATTGTCAAGGTGAAGCATTAGTCCCCTAACATTCAGTTCTTGTAGAATTTCTGGAAGACATTTAGTGGTATACCAACTTGCTGTTACTGTCTTCTGTCCTTACAACTTGATGGCTTTGACCAATCCCGTACTTCTGAAGAAAACAGCATACATCACTTTTTTCAGTGCGCATTGTTTTTTCATCATTGTGGGCGTGGGATCATCTTTAAAGACCCATACTTTGCTTTCTTGACGTGTTTGAACGTCAAAAAACGATGTGTACGTTTCATCACCTGTTATAATTTTAGAAATGATGCGGTGGCCACCATCATTCAGCATATTAAGAGTTTCTTTACTGATTCTGACACGCTCCTCTTTTTAATGCTCAGTTAGATTATGGGGAACCCAAAGGCAAACTACTTTTTTCATATATAATTCTTCATGAATGATTTTGTGTATGGCTGCGGATCCAATGTTAAGTTCCTTCTGTATCATTTGATAGGTACAGCGATTATCATCCATTAACATTTTTCGTATGGCAGATACATTATCAGGGATTACTGCCGACGGGGGCCTTCCTGTGTGCTCTTCATCCTGAAGAAAATTGCGACCTCTTCTAAATTCTCTAAGCCATCTGAATGCAGTTGCACGAGCTGGAGTAACATCACCAAATGCTAATTGCAACCATTGAACGCATTCTTCTTGATTTAATCCTGCTTTGAAATCGTAGAAAATCATAGCGCAAAAATGTTCTCACGTCAACTCCATTTTCTCTTCTGTTTAAAATTTATTCCACGCTAAACAAGTTGAAGTAAGTCAATATAAAATCGTCTTCTGTGTTAAAATACTTTGTACTTTAAAATTAAACTGTTATTTATATTTTGTAAATTCTCATCTGCGCGTATCTCAAAAATTTCAGAGTAACCCTCGTATTTGTCAAATTCTTCTATGAGAAATTGTAGTCCTCTACTTTAGTACAAATGTTCAAACATTCCAGGAATTCCTGTCTTATCAGTTTCAAATTGAAATATAATCAAATTCTTAGTATTTGGTCGAATTATTTTGGTATAAAAATAATCAATAAAATTGTATTTTTTCAAATCCATGATAAAAATCTCTGTAGAAATGACTTTGAAAGTATTATTCTGATTTAAAAAAATTATAACTTTAAATAAATCTCTTGGTAACATTGGCAAAAAATTTCATAAAGTTTGATCGTGATAAAAAAAACATATTTAAAGAATTTTAAAAAAAGCTTTATTTCTGTTTTTGCTGATTTGATATAGTTAAATGCAATTTATATTGCTATTTTTACTATTATAAGCATTATTCTACACAAAACATTTATTTTATATATAAAGCACATTCATTCAAAAAAATGAATTTTTTATACATATTTCACCATGTAATAAAATACTTAATATATGTAATAAAATAATTAATATTTTATATTTAATGAATATAAAATTACTAAGCAATAAAAGTTTAAAAGAATTATCTTTTTATATAAGGGTTAAGTAAAATAATGTCAAGATGGGCAAAATTTCATTTAATGGGCAAATTAGACTGCTTGGTCTGCTAATATTTATTTGAATGACCTGCTTATAATGTGTCTAGAGAAATGCTTTTTAACAACACAGCAAACAATATTTAATTTTGCCAACTGCTGAAATTATTTTATTGTTGCATATGTTTTCGTCTTCAAGAATTAATTCCCATTTGAGAGATTTTAAAAGAAAAGATTAACATATTTGTCTATTTTATTAATTGGGTCTACTTTTTTCTACTTTATAAAATTTCTTGATTCTTAACATGAATTTTTTTATGTAAATCTTGATTAAACTTTTATGTATATTTTCAATGTATCATATCAAGTCTTCAGAAATGAATCTGTATTTGATTTTTTTTCTTTGAAGATAACATAATAATTGTATTATCTGTCAAGCAAGAATATTCTCTTTGTTTTACAAGTTATTAAATCAATTTTGAAAGCTATATGTATATTTTACCTGCTATTGATGAAAAACCTTGGAAAATAATTATATTTATCAAACTGAATAATATTTAATTATTAATAATCTAACTATATAATTATGATTACTTTTTTAAATTGCTGTTTGCTTCAAATTCAAGTTTTATTCACAAATGTGTAATAGTTACTAAAATTTATATGAAGTTTGTTTTGTATTTCTTTGCAATTTAGTACTAAAAATATTTTTAATTACTTTTGCAGTTTAGTACTTAATCAGGAAATTTCTTTCAAGAAAGACAAGAAGATAGCTGTGAATTCAATACTAAATTCTCAATATAAAAAAATATTTTTTCTAAATCTTAAAAGCTTATATATAGAGATTTTCCATGTATTATTATCTTAATTATAATTCTGGTTTGCCAGTTTCAAATGAAAATGGAATTCAGCAAGCAACATTTACAATTTTACAACCTCCTAACCTGTCTCAATCTTCTTCAGAAGAAAACAACATCTCATTGACAAATGATGTCAAGTGTAAGACTATTAAAAAAACTATTGGCACACAAACACCTTTTATTTTCTTAGATGATGATTTTCCTATTGATGTTGATCCCACAAAACGAGTTGCTGATACTCAGACAAGATTTTCAGAATCTGCTGACAATTTGTGCATGTGTTTTGAGTGTGATCAACTTTTCCAAACTGAAGATTCTTTATGGCTGCATTTAGCAAAAGATCACAAGGAAGGGAAATATTATCATTGTAAAAAATGTAAACAAGAGTTTGTAAGAAGATTTGAGTACATTGAGCATAGATATCACTGCAGTTATTACAAAGGTAAGAGATGTTTCATGTGTTGTGCTTGTAGAAAAAGATATGCAATTATGAAAAGTTTGAAAATGCATAAAGCATATTGTCCCCGAAAACCGTATAAAATCTGTCCTGATACATGTGATGTTTGCAGCATGAATAAATTTATAATGGAAAAGAGGAATATTATTTATAAAATAAGAAAAGTTTAAATACACTCAAAGTCATAAAAATTGATGTGTAGAGCACATCAATTTTTATGTAATATTTCATATGTAATATTCATTTATGTATATTATAAATATTTCACTGTAATTCATTACATAATTTTTATTTCTGAAACTCTGAATCACTTTTTAATCCCAAGATTGTTCCATTTGAATATTTCCAGGTGTTAAAGTATATGTAATGTTATTATTGTACTGTTTTTTTCCCCAATTACAAATTTTACTGACAGTTATGCATATGCTCTGATGTACTTAAAAGAGATTTTAGAAAAAATAAAGTTTGGAAAAATATCAGGTATACTGGACACCAACAAAATTGTTATGGAAGTATTAAATAATGTTTTTATTTGAGGCAAGTGTGTATTGTGGTATGTACAGAAATAGGAGAATGAGATTATTTTAAACATTTCCTGTGGACATTGTGTGAAACATTTGTAATTTACTGTCACTTTTTGACCAATGTAAATGTTCCTTTTAATTTATTTTGTGATTAAATGTGCAATATTGTTAAATGTTTTGCTGTGTTTTGTGCAGTGTTGCTGTTAAACATATTTTCAATGTAAATCAATTGTGTGCTTTGTAAATGTTAGTAAGTGATTTATGTAATTTTTCCATATCGAATAGAAATCTATAATTAAATGATAGAAATGTTTTTTCATTTATGATAATGAATTTATTACATTTAGTAAATTATCCATATTATGTCACCTCTTAGGACCAAGTAATAATGTTATTTAAACCAGAGCAGTGATGTATAAAACAAAAATTTATTTCTAATGAGTTTTTGAAGAAGTGAATTTAAAAAAAATGTAGATGCTCATTTTTACGAACTTGTAGGGAACTTTTAAACCAAAAGTTCTATTTTTATAAGTAAACTATTAGAAAAATTGGTTAGTATGCATTTTATTAGAAAAAATGGGGGGGGGGCAAACTAAGATTCATACTTCAATTCTTGCATGCATTTTACTGATGAAAAGTTAGGTTAAATAATAACACCTATTTTGTTTCAAAACGCATTTTTATGTTTTTTCACCTTAGCAGAGTATTTTATTGTTGTTTTTCTATAAAAGGTACCTCAATCTTGTTATCCCCCCAGCATTCTTGCAGAAAATCACAGCACTATGACCTTTTCTTCTCATTTGATACTTGAAAGTTCCTTTTTCATCCTATTATGTTTTCAATAATTTAATCATCAAATACTTATGTACAAATTACATCTGAGTCCACATTAAAAAAATCCTGAAAGGAATTTTGAATAGCAGTGAAACTGTTTATCGAGGTTCATGAATGGGTAACTCATTTTTGCACAAGTTCTTAGGTTAGTAATAAAGCCCATGTGTCTAATATATCGCAACATCATTTTAAACGTAGATTAACAAGTGCATTATACTTGGAACATGAATTTCATAAGGCGATTCCATTCTAGCATCACTGCACAAGTATCAAGTCATATTTGCACTTAAAGGTATTAATTATACTCTTATGCATGAACTGTTAAGCAAGAGTTAGATTAAGTGGAAAAAATTCTACATGGATTGTGCACTGAATAAAATTCTGGTTTTCAACATCATCAGCGCTATTAGTAATTTGCAATTTGAAAGGCTTATGATTTTCTAATGAAGATATTGATCCAAATTTTCTAGACTATAAAATAAAAACTGGAAGAAATTGAAAAAAAAGACATAAAAATGAGTTCACAGAAATGAGACCTTACAACATTTTGGTTCATGAATGACAGTTAAAATTATCTTTGCATCTATGGGACCATCTTAAGGACCAGACTCTAATTTCAAAATAAATAGGTCGTAAAAATGAGCATCAACTGTGTTCATGCATTTAAAACACATTAAAATATATTTGTAAAATGTTGTCGAATAATAAAATTCTCCCATATTAATGAAGTTTAATTAAATTAAAATATATGATTAAATTAAAAAGTATGATAAATTTACAATTAAAATTATAAATATATATATTTTCTTTGAAAAAATATTGTTAAAATACTCTTTCTCATTCATTAATGTAAAAATCCAATAATTTTTGGTCTGGAAGATGCATATCTTTCTAAAGGACTAAACAGATTGAAGGCAATCAATATATATAGATGATTTTGAATTATTTGTGATTCATTGCTGATATTTTTTACTTATTTTTTAATCTATTTAAAACTATTTCTTTTCTCTTTATTTATTTATTTATTTATTATTTTTTTTTTACTGTTATTTTGATGACAATAGTAATGTTTTTAGAGTATAATCTCATGAAGTATTTCTGAAGCAAATGTTCTTTAAATTTTTATGAAATGCATCATAGTTCTTTATAAGAAAAGTTTTGAACAGTAGCATATTTTTTGACAAATTTGTTATTTCTGCATGGTTTTATTATATCTACTGACTTATAGTAGAATATTAATAACTCTGTTTGAATTCATATTTTCTTATGTCTTTAAATCTTTGTTTGGACTGGAAAAGGAATTAAGTAAAACAAAATGCTCTAATTGAAATAGAGAAAATGAAAACTTTGATTTTTAATTTTATAGTTAAGCCAATTCCATCCTGGGTCATGTGATGGTGTATAAGAGCTTAATATTTTTTCCAAATTCTTTTAGTTTAGATTCTTAATAGATAATATTATTAAACAGATGATAGTATGCATTTTATTTTTGTATAATACTGTTAATAAAAATGTGTAATTTCCTTAGTATTAAAGTTAATAATTATGTCTTCAAAAATTCCTAAATCAGGTTTTTTAATAAAAATTGTTCTCTTCAAAATTTCAAATACTATGCTTTAAGTTAGTCAAAATGTTTTAAAATGATACTTTAATAATGCATCTATGTATCCACTAGATATTACTTTATTTGCATCTTGGATAAATTGTAAACTCTGTTATTTTAAATTGAATATGCCTGATTAACATATTAGTATCCCTGGAGTGTTTGAGGAATAATTTCCTTCAACGGAAACTATATTCCATTAATATCAGTTATAGATTGCATTTTTTAAAAAAAATAATTTATTAAAGAATTATCACTGATGGTTGTAATTTTTTTTTAATCATTTTTAAAATAATTAGTATTGAATAAAAGTTACAACTGTTTACTATCTTTGTTTGTTCCATTCCAAATTTCATTGTAACAAAACATCCTGCAATTTTCATTAAAAAAGAAATTCCTCATCCTTAATTTTATGTTTATAATCCAGGTTTTCTTCAATAGCTCCTTGACAGCTTCAGTTCAATTTTAAAATTAAAGTAAAATGATGAAAATATAAAATAATAAATCTTGTACAAAATATTCAAATATTATTTGGTTTAAAAGTTTTATTCTTAATGTTTCAAATATAGTTGTTCTCAAAAATCACATTTATGGTTGTTTTGTAAATTTTTCTTAGCAAAACTTCAAAGTTTAGTACATTTTCAAGTTAGTCTTAGAAAAATTTTTAAATCGGGTAATTATACTTGAAAAATCTTAACGCTGCAAAATAGTCATCTTTGTATGATTTAAATTATTTTGAATGAAAGTTTTTTGTTATTTTAAGCAAAATAATCTTTCACTTGTGATTCAACTAAATTAAAGATCTAATATATTTCAACTTAATTAAAATGTTATTAAATTGTCTTAGTTAATATATTTCTCTCCCAATTAATTTATATTTTATCAATTATTTTTTTAATTTATGTTTAAGACTATGTTTAAATGCTACCAATTGTTGATCTAGTTTGTTTAAGTTTGCCTAGTCAAAGATGTGAATCAAAAAAGCAACAAATTTTGTGTGCCAAAGATATTTTATGTAAGATTTACCATTTTACATAATTCAATTCATAATTTAGAAGATATTTATCAATTGGAATATCATTGTATACATTCATTATGGTTGATCTTGTTTAATAGAGTTGTAATTAATTTATTTTGTTTTATATATTGTCTTTATTTGTTTCAAGGACATTTTAAATTTCTAAATTTTATTTAAATTTTTGACTCATATATGTTTTTGGCAATTTTGGAACTGCAATTATTAATTTTGAATGATTTTTAATGACTATTAGAATTCAGATTTTTATATATTTAGTGCCACAATACAATTAAACTGTAATGTTGTACAATGTACATTATTTTTTGAATGTCTATTTGTAATGTGTACAAAATATATTTTATTTGTATAAAAGTTGAAATAATATTTTTACAATTTTAAAAGTTGCTACGAAAATGTTTTTTTTATCCTACATCGGGACAGCGCCCTTATCGACCATGAGTCTTCTGGCAGCCCAATAAAAATTAGCCTTATTGTGGAAGTTCAAAAGAGAAAGCACAGAACAGTTTGTCAAATAAATAAAGTCCATAAAAGCTTCTGAAGGACACAGGGTACAGTAGGGCATGTTGATCACACCAATACGGCTTAAGTGTCCTTGAAGAAAGTCATGTCCAGTCCAAAATTCTGAAATTGGCTGTGAAAATGGAGCGTGGAAGGCACATGAGGAGTGCAGAGTTCAACAGGGAACCCCAAGCCTTGTCTTTGATGATAAATATAATAATCAGTCAATTTAAAAATGATAAGTCTGGAAGTCTCAATATATGTTAGTTGCCAGTATGTATAATAGTTCTAAATTTAGGCTGCAATTTTAATTTATTTTTTAAAAATTTTCATTTTTTAAATTTTTAGTGGTTTTGCGAAATAAGTTTTTTTTTTGTTTTATGTATTATTTATGCTATGGTTTACTTAAAATATAAAATGTGCATGATTATGGTATTATTTAATTACATATAATTTCATATTAAATTTTTTAACTATCTGGAATGAATTATATCTTTCTTTTTAGTACATAAAACAAATTTAATATTAATAATATCTGTTTCTTATGATCACTGCTTAAAAAGTTTATACTGCATAAAAACTATTTTCTTTTTTTAAAAAAAATATATGATTTATTTAGTAAACTGCAAATAGTAAATATGATTTATATAATTAAATATGTAATATATATTAACAAATAGTTTTTTTTTCAAAAATATTGAATTAACATAATTGTAGTCTATATGCTTATGTATTTTTGTATGTTAAATTTGTATCTTATTATGATTTTATTTGTTTTAAATGATTTGTTACTGTATTAAAGAATGCTGTATAAATATAATTTTATAAAATTTTAATGTTATAATAAATAACATATTTTTAGATCTAGATAATTTTTTTATTGTATTTCTTCTTTTCTTTTAAATTTCAATTTTAAATTATATTGTTTTAGAAAAGTGGTTCCTTACAAACAAATTTTTGGTTGTTAACATATTTTAAACTCTTTAATGTTGTTATAAGTAAAATAAAGATTTAATAATATATTAAGTAATCTTTCAAGATTGGATTTCAACTTGATTTTATATGAATCTATAATAAATGACTTCATTTCATTTTAAATTCCAAATAATAGAAATGTTTTTAAATAATTATTTGAGTAGATAAATAAGCATGTTTATTTAATTATTTTGAAGTAAAATTCCTTTTTATTATGATGGAAAATTTGCATGGTTTTGCAAAAAAAAAAAAAAAAAGCAGGTTATAACAAAATAATACAAAATAAAAATGTCTGAATAGACTAATTTACAGAAAAATATGGAATTATCAAGGTATTTTCTTAATGTGTTGTTGAATTGAAAATTTTCTCTGCAAATGGGTACATACATATATCCTCAGAAAATCAAGAAAAAATAATTCTGAATAAAGAAGGAATTAATTTCTATTATAAATGAAGAATTAATACAATTTGATTAATTAGTCTGTATTATGTAGTGCTGTTGAATAAATTAAAAGTAAATATAATTTATTTTACTAGTCAAATTAGTATTATATAGTTTTTTATCCAGTCAAATTCTAATGTTTTTTCCCACTTCTCAGAATATGATATATAAATGAGAAAAGGAAAACAAAGTAATTTATTTTTTCATTTTTAAAGAAGTTGCTCAATCATTCATTTTTTAATATGATTCCATCACCATTTTGATTTAATTAGAATTGTAATGAGATTAATATTTGCTATGTTAATAAAATTTATGAATGACTGTTTGAAGTTGATGTATCATGTTAAACGTTTGCTAGTACATCATTCTCACTGTTTTCATTCCATTTCGTTCTTGTTGTAGTGTATTAAAATTGTAAAAGCAATGTAAAAATATTCATTTTCAAAATATTCCTTGTGAGAAATCATTGTATTGTATTCACAATTGTGTCTATTTTTTATTTTATGAATGTGAATTATCAATGGCCAATAAAAAAATTCAACTATTCATTTTTTTTAATTATTCACTTTATAATTACTACATCATTTTTGAAAAGTATAAAAAACAGCAATTTTCACCAACTTTATTAAGAGAATAATTATAGATATTTTAAGTTAAATTGTTTATATAGAGGTAAATTATATATACATGGGTGATATTAACTTTACTAAATGTAGAAATCATTGTTTCTTAAAACTAATCACAATTATTGAATTTGAAAAATTTGTTTATATACATTGAAAGAGAAAAAGACAAACGTAACAGAAAGAGAGGGAAAGGATATTGAGAGAAAAGAAGGGATTATATTTTATTAAACATTCATAAGAACTATTTATCAAATGTCTAAATTTAAATTCAAATTATACTTTATTGACTTGCATTTGTTTCAGTATACTTATCAATCTTAAACAGGCTTCCTTTAAATATTAATAAGGAAACTATTGAAAAAATAATTTTAATTAAATTTTTTAAATGATTATTTTTTAATGCATTCTGTTTGAAAAAATATTACTCTTAATTGAAAATTTTTTAAGTTAGAAGTTTTAAATTCTCTTTCAAATATTTAATTATGTATGTTATCAAGAGTCAGTATTGATCTTAAATAAATTTTACCGAAGTTTGCTTATAATTTTCCTTTTTATTCTATTACAATATACACGTATTGTAATAATAGTCTCATAAATTATCGAATAAAATTGTCATGTATTACCTGAAATTCCATGCAGCAACTTGTATCTTTTGTTTTTAATTTTTCCTTTAAACTCTTGAATTCTTGATTATTATAGCTCTAATTATTAAATGGTATAAATTAAAATTCTTTAATTGCTCTTTATTAAATGAATGAAAAAATATGAGTTCAATTAAATTTTTGAGTTGATATAAAAAGTATTAAAAAATGCTAATTCCTTTAAATTAAATATAATTGATTAAAGATGTGATAGATATAAAGTTATAATCTTCCATATTGGACTCGTTTCTTCTGTATTTGAAGGAATTTAAATTTTCGTAAAATGTGCTAATGAATGTTTAGTTTGTTAATTCTTTTAATTTTATAAAGGTTTGCAGTTTTATTTGTTCTTAAATATTTTCAGAAGTTTTTAGATTAAATTCTAAAGTCACTTTTTAATTCGGCATAGATGTCATATAATCCAGCATGCCAGATTCTGAATTTGGTTACTTTTTGTCGATTTTTCCTGTTTATCTGGCTACCTTATTTTATCTATGGCTTAGAAATGAAGACTTAAATAAATTTTATTTTCGCAACCCTAGTATGTATTCAGAATTTGGCTTGCTGGATTATACGGCAGCTATGTCTTTAATTCTAGCACTTTGACATAACTAATTTTTCTGACCATCATAAAAATAAGTTATTCTGCACTTGGAGAATCGAGAATATTTTCATCAAACTTTTTCTTTCATTAATTGCTAATTGACTCATTTTTTGCGTGTTAGAATCCGCCAGTTTCTAGGTTTCTCCAAATTTTCTCGTGAAACTTCGTATCTGCACCCTGTTCAACTTATCATTTGTAGTTTCTTATCTGATCAACTGACTGCATTTCAAGAAATAACAGCCATAAAAGAAAATAAATAAGAAAGTGAAAGGTCAAACATGATAGTTACTTCATTGATAGCTTTTAAGAACATACTTCTTCTCAGGTCCACGATATATTATACCAAATGAACTTTAAAGCATATTAAATATGATGGAGTTTTAAAAGAATAAAAAATATGATGGCCTTTTAAATGTTTGAAAATATATATTGTTGCCGAATGATTTTTATAATTTAAATTTTGAAGTGTTGAACATGTTTCAATCTCTAATTAATCATTTTTACGTATCTAATTACTTAACCTATTTGTGCTATTGGATAATGAAATAATATTTAAAATAAAGATCCAAATGAAAAATATATTAAGTATTACAAAAATCTGCTTAATATTTGAGGAATCTAAGAATATATAAATTTTTATTATTTTAATCAGTAATATAATCTTTCTCGTTATTAACAATCTTTTGCCATCTAGCGTGCAAATTGATTAGTCTCGAACCGATAGAAATCAGTTCGTTTTCAGTAAAATATCTCGAGTTGGTACGCACATCATCCAAATTTTTTGTTACTAAGAAAATGAAATCGCGCGCGGATTAAATGGATTGACAAAGGTGCGATATTGGGCGAGTATGGTGGGTGAGGCAGTAAAATCATCTGAGAATTGCTTATAAACAAAACTTAGATGGAAAATGTGGAATTTTCTTTTTAATTTCAAATAATTTTAAGTATTGACTAAGACGTAGGTAAATATCCTTTTTATGGTATGAAACTTATTATGGTTGAATCCTCGAGTTGTGGTACGTAACAAATCAAATCTAATTTATAAATAAGCAAAAATTTCATTTATAGTCTACCTATAATGTATTAGAATGTGATTCAGTTTCACAAAGAATTTTCGTAGAAAAGTTTATTACAACTATCAAAGAATAAGATTTTGAAATATATATTCCATTGAGGACTATATTTTTAATTCTGTTAAAGATAGATTGTATAATTTTTTTTTTAAATTTAGTTTATGTATATATATTATATATACTCTCTCGTAGACAAAATTTTGGATTCGTAAACTCCTGGAAACTCCTTAAAACATCTGGAATTCCAAAAAAAATTTCAAGAACCCTTGAAATTTCTGGAATTTTGACTTCACTATTTGAAAATATGAATTACTCTTAGAATTTTTACTTATCTTATGGCATTTATTTTTTGTAAGAAAATATTTTAATTTTTGAGTTTTTTGTTTTAATATTAGAAAATTTTTAATGAAAAAAATTATCCGAAAACCAAATTCGGAGGAAAAAAATATCAGTAAGAATCTATTATTAACAGTTTACAAAAGAACTTATCTTGAAATTGATGTGCTGAAAATAAAAAACCTTTGAAAGATTATAAAAATGACTGAAAACTCTGCTGAAGAAGCTTTTAAATTAACATCATTTGTAAAATTGCAAACAGGAGTCTTTAAAGAGGCAACAATTATTACTCGAAAAATAAAAGCGAAAAGTTTACAATTTGAAAGTTAGCATTTTCTAATATAACATTATTACATATGTGTATAACCAATAAATGTGGAAATCTGATTACTGATTAAATAAATGGAAGTCTAGAATATAGACATGTATTGTTATTTAATTTAAAACGGTCTTGAAAATAAACAAAAAAAATCTGGAATTGTATTTTTTATTAAATAATTACAAAATCATTAGACACATGGAATCTAGTAACAATTATATTTATTTTGATTAAATACATTTATTTCGAAGGTGATTTTGTTTTATACATCTTCAAATATACTCAAAAATTAGTTGAAGAAAATCTTAATATGCTTAAAAAATTTAGTAGTAGTGTTTATCGTTGCATAAAATGTATCATTTTCTAAAATTCTCAATTACTTCGACTGGGAAAATAAATCAAAATTATGAAGTGCTTGTTGATAAGCGAGTATTCTGAATTCCTTTATCTTTGGTTCAGTCTGCGGCTTGCTTACACCACTATATATATATATATATATATATATATATATATATATATATATATATATATATATATATATATATATATATATATATATATATATATATATATATATATATATATATATATATATATAAGGATATTTCACAATGATAAATTTATACAGGCAGGATCTTCTCCCCTTCTTCTAAATATTAAATGTATAGTGCAGAGTTTCTTAAACTATGGAGCGCAGGATATACAACTTGTTTTTGCCAGGAATTTTAGGAATTTTGAAATTTCCTTAATTTATTTCAATAATTTTTCAAATTCCAAATATTTTTATACAATAATATCTGAAAATAAATAAAAAGAATGAAATGAAAAAATTTTGTATGATTCACTTTTTAATAATAGAAATTTATCTGTCCAAATTACAGGAATTCTTTAATTTATAAAATGATTTGGAGTTAAAAGTTAATTTTTTATAGCAAATAAATTGATTTATCTCTAGGAACCACAAAAAAAATTCACTATTTCTGAAATTATTATAAATCTTCTTTTACCTTTTTGTGACATGACATTTCCGTCTTTAAATATTGTAAAATCAAAGTTTCAAATATAAAGAATATTGAAATGCTTTGTCCTGAAGTAATGACTAATTTGCCTGGATTTGATGATATTGAAAATTATTAGATATTTCCCTCCTATTGATACTGTATTCTCGCACATGCGCTGTGCAAAATAAGTGAGTTTTCTAAACGACAGTGGAGAATACGAGATAGCAGTGGAGTTTGTGCAAACTAGTTGTGCCAGGATGTTGTTAAATCTCCAATACTAGAGGTTATATCAAAGGAATCAGTAGGCTATAATATAAATATATCAATTGGCTCTGATGCTAATCCATCTGAATTTTTAAAAATTAAATAGAATTTAATAAGAAACAAAGAGAATCTAATAAACGATATATGGTATTAAGAAATGTTCTCTGAGGAATGGAAATTGAATGTAGCTTATGTGTAATATACAAAAAAGGAGATATATTTGGGTGTTCAAGTTAAAAAGGAAGCTTGCTATGAGCAAGCTACAAAGTATTCTCAAATATTCTATTCCGTAGACTTTCTACATTTGTGAAAAGTACTGTTCGAAGATTATCAAATGGATTTATAAAAGCGAAGATCCGTCCCAGAGCAAATATTCATTAATCGATATAAATTATGGAAAATACTAATAAATTAGCAATGGATACACATAATCTTTTTATCGATTTGAAAACGACTCATGATAATACAAGTAGAAGAGCTCCTATCTCAGCCATGAGATTTTTAAAAGTCTTTAAGATTAATTTCCAATTGATTAATTTACTATTAGCAAGTTATTTAAGTTATCGCGAATTGTATGCATCACAAAACTTGGTTTTATTCGACCATTAAAGCTATGTAAATTGATTGTATAATATAAAGGATTAATGTAATAAAAGTGTTCAAAAAATTTTTAATCGAAAAATAATGTTAAAATAATCATTAATTGTGTGTGTGACAATCCAAAATAAAATCCTTTTCTGTTGAGAAATAAAATAATATTGGTTTCATATTTCTTTACGCTCTTCATCTTAAATGTCAATTGAAAAATTTTGGGCAATCATTTGTTTCCACATTTTTAATTTATTCAAGTTTAATTTCTTCGTATAACTGTTAATATACACTCGTGTCCATGAGTCCAGGATAATTCAGAATCACACAGAAATTGAACTCTAAAATAAAAATTTCACAAGAGAGCAGAATTATCACACGCACCTTGAAGAATAATATGCTAAGTACAAGAAACCACCAGATGGCTCCGATAGTACGTCACAATGACGAAAATATAAGAGAAGGGTATATAAGGAATAATTGCAATAAGTAAAATTGTTCACAACACACACACACACAAGCTCTTTAAAAGCCTTTCAGTGCAATAACCGCATAATTATGGCACAAAGAAAGCATTTGGATGATGTTTTACGTGGTAGAATTATCGGCCGTCTGGAATGTGGACATACCCAGCCGTAAGTATCCGAGGAACTTAGAATCGCCCAAAGTATTATATCCAGACTTTGGCAACCATCATTTTGGATCAAAGATGATGGTAATGTGAGTTACAAGATGATGGTAATGTGAGGCCCCCGAGTTACAACGCCGAATGAGGACCGGTATTTGGCAGTTACTGTCAAAAGAAACAGACGGAGTCAGCATCAGACCTTTCTCGTCAGCTCTGTTTCAGCTACCAGTACGACAATTTCAAGGCAGACCTTGTACAGACGCTTAGGGCACATTGGTCTATATGCTCGTAGACCTGTTGGATGTGTTTCACTTATCGCAACTCACTGTCGCCTGCAGTTAACCTGGAGTAGAGAGCATGCATTGTGGACACCGCAACAGTGGTTTTGTGTAATGTTTTCCGACGAGTCCAGGTTTAGCTTTCAGTCTGATTCTCACCGGACTTTCACATGGAGAGAGCCAGGTACCCGTTGCCACCAAAAGAACACCATTGAATGACACCGTTACAGTGGTGCAGGATTGCACGTTTGCGGAGGAATTATTATGGGTTCCAGAACTAACCTGCTTGTTCAGAATGTAAGTATGACGGGCCACATCTATCGGGATGCCATTCTGGAACAACATGTACGTTTGTTTCTAGGTGCCATGGGTGCAGAATTTCTGTTTATGGATGACAACGCCCTTCCTCACCATGCAAACATTGTAGATGATTGCCTTCAATTGGAGGATATCACCCGTATGGACTGACTAGCATAATCACCGGACTTGAATCCAATAGAGCATGTGAGAGACATGTTTGGCCGACGAATAGCAGCCCGTCAATCCCCTCCCACATGTCTACCGAAACTTCGGAGAGAATTGCTTAATGTGTGAGTGGTATAATATTCCCCAAGATCAAATCGATAATTTGATACTCAGCATATCTAGGCGTTGTACTGGTCTGGTCTGGGGTAAATACGATGTATTAACCATCGTACTAATTATGTTATATTGGTTTTTGTAAATATATTACTTTTTAAAATTTGCTCCAGGGAGTAAAAATCGCAATTTTTATTAATGATGTTAAATATATACCATATTTTTTGCTCTTTTCCTTTTGTTAATAAATAGACTTTACAAATAAGTCACATTTATTTTGCTTCTGTCTCTTTCATGGCATGAACTTTCTTGTGTATTTAATTACCATTATTATATAGCTATTATCTACAAATAATATTTTAAAATTAAATAATGTATTATTTTTTAAACATTGCATTGTGTATTTATTATTTTTTTGTTTTCTACCCAGATTCAAGCCTGAAAATTAGGAGTAGAAACTAGCTTTGTGTGTGTTTTTGTAATTAAAAATTTCTTTTAATTCAATCATAAAATTGCAAATCTATTTACACACATACAAATTCAGTTACTCATATTATTTCAAATATTTAAATAAACTACAGTAACAGCATGGTTAATCACTCACGTGGAGTTCATAATTTACACTAGATATCATTATCACACATAGTTTAATGTTATAAAATATGTGGTATCACACTAAAAAAATAATAAAATAAATTTAAAAAAAAAAATGACTTAAATAGGAAAAGTTCTGGTACTAGGCTGGCCTATTTTGAGAGCTTTAAAAACCTGGTAGATCATTTATTCAACGTGGCTTCCTTCATTTGGATTGGTATAACAGAAGTATATTTCTTCTTCTCTCGTCTAAAAACTCATGGGATTTGATTGTTTCGAATTTTCGATTTTGCTGCTCATAGATTCTAATAGAACGTCAGACTTGAATAACCAACATAGTCCTTTTCAGCGGCGATGTGTGTCAGCCTATTCTTCTAACTCCTTCTGCACACATCTATCTTCTGCCTCCTTCCCTCGCTCTCTCCCTGAAAAACCGGTTTCCTTCAAATCCTACGTTAGGACATCCCACTTCGTCAAAATGGGGAATTGAATAAAATAAAAAAAGGGACATCCAGCCAGGGAAAAAAAGTGTGTGGGGGTGGGGTAATTTAATTATTTTATAAAAGTTATCCAACCAGTGAATACAACATTAATAATCTAGAAAAAAATTGAAGATTCTTTTCCACACATTTACAATCCAATTAAAAAACAGTTACAGTATGGAATACACCTTTTGAGAATAGGTCGTGAATCTGCTCTCCGCCGAATAGGAATCACATATCTGGCAATCGCGACTTTGCAGAGAAAATGCAACCTTTATCTATTTTGTAACATGTCTTACACTCAAAATTTAATGCTATTTATATAATCTATTTATATGGTACCTAAATTATTTTGGCATAGTTTTAATTTATTCTACATTTTTTTTATTTTATTTTAGTACATCCCCATTTTTTACTTAGAATCATACATAAATTGATGCTTAATAAGATTTCTTATTAGAAATAGCACATAAAGTATACATTTATATACCACACTATGTAATTTTGGCTAATTTAAAATATAAAATTTCTTACAGATTGCTAAAATTAATAAATAAAGTCAGCAGTTACATAAGTAATTCAAGATATAAAAACATATATATTTATACAAAAGCACAAGTTTATTTATTACTGTACATACACCCTACACCAGTAATTCTCAACCTGTGGGGCGCAACCCCCTAAGGGGGCGCGAACATATCCAAGAGAAAATGTTATTTAAAAAATTGATTAAGTGACTGAAAGGAAAGAACTCACACACACATACAAAACAAAATACATTTCCACATACTTAATAAAATTAACTTAATAAATTAAAACGATTTACTAAATTGAAAACAAATTTAATAATTATTAGTGACTTCCTTGGGCCTGTCTTTCAAAGCAAAGTTTTTAGAAGGAGGGTTTAATATTAGAAATAGACACTCTCAGTTCTTTTTCCATATTTAGATGAGATCTATATTTTGTCTTCAAAGAAGCCACCGCAGAAAATACAGTTTCACAAAGGTAAGATGTTGAAAATGGTAGTAGAATGCGAAATGCCCTTGTTTTTAGTGCAGAAAACTCATCATCCACACCTGCCCAAAATTCAAAGAGTGATTTATAACTCAATTGTCTTTTGGTTTCGCCGCTTGCCGTGAAGTCTATGAAGGTTTCTGCCTCTTCAATTGAGAGTACTTCTGGAGTATTTTGAAATGGATCCCTCACCCACTTGTAACTTGATATCAGTTTGTCGTCAGCAAGAAAGTACCTTTTAAAACACTTTGCTAGCATTGCTAAATGGTTTTCAATGGTTACAAAAACAACTTTTACATGTTGTTCATCAGCCTTTTAAGTTTTAATACAATCATACAAATTTGTAAACATTGTTAAGTTTTCTTGCATTGAATTTCTGCTCAACACACACAATTCCAATTTCCTACTAAAAGCACTAACTTTATCACTCGTATCCAATATATGTGTATTTGCTCCTTGCAGTTGAAAATTCAAGTTATTTAATTTCTCGAATATGTCGACCATGTAGCTCAATTTCATCACAAATAAACTATCGCGAAAATTCTCTGCTTCCGGACTGTTTTCCTCTTCTAGGAAAATGGCGATTTCTTCTGTTAATTCATAGACACGTCGCAAAAATCTCACTTGTGATAACCACCTTGCCTCGCAATAAAATAGTAACGCTGAATGTACTGCACCCGTGTCTTTACAAAGTGCGGAAAAGATTCTTTATTTCCGGGGTCTCATTTTTATATAATTTACTGCCGTTACAACCGTAGTTAACACAATATTAAAACCAGGACTCATTTCTTTTGAAGCCAAAACTTCTCTGTGGATCATGCAATGTGTCCAGGCGCACTGTGGCAATTTTTATTTCACAAGTGCTTGAATACTTTGGAATCTCCCGAACATAGAACGAGCACCATCGGTACATATTCCGGCGCAATTTTTCTGTTCTATGTTTGCCTCGTTCATAAAATTATTTAAGATTGCAAATAATGCAAGTGCTGTTGATTTGAGTTCTATTGGCTTGCAGAAAAGTAATTCTTCTACTACTGACAAGTCATCACAAAATCCAACATAGGCAATGAAATGAGCATCTTTATTACTATCTGTTGCCTTATCGATTTGTATTAAAAACAATTTGTCACGCAACTTCGACAAAAGCTGACACTATACCTTCTGCTATATCAGGAATTCGACGGGCAACAGTATCATTTGAAAGAGGTATAGAACAGCTTGTAAGAGACAATTAAGGCTTTTTCATTCACAGACAAAGTTTTTTTAAACAATGATTTTTGCTTTTCATACGATTTTAATTTTAATTAGAAGAATTCTCTGGGTTTGTTTACGTACTCACTATGAACCGTTTCCAAATGCGGTTACAGACTTCTGAAAATTATATGTTGTTCATTTACTGTATGAAACTGATTTGTTGACTACGAAAAAAATGTTGATATCCTATGAAAAGTAATTATGTAAAGAAAAGTGGCTTTTAAACATTAACGATTATAGTGTGTATGAAAGTAACACATTTCATTATTATTTTTATATAATAATTCTGATATTACTATTCTTTCAGCGGTAATGTACTCTGAGAAAAGTACGATCTAGGTTATTCTGTCGGTCGCACTGAATAGAAATATTTCTGCGAATGTATATAGATTGTTTTATATATATTTACAGTAAACGAATAATATTTATACTAATGTCAGATTATTTATATTTATCAAGGCTAACTCGAGAATTTCGGAAAATGGCACTCGCTGCGAATTCCTTTAGTGAAGCTGACCTAATTGCTGGATTTTGAACAACATTAAATTTTTAAAAATTTTAATTCATTGAATTAATATTGTTTTCATAAATGTGTAAACATTTACGTTCTCTGGTTGCTTAGATACTTGTAAAGTGATTTGAGTATATTAAGACTAAGGTTAGATTTGTCTCAAAGAAAAGTACCCACCATTCTTTATGCTTGAAATATATATTTACGTATATATAAATTATTCCTGGTGTTCTGGAATCCATTAGCTTTGGCTGTACATATACTAAAATTGGAACGATACAGAGAAGATTAGCATGGCCCCTGCGCAAGGAAGACACGCAAAATCGTGAAGCGTTCCACATTTTTCCTTCTCAATTATAAAAATATTTCATGTTCTGCCATGCCTGTTACCTAACTTAAAAATGAATAGTTTTTGCCAAAATAAAGGCGATCAACGACTTTACAGGTTTATTAATTTATAAATTAGTTTTTCACGCGGGCAAAACATTTACTTTAAATGTATTATTCGTTCTCTTTATCTGATTTAATTTTTTCCCACATCTCAGTATGTTTTCTGCAGGTTACAGACTTCTGAAACTTATATGTGCTCCATCTACTGTATGAAACTGATTTGTTGATTGCGAAGAAAATGTTGATATCCTATGAAAAGTAAGTAAGTAAAGAAAAGTGGCTTTAAAACAATAGCTGTTAGTGTGTATGAAAGTAACACATTTCATTATTATAATTTTTACATAATTCTGATATTACTATTCTTTCAGCTATAATGTACTCTAAGAAGTATGCTCTAGCTTTTTGTGTTGGTCGTACTGAATAAAAATATTTTATCGGCTGTGTATTGAAGCTTATAGATATTTACATATTCCCCGAATAATATTTACTCTAAATTCCATTTCTTTAAATTTACAAGCCTGAAGCGAGAATTTCAATAAATTGAATTCACTCGATTTCTTGTTATATTATTGACGTAATTGGTGGGTTTTGGGGAACATATACCATAGAATATTTTCTCTCTCATAATTTATTTTTTTATGTAAAAAATATTCTACATGAAATAATTCCAAGTTACTTGAGAAAACCTAATATTTGTAGCGCTCCAACACTAACAGCGGGAAGTACGTGAAATAATTCTACGCACTGAGAAAAATGTGGAAAATCCCATTTTAGGAAGAATTTTTTCTCCTTATTTATTCGAAATATAGATAAGTAGTTGAATAAAAGAAAAATGTAGTAAGAACTCGCTTAACGCGGGGGATACGTTCCATCAAAGTAGACCGTATTGCGAAACAACGCTAAACGAGGCTATCTTGAGATGTAAATAATGGGGTTAGGGGAAAATGAATAGGAAATTAGTTAGGTATTAAATTTAATAATGTTTTTTTATTAAAATAAAACCAAACATTAATTTCTTACAAAAATAAAAATATAAACGAATAAACTAATAAAAACAAATAAAATTCTAAATCATTCACTTTATACCGTGTTTCCAACTTTCGGCTTTTTTGTCAAGAGGGTATCTAATACAGTTTGCGTTTGCCTCTAGCATTCTGTTAGAAGTTGTTGATAAATGGATAAAACATCTATAACTCCTTGCCTTGCTTTTGAACTCCAGTCGAAATTTGGATCATTTTTAACAAATTGGTCCATAATTTCAGTTATAGTGGTTAAACTCCTTATTACAAACGCCATCGAAAGTTCTTTTTGCTCTTCTTCGAATTCACTACTATCATTTTTTTTCCTTCTTTCTCAGTTATTTCCTTGAGCTCATCATTAAAAAGACTAGCTGCTGTTTCTTGAACTATTTTTTCGACATTTACCTCATCTAAACCGGTTTGTTTCGTTAGTTCCATTATTTCTTCGTCTATTTCATCCATATCGACAGAGTGTCCAACGTTTTCTCTCTTATTTAAATCTGGCCAAATGTTCTTCCATACTCCTTTCAAAGATCTTTCTGTTATCTCATTCCAAGAAAGGTTTATGTTGTCTACATTATTCATGATATTGTAGTTTTTCCAAAATTCTCTTATTGATTACTTCTCTTTTCCGTCTGTTTTTAAACATCTGCTTAAATAATTCGTCGCAAGTAATTAGCCTTAAAATTGGATATAACGCCTTGGTCCACTGGTTGGATAAAGGCAGTTGTGTTAGATGGCAAAAAAATCACTTCGACTGGAATGCATGTTGTTAAATCTGATAAATTTGCTGGGTGGCTTGAAGCATTATCAATTATTAGTAGTGCTCTTTGTTCAAGTTTTATAATTTCGCAATGACGTTTAACAGACGGGCAGAAATGTTCAGTGACCAATCCTGAAAAATTTTCATAGTTATATGATTTTTTTATTACACTCCCAAATTACAGGTAAAGTTGATTTAGATATGTCTTTCATCACTCTTGGGTTTTTGGAGTGGTAAACTAGTAGTGGTCTTAATTTGTAATCTCCGCTTGCGTCCACCCAGTGGAAATGTTAAGGGATTTTTTGCAGCTTTAAATCCTGATGCTCGTTTCTCTTCAAAGGATAGAAATGTTCGTTTAGGCATTCTTTTCCAAAAGGTCTGTTTCATCAACATTAAAAACCAATTCTGGAGGACAGTTTCCTTGTTCAATTATTGTTTTTAATGTCGCTGTGGGAATTCAGCCGCCGCTTTCGTATCACCACTTGCTGTTTCTCCTGTAATCTTAATGTTCTGAAGATTGTTTCGATATTTAAATCTATTAAACCATCCTTGACTTGCAACGAAAGTTTCACTTCTTTCACTTGCCTCAGCCAGAATTAAAATTCTTGTAGTTTTTCCATTATGATAGATTGACCTACAGACATATTGCGTTCAATTTCATCGTCAATCCATATAGACAATCGTTTTTCCATTTCCTCTATAATGTTATTTCTAGAACGGGTAATTATCATAACTTTAAAGTACCAAATTATTCGATCTATAGAAATGATCACTCCTTACATCAGGGTGGGACAACGATCTTATTTAAAACTAAAATAAATCATACCCATGTCCCTACTCCAAAACTGCATTTTGTAGAAGCAACGGTAGTTAAACTTCATTTCTCTAACTGCAGAGAAATATCCCTTGTTTCTCTATACATGCCACCAAAGACAAACATTATGTACTCAGTTGATATAGAAAACTTAGCTACAATAAGCTTCAAAATTATCCTGGCGGATGATTTAAATGCTAAACACCGCAGTTGGGGTTGTAGATACAACAGTGCTGGATTTGTATTGAACCCCCAAGTAGAAAATACAGACTTTTCCATTTTCAAACCGAACAAGCCAACCCACTGTGGTCATTCTTATGGAAATTTTATAGACTTGATGCTCTCCAGTGGTATTCGCCCCCCATCGAAACTAGTCACGGTGGAAGAATTACCCTACGACCATTATCCCGTTCTCATCTACTTCGGACAACAGTCCCAACAGGATGATGAGAACTTCAAAAATTACTATAACTGGGACAGATTAAAGAATCAAATTAATGATGCGTTCCAGATAACCAAAACTCCAAATCAAATTGGGAAGGTGAATTATCTCACTACAATAATTCAAAAATCACTAAACATAGTCTGACCAAATAGAATTGTAGACTTAATTAAGGAAACAATAGAGATAAATCTCCCATCATAAAAAAAACCCAATAAACTCCCTTAAACGTAAAATAAAAAATGAAATTGATTCCTACAATAATAATAAATGGAATTCTTACTTAACAAACTTAAACGTGGAGGATGGGTCCTTCTGGAGAGCAACAAATGCTAGAAAAAAATAAAAGAGAGTGCATACTGCCGCTCATAAATGGTGCCAAAATGGCAATATCAAACAGCGACAAAGTTGAAGTGATAGCTAGCTCGCTAGAGCTTCATTTTAGACCTAATACATGTTTAACCCATGAATCGATCAGCAAATTAGAAACATTGTCTTTGATTATCGGCAGAACAGTAATCTACGAGCAGAAATTGCCACTTCGGATGATCAAAATGTAATTCAAAATCTCAAAAACAAAAAAAAACTCGGGTCAAGATAAAATTATGAAACAAATCCCGATCAGGGCGATATGCTATCTTACTATTATTATCAACAGCATTATAAAAGTAGGTCACTTCTTCGAAAGTTGGAAGAAAGCAGTGATCGTGCCAATCCACAAACAGTGCAAAAATAAAAATTTACCCTCAAGCTACAGACTCATATCCCTACTTCCCACCATAGCAAAAATTGCAGAGAAATTTATTCTAAGAAAACTCTTGACATTTGACAAACTAAATCAAATTATAATTCCACAGCAATTTGGCTTCAGAAAAAAATTATCAACAACTCATCAGCTTCTCAAAGCAGTGGAAAAAATTTCCTCGGCTTTTGCCTACAAAAAATCGACGGGAGGCGTTTTTCTCGATATTCAGAAAGCCTTCGATAGAGTATGGCACTGTGGCTTGATTTACAAATTTATTATGTCTAAATTCTCTCCCAATATCTAATCAAACTAATTAAGAACTACCTATCAAATAGAGCTTTTACCGTCAAGCTGGTTAATGAATACTCTCAGGATAAACCCATTTGTGCAGGCGTCCCTCAAGGATCACTGCTGGGCTCAATCTTATTTAACATAAACATCAATGATATTAACCAAAATAATGAAACAATGTTATGCCTGTTTGCGGACGATATACTGCCGTTCTTTCTACTCATTCGGGCCACAAGATAATACATCAAAATTTGATGCAACATCTAAAGACTATACAGGGTTGGATGAAGGTTTGGAAAATCAAACTGTGCTCTTCACAAGGTCCAAACATAAAAGTTGGAGGTACTGAAATTCCATGGTCTACCAAAGTAGACTACCTTGGTCTAACGCTAGATAAGCGACTCACACGGAAACCCCATATAAAACAAGAATTAAAAACAAACTTATTGCTACCAAAATGGCACTTTTACCCCTCAATGGCATATAACCTATTTTTGGCAAACAAACTAATTACATACAAAGCTTACCCGCGCCCGATATTGACGCTTGCTGCTCCAATTTGGGGAACTGCAGCTGATACAAATTTGAAACTGATTGAGGGCCAACAAAACAAACTACTCAGATCAATTACAAAATATGAGTACTACATAAGAAACGAACAGATTAGGAAAGACATTGGCGTGTTATAACGCCTTCTAATTAAATAAAATACCTATCCTCTTTAGGTTCTATGATAAGCTCTATCAATAAAGAAATTCAAAATATTGAAAACTACAACTCATATGCCCTTATAAAGAATCATAGATCAAGATCAGTCCTTCGTATAAAACCGCACTCCAATATATCTATACATATATCCATTACAAAAAAGGAAAAATAGATAATTATCTAATGTTTGTAAACGGTCTTGCTTGTAAATAAAATTCATGATCTAGTGTCACCACTTATCATAAAAATATATATGAAAACAGCAATCTCTCTAGTATGTAAACAAACGATATTGTAAATCAAGCTCTATACCTATTGGCGCTATCTATTGACCCAAGTAGTGTCAAATTATGTATTAAATATTTGTGTTGTGTTTTATTTTTTTGTTTCCTTTTAACAAGAAAAACCATCTATGTTTCTTGTTCATAAATTGTTCTATAATCATAAATTGCTCTTATATTTGACTTATATTATACTTCACTGTCTTCCATTATTGTCAAAACTTTGATACCATGTGTAATTCTTTTGTGGGAGCACCTAAATTAGAATACCAGTAAATTTTCTTTTAGATTAATTATGTCAAATCCAGTATTATGTCACCAATTGATGTATTGTCAAAATAAGGAAAATGGCCGATCGGCTACCGTGTACTTTACAAACCATTGACCTACATTCTTCTGATTAACGGTCACTTAGTAGATATAAATCGTTAGCAATTTTATATTTTGAAATATATATAAACGAAATACAATTCATTCTTGAGCAAGGACTCAAATGTGTTCTAAATAAAAATGCTTATAGTTTTATTATTTATATAAATCAGGCTTTTTTTGGATTGTTTTTTCATATGATTTTTTAATTAGTGAACGATTTTCATTTATCTGCCGTTAAAATTTCCTTGAAACAAACTCCATTTAACATTTTTCGGACTGGAATATCCATTGAAAAAAGTGAGGTGGTTTTATTTTTTAATGCACTTTTTCGATTTGGAAAGTAGTTTTTAGGGTATTATTTTTTCAACACGCGAGCATGTATGAAGAACTTTCCCAAACGATGTATGTGCTAATACCTTTATAACTAGGCTATCTACTATCTTGTATCAATTAATTCTAAAATAGAAATAGCAATTCATAGGTAGCTGTAAATAATCAGTGGTGTATATATATAGGCGAGCCTTGCACTGTACCTTAATATAAATAGTTTTGGACTACACGTCTATCACAAAGTGCCTCATAATTTTGGACAATTGTTAGGAGACGATGTCCAATCC
Organism: Latrodectus hesperus; assembly: GCA_037975125.1. Lineage (NCBI taxonomy): Eukaryota > Metazoa > Arthropoda > Arachnida > Araneae > Theridiidae > Latrodectus > Latrodectus hesperus. The sequence continues at coordinate 16,225,564 of CM075860.1, read as the reverse complement.
AGATCTTTACGCCCTCCACTTCCATGCCATACCAGCAGAAGGACTTTGAATGTTACAGAATAACGTGACCCAACCAACGGTGTTCTCGCACAATTAAGGCGAATGTGGTTATAATCTCAACTGCCGCCCGCGAGGACATTGCTAAATTTATGGGAAGCGGCATGAGCTAATGAGCCACAGAGGCTTGGTTGCAATATTTATCAAGATACACAATAAATTTTCAACACAGAATAAAGGTATAATTATTTAAATTGCAAATGCAGCAAAAAATGAATTCATCTTCTGTATCAATAGAAGTAAGACACTCTCATAAAGATATAAATTCCTTCCTTTTGCAAAAAAATAAATACTGAACGGTAAGACGGTATATGTGAAGTAAAATTTGCTTAACTGTTCTTTTATCTATTTCCTTCCCCATTTTCAAAAATTAAAAAAATATAGCTTTTATTTTCAAAAAAAGAAACCTCAACACTTTCTTACTCTTAAGAGCTCTAAAAATCTTAGATTTTAAATAATTACATAGATTGCTCTCGACTATTTTCTATAACTAAAATAAAAAAAAGGGCATTTCATGTAAGCTCCAGTGGCTTCGTAGCTTCACGCCGCTTCCCGTGAAGCTCAGCAAAGTGGAAGCATCATTTGCCGCGGGCAGAGGTTGGGAGGGTGACCACGGTGTACTCTCCTTCATTGGGTTGTTGGAACTCTGTGGGTTGGGGACGTGCCCACATTAATATGCGACGTCCTAAGTCCTTCCGCTGGTGTGGTGTGGAGAGGAGGGTGCCAGCTCAAGTGTGGCCTCGTCACCTGACTGGTTCAAAATTACGAGGTAACTTAAAAAGTGTAAAGTTGTATTTTCACCTTCATAATGCTCTGATTCAGACGAAAGACGCTCTCTATTGACTTAATTTGCACAGCCAAAGGCATAGCGAGCTTGGCTTGTTGAAGTGTCATAAGCAACAACAGGTATTTCATTCAAGTTTTATAATTTTTGTATATTTATAAAAAATTTTGGAACAGAATTATATTCTAATACATTGGATTGGCAAGCTTCAGCATTTTATTCAGTTAACTTGACTTGTTGCTCACTGCATGAAATGGTTTATAGAAAGTAAGGCACCTCATATTTACTTTCAAGAATTATATTTAACAAAGAAAGATGCATATATAATTCTTCTATTTCATACTCTAAAGGTTTGTTTATATAATTTCTTGTACATATTGGGACAGTGAATTTTTTATGCATTTTATTAATAATTAAATTGAAATAAAAAGTTCACAATTTATTTAACAGTATTTTCAAATGAAATTAAAAAATTCTAGAAATTATTCAGGGTCTTCCAGCAGTGAACTGAAGTTTCCAAGAATTATTTATTATTATGATTCTAGAAATTGAGGATGTTAGTACAGGATCCCAAGGAAACTATAATTTCAAGTTTCTAGAAGCTGTACAAGCATTGTATAATCGATTATCTTATACAAAAAAAAGATTTCCCATTTTTCTGTTGTTTGTTTGTCCCTCAACGGTCATTTTTTGCACACGAGGGCTAAATAGACCGGGACTTACGGCTTAAAGTGGATTCCGAACCACTACAAACATCCATGCCCAAGGTGGGATTCGAACCCACGAACTGTTGAACCAAAGGCAAGAGCGCTAACCATTCGGCTGCCAGCTCGGCTTCCCATTTTTCTGAGTGATACCAAGTGACAGATATGGCAAATGATGAAGAACCATATAATAAATTTAACAAAAGCATCACTGCGCTTGATGCTCTAGGCAGAAGATACGTTTAATCGTAGGCTTCATAACTGGGCACTACTATTTCAGAAAACACCTCCATAAAATGGGACTGTTTCAGCAAGACCCTATTTACAGGAAATGTCATGCAAGAGGAAACGGCAAAGCATATCATTTACGAATGTGAGGCTCTTGCCCTCCCTAGATTAACTTCTTTAGGAATCATCCATACTAGAGAGTTACACCTAGACTCTACTAAAGGATTATCGAACTTTATTAATAAAGTGGATGACCCGAGCAACTGGAACTGGGAAGCATAGGGTTTGGAGTTAATAGTACAAAATGCTGATAAAAGCAGAGGTGCACAATGACATACAAACCCAACTCTTAGAAGATGATCACTGCACTTTCAGCATAAATAAAAAGCCATTATCCACAAACCTATGTAAAAATACATATTTCACAGTAAATTAATGTCTACTTTACAATTTATTTTTAGCTAATCTATAAAAATATATTTATACCACACATTTTCTCTTTGCTGCAAGCCGATAATACTCGAAATAGTTTCCATAAACATTTAACATAACTAAATAAACATTTCATAGTTCAAAAATATTTTTTATTAAAATGCTATTTTTTCAAATCACATACAATATGTAACTTAAGGAGTGTAAGAACATAATTAATAAAATATAAAAATAAGATAAAAGTAAATAAAAATACAATCAGCATATTAGACAATTTAAAAATAATAACAAAAAATTAACAAATACATTCATGTAAAAATATCAGATATGCTAATGAAATATTGAAAAAATAACGAATATTTTTATTATAATATGAATCATAAAAAGAATTAATGAAATTCAGAATCACAAATTAATTCTATAAAACACAACTTATGAGGTAGAACTTTATAATCTTAAAAAATTATAAACTCAAACATTAAAAGATTTGATCTAGTTTGATACATGCACTTCAGATTCACATACAATTTTGAGAAAGCATTAAGAAAAAGAACAGTTACTTCAATATAAAGATAAATGCTATTTTAAGAATTTTAGGTCACTTGTAATATTAGCAATAAGTAATAACACAACATGTATATACTCATGTATTAAACAATTTAAATTATCATGAATCAAATCTGAATTTATTGATAACATGCATACTTTCTTTATATATAATATTATACTTCAGAACTGATATTCTATTTTTCCAGTAATTGAAAAATGAAGTATACCCATGACCAAGAAATTATGAATATAAATTTAATACATTACTTAAAATTGTAAATTAAATGCTTTTATAACAAACTATCATTTCTGATAGTTTCAAATGCACAATACACGTTTTGAATAATTCAGGAAAAAATAGAAAAATTAAAGCATTCAGTTTGAAATTTGATTTTTAACAAATTTCAGTTTCACAGTTATAAAAAGCTAAAGAAATATAAAAAAAATGAATGTGATTCAGAAAATGAATGGAAAGTTTATTACACAAAGGCCTTTTTTGTACATGAAAGATAATTACATGAGGAACTATGGTTTATTTAATGAATACTAAATCGCCACAAAAATCCAAGCGCAAAGTGGGATTTGAACACACGAACTGTCGAACCGAAGGCAAGAATGTTAATTATTTGGCTACCAGTCTGACAAAATGAATGGAAGACAAATGATAGAAAGTATGATTGTGAAAAAATGAAAACAATTAAACTGACAAAACAAATTTATGCACCATATAAAAAAACACTAATACAAAGTATTTTATGTACACTGCTGGCAACCGTAAATGCAATACCCTGAAGGAGCATGCAAATAACATGAAATTTACAACATGCATTAGCGGAGCTGAGGTATGCAAATGATTAGAATTTCAGCATAGAAGCACATCACGCACACCTGTGGCCATTTCAAAGCGCTATTTAAGGCTTAGAGATTTCGACGATTTTAAGTTCGTCAATAGTGTTTTCTTATGGTTTAAAAATAAAAGATCAATTATGTTTTGCAGGAAACATCCTCAGCTGCCACACTAGATAAATTTTGGCAATGTGTGAAAGCTGCTTGGTCTGCTATATCACAAGAACACATAAAAAGTCTCTTTCAATCAATGCCAAGGCATGTGGCAGAAGTGATTAATAATGGTAGCTACTCTGGCTACTGATTTTGAAAGGAAACACACTTCACAGAATCTATAAATTTAATAATTTGATACTTGATCAATATGTTATCTACAAAATAAATTTTGTTTTAATATATCTTGTCTTTCTAAGTGCTGCAATTTGGGTGGCCAGCAGTGTCTATTTAACAACTATAAACTAGTATGAATTTCATAAACAAGTGAGTTAAGGCACTTTGTCACTTCACATAACATTAATAAAACACATAACAAAAGGAAATAAAAGTTTGACACAAAAAGAAAAAACAATAAACACCTAATATAATAGTTCTTTAGAAATTTATCTCAGGCCTGCTGAGAGATTTCTCATGAATACTGTCGCAATTACTTTTTCTAACATTAGAAATTTAGTTTGTACAATTCAGATGAAAAAAGCGCCCTGTAGGAAAATGAACATAAAATTTTACAATTATAACTTTAAATGAATAGCTTCAAAAATTGTTTATAAAAAAATTAATTTTATTACATTTATTATGAAATAATAAAATTAAAGCGATCATAAAAGTTAGAAGTGAAATATTTAAAATTATTAATTAAAAAAGCATATTTCCATAATTTAAAGATATTTATGAAAGTAATGTAAATATATATTTTTTAATATCTACAAAATAAAATTGCTTTAATCACAGCAGCTTTTAATATTTATACTTATGAACTTAATTGGTTCAAAAATAAATTTAAAAATAATATTTTTGTATAATCAAATTTTAAAAAATCTTAGATTATATGTTCATGCTGAATTCTTTTTTTCCTCATCATCACTACTGCTGCTCGTTATCCTACGAGAAAAAAAAAATAAGAATCAAACCTGCAGCTATAATTCATTATGAAAATATTTATAAAAGACAAAATTTTGACAATATAACAAATTTCATGATATCATTTTTCAAAAGTTTAAAAGAAAAATAATTTTACTTGTTTGAAATAATTATTAAATTGTCAAACATGGTATCACATTATCATATTGCCATTTTTTTTAATGGTAAATATTAATTTGCCTTCAACACTGCGATAAAATATTTTCAATTAGTGCACACAGCTGCAAAAGCCAATTAATCTTTTTAAAAATGAAAATTGCTTGAATAAAATTACATGCGCAGGTACATTTATTATAGAAATATGATATTTTTGTCGCTAATATTAATAATCATGAGTCAATAAAGCAAGTGAGTGAGGATAATTTTCTAAAATATCTTAAAGCTCATTCATCTAAGATAAACAGATATTTTATTTTTAGTGGTTTGCTTGTTACTCAAGGGAAATTTTTTTGCACACAAGGAATAGTAAGGACTTTGTTTTCAAATGATTTTGTATCAAATGCAAATTAAAAAGTTTGAAATTTCTTAATTATTGTTATTCTAGACAAACAAATGTAATAATTTTAAATAGTAAAAATGTAAATACATGCTTGAAAGCTTGAAACAAGACTTTAATTTCATGCAAAAATTCAATTCGGTAAAAACTACATTAAGAAAAAGAAATAATTAAAAATATTTTGAAATCTAGTCTTTTTTATAAATACTATTAAAGATATTTAAAAAAAACTAAAATCAGTGGCATGACAACCCATGTAGTGGCCAAGGCCTAAAGTGCCCGTTTCTATTGACATGATCGAGAGCACTGAATAGAAAAAGCATGATCTGTGTAACAACTCACATATACAAAAAGTTATCACAAAATATTAGAAGTACTTCAGATTTATAGAATCCTTTATCAATATGATATAGGACTATCTTTGGCACATAATACTACTTGGACTTGTCAAGGAATATATTCATTCAAATGCAGAACAGTTACAAAAACGATTCATCATGACTGCTGTCATGACTTTAAATAAGAGTTTGTATCAATTTCCTAGAATCCAATCAAAAATTTCCAGGAGATATCAACATTCATGTTGCATTTTCTTTTATTTTAAAAATAGTATTTAACCAAATATGCATATAATTATGTAAGGGCAATATTTCAAATACATTTGTAAATAATATAAATAAATTATTGCAAAAATTATCGAGAATATTTTTTATTTAAGTTCGAATTATATTTAATGTTTATTTCAAAGTCCTGCAATGAATTTACAGTTTTAACAGAAAATTTTTTATTTAAATAATCAATATTCGTTACACTATTAAATTATAAATCGTATAATATAACAGTAATTTTAGAGTTTTTTAAGCATTTTTATTCGATTTCTATAACATTTATTGAGTATTTCAAGATGTGTATAATGATATCTTTTAAAATAAATATACTTATTCTAAACAAAATAAACACTACTAGATAAACTTTCCAGGATGAGACTTTTTCCCCCAATTATTATTCACTAAAAGTAATTCTATATTTTTCTTCTGTTTAATTACAAACTCTTTTAAAACAATACAGTTTAACATCCATATTCCAAACTCTTTACCAGAGGCCTAGAAAGCGGGCTATCATGCCACGGACGCTGCTCGCAGAATAGCACTAAATCACACACACATTTCACAAATAAACAAAATTTACCAGAAAATTTAAATCTTTTTTTGTTTATGAATTTTATTTCGAGAAATATATTTTGCATTTTATAATTAGTCTCATGTCTAGAAAAAAAAACGGTAGGGAAAAATCAAACTTGGAAAAGAGAAAAGCTTGAGGATGAAAAATCACAAGGGGAGAGCTGCTGGAGTTTCCCATACATTAAACTTTTACTTTAATATTTCCTGATAAATAATAATTTTGCACAGCCTAATTCCTTTTAAAATAGTGCTTTTTAACCATGCTTATAATTTTCGTTTCTTAATCAGTTCGATTATCGTTTTTCATTCTTTTAATCCTTTTCTTTTGAAGTTTCATATTTTGCTCAAGATTATGATACTATTGTTTTGTTCTACAAATCTTGCAAATGTGTTAATAACAAAAACATTTTAATTTTTTCATACAAAATTTCTGGAATATTTGATTAGTCGGTTTCATTTTAATGCATCTGAGAGGTTTTCATTTTAGTAAAAAATAATTTACCAAATTACTTGTGTAAATGTTATACGAAAATTTTTGGATCTATTGACTAAGGGAGATTACAGGAGAGTAAGCTCATAAAATACATATTATTTAATTTTGTTAATAAAATTCACAGTGTCCTTTATGAATCCTAATTGTAATACAAGTTGTGTAAGTCAAGTTGTATGCTAATGAAAGTTATAATAATATTAATAAAGCAAATATGTAAACATAGATCATCATAAAAATATTGTGACTGATCATTATTTTAGTCAACAGTTATGAACACAATCTAAATATTAACCATGCCACCATTTGGAGGTAACATTAAGAGCTATTGAATTAGGTTTTCAAACAACTTCATAGAAATTTTTTTAAATATTAAAATAGAAATTCAAAAAAATATATCTTATGCCTTTAAAACTTACATTTTCAAAAGAGCAGAAATATCTTCTCGGTTTGTAGGTACCCAATCAGGTCTACCATTGGCAAATTTTTTCATATAAAAAAATTTTTTTACACCCATGAGTAAATTATAGCAGTCTTTATCCTTCACCTGAAAACAATAAATATTGAATGAAAAAATAAAGCAAAACTTTAAATTAAATTTATTTGAAAAATATCACATTCAGATAATAAATACATTTTATATTCACTTCCATTTAACATGATGTAGCACGCAGCACTGAACTTGTGGGGAAAGTTTTAATATGCTCTGGTCAGTTTTAATAATTAAACTTTCTTTATATTGACAAATAACTTGATATCTCAAAATACTATGAATCAAACTAATATTTCTAAAATCTTAAAAAAATATAAAACATTTAGATAAAAATATTTTAAATGAAAGTAAAATATTTAATAATTTTACTTTCAAAAAAGAATTTTATTGCTTTAGATGTCAAGTAAGTGGCAAAAAGATTAACAATGAGCAATACAATGTAGGTTACGTTTGTTTGTTGCTCAACGATCCTTTTTTGCCCACAAGTGCTAATTAGACTTGGACCTACAGTTTAAAGTACATCTGGAACTATATATATACATACATAATTTATGTATTTATTTGGCTTACATATAGTATTTGGTGCGGTTCTTGCGGAATTGAGCTTGTATATGGATATGGATTTCGATATGGTTTTAATTTGATTATTATAAATTAAATGTAATTTGGCAACATTTGATTTTGGCTTATATATTTTATATTAAATTTTACTTCTTTTATTCTGCCTTGATATTTTGGTTTGAACTTTTGGTGTAGCTTTGGGGTATACTGGCTTCTTTAAGACTATGTCTTGGGCCAGTGCAGAAAATCCATACTTTGTGCCAATGTGGTCAACACCCCCTGACGAAGCTGGCCATGTTTGTACTTCGTTCCCTTTTATATCTTTCTTTGATATTTTTCCAAGTATTTTCAATGTATTGTTTTCCATTTAGTATTTTCAATGTATCATTCTCCATTTGATATTTTCATTGTATTTTAAATATATTATTCTCCATCTAATATTTGATTATTAATTTTATAAAATATACTACTAACTAAATTTTAGTAATTCTAATTTAGCTGCTTTTGTGCTGAATGTATCACTAAGCATAAATGTTTTAATATGTTCTCGTACTTTAAAGTTCTATATCGAATCTTGCATTTTATATTCATATACAGACACACACACACACATAAATATATATATATATATATATATATATATACATACACACACACACATATATATATATAACTTCAGAAGTAAACATACTATTTGATGGTTGTCAACCAATTCTTTTCAAGAGCTTGAAATGTTAATAATTTAGTTTAAATTAAATTATACTAAAAATCTTTTTTAAATAACATTAAAATTTATATATTTGAATTGCATTTAATTTTTGATCTTCAAAAAACTAATCAATACTAATAAATTTAAATGAAGGAACAGATAACATTCTATAAAAAACTTTTGCATTAAACCTTCCAAAATTTTTGCAAATCTCTGGCAGTGAATGGTAATTTCTGTTTATAAGTTTGATAAAGTATGAGAAAAGGTTTCACTTTATGAGCAATAAATATAACAAAATAGCACATTTAACAGAAAAAAGTACACCCTTTGTAGACTTTTGCACAATTTCTAGTTTTGGTATCAGGATTAAGAAATTTTTTGTTTTGAAAAAATGACATCTTTTATGATACAGTAAGGCAGGCCACACACCGAGACGACAGGCGACGAGCAGCACAACATCACGCTATTAAAACTAGTTCTGACTGTACTGCGCACCCACATTGGAGCAGTATTTATCGGGAACGTGTCAGCGTCACTTAAGTGACAGGTGTCTACCATTTGTGACTTGCGCTTTTTTTATCGCTTGCATGTGTATTTCTTTGTGTTTGATTTCATTTCTTCAAAAGTGGATTTCCATTGTTCACAGATGTGAGAATATGCTGCATTTAACCAGTTTCATTAATTTTGTAAAAAATATTTCCTGCATTATATGTTTTTAGCGAAGATTATTCTTATAATAATAATAAACCCCTTTGATGAAAATATCTATAAAATTTTCTGGTTATTTTTATTCTAATTTTTAATCATTTTTGTGTGTAGTTTACTTATATGTAAATTTAAAATATGTAATTTAAAAATTTTACGAAATTTAGATAAAATTAATAAATTTCCTGTGCAAAACATTTTCAATCGATAAGTATTTGCAGTTGAAATATATCAACTTAGGAAGTAAATTTTATATAAGTTTTTCTAAATTTCTTGTTTAAACTCATAGATGTTTCTGAACTATTAGTTTCTAAATTTTAAAAAAATTATACAATTAAAATAATCTTATTAAAAAACTAGTTTAAGTACTACAGTACGATTAAGAACCTCTATCCTTATGAGTTGTTATGGACTTTAGTATTCACATATCTTCTTGTACATTATTATAATATTGTTCAAACTAATTTTTAACTACATAAAAAATTATAAGATTTACTATTTGGATTGCTGAGTTATTTTACATTAAAATGATTTTAGTAAATTTTTTTAATTATTTCCATTGACATATATTATTTTTAATTACTTTTAGTTTTGAACTTATTCATATTGAACTAATTTGTCATAATGCATAAATAAGTATTAATTTATACTGAGGTAAAATAACAAAAAGTAACTAAAATATATTTAAAAAATTCTAATATATTTAAAATAACTTAAAAAATATTTCTAATGGCATTTTTTAATCCATGAATTGAAAAAACATTAAAATAACACCTATTGTGAGCTGGGCAGAAATATCAGAAACTTACCAAGTAAAGAGAACATTTTTTGCTCCTTTAAAAAACGTAATATTCTTTAGTTAGTATTTGATATTTATGCTTTTTAGTTTTAAAAGCATTTAAAATTTTTAGCATTTATAATTAACATGTACCAGCAAGAGATTATTACGATCTTATTCACAACAGAGAAGTACTGGAAAGTACATCTTATTTAATGTTTTATATTAATGTTACATAAAGAAATGATAGTTAATTTCAATTTATACTTTTAAAATAAACAATAAATTTACCACCTTAGCAAATTTACCAATTTTTTATAAAAAATTTTTCACTTTGTGTATTTAATGCCAGTTGTACTTAAACCTGAAGAAAACAGTGTAAATTTAGTGTTGTGTTAATTAATAAATTGGAAGAATGTGCCTTTGTTCTGAAAGTACAGTAAATAACATTCAATAGAAATTAGTTGTGATTTGAAATAACAAACATTTTCTTAAGTTTTATATCTTGCCTATTGAGATAATTTTATTTTTCAAATGTGAGACAAAATAAAATTATATTTTGTGTTAAAAATATAAATGTCATATTAATATCATTTTATAATAAAATATAAGCTTTGGGATTTTTTCTTTCCTTTTTTTCAAACTTTTAATATTTAGTAACAATGTCAACGATTTAGAGGTCACATAAGTTCTCAGGCAAACGCAGAGGCAGAAGACAACAAAATAAACAAGTAAACGCTGGAACAGAAGAGTAGAAATGTAAACAATATCCGCTCAGATGTATTGCGTGTGATCTTGCTTCCATCGCTTCAGTGTGTGCGGTACTTTTCAACATGTCGCGTTTTGCAGCACTATCAGGAAGCAATAGGTGCGCATTGAAGGCATGCTCCTTCAGTGTGCGGCCTGCCTAACATTTCAAGCAATCTGTTCAAAACAATTATATTTCCTAACCATTGATGTTTACAAAATTTTAAAAGAATTTTTACATCTCGCCCAAGCATACCAAAGTCATCCCTAGGAATAGACGAGTCCTTAAATAGTCTATAAACAGCACTTGCTGTTATCTCAACTTCTTGAAATAAGAAACATCCATGGCTGTAAAAGTTGGATGAAATGTGCAGGCTGCAGATTCCGACATTTACAACATTTGAACGCTGTTCACTTTATAAAAAATCGGGCCATTTTAGTAAAAACAGACTAGTTTACATTCAGGTCATGCATTGACAAATGGAGTAATCCACTTGTTCCTAATTCTGAGAATTTCTCATTTACTTTTTCAAATAAAATATTTCATTTGAATGACCTAAACAATCTGAAGAGTAATATGTTTTAACAGTATCATTCTCCCAAAATCTTACCTGGCAATTCAATTGTTTTATCTGCAGATGATTATTTAATCTTTAACTAAGAGAGGCATACTATTATTAGCTTTCTTAACTTTTTTCCACAATAAATTGAAAAAATGAGGTGCAATTCCAAAAACTTAAATAATTCATTTTTTCCACCACAGCTGAATTGTTTTGCAATAGGACTGTCTGGAAACATTGCTTGAAAGAGAATTTCTATTGTTACAAGAACTGTAGCTGAATTTGCTATTTAAAACTTTATGGATGCATAGAATTTCTGCCTTTAAAATTTCTTTCAAGGAAGTAAATTAATTGAAAATTTCAGAACATGCTTAGGCTTCATGTTTTTCAACAGGAACAGCAGAGGCGAACAATTTTTTAAAATTAGTTATCTTTTTGGCAGATAGAGCTTACTCTAATAAATACACGTTTTTCCTTATACCAATGGGATTTGAGATTTGAAATACCAATGGGATTTGATTGCTGATTTGACCATACTTCAAATAGACATGTTTTTTCTGGACCACACAAAAGTCAATCTTTGATGGGTTTTCGAGAGTCCACTGGTCATTGAAAATATACTTTCCACCAGATATATTAAATAATTCTTCTCAGCCTTTCTTTCATTGATAAACAAATTCATCCTGATTCACTGAAATGGTATATAATTTTCATAAAGAAAAATATGGAAAGCATATTTTAGCTCATAAAAAAATAATATTCAGTGAATTTTGTACAGTATAAAGAATAAAAATTAAATGCTTCAATTTACTTCATACATAATTTGTTAATTCACTGACAACTTAATTTAACATTAAAACACGTTCCAACTTGTAAACAATATGATACAAATTCAAATTAATTAATGTAATTAAAAAGTAAATTCCTCACAATTTCTTCAAAATACATTTCGCTGCTGCATTGCAAGCTTTGAATGCAGTTAAAGATTTCTTTTTAATTTTTGGTTAATTATTCCTATAAACACAATGCTATTATTTGAATTTTCTTCTTAACTAATCAACAAAAAGAACTTGTTAATTTTTACAAACATACTTTAATTATGTAAACACCTTCTGTGCTGTCTTCGCTTTTCCCCCTTTTTGGAATATCTGCAAAAATAAAAAATTTGTGAAACCAGTAGTTGGCATCAAAAAAATTTACAATAAAATTTAAATTTTGTTTAAACAACTTATTTAATAAATATTGATACAATAAAAGCTAATTTTATTAAATATGTTGTTATTAATACATTAAATACATTATCAGCACAACACACAATTACATGTAATTGTTTGATATTAATAAATCAAAATACATGGTAGATAATATAATTTAAAAACATATCCTAAACAGTAAAACAGAAAACAAGACTAAAAATTTTGCTTACTGACACCTGGCACACTTTCTTGAATTAATTGATTCAAGTCCTTTTTTTTAGCTAAAATTTTTTCATCTCCTAGTTTATCACGATATGGACTAGAACAAATCTTCAGATCAATTTTACGGCGTCCAAGTACACCATTCCTATACAAAATATTTCAAATGGGAACCTTCATTATAGTATAATAATTTATATTTCTATATCAGCAATTATTTTCCAAAAATACACACAAAATTATTTAAATTTGGATAGAATTTGTAACTACAAACAATGAATAATTTAAATAGTTATGTTTAACATTCAATAAAAATTTTTACAAATTTCTAAAAATATTTTTAATTTGAATAAAAAAATTGTCAAAAATACAATAAAATAATATACAATGCTTTAACATTTTGAAAAATCCTTTCCATTTAATAATTATTTTTTAAATACAAAAAGAATTATTTAATTGCAAGCCAATACATGTAATTTATACGGAAATAAATTTAAAAAATCATTTGCCTGAAATAATCATTTTCATAGCTTTCATAATGATTAACATTAAGGAGGAAAATTTTTAGGTAACATAAATTAAGGAAGTAACATGTTTTAAATCAAGAAATTACTTAACAAACCTTATTATTGGCCTTTTGTGCATATTTAGTAACTTATAGAAATTATTAAGATTAATATAGCAGTTGAAAACATTGGCATACCTGCCAACCTTGGAGGAAAAAAAATCAGTAGATTCTACTTATTATGAGGGAAAAAATCAAGAGACACACCATTTTTGCTTGAACGTTTAAAATGTTAGTACAGCAAAAAGGCAATTTTACTCTTTAGATTATACATTCTGAGAATGATACATACTAAATACATTTTGCATTAACCTTAATAATTAAATATTCATCAACCTCAAAAAGGAACTATGAAAAATAAAATATACATGTAAAAAAATAAACATCAATGTTTATGTCCTAACATTTATTTTATAGGGCAGCTTTTACTACTCTTGTGCAATTTATAAATATTAAACTTATAAAACTACATTAAATAAATTTAATTCAGTGACAAATACTTTTCTAATTAAATTACTAATAACTAGTAATATTAATTCTAATTGAACTGCTTTTGTAAACAGGCATCTGGTGTCTGTTCTGAATGTTAAATATATGACTGCCAACTCGCAGGAGTTTTTTTACACCAATGCACCCAAGTAGTTAAAGCGTCATGCTACTATGGCAGACAGATGGGGTTCGAAACTCAGAGGAACACATTTATTTTCATGATATTATAATATCATAACATTATAATAATTATGTTAATGCGCCATCTGTTGATTATTTAAGCTACTAAAACAACTCAATAAACTTTTTTTTCATGTAAAATTTTAGCTGTTTTTAGGTTTTTCACTAAAATTTCCAAAAATTAGTAGATTTTCATACATTATTGGGAAATTGGAAGAAAGAATGAAAAACCAGGATTTTCCCGATAAAATCAGTAGAGTTGGCAGCTATGGATCAGATAAGTTCTTTTTAAAAATAGATGGATTTTTAAATTTTTTAATGATGCCCTTTCCATATACAAAATGACCCCACCATGGCATAAATGTATAAATTACAATCACATTTTAAGATATCTGAACTTATTGTGGTATGCATACACCAACTTTAGTGTTACAGATAAATTGAACACAGGCAGGAAAAAAGCTGATATTATAAAAATTTAAGCATCTAGACAAAATATATTTATGATGTTGCCTACAATGTTAACCAATAATTACCATTTAAAGTACTAACTCATAAAGAATTAAGATTTATACATGCGAAAATAATCTTAATTGTAAGATAACAGGAAATTCAATATATTTTCAGTATGCCTAATAGAAGAAACAGCAAGGTATTTTTGTAGTATATATCAACAGCACATTTTTGTTTACTACAAAAGAATTATACTGAAAATTTTATTACATATTTTCCTGAATTAAATAATTAAACAAATAATGAAGAATTTGCACAATAAAGAAAAAATGTTGGCACCTTTCCTCAGTTTGGGATTTTCAAACTTGTCTGACATGCCGATTCTGCAACAATAAAAGTGAAGGGAAAACTTAATTGAATTATAAGATATATTATTTAAAAAGAACCTTTAGATCCATTTGTGCTTAGTCAGAAACACTTGAAATGCTGATAAATGATGCAAAAGAATAATAAGTCACAATCAATAAAATCTGCAGTGGGTGCAAACAGAAAACAAAATTTGAAAATTCAAATTTATAGTAGCACATGTTCGGAAATTAAAAAGAAATCAGTTTCATTTTTAACAAGAAAAAACACTTTGCAATATTTTTCAGGAATGTCAAATAAAACAAAATTTAGTAATGGTTTTTAACCGTTTTGAGCTATTTTTTAATTTTTTTTACTGCATTATTATATCAGCAATAACTTTCATTTTCATCAAAAAAATTTGGATACCAAAGTAAGAAAAAAATAACCGTTAATCAGTTAAATTTTTCACAAAGCATGTAACTCAATACATTTAATGAACTATAAGATCTTTGCATTATTGCTCATACCATTCAGTGAATAACTTTTTACAATTTTTTAGATATATTTAGATTCATGGAGATTGTCTAGCTCTGCTAAATAATCCCGATATTAGCAATACAACAATATATTAAAATAAAAATACATTATTATTAATATGAAATCTTTAGCAAAATTTGAACTGAAATTAACTTTTTCAAATTTACGATTTAAAAAAAAACAATAATTTAAAAATCTCTTTTCAAAAATTAGGAATATTTTTTTTGATTAATTAGGTTTTTAATAAATTTCAAGAGTTATAGAAATTTCAATTTAAGTAATTTTCAAGTGAAAATAAATCTATTGGAATTTTTAAATCTATACAAAGAAATTAATTAATTTTTTTTTATGATTTAAGCAATATTTAGGCTAATTTATAAGCTGATACTGTAAGAAATGATTCAGGTTTATAGTAAAAATATCATAACTTTTGCAATGACAGCAATTTTTTTTCCAAAAGATTTAGAATTATAAAATAAATGACATTCTTTCCAGAAAACAATTCTTGATATGGTAATGATAAAAAAAATGAACTGTTTCAGAATTGGATGGTATTTCTACTTCCTTAATATTTTTGTTAGTTATACTTACTGTTTGAAATATTGCTTTAATCTTATTAATACTTGCATTGCGAAATAAGAACTTCCGAGTTCACCTGGAGAGTTAAATTGTTTGCCTTTTTTTTTTAACAATGTAGCATTCAAATAACAAGATTTAATGAAGCCAAGTGCCCTTCAAGTTAGATTAATGAAATTTTCCTTAATTATCTAAATTTTTTCTTTATGTCCTTGATTAATTATTTTCTATCAAATCATTTAATTAGAATAAGCCATATGTTCTTTTTAAAAGATATTTTTAAATAAGAAACAAAAAATTATAATTATGAAATCAAAATAATGTTAACTGCACAACTGCACTAGAGAACATATCTAACTTAAATAATTATGATGTACACCTAGTTATTTTTTACTAGATATTTAAATATATTTCTGTTAATGCTTCAAAATTTGGGGAAATGCGAGATATTTTCATTAAATAAACTTGCAGCATGCATATCCATTTCTGTTTTTCAAATTCCAGTAATGTTTCTAAATGAAAAAATGATGCAACAATTTTTTATGCTTTCAACATTTCTCTTATTTTGGAAGAAGATTGTTGCATTTCTGTTATCCTCTAATAAACTTTGCTTTAAAATGTCTTGCTGTTAAACACATTGCAACTCCATTAGCTCTTTGGCTGCTGCTCTTGATTGTGTTCTTCCACAAGCACTTTTGAATCACTGTTATCCACTTCCAGTGACCAGACATTCACATTGACTACTGGATCAATAGATACTGTTTTAAACTCCTTAAAGTCACATTCGACAACAATCTCTGGCCAAAAATTCTTTCACTCTAAAGTTAGGATTATTTTGGTAATCTCTACCAGTGCCTTGTCAATCAACTTGATCCAGATAATGATGTGAAAATAGTTTTTCCAAAACTCTGAGAGTGATGCTGATTTCACCTGTCAACTGAAAACAAACTCAAGGAGAGCTTTTTGTGCAGTTTCTTAAATTTAGAAATAACTTGCTGGTCCAAGGATTAAAATAAGGGAATGATGTTGGGAGACAGAAATTAAATTTTGAATTCTTCAGGGAAGTCATCTTGATGGCCTGAAAGATGGACAGCAGCAAAATCCATCACAACCAAGATATGGAGTGGCAGACTCATATCAAACAAATATTTTTCCACAGAAGCACCGAACACTTCCTTTATCTATTAAATAAAAATGTTACAAGTCATCCAAGTCTTCCTGTTTGACAACCACATCACATTCAGCCAGCTCTTTTGGACTTTCCATTTATTTATACGAGCTTTTTGAAATCATAAATGAAGTTCTCTGCTGCATTTGTGTCAGAACTTGCTACTTCATCATGCTTCACAATGGCGTAGATGGCAATTCTCTTAAAACTTCTTGATTGATATGGTTACAAGAATTTCAGTTTAAAGTGGGCTCTAAAGCACTACAAACATCACGCCCTACAATGACAAAGACAATTCATAGGACTTGAACCCATGAACTGTTGAGCTGAAGGTAAGAGCACTAACTATTCGGTTACCAGCTTGACCTTTAACTTCTCAAACTCCCATGCATACACTTAAGCATTTTTCTACAGCCATTGATGATCTTAGCATCTTCTTAATAAATTTAATGAAAATTTTTGCCTTCTCAAAAATGATATCCTTATTAATGATGTCACACTGCAATTGCTTTCGATATCCTTAAGAGAAACAACCTTTCAACATCATCAAGAATAAGAAATCATTGCAAAAATATTATTCCCTGTGTATTAAAGTATAGCTTTAATATGAAGATATTCCAATGTAGACTGTATGTGCATGCTAGATCATCTATGCTTAAATACTGTTCTCACTTTTTAATGATTGAAGTTATATTTCTATTTGTTATTTTTACTCTTATGGCTGCTTTTTTATACCATTTTCTTCAGGAAATTTTTTGCAAGGGTTCTATAAGTTTTCCATACAAAAAATTACATATTTCTTGATTATCTTCTCAATAACTCATTTAATTTTTATTCATGCATATAAAACACAAATTTGATAAAGTGTATAATACCAAGTGACACTGCAATATCATTGGAACAAGTCACTGATGTAACATATGTACATCTAAGACATCCTTTCCCCTTACCAGTCTTTTACAAATTATTTTGCTTGTTATGCAAACTACTTGCTGTGAGAGGTGCTCATTAAGCATGGTTTTACCATATTTCTTAAGATGTAAATGTAATTTTAAAACATAAAAAAACTAATAAGCATACCTGAATGAAGATAAAATTAAAAAAAATACCTACCCATTTTCTAATGTGAATACCACACTGAAGGATCTGCGATTAGGACCTCCAGGACAGGATGTAAAACATGTGAATTTATAAAGATAAGTTGAATATAACTCACCATCTAAAATAAAATTTAGATAAATACATTGGAATATATAAATAATACAACACTCACATAACATTTAATTATTGTTCTCAAACATGTCATTTAAGACTTCAATTTAAAACTAGTTTTCCAAAACAAGTCTTTCTCAATACAGGGTGAACACGAATGAAAAGAAAAAATTTATATTACACTACTTGGCAGGAAAGAATGATATTTAGCAAGCACTGTATTTCAATAACAGTGATGTCTCAACAAAGTTATTTAACCAAATCAGATGTTTGGAGAGTTGATCAGTTAGAAGGAGCCAAACATAATCTGAAGCAGAAGAAATTATTGGAGTTTCACAAAGTGCGATTTCAAAAATTTGGATCAATTTTTTGGAAACTGGAAACACAGGCCGAGGCCATAGACATGCAACAACAATTGCAGGCCACATCATAGTAACTTGGTGAACGATTTTCTTTTGGAAAAAGGTACCATCCAAACGGAATGGCGTGTTCTCTGGACATGAGACCAATGAAGTCTGTTTGGGGCATTCTAGGCAGACAAGCTCTTGGAAGTCTACCACCCCCACAAACTCTCTAAGAAATGGAAAGAGTTCTGAAAGAGTGGGACACAATACCCTGGCCCCTCACTCATTGACTTTATGGCTCAAAAGTATTCAACATAACTAGTCATTTGAGGAAACCATACACCTTATTTAAAACTATTTTCTTTAAAGGAAACTCCCCCCCCCCACCATATGCACAAATTGTATTTTCTACTTTTGTACTTAAATGCTCAATAAAATATTCACTTCCCCCACCCAAAAAAAAAAACCAATGCCATTTTTATCTTGTAAAGCCTATATCTAACAGTAGTGTATTAAGCAATTCTCCAGATGCAAAATTAACCCACAATCTCAATATACATTAATTGCTTTTAACAGTATATTATTAAAATTTATATCAATGAGACCTGCCAAAATTTTTATGTTGGATCAAATTGTGAACAACTGTTCAAAATGGTGTAAAACTGATTAGGATATTGGTCTCTACGTATCTTAAAAACTAAATTCCTTCTGAAATTTTATTACAGAATCTATAATTAATTTTGAACACAACACATAATTAATTTTGAACATAATACACTACTCAGCAGGAAAGAATTGGGAGCATAATTTTGATTTGAATTCTCTGCAAATTTGCTTATACTGCACAGTAAACAATGCAACATTTAGCTTTAGAGCACTTCTCACTTCAAAAATAAAGTGAGTAGTTCTTTGACTCTTTTCTAAGTTGTTATCTGAGTGTTACTGCAGGAAGAAGGAAAATGTTTACAGACATTGATTTTTTTTATGTATATTGCTACAGAGTAATGGCTTGAATTTTTAAATGATATATATTTCTTGAATTTTTGAAAAGTATAATTTTAAATGTGGAAGAGCTAAATCTTTAATATTTACTACATTTTTATAGTTTACATGCATTCTACAAACATTTTTAGACTTCAATTTGTGATACAAATCATTGTTTTGAAAAATTGTAAAATTATTTTTAATAAAAATAATTTTATATGTTAAACTGTAGAGCATCATGATAAAAACAAAAATACAGTCAGAAATGACTTTTTTCATTCATTCAGTGTTTCTAAATTTTGGCATATCATATTTACAAAAAAAAATAAGTTTTCTATGTTTCAGTTCTATTTGTGTGACATTCTTATAATCAGGAGACACATTTTTGTAGAGTAAAATCTAAACTAGATAAGCATATGGTAAAATTAGATTTAAACAATAAAATTATTGAACACGATATAAAATGATTTAAATAGAATACAGTGAAACATATATATTCAATTAGTACTCCATAAAAGTTAAAAGTATTTGCAAAACTTTTTCATAATATAGTTAATTATAATAGTAAATTTATAAATTGTATATCAGATTAAAATTCAGCATTCATTTAATGATTACTTGACAAGACAAAATAATGTCAAAAGAAAGAGAAACTGTTTGCATATTAAACGAAAACAAATTACATTATAGATGTGCAATGATGCTTCACAAGTTCTCAGGGTTTTACAGATTTCTAAGAATCAAATTCCAGGAGTCAAATAAAAATTTCTATGAGGTATTGATATTCACATTAAATAATTTTTCATTTTAAATACCATTCTATAGACCAAATGTGCATATAATTACGTACATGCAATATTTTTCTTATTATATATTTGTAAATAACAGAAATAATAATTACAAAAACTAATGAGAATATTTTTATATAAGTTACAACCATATTTAATGATAACTCAAAAGACTTAAATGAATTTGCTGCTAAAACAGAAAAAATTTTATTTAAATAATTCTTTATATTAATCTCTTTTCAAATATACTTATTAAAAACAAATGCATTAGATAAAGTTTCCAGAATGACTTTTTTCCAAATTATAATTTAATACAAATAATTCTTAATTTTTCTTCCCTTTATTTTCAAACTCTTTTAAAACAGTATGATTTCATATCCATAGTCACAATTTTCTTTTGAAGAAAAAAATAATTCTAAAATTTTAGAACATGCTTTGGGTTCACATTCTTTTGCAGAAACAGCAATAATGAAAAAATCTTTTAAATGAGTACATTTTTTGGCAGATACAGTTTGCTCTAATAAATACCCAAGTTTTTTTCCCTTTCATATGTGATTTTTTGCCAATAATTGAATTACAGAAGTCTTTCTTACCAAACAGACAATGACTATGTGTTTTTTCTGAACCACACAAAAGCCAATCTTTATCTTTTTCAGGATCCACTGATGAAAAGACAATTTCCACAGGGCATATTAAATGATTTCAATCTTTATTTTATTGATAAACAAATTTATCCGATTATACTGAAATTTAACGCAATTTTTACCAAGGGAGATGTGGAAAGTATATTTTAACTAAAAAATTTTACATTTAAATATTAATATTCAGTGAATTTTATACGATATAAAAAACAAAAGAAAATAAAAAAGGATAAATTAAAATCACCCAATAGATTGCACAACATGATGATCTTGTTTGTTGATTAAATCACTTTGCACACATAAATCTAAATACTACTAAACCAGATTACCAGGAAATTAATTTATGGTTGAATTAGATCTTAAGCAGTTAAGAATATGACAATCCAATACCATTAATGCCACCATTTATTGGTAATATTAAGAACTAATAATCAATTAGGTTTTCATACAATTTCATAGAAAATTTTAAAATATTAAAACAAAAAGTCCAAAAAATTATATTTTCTAAAAAAAATACATCAAGGTAAGTAAAAATTCCAGGAGAAATTCCCAATTTTCAAGGAGTCAAGTCAAAATTTCAGGAGTTTCAAGGGCCCTCAAAGAAATGTTGGAATTTAAGGAGTTTTAAGGAGTTGTACACAATCTGAGTTCTTAAAATCTCCGAACATATAAATTGTTGTATGTACAAATGCTTAATAGCAATTTTATATTGACCTGTGTTCAATGTATAGATGAACTAAACAAGTAAATACAGTCATTATCAAAGTTAATAATTATTTTGAGTATAGCAAGAAATAGACTGTGCTTTGTTGACATGTTATATAACTTAAGGTAGACAAAAAGAACATGTATCATAGTTTTAGAAAAAAAAACTTTGATAACTATAATAGAATGCATCCTAAAATTTATTTCATTTAATTTAAAAAGGTTTCATTAAAA
The DNA here is from genome assembly GCA_037975125.1 of Latrodectus hesperus. Taxonomy (NCBI): domain Eukaryota; kingdom Metazoa; phylum Arthropoda; class Arachnida; order Araneae; family Theridiidae; genus Latrodectus; species Latrodectus hesperus. The sequence goes on along the minus strand of CM075860.1, from coordinate 16,203,468 downwards.
ATATCTGTAACTAGGTTTAATTTTTGTGCACCACAGTTTTCTAACAAACAAAATATAATTTAACAAAAGTTTAATTTTCAAAAATTTGTTTTAATTTAATTTCAAAAATTAATTTGATTTGTTGGTTGTTTAAGGGTCATTTTCGTAACATTCGTACTACCATAAGCATCTAAGCCAGATTGAGATTTAAACTTTTAAGCTGAAGGTCAGAATGATAACTCAGTTGCTAGTTTAAACAATGTTAAAGTAGCTTTAAAAGTTATTAACAAGTCTATATAAATAAAATTCTTATTTTTGAAGCTGAATTTTTGTTCAAAATTAAATTAAGAATAGCTGAATGAAATGAAATTTTTAACAGGATTTTGGTCTCAGGATAATTTAAAACTTAAGACTTTCATTCAAAAATTTTGACAGCAGATGTAATTAAACCAGATTTGAATTTATTGTAAAGTTGCTTATGCCACAATCTGATTCTTTTCCTCGATATAGCAACAAAATAAATGTTTCACTGAAAACATGAAATTATTTGAACAATGCAAACTAATAAGTAACACTATTATTTGGTGATATAACAGACTGTTGATAGTTGTCTTACTTTTTTACAGATTTTTATTATACAGGTTTTATAATTATATAAATTTTAGACATGGATATAACAAAAATTACTTCAATCATTATAGTTGCTTAATGGATCTATAGCCTGATTTGATTTTAAACAAGTTCAAAATAGATAAGGGAATATATGATGGACGTGTAACAAAAGGGTAAATTCTGTAAAAAATAAATACATTATTGATAAAGGACAGTTTTTAATAAGAAGTAAAAGGGAATTGTTTCTATTCAGTTACTCTCTGATATAAGCTCTTTCTCGATGGAACTTACAAAATCCCAAGTATTATTGAGGCCAATAGTGTTTAGTGAGTGGCAATCCTGAGTTGGAGAGTAGTATGCTATCAAGCCTAAATCCATGCAATTGTGTAAATGTAAAAGTGTTGTTTTATGATTTGTAGAGTACAGAAATGGCCTAATTTTTAGTTCAATTTATATTTATTTTTTTATTATACTTGTATAATTTTTAAGTATTTCTTACCATTCAGACTTTTGAATTATACATTTGAAAACTATGTCATTTACAATTATGTTCTAGTATGAAAATTTTTTTTTGTAAGCAGGCAAATTGAAAGCAGATTTTGAAAGCAGGCATTCGCATGCTGTTTTACATTGCAATCCTTGCACTCACAGAAACTCAATTCTCATTTTGATGAATTTTGGCAACAATGTAGACCAATGAAATTTTGTAGTCTGTGTTCAAAAGAAACTGCTTAACTAGGCAAAATTTTAGGAAAATATCTTTTAGTTAATAGTGCATTTAATAAATCAGAATCAATATTTAAAAGCATTTCATACCATTTTCTGCTATTTCAAGTTCAGTTAAATTTTTTCAAAGTTTTGATAATGTAACAGTAAAAAATAACAATTTCACATCTAAAAGAATTAAATTTAGACTAAAAAATTAAAAGCATGGACTCCAAATTAAATAACCACATCCTAAATAAAATAATATTTTTCTTAATTATTATACACTAATACAATGAATTCATAAAATAAGCTTTCAGGAAACATTCTTTTCCTCTTTTATTCACATAATAAAATAACAGGTGCACAAGTCATGTCTCTCATTATAAGTAGATCAAATCTATATGGACCTCTAATCATATGGACATACAATATTTGTGCCAAAATTTTAGTTCTTAAAACATTCCAGATAATGGCACAAGTGACAGTCAAGGATAAACAAACAAGTGTTTTGAATGATAGCATGTTTGTAGGGAATAAAGAGAAATTCATGTTGGCATGTGCAAAAGGTATAAAAGCGTTAATATTTTGTTCACACTCCATAAAAGAAAAATAATTTATTTATTTAAAGATAATGGCTTAATTACAATTTCAAACTTTAAGCCTTCAAATTAAAAGTAAAAATATTTACTTCTCTAAGCACAGTGAAAATTATTTCCATAACAATAAAGCTTTCTTTTGAAAAGCAATTTAATCTTATTTAACAATAATTCAAATAAAATATTTAGCAATGTAACAAAAGCTCTACCTCATTATTAAACATTTCACAAACTTAAACAGAAAGCTCCAACTATAAGACATGTTTAGTAGTTTAATAAGACATGTTTAGTAGTTTTGATTAAGAAATTTTTCTCTACTATTGCTCAAGAAATTTTTAATCATTCATTTCTTAAAGTTTTAAGCAACTAATTTAATATATTTTATGAATATCGATAATATTGAAATTTAATTTTTATAATAATTCATCAAATTTCAAAATTCACATTCAAAATTAATTCAATAACTGACTTACCAGATGGATTTTCAAAAGGTACAGTGACACTAAAACGGTTGGTCACAATATCTTTGAAATAACTAGAACAGGGACTCTCACAATGAACCAGGTGCTCAAAGTAAGGATCTCCTGTAAAAGCCAATGGATTAATAAGAAGTACATACATATTAAAATAATTAAAAATAAATTTGAAGAAAATTTTACAAAAATAAGTGAATAAGCTAAGAAAAAATATGTTGATATAAATTTTTCATTTCATAAAAAAATTTTTTATTACTGTTGTTCATTTGTTATTTTTGTTTTTTGCGTATTATTTAAAAAATAATACACAAATAACAAAAACTACAAATGACAGGTTCCACAAACAAAAAAGTATTATTCTTTGAATGGACTTCAGAAGTAATTTGTATTCATAAATGTACAAGGAAAATTTAAGCTGCAAACATGGATTCTATCAACAGTTTTTGTATTTTACTATATTACAACAATAAGTTAATCAGCCAATGTGGAAAATTTAAAAACGCATTTTTTTAATATTTTCAATACAAAAGACCGAGTAAAAACTGAACCATTCAAAATATTTTAAATAATATTAAATAAATACATTTTGCTATAAATAGTTGTCTCTTAAAATTTAAAAACAGAAACAGTTGTAATACTCCCAATTCACAAAAAAATTCAATCTTGGGGAAAAAAATACTTTTTTTATTAATGTATTATTTTTCTTTAGAATACTTAAAAAGTATTTTTCACATAAAAAGATAAGAAAACTTAAAATTTCTATGTTGAAAACTTTTTAAATGAAGTTGAGGCCTAATATAAAAAATATGCCCAAATAATTTATATAATGTAATTACCTACTTAATAAAATTATAAGAAATTAAATACAAATTGAGACAATTAGACTACAATTTGACAACGGAATGTATTTTTTTCACCCAAAACAAGTTTTGAACTTTATTAATAAAAATTATTCTCTGCATTTTTACTTTAGAAGAGTAATTTGTGGTATTCTACTCAGTAGAAAAATTAAGAACTTATAAAAATATTTAGTATTTTTAAATTTACATACATTTTTTCAACAATGATAAATTATTAATGTGTACTTGCATGTTTATGAAATGATCATCAACATACCATTTAATTTGAAAAGCTATGAAAAGAAAGCACAAGGAAAATTTACACACAATAATAAACAGAACAAATTATACCATTATCACGATCTAGGTAAGAGTGACTAATGCATCTCACAACAACGTCTTGACTATTTTCTGGAGAAGTAAAATACAGCATAGCACGAATTGAACAATTTTTAACCCTTCTATTCACAGAAAAATTGAAAGGACAAGCAGCATCTTTACGCACATACAATTTTTTTGCATCATCTGAAAACTAGAATAAAAACACTAGTTAAAATTCATACAAGAAAAATTAGGAATTTTACTTAAAATACAGAATTAGCATAAAAAATTCATTCATTTTGAATAGGCAAAAATTTCAAAAATATTACACACATGAAAGATAAGAAAAGAACCACAAACTCTCCAAGTTTATACACTCTTCAACAAATATTCATTATGTGTCACATTCAGTGACATGTTCCATACAGAATTCATCTCATACATTTTGAAGCAAATAACTCTCCTTCAATTGCGGAATCTACTAAAAATTGCTTTATTTACACAGTGGTTTTTTCCACTGCACAGCCATAACACAGGAATAATTAGCCCACTCAACGATACCAAAACTTTTCTCAGTTATTCACATTTTCTGCTGGTATTAACCTTGTATCATCTCACCCGATCTGAAACATAAAGGACTCGCTCCACCACACACACTAGGAATACACAATACTAACTTAATGAGTTCATAGTTTTTTTCACACCTCACATGTTTATGATTAATACTTTATAAAACATTGATTTTTCAAAACAAATTATTTATGCTAATCCCATATTGTAATCTGAGCTAGTTCTACTTAAACTAAAAACAATTATTATAAACTTGAAATCATATTTAACAACTAATTAATTTTTATAATTTATTCCATAAACTTATATACGAAGAATAAAAATAAAATTGTAAATATTTTTTATAATCTTTTCAAATCATAATATACTTTTTGTATAAAATATATTTTAATCACAAAAAGAATTTGGAAAATTAAAATATAAAAATCCCCATTGCATTTTTAGTGTTATTTATAAAACTTTATATATTTGAAATAAATGCTAGTGCTTATGTGGAAGCTTCATTTTTTTAAGAACAATACAATTCATTTTCACCTAAATAAATAAAAATATTAAAGTTTTAAAATAGGGTATTGCATGCAAGGAAATTGATGAAAATAATAATTAAAATTAGCAGGATTGAAACAGACTGAATTTATATCCCTAGACGCAAAGAAAAAATGATACAACTACTTGATAGATTTGGATAGTGCCCAGATTGCAATTTAAATCAGGATTTGCAAGCATTTTTTAATATGAGTAGTATAGAATTAGATTTTGAAAGTTTTATGCACATAATACACAAATTAAGGTAATTTTATTAGCTAACATAAAATTTAAATTGTCCTTTTTATTTCATTTATAACAGTGGTATTATACAGAAAATTACTATGATATATTTTCTATGACATAATAATATTATGCAGATTTATTTTAGTAGATCAATAAATGTATTCATGAACCTACCAGCATTTTCAACATTTCTTTCTTGGTTAGTTTTAGGGTATGTTTTGACTTCTTACATTTTTCAAAATTAATATATCATAAGATATTCATCAGGATTTTACAACTGATACTTTATTATGGTGACATCACTCACAATTTATCTGAATGTATTGTTCATGGACCTTTTCTTTTAGAAATAACAGTTATGATTCCACTGTCCAAAAATATCAATTTGATTTGATTTTACTAGTGAAAAATTCTCAGGTGAGATAAGATGTACCAAAAACAAATTAATCTTTGATATAATTAAGTGCTTAAGTAAATCACTATAAAATCTCAACAAGAATGTTGAGATGAAAGACTTAGATGGTTAAAAATATTAAAACAAATTTATGAAAACCAGAAAGTTAAATATTATTAGAACTGCAGTGTTTCTCAAATATAGAAAGAGATTTGAATGGGGGATTTTACCCAGTAACAATTTCTAATTAATGGAACTAAACCACTTCCTCCGACATACATTAAGTACAGTACAGCCAATCAAGATGTGTCTCACAGTTAACTTCTCACCACACTGATAATAGGGGGGATTCAGCAAAGAGCAAATATTTATATGTCATGATATGTGGGTGTCCATCCAAAGTCTTGTTAATAAAACATCACAACGTTTGTTAAGTTTAGTCTTCCATGGTGAGGAAATAGGTTTAATGTTATGATGCTTATTACTGTCTCTTGATTCCACTTTTCCTGGCAGTGACAGTAACACAAATGACTGATAATAGATTTCAAGTCAGCATAAATAATTGGTCAAGTTAAGAAATCTGAAGCTGATTTTGTAGCTTTGCCTACAAGTTCATGTTAGATTTTAAAATTGAGTTATCAAAATTTGACGTGTTAAAATTATCAAATGGGTTAATGTGAGGTACACTGTTTTCTATCTAAGGAAATTGATCGAAAAAATAAATATCTGGAATCTTATTAAACAGTCTTATTCCAAAATGTGGAATACATGTAGAACGAGCTTTGAAGAGACACTTATTACTGCTGTTTAGTAATTGCTCGCATAACAGATGTTTATTATTTGATAAAATTTGAAAGTAATAAAAGCTCACTCCACAATTTCACTCCTCTACATGATAATGATGTTTCAAGAGCTTCAGCATATAAACTAGTAATAGAGGATGTCTGGAAGACTCCTAAACACAACATTATAGACTGATCATGGGCATAATTAAGGAGTTTCAAATAAGGCAGTCAAGCAGAGCCATATACTATTACTTCCATAATTAATCATAGATCAGGTGATGCTTCGGTGGAATCAGAAAAGATGAGCAGACTGCTCCTCAAGATATAATGGATAGAGCTCTTAAAATTTTTTTAAAGATATAAGGAGCAAATGCTTACTTTAACAAGAACATTAACCAATTCTGAGGAAAACAGGAGATTCGTTTTTCAGGATATATATCACATGCTCTAACACTATTCCACATTTTTTCACTGAAACAGAGGAGTTTATACGGGATACAAATTTAATCCAATGTTTTCATTTTTCATCTTGCCCAAAGTACAATATTGTTAGCTCTTTGAAAAATTATTTGATTAACAAAAGTGGGAGATCACTGTAAAGCATTCAATGCTTTTCTTTTGTTATGATGAGTATTAATGCGATGTTTATTGCATCATAGTTTCTTAGTTTTCAAAAAACCTAATCCTGATTTAAGAATACTATCATCAGAGAACCTCACGATTAGGACAACTGCACTCACCTAAAGAAAGTGAGCCTCATGAGAGGTCCAAAAAAAATTAGTGTCTTCATGACAACACTTTATTGCAAAACTTTTGCAATTTAATACAAAATTAAAGATTATTTTTCATAGCTAAAAATGCAGTTCTATGTAGAAAAGAAGATATGTAATTGGAATCAAAATGTCATCATTGATTAAAGTAGAATGAAAAATTTGAATGCTATACTTCAAATTTATGAGTTTTTAATATACATGTCTCTCTCTCTCTCTCTCTCTCTCTCTCTCTCTCTATATATATATATATATATATATATATATATATATATATATATATATATATATATATATATATATATATATATATATATTAAATTAGTCATTTTGTGTACATTATTAATGTAAAATCCCTTTTTTAACAGCAAATCTTTTTAAAACATTTTAAATGAAAATTTTATTCATTTCAAACTAAAGTTACAACAGTGTAATTTAATTTTCAATTTAAGTAAGCAGTTCCAATCTGAAGTACTGGAGAAAGGGAGAATTCCAGAGTCATGGTTCTTTCATTTTGAGTCATCATTCACTCCCTTCATAGAAGAAACTGGTTCTCAAAAAATAATTAGTGGATAGATCCATGTATAGATCATCTCTAATACATATAATTCTAAAAACTGGAAATACAAAAGGAATTGAAATAAGTTTTCTTACAATGTATAATGAAGATTTTAATTTCTCTGAAGGAGGCACTGAAACACTAAAATTGAGAGTTCCTGGATAATCTTCCCTAAAAAGTTTAAAAGAAAAAATATAGAAAAATCACAAAAATACAACAACATCACATTTTATAATGAATGATTCTTGCTCAAACTTTGATTAAATTAATTTATCGATAATTCAATGGTATTTAATCTAATATTACTAATTCTTATTAAAAATATATGCTATGATGCAACAAACTAAAACAGTAAATACATAAAATTTAATATTTTTAAAAGCAATTTATTAAACTGCTTTTAAAATGCAACAAAATGTACACTTAAAAAGATATTTAGAATTTAAAAAATTTCAGGTGAACCTAATGTCATTTAGATTAAAATTACTTTATAATACGTTAATAATTTATGAATTCAGAATTAAAAAGTATAAATTATTTTTTAAAATACTAGGTGAAAATAAATGCATTAAAGTGAAACTTACATAATTGGCAAAGCAATCTGTGGGACAGAAGGAACAGTCTCGACTGCAGATTCATCCATAAATTCTGTTTCAATTCCAACAGATTTCTTTCAAAGAAAATTATATATATTAAAAAAATTTAGATTTAAAATCTATATAAAATATTGAAAAATCTTGAATAAAATAAAATTTTCTCACAGTATTGTTAGCTTCTTCAAACATATAACTACTGCAGAAAATATCAGATGAAAAGCCATTAACCTGAAAATGAAAAGTTCTACATAGAAACATACTGACAATAAAATTTCATACTATTCTATTATTGTTCATATCAATTCTAATTTGATAAAGCATATAAAAACTTAATTTGCTACAGTAATTCATATAAATTAAAAATACAAACCAAATAATTAATGAGTAACATATGACTTTCCTCATCAAAAGCTTTTGCAATAAAATGCAGAACTATATCACAATATACTATAAACCAATAATAGATTTTGTATGTGTCATCACCGAAGTTACCTTTAAGGGATATTATATAAGCTGTAACTTTTCTCAGAAAATCAGTGCTTTCTTCTCTTTAATGCTTAAATATGACCTGATATTTTAAAATTTAAATTCTTCCATTTAATTATTTTAAAACATACATCAATATAATATAAAAAATTAAACACTGTTTTAAAACAATATACTGCAATATAAGCAGCATCAACAATGGCATATTCAATGGCTTTCCAAGCTCTTCTCAGCTGTTTCTAACTTACTCAAACAACAAATTCCGTATATTCTCAGTTAGGATAACTAAACAATCTTTTCACATTGCCTGTATTTATCAAAGGTTAGGTCATTTTCAATTTTCTTATTATTTGACCTAACAAAGAAAAATTTTCAATATGTAATTGTCTTTCATACATAACATGCCCAATTTAATGGAGATAACTTATTTTATTGTAATCAACATTTGGCTCTTTAAAAATTCCAAAATGATTCAATCTTTGCCTTCTATGAAAAAAAAAACATTTTTTGAACTTCAACAAAAACATTTCTTTCCTCCTTCATTAATTGCCCAGTACAAAAAATAAATCAAGATCTACAAGTTAATGTGGGTTCCAACTCAGAACAAATATCCAAGTTTAAGCAGGAATTGAACCCATAAGCTGTTTAACAAAAGATAGAACATTAATGCGCTCATCCAACAGTATGTTTATTCATGAACAAAGTTTATGTTGCCAAAGGTAAGTCAGGTAAGATGAAAGAGGGTCTTGTAGAACAACCTTTGTTCTTCTAGATGAAAAAAGAGTTTAATAATTACTTATTGTAATTATGTTTACTGTAATTATATTTAGTGCAATATAAATTTAGAACAAATATTGTAAGTTTCTACCTCAATATATGGCATTTTTAGCAAAGAACATTAAATACCTTGTCTTCTGAAATTAAATACCAGTTCCAGAAGAAAAATACACAAAGGTTTTACACATTAGTTACAATAATTTCAGGAGTATTTTCGTTTTATTTCACTGCAAAACCAGAATAACATATTGATCATATTTATTTGCATGAGAGAAATATCAAAAATTTATTTGTACTGGAGAGAAATATCAAAAACTATCAGATGATTAATAGTAGCACATTAAACAGTCTTAAAATATAGCAGTCAAAATAATACATTTCTGTCATTAATAAATTTTGATGCCAACAAAATTAGTATAGGTTCACAATATTTATATTTCTTTATCTTTATTAGATGAGTTCTTGAACTAAATTGCAATTCGAAAAAAGGTTACCACAGCATACTTGATATTTGATAATTATATATTTTCAATGTTGTATAATGTTCTTAACCAATAGAAAAATATTAAATACATGAACTTTGATAACCTATTTCATACATCATATCACAGCTTTATCTTATTTGAGACTGGAAACAGTATTTATGCCAATCTACATGGTGACAAGACTATCTATACAAGACTTAATATAACAGCTTTTACTATTTAAATGACAATTAAAAACAAATAATAATTAGAATGTGTAAATAAATATACTTTTTGATAATGAATAAATTGTTTTCTTAAAAATAAAAGGTAAAATTGAGTATTACAGTTATAGCCTAGCCAAACGCAAAAATATTTTTGCCAAGTGGAGCAGATATAATAATGGAATTTGATTAGCAACTTAGAATAGGCACCAATTGGCATAAGAAATCAAGGTTTTCCACGTTTTCAAATTGCTAAGCCAAATGGTATATAAGAAAAAAGTAATTTAATAAGAATTGATAAAAGTTTTTATTTAAAAATATTTCACAATTAAAGTTAAAGGAAATAAAGTAGTAAAAATGAATTAATACAATTAATAACATCTAGTTAAAAGTAAAGAATTTCAGAATTAGAAAATGATTTTTTTAATATATTTAATGAAATAATTTTGATACATCCAGTGATTTAAGATCAAATGTTACAAATGATTATTACATAAAAGTAGACATTTTCGAATTAAATTTATTAATTTTATACAATGCATCGAACATTTACACTAAAAATGACATTTTCAAATATTACAGTTTATACAAAAATATTGTTTCACGCAATTCCTCAAATTTAACAATTTCTGCAATAATTGTTAAATTCAGAAAACAAATCGAATTATTTAAAAAAAAAAAGAATGATTCCATAATTTTGTTTATTATTGGGAATTTAAACAAAATACATTTCAAGGAATTTGAGAAACTAATTCTGTAGTTTTTCTTATTATGGAAAATTTAAATACTTAATAAAATATTCTAGGAATTGAATTCTGCAGTTTTGCTTATTATTAAAAGTTTAAATACTTAAAAAAATGAATATAAAAGACAATATTTATATACCATGCTACATCCGAAACAAAATAAAAAATGAATATGAAAAAGCAGGTTATCTAAAAAGCAGGTTACATCTTAAATCCAAAATAAAAATAGCAAAAAATTCTAATAGTATGCAAGTATTTCCGGATGTGCAGGGGCAAGGCATTCTCACTGTATTTGGTGACACATTTGGCAACTAATTGCTTTTGGTGATTTTTTTGACAATTAGTTTTGTGAGATAAAAAAACCCAAATTTTACCAGATTTGGCAGTTTTTTGCCCTTAGCGAGCTGTGAACGTATTACACAATTTAGTAAAATAAAAAGTAATTGAATAGAAAATGTTTATTTTAATTGCTATATTCACCATTTAAAATAAAAAATAAGTATTGCAAAATTTAAAAAAATAAAAAGAATTACTAGAATTAAAATAAAAAAGAAAAAAATAAAAAAGAAAATAAAAAGAAAAATAAATTAAAACTTAAAAAAAGGAATGACTTACAATACAAATTTAAGATGAGACTCAAGCTATCCTTTTCCTCAAAACAAACATTCATTCAAAATATTTCAAACAATTCATTTTTATCAAATAGAGCAGGATTGATTTGGGTTAAAATTTTCATTTTTTTTTCATATAAACAATTGAGTTACTAATAAACCAATATTATTTTTTTGTATTAGTAAAAGCAGGTTTTACTTTTTAGAAATTTAAACATTTAGAAAAAGTATAATCATTTGTTAATATTGTTAAAATTTAAAAATCAATGGTACATGAAATAATAATTATCATAGCAGTATATTTTATCCATTTTATTCACAGTAAAAAATATATATCAATTAAATATCTATTTTTAATATGCAAGAATTAATATTTTATACAGTATGGTTATTCAAAAATCCTTTATTCTGACGTAGACTTATAGCATTGCTCTTAATTGAACATTATCAATGAAATTGTAATTATTGTAAATTAGTACAGTAAATTGTAAATTAGTACTAAAAATGAAAGAAGAATAAATGTTTGGTATATACAATTCTTAAATAGCTGTAGACATTCCATTATATTTTAATAAATACTTAATATATGAAATTGTACTTCTTAAAATTCTTGTATATTTTATAGATGCTATTAGCAAAAAATTAGATGGTACGAAATGTGAGTTTTAATTAAATATGATGAAAGAAAGGTTTCAATAGAAAAGTATAAAAAAATGAACAAATAGATGCTGACACTACTTTTGATAGGCCTTAAAATAAATTAGATGATAAAAATAATAATATATTATACTACTAAAATTATATTACTCAATATTTCTAATAATTAAATCGAAGGGAGAATGGTTTTAATGAAAATATATCATAAAATTGCTTATAAAAAGGTTTAGTATTGCAGTACCATGGAATAAAAAAAAAATGTTTAATTAAACATTACTTAAACAATGTAAAATATTTTTAATTATGTGTAGTACATATTTAATTGAATATAAAGAGTTTCTTACATTGTCAATATCTCGTATCACTTGAGGGATTCTGAAATGAAAAAATTCATAAATGATAAAATAGCAATACAAATTGAGATCTGACAGTTGTCAATTAGTTAATTTTTATTAGAGTACACAATTATAGATTTTTAATCATCCACACACTTAAAATATAAATTTACTATCCTCCAAACTTGATCTTATTACCAATTAAATTATCTCTCATGACTAAAAAAACTAATATATGTAAACATAAACAATTTAATTAAAATTTTAATTAGATTTATTTAAAATTTTCCAAAAGAAAATGACACTCATGACTCACTTATTAAATTTTAAATGCTATGATTCTTTTTCCAAAAATTAATTTCTTGTGATAAAGACAATTTTTACATCAAAAAATTATTTAATTTAATTATATTTACAACTTGTATTTCCATTTGATGTGGGATAATATAGAATAAGAGTAAAAATTAAATAAGCATTTTTTATACAAAAGGACAGCATGAAGAACTTTATGGAATAAGAATGAAGGAAAATGTAGTTGTAAAGGCTCTAAATAATATGGGACAATTAATGATATGGATGGCATTTAGGATGACACAACTTAGGAAATCACTGTTGCCAGTGATGGCAATAAATCAGTTGCCTAAACTGAATACTGAGGATTTTTAAAAATAAAATTAAAATGTATATATTTTCCTGTATACAATCTGAAATGTGTTAAAAGTTTTGAATTTCACTGTGCATATTATACACAACCAGATTTATTACAGATAATCTGATAAAACATTCTTCATCAGAAAAACTTAAAATAAAATTTTGACGCCTAAGACTAGGGAACTGTACAATGGATAAAATGCTCCAAGTGGGCGATAAAGTACAGCAAACAATTTGGAATGCATTTGTATGGTGTGATTTTCATTTTATGGCGCAAGGTGATGGTATGACAAGCACAAAATTCATTTAGTGTGCAACTGTTACCCTTGTACAAACTAAATTTATGTATACAGTGTTTTTTAAGTTTTTAGTTCAGGATTGTTATATATATATTTTTTGTTACTATATTTATTATTCATTTAAAATGCTTCTGTTATTCTTTTTTGAAATTCATTTTTCTACTATGTCTTAGCAGCGTACTTGTATCCAAGTTTTCTATTGCTAATAATTTTGTCAATTTAGCATTGCTTTATTCAAATGTAAATATTATTTCATTATATTTAACTGTAATTAATTATATACACATGCCAGTTCATCAAAGGGGTGTGTGTATCTTAGTTGTTTAAAAGCAACAGGCTAGGAAAATTAAGTAATTTAGTTAGAGATCTGTTCATATAACTTCTGTGTCTGATAGTTTTGGTTAAAGCACAATGCCTTGGTATTATAGTTCATTTATTTTTATTAGTAGTGATAATGATTTATTTAACCCCTGTTAAATTATTCATTGTCACTAATTTTTTCATTAGTTATGAAGTTCTCAAACTTAATTTATTTTATCATGGTTGATATCAATAAACTATGCTTACTATTTTTTTAAGTCTAATTAAAAACCTATTAAAAGGATCAACAAAAACGTTATGGTCCCAAGTTTTGTATCCAATATCTTAAAATTTTATCTTGAGCTAATTCATCTGTAAAATGTATTAGATGAATTTTTACCCATCTTCAAATGTATTAGACTATTTAAGACGGGGAGGGGTAATGGTGTAAATTTTCTTGTAATTTCATATTTGGAATTTTTCAATTTAAAATCAGCAAAATTGAAATGAATATATATATATGTATACATAAACTTAAAACTATACAAACTTTAAGATTTATTTTTCTCGAAAAAAATTTAGATTGCATTATAGTTACTTTTTACCATTAGATAGCTGTTGCTTCAGTAGTAAAGATATTTTCTTACTTTGTTTATTTGTCAGAATTCTATTGGGCTACCTGTCTCAGACTAATGGCAGTCATGCAAGGTCTGGCATAGGAAAAGAACCTTTTTACAACAGCTACTTACACAAAAATTGAGTTACTTAACCAAAACTATGAGACATCAGACATAAAGTTTATCCTGATAGAGAGTATTATGTGAGAAGTTGTAAAAGGAACAGAAAAGGTTCCCAGTCCACCAATATTATAAACTGAAACTAGTTCATTCAAAGATTTGAATGAACTCGTAAATCTCAAAAGTCATAAGGAACTCAATAAAAATAAAAACATTGCTTTAACTCTGATATATTTGAATATTGATGAAGATCACCAGCATATAATAGATAGAATAGAAGATAAAGAAGTTGATTAGGATATCTTGCTAAGAAAGTATCATGTTTTCAACAAGATTATCAGTCTTCAATCTACAACAGATTGAAGACTGCAGATTCTACTTTTAACAAAAAATATGCTAGTTTCCCACTTCTCAGGTATCTTCCTATGAATTTCAACAGAATAATCGGAAAGCATAGGAAGATATCTGAGATCTGGCAAGTCATTCTTTACTGGCCAGATGAAAACTTTACATACAAGGCTATCACAGAAGCCTTGAATGTGGAAGAGGTTAACTTTCAGGTTACGAGAGAAAAAGACTCCCTAACACAGGCAAGTACAGTAACATCTGTTAAAAAACTAGTCCTCTGTTATGGTTGTCAGCAGTGTGTGTGTGTGTGTGGACATTATAGAAGTTCATCTTCTCTTAGAGTTCAACCACCAAAAGAATCCAGATGTTTAAGACAAAATACAAGAGCCATTCCAGATGTTCTACTCCAGAATGTAGGAGCTGAACCAGATGTTCCAGTTCAGAGTACAGAGGCCCAGATCTGACTTTGTTGCAGAAAGGAGCAAGTCACAACGTTCAAATCCTGCTTACCAAAATCAATCTCGTTCCTTCTAGGAATAAGTACAAGAATAAATGAGGCTAAGAATAAATTAGACTTAGAAACACCTCTTTGACAGATAAAGACAGACATTCATCGTGTAAGTCAAATTTTTCTATTAAAACTTTATTAAGTCAAACAAAAGAAAGAGTAAGTTGAGTTTTTAACACAGCTGTTTCACATCACTTTAGTAAAAAGAAAGCTTTATACATTAATTTTGTATCTTTAACCAATGAAATATCAGTTGCTATTGATGGTGTTGACTTTTCTATTGAGGGAAAAGGGACAGTTAAATTGTTTGGTTTACAAAAATATACATTAAATAACGTAATGTACTCTCCAAAGTTATGGAGAAATCTTATTTCTGGTCCAAAACTACATATTGAGGATTTTATGTATCATGGTAGTGACAATATGGTGAAAATTTCAGAAAAGGGGGAAAAACAGTTTTTAAGGCTATATTAAAACAAGTTATTTACAAAGTTTCACCCTGTATGGTTAAAGCTAAAAAATTAATTTACAACTTAAAAGATAATGAGGCTCTAGAACTATGGCACAGGCGATTTGGACATATAGGCACATCTACTCTTTCACATACCAGTAGGAAAGGGGGAGTGATTGGTTTACCACTCTTGTATGATAAGAATAGTATTTTGTTAACCATTTAAAATCAATAAATGTTAGAGTTTCCTTTAAGTAAGATCCAAGGCACATTAGAGCTATCATATGCTGATGTTTAAGGACCTCAATCTGTAAAAGGAAAACTGGAGAAAGGTATTTTATTACCATAATAGATAACACTCCTGAACAAAATAGTGTTAGTGAAAGATGCAACCAAACTGTTGCAACTGGTGCTTGAACAGTTTTGCAAAAATCTGATCTTCCTAAGAGTTTCTGGCCTGAAGCCATGTTATATTTTGCATATACTTGGAACAGTTTGCCATAACAAACTAAACAAGACTCCTTGCTAATTATTTTCACAGGATCCAGACTCTTAACCTAGTACTTAAAGCCTTATGGTACTGTAGTATATATAGATGTATCCCGATAAAATCAAAGAAAGCTAGATGCCAGAGCTTGGAGAGGTTTCATTGGTTTTGCATTCTGTACAAAATGATACAGAATTTGGATGTCTGAAACAAACAATATAATTGAAATTATTAATGTTTCTTTTAATGAAATAATTGTATATAAGGACACATTAAGTGGAGCAGTGCAGGGCACTGATGACAGGATTTCAACTATCTCTAATGAAAATGAAGAGGAAAATGACGATGTTGCTGATGGTGTCTGATACCACATAGTACCACAAGATTCTGAAAACGATATGAGTGATTTGGAAATGTCGATAGATGACATTTTTAGTCCTACATCAGAACCTAGATTAGTAAACTGGTAAAGAAAGACTAATTGCGTACAGATATCTATTATGAAGAATGCAAAAAGGAAAGGTTAAGATCCCTGAATGATGTTGCAAAATACAGCAATAAAAATAACATTATTTTCAATATAATTTATTTGATTTTAAAAGTACAAATAGGACAAAAGTTCTTCTTTTTGGCAGTAGTGATGCAGTTTTAACAAATAATAAAGATTACGGGACCAAAAACAATTTTAGCATATCCCGCTGACTAGATCGCATTGCTATACCTAGGACTTATAAGCAGGTGATTGAATCAGAATATAAGGACAAATGGCTGCATTATGAAGAACCGGGGAGCGTAGCATTTAGAAGAATTACCTGAAAATACTACACTAATTGGATATAGGTGGATATTCGCCATATCCAATTAGTGTAGTATTTTGTCACCATAAATATATGATACAAGAAAAATTTTTAAGATTTAAATCTCAATTAGTAGCACAGGGTTATAAACAAGAGAAAGGTATCTCATATAATGAAACTTTTTCCCCTGTGGTCAACTTTAATTAGATTTTTCTCTGCGTTTCTAGAATCCAATAATGGTTGGTGTCAATTTCAGTGTGATATAAAATGAGCTTAACTTTATGCCCCTTTGTAGGACGGAATTTATATGACAACCTTCAGGTTTTGAAATAACTAGAGAGAGAAAAAATTTTGTCATTCAGATTGATATCTATATATCTCTATATTGCTGGCAACAAAGTGGTCAGCAATGGTTCTACGAAATCCAAAATGTTTTGTTAAAAATGAGTTTTTGTAAATTTCAATAGGGTAACTGTGCTTATTTATTATGAGATTATTTAATTTTTACATTATATGTTGATGATTGTTATATTTAACACAGATCACAGAACATTTGATAAAACTATTAATATTTTAAAAGATCATTTTGACATAAAAGTACTGGGTAAGACTCGTACTTTTTTGGGCATGGAGTTTGTTGAAAAAAATGGTAGTGTTTTGATTCCTCAATCCTCATACGAGGAAGTACTTGATCGTTTCCAAAGTTACAACATAGCAATTTCATTGCTACCCATATCTAAATATTCAGTTTATTCTAAAACATCCTGTCCCTCTACAGCGAATTGGTTGGTTGGGTTTTATGGTGCAAGGACCAAAGATGGACATGCTGTGCCACCCTCTACAGCAGAAAAGTCAAAATTGCTATACAAAAGTGTATTAGGTTGTCTGTCTTTTTTGGCTAATAGAACTCATTCTGAACTCTCTAATGCTGTCAATATATTCAGTCAGTTTCAGTCTAACCCTGGGATGAATCATTGGGATAGCTAATTAAGACTAAATTATGTTGTTAGGAGGGCAGATTTTCATTTAGAACTTTCTTGTAAATAACCCTAAATCAGAGTTTATTCACATGCTAACTTTGCCTCAAACCAAGATGACAAAACGCCTTTTGAAGGTTAACTTGTTTTACAGAGGAATTCTTACAAAGTTTGCGTATATTCAAAGAGAAGAATGTCAGCATCTCAACTTAGGAAGCAGAGTTTGCAGCGATGACAGAAGCAGTTATAGAAATAATTTGGTTCAATTGTTGTTGTACCAAATTATTTATGAATTTTATTTGGTTACAATTTAAGAAATTGTTAAGTTAATGTTCTCATTATTGGACTTCAAATTTTCTTAATGTTATATTGTTGGGAATTTTTTATAGTTTTATTATTTTGAATTTTTCTTTGGTCTGCATTAAAAGATCAGTATGGAATACTAATCATGTGCCTGGTCAGTTTGATTTGTACTTCATAAAGTATGTATGGAAAAGAAATCAAAGAACATATTGTAGATTTCTTTGAAACAATAAAAACTTATTTCTTTAATAAGTTGAGACGATTGTCAAATCACTGATGATTATGTGAGTTATTTTGGTTTTCATTAAAAATGCTGCTGTATGAAATATTTTATGTATATATATATTCAGAGTGGTAACATTAGAGACTCTAGTTTTTATAAAATTGTGTATTTACAAAAATAAACTTTTATTACTTGTTGGTTTGTGTAATACTGAAGTATTTTTAAGGTGGGTGTCAGTCTCTGGTTAATTAATAGTCAAGATTTCATAAAAAATGCAATTTATTTACATTAAAAATTTAGATTTATTGCCTGGTTATCACTGTAGTAGATAGCACTACAATGAAGTTTTTTTTAAGGTGAGTGCCATTGACCAGTTAATTAAAATGTGAGCTATAATAAATATGCATTTTGTTTACATTAAAAATTTAGCTTTATTGCATGTTTGTGAACTTTTACAGACTTTGTGTTAGTTTATATTTGTTCTTAATTACATAATCTTTAGAAAATTAGGTTCCAGTTATTAGCATTTTAATACTTCAATAGTAAGTAATTATAATGAAGTATTCAATATTTTGATATTTGGAATTTAAAATAAAGCACAATTGCAAAGTTGAAGTTCTAACACAATTGGTATTTGGTAACTGGATATTGCACTTAGTGATATAATTCACATTGGTTAGATAACTGTGCAGCATTTGGTGTGAAAATTGGAAATTCCAAAAAACATGCACAATTCCTTGGTCTTTAACCAATTTTGAAAAAATCTAGTTAAATGTTTCATAAAATAAATAACAGGTGGCACCACAACTTGACTGATTTATTTCAACTATAATTAGCCTTGTTCGATTGTACTCAATAACAAATCAGGTTCTTCAAAATAATATTACAGTTGCAATTGGCTAGCACCATTTTGCATTCTGTTATCTAAACTGCTTCATTCTGAAAACATTCAAATTCATATATCGTCATATGGAATTGAAAACTATTAAGTTACAAGTCATTTTTTTAAATTAAAAGCTATAGGAAAGGCAAATAAAAATTAGTGACAACTGTGTAAAAGTAAGATAAAAACAAAGCATGTGCAGTACAATAGAAAAATTTATCCAATTGCCAGTTCAAAAACAATCCATTTCTTTTATTTAATTATTAATAAAACCAATATATTTTATTTTTAAAATATGTCCAACCTTGTTTTAAAAGTTAAAAATTGATAAGTTTTACTATAATCTTCTCAGATCTTGATTGATTTTGTGCTTTCATCTCAATTTATAGGACTTTTTATTAAGATGGATCCAAACAAATCATTTCCATTAAAAAAATGGTTTTTTCCTATACAACTTACTATATATTTTACATTTCATACTATATATTTTTAATTTTATTTGGTACCAAATTATCAGCAGCACATAATTTTGACTATTCTTTGGAAAAATTGCAGCAGATTATACAGCGCTGTGGATTATGTACAGAAAAATATGGTACACATTGATGTTGCCAATCGATTAAAATTTTTTCATTATCAAGTGAACTATTGGTCATTTTAAAAAATCCAAAGAAATTATTATTCCAGTATAACTAACAAAAGGATGCAACCACAATTACAGCTCAAAGTAAATAGTCTTATTAACACATTATAAGATTAAGCATGTAAAAAACAAAAAAATTCAAATAGTTTATAAATTAAGCATTTTTGTTATATTAAGATTACTATCTTTTAAATTCAGATTTTTTCTTACATATTAAGGTAACAAAATTCAAATAATTTTTATGCATTAAAAATTTTAAAAAATTTATATATGAGAAAAAGCTTTTTGAAGTTCCAACAATAAGATAGAAATTTATTTAAAAAGTAAGCATAAATGTTCCTTAAATATTCCTTACGTTTGCCAAACACTTTCCAATGTACCTTGGGATAAAGGTAATGATTCTTGAGAGCTTGAGATGTCGGCCATTTCTGAAAATTTAAAGAACCAAATTCATACATAGAATTTCATAAAATTAATAAATAAATTAGTTACTGAATAATTTTTATGACTAAAGTAAAAATGGCAATGAATAATTTATCTTTGAAGATTTTATCAAGAAACTAGTTATAAGGTATTAGTGTTTTAAACAAGGATTATTTCAATAAAAAAAAAAGTTGTTCCTTAAAACTTTCTAATTTAAACAACTATTCCACATTTAAATTCTTTTAATCTAAAACCACTAATAATACAAAATGTTAATTTGACATTTCAAAACTCTGAAAAACATTAAAATATTACATGCTGTAATTTTATTTAATTAAAACAAAAAACCTGACCCAAAAAGGTATGAAAAACAAATATCAAGTATTAATTTTCTAAAAAAGATTTTTAATTTAAAAATTTATGGATTTTAGTAAACATTAAATTTTTTATGATTACATCAATTTTAGGTTACAAAGAGAATTAGTGAAGACTATTTGCATATATTGATTGCTAACAAAATCAAGTCTTAGAGCCTTTATTTCAATATACTTAAAAAATACTGGGTACAAGTTCAGTATCCCCATACAGATGATTTCTCGCCAAATCTGGAAATCGTTGTTTTCGTTGCAGTGTTGCCGATTTCAGCTTTTGTTTTTATTGTAGTGTTGCCAAATTTAGTTTGTTACTATTATTATTTTTTCGTTGCCAGATTCCGTTTTTCTCGTGTTTTAAATAACTTTTACGTTATATATGGGCTTTTTTTAGTGGCAATAGCTTTTTTAGTTTCACTTTGAGAACTTTCTTTGCTATTTGTTCTACGTTTTAATTTGTAGTCATTTTACTTTCGCTTACTGTTGCTGCTGCAATTAGTAGATTTCCCGTTGTTGTGTTTCGTTGTCACCAGTGTCCAAACATCATAAATTTTTTCTTTTTTAATATTTATTTTATATTATTTACTTTTATTTGGTTTATTTATAATATATATTTTTTATTAAATGATATATTTTATTTTATATATTTAAAATCGTTAAATATTCTTTTTTCCTTATTTCGTTTTCTTAATTTATTATTATCTTTTTATTGTTTTAATTACTTTATTTATTGTTTTAATTAAATTTTAAAATGTCTCATGTTCAAAATATTGTTGAAAAATATCAAAAATTATTTTAGCAAATATTAAAGATAATAATGATGGATTTTTTACTTTCTCCTGCTCTAGACCAACAGTTGGAAAACCCGGAATTGATAATATAATTTTTTTAGTTTAAATTGCTCAGGATTTCAAATTATTAAATAATTTTTTAACAGAAATTAGACTTGGAGAAGGTGTAATTATTTTATTTAAATTCTACTACTTACATGTATTTTTTATTGCATTCGTGTTTCATTTTTATTTACTTAAAAAGTGTATATATTTTAAAAAATATTTTATTCATGCATTTTTTTCAAATTTTAAAAATATAGAAATTTGAAAAATAAGTTTTTGCATGCTTTTTTTAAAATTTTATAAAGTGTATATATATATAGAAAAATATTTTTTGCATGCTTTTTTTGTAAAATTAAATAATTATTTTTACTGAAATGTGACACTGGTGACAAACGAATAAAATGTCGAAATAAATACACCAATCGGCATGTCAGCTTAACTTTTCATATCAAGTAAGTCCGTTATTTATATTTATTTCCCTTTTTAAATTTTCAGAAATGCTTATTTTTCGATCGTACTTCGGGAAATTTCCTGTGTTAATAAACGCGCGCCTAGCTTGGCTACAAAAAAATTCGCCGCAGTCGCCAAGTGTATGGGAATACTGAACTTGCTCCAAATGCTGTTTCCTTCTTTTCTATATTTTGAGATTTTTAATGAAGTTAAATCAGAGACTTATTAATTTAATAAGACATTCTTATAGCGTAGATGTAAAACATCCAGCGCATTCAGTCACTATAATAATATATTAATATTGTGCAGCTTTAAAAAGTTTACATATAGGCAAATATTTTTCTAAACAATAGAACCAAGTATTCATTGAATCAACTATCATAACTAAACCAATAACTTAACAGAAGTGTTGTTCCAGCTATTATATTAGCAACAAAATATTGCTTTTTGTAATGATGTATGTTAGAATTCATTTCAGTTTACAAAATTTTTTTACAAAATTTAGCCAATTCAACAATTTATAAGAAAATTATAGTTTAATTTTTAAAATTAAGTGTCCTAGAAGCTGTGATTTCTAAGACTTCCACAACTTTATATTTGGGAATGGGCATTAATTTTTTTTGACAACCTTGACCTTGAATGACAAATCCCTTTATCATTTAAACCTCTATCTTTAAGCCATTTATAATTTGTTTCAGGTATTTAGTATTGGTAAAAAGCTCAAGTTTTACATATTTTCTTATACACTAAAAACTCATTAACATAAAAGAATCAAAAAATTAACCATATTTTAGAAAACAATATATACATATTAATTTTTAAAAAAATAAAGAACTCAAACTATACAAATATATCAGTCATTTATTAAAAAAAATTTGCTTTCTAAAAACAACCTAGCAAATATTTTTTTCGTACTTTTGTATTCAACATGTCACCATCATGACTAAGTGGTAGTTGGTTCACATAAGCATTGCAATTAAAAATTAATTTGTCCAAAAGGAATGATATTAAATAAGTATGCAAAATAAAAATGTTTTTAATATGAAGAACACATAAAATACAATGCAAGATATAATTTCTTATTCAAGATGCTAACATGAGATTACTAGGCAAACATTCTTTAAAATGAAATTGAATTGTTGTTGTTGTTTCCTATGACACTTGGACAAGCCAAGCTCGCTTTTGCTTTTGGCAGTGCGAATTAAGTCAATAGGGAGTGTCTTTCATTTGGATCAGTGCACCACAAAGATGAAAGTACGACTTTGCTCTTTTTAAGGTGCCTCGTAATTTTGAACCACGGTCAGGTGATGCAGCCACACTTGAGCTGGCACCCTCCTCTCCACATCCACACCAGCAGAAGGACTTTGAGCGTCAAGATTAACGTGGACACGTCCCAAACCCACAGAGCTCCAGCAACCCAGTGAAGGCGAGAACACCATGGTCACTCTCCCTACCACTGCCCGCTGCAAATGAAGCTTCAGTTTGCTGAGCTTACGGGAAGCGGCGTGAAGCTACTGAGCCACTGGAGCTCATTAAATTGAGTAATTACTGTTACTATTATCAGACAATGCCCAAGATACCATTTTTGATCTTACTATTAATAACTAAATAAGTCTAAAATACTACTTTGGACTTGTTGCTCAGGCAACAAGTCCAAAGTTGTATTTTACTTGTTACTCAGGCAAGCAGTTATGATCTTCATAGAAGACATTCACAACTAATTATAAAAAGTTTGACATAATTTTAACAATAAATCTTTTTTTAAAAAAATTTTAATGTATCACACCAAAATAAGTAAAAATAAAAGAATAGATTTAAATCTCACATTTTTCTTCAAAATATTTTATGGGATTATATATTATGATTTTTATTATCTATTTATCATTAGGTAATTATTAATCATTAGATGAATCTCTTGTTTCAATTTGTCTAAAGACAATATTTAAAGCAATACTTTCACTGAATTAAGTAAAAACTCTGTTAGATAAAACACTAAATGAAAATTAAAATGTGAAAATATCTACTAGCATTATAAAAAGAAAAAAAAACAGTAACAATCATGAGAAAATTTAAATTAAAAGTTCTAAATTATATAATCAATTCAAATTTAATATAATTAAGAAATATACATAACTTTAAAATAAAAACAATTTATTTACTTTAAATACAAAAGTATTTTTCTCAATACATAACTAAGACCTAAAAAATAGCATGTTTATATTGCTTTTAAATGTTATCCAAAATAATTCAAATGAGCAACAACCAACTGAAAATGCCAAATAACTTGGTTATATCCAGATCAGGAAATTACAAGTAATAAACATATTGAAGGACAAGTGCTCAAGTCTAGAAAAAGGCTGGACATTCTCGAATTTATATTAGGTCAAGATTGGGCTGCAGAAGCTAGCACACTTTGCACTACATACATCTCCCTTGTTAGACCAATACTAGAGTATGGTTTCCCTATACATTCCTGTGCTTCCAAGATCAGTCTAGATAGGCTAAAAAGGGTGCAGCACAGCGCAGGTAGTCATCACAGGGCTACATCATAGTTGTCCAAATGAAATTTTGAATTACATAAGTAATTTGCCGCTTCTTTCTCAGGGAAGAATTCTGTGCCTTACAAAATATCATAACAAGCTAACTAGCTATAACAAACAGCACAGAACTTCTAGCTACCTCCTAGGTTGGACCAACAACCAAAGACTAAAGAAACACAGCCCCTTTTCCTATGCAAGGGCACTAAATCTCCCTTCTTCGAATGTAGAGGGTCACTCATTGAAACCACTGGGAGCTGGGTTAGAACTTGATGGAATGTACTTCAATGAGGAGCAAATAACAACTGTGACAAAAAACTCAGATTCTGGCACTCGTTAAACAACTGGCACTTGAAACAATCCATAATATCCCTCCATGTACTTCGAAAATCTATACAGATAGTAGTAAAGGTGTGGTGGGAGTCTTAGGCCAAAGAGTGTACATAAACAGTCTCTGGAGAACTAGAATTTAAATTAAGAAACCCAGATAATTGTTCTGTTTTTAGAAACTAATAGCCATTAGAAGAGGTTTACAGTATGCAGTAGAGGTGGACGATCAATTAAGGGATACCTGGATACTGACTGATAGTCATGCTTCAAGCCAGCATCTTTTAAACTAGAGCACTGTTGGAGATGAAACTAGCCTAGACATACTAAATTGTCTTGAGAGACAGTCAGCTGAACGCACAGTGCATTTCCAATGGATCCCTTAACATGCAGGAGTAAAAAGGAATGTAAGAGCAGATTTCTTGGCCAGAGAGGCATCAGAAGAGGTAGTAAACTCAGGAGGAGAGCTCACATCTAGTGAGATTTCTTCTCTGGCAAAAACTGAACTCAATAGGTTTATGAAAATTCTTCACAACCATCCATGGTACTTCGCCAAAAGATCAGGCTCAGACCTTCAATCTTAGACCAAGATATTATCAAACTACCTTTTTCCACTATTTGAGTGGGCACACGAGAGAAATCACCTTTTAATAGGGGCAAAGGACATTTCCAGACTGTTCTTGGTGTTCCGTCAATATGGCCTCACCTGGACATATCTTAACCTGCCTAAATTTTAAAAAAGACGATGTACTTCAGGACCATTACATTTTTTAGACATTTTAGGTTTTATGGGGGTTGTCTAGCCTAGCTAGACAACCTGCGATAAGTAACATAAACAATAAAAATAAGCCTTTGTAACTATTACAACTTTTTTTGCTTATTTGTTTTTTTTAACAAAGCAAAACTATCTTGATATATTTTGACTCATTCATTAACAGAACAAGAAAATTATTTTTAGAGCAAATATATTAACCCTAGTTGAGGGAATTGGCCAAAAACCAGAAAAACTAAAATTATTTCTAACATACCTTGCAATTGAAACTAAATTTATCAGAGCAACTTCCCAAAAATATTAATCAAATATTGGCAGAGGCAACTTTCCCTAATATTAAATTCATATACAATAGCTTACATCATCATGCTATGGTTTTCTTGAAGTTTTCAGATATTATCTCTAAATACTTCCAAGTATTAATTTGGTAATTTTTGATTTGTAATTACTTACATGAAAATACCGTATTAATTAATACGGTATTTTCAGGATTCCCAACTAAATTAATAAAATTATTAAAATTTGGATTTTAATTTCGATTATTTGCCCAGTTTTTTATTTTTTACGTGCATATAAACTCTGAGGATAAACAAAACAAATATATATCTACTTGTATTTAAACTTATAAGATTACGAATGCATAATATTAAGGATTAAAAATATATATTATAATAGTAAGCATTAAAAGTATCTACGAGTGGATGATGTTATGTCTTTAATTTTTATAAAAATATTTATTTGAATTTTATACATTTAGTGTTGTCAAAGTGAATGTCGGCGAAATCAAAAGGAAAAATGCTATGGAAAAAAACAGAGCTAAATAAAATGCAAATTTCATATTATACATACTTCAGTAAAAAATAACAGTATCTAAGTGAATAACATAAAAAGAAAATTCATAATACATTAAAAATCTGCAATGAATAAAAGATTTCAAACTCACTTCTCGAAAAACAAAGGTAATATAAGTAACCAATAAAAGTCTTCAAATAAGCACTAAATAGAAATACAGTTACAGTCAAAGTATTCATTCTTTAAATCAGTAAAGAGTGAAATTGCTCATGATGTTCATTTTTTGGTGCTTTTAAATGCGTTAGATGACAGAATGTATTTGCAGCGTAAATATAGACAAATGTTTAATTGAAGTATCTCGCAATAGTTTTTAGTATTCTTCAATTAATTGTGTATTGTTATTAAAAATTTATTATACGTATAATACATTTCAAAAAGCGTAGATAGTCTTGTGGCACCAGATAAAAATTCAATATTGTCAAATCCATTAACTTATCAAAATTAAATACATTAAACATGAAACTTCTTTTTTCTTTAGGTTAAATCATTTAATATTTTTATACATGAGGAATTAAAATGTTTCTAATACTAAACCAAATTAGATTTTTCAGAACAAATAAATTTATTCTTTATTTATTAGAGAAATAGCTATAAGATTTTGACTTCAATAAAATTAAATGATAAGAGAAATTTTTTTAATTTCAAAGGTGCAATTTTTAAAAATATTCAAATAACATTCATTGACTTTTAAATTTTTGACCTGCACAAATCTAGTTTCAGAGATTTTGTATACCAGTGTATAAAAAGTA
Source organism: Latrodectus hesperus (assembly GCA_037975125.1). NCBI lineage: Eukaryota > Metazoa > Arthropoda > Arachnida > Araneae > Theridiidae > Latrodectus > Latrodectus hesperus. The sequence goes on along the minus strand of CM075860.1, from coordinate 16,176,268 downwards.
TGGAAAACTTAAACAACCGGTGTGTTGCGTTTCGTTTTTAATTCAAATAATTCCTAATTCGATTTCTCGATCTGGTAAAAAATGGAATTCTTTTCTACGTAACATAGGAAAATTATGGGCTGAAATGTCTATGTGACATTTAAATTTAAGATCGAAATTATCAATAATGACTCTGGAATATCTTGAAAATAAGTGTATTTATTCCATATCGAAATCAAAACATTACTCGGCGAGTGCCGGATGCATTCTGAAAAATAGTTTTAAGTTACACATTAATGCGAGCAGTCACATGACCCTGAGCAGGAGCAAACTTTGATGTGGTGACGTCTCTCGCTTCTTCTCTGCTTATTGGTTGTTATATATCCTCCCACCTTTTGTTTCGGGAGAAAACAAAACCTAAATAAAAAAAGATAGTTACAATTTTAATTAGTTTTTTAGGAATTTTCACTTATCGTCAAGTTCTGGTTGTTTTGGGTAAGTTCTTATCATCACTGAGCAAAATTGTTCTTTGAGAATCACTGGAAATATCATTTTCTGATACGGGGGACAAATCATTTCCTTTAGCATCTGTAAAGGAATCTCTACTCACATTAGATGTAGTTGGGACGTCATCTTTAGCAGTAGTTGCTGAAATCTCTAGGGGAAAAATCCTCTGTATAGGTCGCACTAAAACACCGGATTATGTTTTCAATTTCACAGTTCTGACGATATCATCTTTGCCAGGAAACAAATGTATGACTTTAGCAAGAGGCCAGTTCAAACGTTTTTTATTGTCGTCTCCGATTAACACGATTTCTCCAACTTGTATTTTTGGAGTCGACACTTTCTGTTTAGACGTTGTATAAGTTGACCAAGGTATTTCTTTCGAAAGCGCAGCTTTAACTGTTACTTTGGCTCGATGTTTAATTCTGATTCGAAAAAATGTTTGGTTTCAACTTCATCAGAATCTATTGTTACACTCCTTATCTTAGGATCGTTTAACATGAACATGGCTGGTGTTATAGGCTTTAGATCTTCAAGGTCCTCTGAAAGATATGTAAGTGGACGTGCATTTATAACAGTTTCACAATCTGAGAGTACTGTAAGTAATTCTTCATATGTAAGTATAGCCTTTTCGAGGGTACTTTTAAGAAGATCTTTAACCACTCTAATCAGTCTTTCCCCAAAACCACCCCGCCAACTTGCGATTGGAGGGTTGAATTTCCAAGAAATACGTTGGAGGGCTGTTTCTCGAGTAATTTTCTCCCAATTCAACAGTCGAAAATCTTTATTAGCTCCATGGAAATTAGAGCCATTGTCGGAGTAAATGACACGTGGTCTTCCTCTTCTGGCAATAAACCTTCGTAAAGACATTAAAAAGGCTTCTGTGGACAATGAGGAAACCAACTAAAGATGTACTGATCTTTATATGGCACAGGTGAATAATACTACCCATACATTGTCTCTATGTTTAATGTAAAGGGGGCCAGCAAGATCAAGTCCAATTGTCTTCAAATACAGAAACATCTTTCACTCTGTCAGCTGGTAGAGTAACTGGATCACTAACAAAAGGCTTAGATTTGAAGCGTCGGCAAGGTATACATTTTCTCACTACTCCCCTTACTGTTTTTCTCCCTTTAACTATCCAATAATTTGAACGTAATAAATTTAATAAAATCTGGCTACCTGCATGACAGTGATTAATATGATTTTGTTCTATCAATCTTTGAGTAAAAATGCTTTTATCAGGGAGTAAAATAGGGGATAAGAATGAAGGTTCGTCAATTCGTTCTGTTATTCGAGTTTTAATTCGAAGTATACCTTCGTCATCTTTAACTGCATTAGGATTTTTTTAATTATTTGGAAGAGGGAAAAAATGTCTCTGTACAAGACGAATGAGTACTTTTTCCACCGATTCTATTTCTTCGGGCGAAAGGTTTCCGTAATTCCTTTCATCACTTCTTTTTCGTACATTGCTGATAAAACGTAGCATCCAACTAGTCATTCGTAGAATAGAATTGAAACTAGCAAATCTGAGGGTATACCAATCTGGTTCTGTATCACTAAGATTAATGTTACAAAGTTGAATGATTCTTTTTTCCACTTTGATTTTGGTTGGTTCGTATACTAATTTATTCTCAGGCCAATTTTCTGGTGGTTCTTTGACCCACTCGGAACCCTCCTACCAACGGGAGTCCAAAAACTGACGAATAGAGCAGCCTCGTGATAGAATGTCGGCGGGATTGGAAACTACAGGGATATGTCTCTATTCGGCATTAGGTGCCAATTGGTTAATTTCTTAAACTCGATTGGAGACAAAGACAGTCCAATCTCCATGTTCCAGGATCCACCATAGTGATACCATTGAATCACTCCAAAATACTGTTTTTAAGTTACTTAAATTCAAGGCCGTTTTGATCGAATGAGCTAATCTTACTCCAACGGTGCAGGATAATAACTCTAATCTTGGAATGGTGATGGGTTTTAAAGGAGCTACTCGTGATTTAGCTCTTAAAAGACAAATTTTTACTCCATTGGAAGTCATGGTTCTAAGGAAAACACAAACGGCATAAGCTACTTTGCTAGCATCCATGAATACATGCATTTGTGTCGAATCATTAATTTCTGTATAGCGGGCTATTTCAACATTATTGAGTAAATGTAAATCATTAATCCATCTTTTAAAACTATTTTGATTTTTAGTGGGTAAAGGAGAGTCCCAGGACAGTTTTAATTTACATATGTCTTGCAATTTAATTTTTATGGGAAAAATGGCCACTGATAATTAATCAATGGGATCAAAAGTCTTCTGAATCGTAGTCAAAATTACACTCTAAGTTATTTTACCACCTACTTCTAAAACAAAAGGATCAACCTTGATATCACAGTTACATTTCAAAGTATCAGGGTCCAAATTCCATAAAATTCCCAAAACATTGGTGGTGCCAGAACTTTTCGTAATGAATTTACACTTGACATTGCTCTCCCACCCTCGCAAGTTGAAACATCCACGTGAAAGTACTTCTATAGCTGTTAAAATAAAATGCTCTTGTTCTTTGATGTTGAAAACACCAGAAAGGCAATTGTCTACGTAAAATGATTTTCTTAATTTTTCAATTATTTCGTTGTTTTCTACAAAAATGTTCAAATGGGAAATGGATGCTGCTAAAAGAAAAGGGTTGGAAGTAACCCCAAAAACTACTCTACAGTGTCTATAAATGATCATTTCATCTTCGCACGGATAAAAGAAGCGTAAAAAGTCTCTGTACCTTGGAACAATAGACAACTGCAAAAAAGCCTTTTCGATATCCGCAGACAGGCAAATGGGATATGAACGAAATCGGTCAATCAGGTCTGGGATTAATTCAATGAGATTTGGCCCTTTATATAAAAGTTCATTGAAGGACGGCTTGCCACTAGAGGCATCAAAGACTGGTCTTAATTTTGTAGTAGTGCTTTTGGTTTTAACTATAGATTTATGGGGCAAATAGTGACACTGCCTGTCGATTATAATTTCATTTTGGGGTACTCTTTCAATTATATCAAGACGCTCCCATTCCTTAAACACCATTTCGTAATCCTTAATTAATTTTTTATCGTTTGATCGTTTACACATTTTTTGGTGTCTATTCCAAGTTAGTTCCTTGTTATCGGGCAAACTTGAAGTATCTGTTTTAAAAGGCAAACCTAACTGGTATCTCCCAGAAGGGAGTATTTCCAAACCCTCATGAAAATCTTTTAATAACTCAGAATGTACAATATTTATATTTCTGTTTTCAGAAGGATATAATATACCAAGATTTTCTAGATTCCAAAATTCATTAACAGATAAATTATTAGCATGCAAAGATAAATCACATAAAACTGAGTCATTATTTACATCATAATTATCATATAATTTTTGCTTTTCAACAACAGTACACCCCAGCCGGGTTTCAATAGCAACTAGACTTGATTCTAATTGCACAGAATGACCAGCTAACAACATTCCTGCCTCATCAGATCCAATCAAAAGATTTACATCACAATAATTAGGGATTTCGAAATCATTCACTATAATCCCCTTTTCTTTCAGTTCATGAATAGTCATCATATCAGTCAGTTTAGGAACAAAACCACAAATTTTTGTTTTCAGATGAAACCTCAATTTCACAAGAAAAATCATTTTTCAAACTAGCAATTTTCACATCGTATACTTCATAAGAACAGGGTTTCGTTTCTTGACCACCAATAAGTCCATGTATTAAAGATAATGACCTTTTGGGTTTTAACTTTAATTGTTTAACTGTTCTTTAACTGAGGTAAGAAAGTTGGGATCCTGTGTCCAAGAGTGCTCTTACTAAACACTGTTTCTTTTGCTTCATAACTTTAACAACAAGAGTCATTAAATAAACATTTTTATACTCTAGAATTATTTGACAATACATTTGTAGATACTTTTGTTTTTACTGGCAGGACTGTTCCCTTTATCTGAATAACACATAAAAGTACAGTGATTTTTATTACAATGGAAATACTTCACCTTAGCCCTGCAATTTTTAGAGGTATGCCCTGTTCTCAAATAGGAGTAACATGCCTCTTTCTTACTAAGAATTTTTCTCTTTTAATCTAAATGCATTTTTCTAGCAAAAAACAATCTTGGCTGGGGTGTGTTTCTTATTGCAAAAAAAGACAATCAAAATTCCTCTTACCTTGATTTTCTGTTTCTGATGTATTTACAAGGACGGCAGCCGTAGTTATATTCTTTTCACAGGATTCTTTGTGTTTGTCGATTCGGGGAGCTCCAAACCCGTTATGGGCGAGCACAACCATTTCCTGTCCTTGAACTTCTTGTCTCAGAAAAGACATCAAATTTTCTAACCAACGTACTCCTCCGTCAAGTGTACTTCGGTTTCTTTCCAAAGCTATTAGGACACTCTCAGACAAGCATGATTCCACAAGGGGAGTTAAAAAGTCCCCGTACTTTTCTTGAGTTCTTCCTAGGCTGTCCAGCGCGCGCAATTTTGATTCCAGTTCATCGTAAAGAACAGCTAAATCCGATTTAGTTCGGTTTGAGGAGGCATTTCGCATTAAAATAGTTAACAAGTCTCTGACGTAAACCTGAACAAGCAGATCACTCCGCCCGAAGCGATCCTGTAACTGTTCCATGGGAAAGCTATCCGCTGTTGGCGGGAAACTTTCTACTAATCTTGCTGCTTTCGATTCTGGCATTATCGCCTGTAGCAAATACTGGAACTTGTCTTCTGGTGGAATTTTCTCATCATCATCAATTTTGGAGAACTGACTCCAAAAACCAAGCCATTCTCGAGCCTCACCGGAAAATCACTTAAGTTCTTTCTTCGGGAGCTTGAATTGTTTCTTATTTGAGGTACCTTGAGAGACTTCCGTTTTCATAGTTACTTTACGGCATTTTTCAAAAAGTTTGATATATCTATCACAATATTCTTTTGCTGTAATGAAGTCTTCTTCATGTAACAGTTCTGAATCTTTTGAAGTTAAAATTCCGTTCTCTACTTCTTGTTGAGAAACTTCTAATCTTTGTCTTCTAACTGCGCGGATAAAACCGAAATAACATTCTTATCTACTTCTGGTTTCAGCAATTCTTCTTGAATTTTATTCCCGCAGGCTGTAAAGGATGCTCGTAGCCCTTTTCGTTTCTGTTTCAAAAAATCCATTCTTCAGTAAAACTTTAATTTCAATCTTCGGGTCCCACTTATGTTACGTTTCGTTTTTAATTTAAATAATTCCTGATTTGATTTTTCGATCTGGTAAGAAATGGAATTCTTTTCAACGTAACATAGGAAAATTATGGACCGAAATGTCAACGCGACATTTAAATTGAAGACCGAAATTATCAATAATGACTGCAGTATCTTGAAAAAAGGGTATTTATTCTATATCGAAATCGAAACATTACTCGGCGAGTGCCGGATGCATTCTGAAAAATGGTTTTAAGTTACACATTAACGCGAGCAGTCACATGACCAAGAGCAGGAGCAAACTTTGATGTGGTGACGTAACTCGCTTCTTCTCTGCTTATTGGTTATTACACGGTGTTTTTTGCCATAACTCCACGAGAATTCACCTGAGAGACATGAAATTCAGAAATGAAAGACTGCAATTTGTATTAAAAAGATAACGAAAGCATACTTTTCCAAAAATGAATACAATGTAAAGATTATGGAATCAGATGAAAGAGTATTTAAGGGATTCACAGATTCATTGCACATGATTATCTGTCCACAGAGAACAATAACCAGATACCTAAAATGCTCTCGTCTTACTGCAATTGTTGCTTCGAACCATCTCTTCCTACTCAGCACCAGATTGTTAAATAATTCTAGAGTTACGAGTGACCATAACTCAATCAATATCTGTTAAAGTTGTTTTGTTCAATGGAGGGTGTAATCGTGCCTCAAAGCATCCCACACAAGTTCTATGATATTTAAATGAAGGGAGTACACTGAGTGATCCATTCGAGTGATATCTTCCCTTTCCAACAGCTACTGAATAGCAAGAATCCAAAGAGACGTGCATTGTTATCCATGAAAATGTAGTCTGCTCCAATGGCATCTCAGAAGAGACGCAAATGGATATTTACAAAAACGATCTTCATAGAGACAAGCCCCTTAGATTAATGCATGGCCCGACTTGAACCTGGATAACTGAAACTTGTGGTAAAATTTCTTTGGGAGCCTCCTTTACTTCATAACAACATTTTATTCCATTTGTCAAACGATTCTATTTGATTGGCAACGTAAAATGATAAAATATTCGATTTAGGCACTCTTCTGATCTTGGGACCCGGGGCAACTGTCTTTTATTCCTCGGATCTCTGATTACAAAACCTCAGCCGAAAACGTGGAGTTTAGTCTGAATTACATGTTCAGCATAATGCTTCCTCAAATAACATCTCCAGGATTAATGTTTAAATCCCTTTCCGTGTGTTGAAATCGCAAATTCCAAAAAATCTCCTTCTCTCTCTCTCTAAATCAACTAGTGTTGAGAATAGCTAGTAGCGCAGGAACGGCTCTGGAAAGAAAATATCATTGATGAGATGTCTAGTTTTTATGCTCCTTCAAATGGTGGGGCCGATAACCAACTTTTAAATTGATGCAGTAGTCAGAACGAAAGGCAAATAAGCCACCTTTGTGAAGTCATCAGGACACAGTAAACCGCGACACTTGTCGCCCTCTCGTTGTTCACAGTTATAGAGCAGTTGCTCTTGATAACTGATTCCTTGCTATTTTTTCCTGCAGGATTATGTAACGGTCATCAACTGCATTTGTTTTCTTTAAATGGCTTTCTCTAACATTTCTGACTGCAGTATCTCTGATTTGTAAGGCTTTCGAAGCACAAGAAATGACACTTTTGTTGATTTTGAACCATTCACCTTGCAGATAATGAGGATTCAATAATTAATATTTGAATAAGCAACCGTTGGCTACCATAAATGTGCTTTTTCTTATTTTTACTAAACATTAACAAAATAGATAAAATACAAATTGTATAAATGATTGTCATAGTTGCACGGATTAATTAAATTTGCGTAGAAAGAGAAACAAAAAAGAATGTGCCCTGGCATAAGGGCACTGCAGGTTCATTATATTAATCGTAAAAGAACCCCTTTTCTGTAACTTCATGGTGTTTAAAATTTACACTCATAATGTGATTCTTGGGTAACATCATCCTCCATCCCCACTCATCGATGTTTATGTTTTATGAATGACATGTATTTATGTTTTTTTAAAGAGAAGATGAGAATCGGGCAAAGCTTTAACTCCAATCAATAGAATTCTAGTAAATGTAAGATGGTGTTAATTATATGAATATATGTAGCTGTTTACCAGATATGTATGCTGCCCACCCTGTCTAGTGGTCAGTGCCAGACTGCGGATAGGAAGGTCCTGGGTTTGAATCCCAGTTCGGTAATGGATGTACTTCTCCCTCTATCTATCCTGTCTTTTTTCCTTTATTTGTATGAATGGGTTGTGAATGGTTGCCTAACTATAAATGAGTACCTATGGCATTTGTATACTGAGAAAATACGGTACAGTTATTTAAATGTTCAACAATCATTGGTTATTTGAAGTCGCCCAAAAACACAGTTTGGACAATATATTATTCTAATTTCATAGAGATGGTCTTGCAATCAGACATATCCAGTTAATCTTATTAATATAGAAGCCGCAGACTTTTTCGGAATATTGAGAACAGTTCTCTCCTTTCCCAGAATCTTCCATCTCCTTGCCTGTTGAATCATCACTTGCTTAAGATTTTTTTCCAACAACTGACAATTAGTCGAGTTTTGTTTTCATTGTCTATAATTCTATAATTGACAAAAACCTAATGTAATGAAATTTCTGTGTGCTAGTGCTTTAAGGAAGATTCTACATTTTAAATTTCTTTGGAACCTATTTTGATAGTTCAAAAGCGTTTGAAGCGCACTTTTAGAATCTGGTAATATGACAATTTTCACAAAAGAGTGGCCATAAATCGACAGTTGTTGAACCTTTGTCAGTTATTGAAGACGTAATCGATAAATTACATTCTTCCGTAGTGTTCACATTTTTGGATTTAAGAAATGGCTTCTTCCATGTTAACGTTGAAGAAAATTCTTGCAAATATACTTCATTCGTTACACACGATGGTCAGTATGAGTTTTTGAAGTGCCCATTTGGATTAACTAATTCTCCGAGTACTTTTCAGAAATACATTAATAATGTGTTTCGACAATTATTAAAAGAAGGTGTTGTAGTGATTTACATGGATGACTTAATTATTCCTGCCGAAAACGAAACTGAAGGTGTTAGAAAACTTAAACTTGTCTTGCAAACTGCGTCGGAGTGTGGACTGGAATTGAACTTATAGAAATGTAAATTTTTGAAACATAAAATAGAATTTTTGGGCTATAAAATAATAAATGGTAAATTACACCCGTCAACAAATAAAACGAAAGCTATAATTAATTTTCCCGAACCAAAAACAACAAAAGATGTTCAGAGCTTTTTAGGATTGACTGGTTACTTTAGAAAGTTTATTAAGAATTATTCTATTATTGCTAAACCTTTAAGTGATTTATTGAGAAAAGAATCTAAATTTAAAGTTGGTGAAAATAAAAGAAATTCCTTTAACTAATTGAAATATATTTTATCTATGGAACCCGTTCTTATAAATTTTAACCCTCAAAATGAAACCGAAATTCATTGTGATACCAGCATTGATGGTTATGGTGCCACTGTTATTTAAAAGTCCCTAGTAGATAATCAGTTCCACCCTGTCTACTACATGAGTAAGAAAACAACAGAAGCTGAGCGAAAATATTCTAGTTACGAATTAGAAGTAATGGCTGTCATAGAAACTTTAAAAAAATTTAGGGTATATGTGTTGGGAATTCCTTATAAAATAGTTACTGACTGTAATGCTTTTGCTATGACAATGAACAAAAAAGATTTATGCACAAAAATTGATAGATGGGCTCTGATGCTAAGTGATTTTGAATACACAATTGAACACAGAAAAGGTTCTATGTGACATGTCGATGCTTTAAGCAGAAATCCAATTTGTATGATAGCTCAAGATAGTTTAACACTAAAAATAATTCAAGCACAAAACACAGACGAACATATCAAAACAATTAAAGAGATATTAAAACACAAAAATCTCATGATGATTATTTATTCAAAAACGATGTTCTTTATAAATATGTTAATGGTAATGAACAGTTAGTAGTCCCAGACGAAATGCAAATGAGTATAATTAAATCTGCACACGAGAAAAGTCATTTTGCAGTTAAAAGAGCAGAAGATAGCTTAAATTCTAATTTTTACATTCCTCAAGTTAAACAAAAAATCGAGAGATGTATATCTAATTGTATACCGTGTATTTTAAGCAATCGAAAAAGAGGTAAATAAGAAGGAGAATTACATCCAATCGAAAAAGACGACACTCCTTTACACACATATCATGTAGATCATTTAGGTTCATTAGAAAGTACTCATAAGAGATATAAATATATATTTGCTGTGATCGATAGTTTTACGAAATTTATATTGCTTTACCCAACTAAATCTACTGACGTTTCTGAAGTAATTTCGAAGTTAGAACTAAAATTTTCGGTAACCCCTCTAGCATAATTTTGGATAAAGGTTCTCCATTTACTTCAAATGATTTCGAAGAATATTGTCGCCGTGAAGAAATTAAACATATTTGAGTAACCACTTGTTTACCTACAGCTAATGGTCAAGTAGAGCGCCTTAACTCTAGTATAATTTCTGTTCTGTCTAATTTGTCGATAGACAACCCAGCTAAATGGTATTTGCATGTTAGTAATGTACAACAGGTTATAAACTCAACTTTTCACAGAAGTATTATCACAACACCATTTGAATTGTTGTTTGGTACAAAAATGAAACAAAAAAAATGATGTTAAAATTAAAGATCTCTTAGACGCAGAAATGCGAACATATTTCATTAATAATCACGATAACCTTAGAAAAGAAGCTAAAAAACAAATTTTAAAAGTTCAAAATGAAAATTGCAAAACCTATAATTTAAGAAGAAAACAAGCGAGAAAATTCAAATTAAATGATATTGTTGCTATTAAACGTATACAACAAGGTCCAGGTCTCAAGTTAAAACCCAAATATTTAGGCCCCTATACAAAATAATAAAAGTTAAAAGCAATGACATCCACGATGTTCAAAAAATTGGTTTTACTGAAGGTCCCCTGATTACTAGTACTTGTGCTGAGTACATGAAGCCTTGGCCCGATGTAACTTAAAATGTGCTGAAAGAATAAAAGAAGACACCGATGACTACCAACTCCTGATTTTGACTTTTTTTTACCTACAGAATTACTATTTTTTTAAGACTAAAACTTTTTATTTCAGACTGTTACCTTTTAATTGTTTAAAAAAGAATAGTAACTGAGATGTGTTCAAGACGTTTCCTTTTGAAGATGGCCAATGATGAGAGTGAAGATGCAGCTACCGATTCACTAACCAGATGAAGATGGAGTCCTTCACGACGGAATCTTAGATTCGAGAAACAACGACGATGATGTGGATGAGAGTTGAAAAGAATTGGACGAGAATTGACAACACTGTTTAAAGGTTTTTCTTGAACATGTTACTGATCCTATTCATTTTTTATTTCAGGAAATTTCGTTTCCACAGACGAATGCTGAGGTCAGCTATTGTCATCAGGATGGCCGATTGTGGGATTGAAAGTGCCACTAGAGGGCCATTCACCTGTTGGCCGCCGGACATGCAGAGGAGAAAGGAGAGAACAACGATGTGATGGATGGAAAAAGACGCGACGACGAGAATACGCAAATTGATATTGGACTAATTACGGATAACTAAAATGGTGTTAGATTGTTGTTTAATATTAATTTCTGTAAATATGTAAATAGCCTTTTTCTTATTTTGTCCAAAACCATAATTAAATCATTTACAGAATAATGTGTCAATTCCTGACAATGAAGTAAGCGAACCCATATATATATATATATACACTCACTTCAAAAAGTTAAGCATGGAGAGGAAAAATACTAATTTCCGGAAGCCAATCAGAATTGAAGAGGATGCAAATCGCTGCAGAGGTAGATGGTAGTATGCAAATATGTTAGGTAACAGCCAATCGCGCTTACAAATGCAAAAAGGGCAGTCTTATTTGATACCAGCTTTATAAAGGGTTACAGAAGTTGATTGTAAGAGCTGACAGGTGTTTAAAATTTTCGTACAATTTGTTTTCAAGACATACGTGTTTCTATTACTTCCAGAAGATGAATGGAAGATTCTAAGCGCTGGCATGCTGTGGGGCGCATTGTAGCAGGATAGTCGATCTCAGATGTTGCTCTTTTCTTCGGCGTTCATCATTCTGTAGTTTCACGTTTATGGAAACAAATCCAACCTACACAGACAGTTGTCCGAAGGACCGTAGCCGGTCGCCCAAGGTTACAAACCCCGCGGAAGATCGATATATTGCGATTTTAGCCAAGCGGAATCGCAAAGCGACCTTCACACGTGTGACACTTTGGTTACGGCATCCATTGGTAAGGTGATATCTGCAGCTACTGTAAGCCGAAGATTACATTTGAGTGGACTGTAGGCCCGGGTATCTCGAGTTTGTATTTGTCTATCCCTCCAATCAAGAGGGGTATGATTAAAATGGTGCCGGAAACATATCAATTGGACTATGACTGGGGCAATGTCATGTTTACTGATGAGTCAAAATTTGCTCGGGAGACAAATGACAAGCGTATAAGGATTATGGTGCGAACAAGGAGCACGCAATCAGCCCCCAAAACATCACGCATTCCGAAGCGGAAGCATCATGGTGTGGGTAAGGATTTCCTTAGGATATCGCACCGACCTGCACACCTTTAAATGGGGTTCTGTGAAGGCTGTCCGGTATCGACATGAAGTCCTAGAACCCATAGTGAAATTGTAAGCTGCAGCAGTTGGTCCTACTTTTGATTTAATGGACGATAACGCACGTCCATGACAACCTCGAGAGTGAAGGGATTGCGCATATGGCGTGGCCAGCATATTCTCCCAGCCTTAATTCCTTTGAAAAGTTTTGGGATGCTCTTGGCCGTGCTGTATCTTTTGATTTCCCACCTTCAGCCACTCTTATTGAGCTGGAAACTGCTCTACAAGAAGAATGGCTATTCTTTAATTCTGCGGTGGTTGACTTTCTAATTGAAAGCATGGTCACAAGGTGTAAACTTTGTATACAGATGAGAGGGGTCACATACCGTATTAATGTTTTTTTATTCATCTTATGCTGTTTATTTTCACTTTATACATAATTCTGTTTAAATCTCCAGTATGTCATTTTCTGATAACGTAGAAAAATTTAATATTGTTTTCATTTCTGTATGTATAATTATTGATTTTATTTTATGCATAAATATATATGCTACTTTCCTGCCCAATTTTGTGTCAATCAAACCAGCATTTGTTGATTTTTTTTTTTTTTTGTATTTTACATCTTTGTGCTTAACTTTTGGGAGTATATTATAAAATTGAACTTTTTAAATTTTTGTCTTGGAATGTTGATTGGTTCGTCGATTTATTCACCTTGAAATAGTTTCTTTCTAAACCTGCTTCGACTTTGTGAGTATCCAAACCCAAACCATCAGCAATCATACTTGCATTGGCAACTGCATGTTCATACGCTTCATCTGATCTACAATTATTTAGTTCTGATATAAGATTTTGTAAATGGTCAGTCACGATTTGTAAATCGCATTATTTAATTTACCACATTTACTAAATTTAAAATATCGTGCCAGATATGGTCGTGTCAAATTAATATAAACGATGAAACCTTCTAAATCAAATTTTTTTTGCTTCATTCTTGATTCCACACAAAGCTTGATCTTCTAAATTATTTATTAACTCTCTCAAAATTCCCTTCAAATCGTTTTGCAACGGTTTAATTCTACTTTCCCCTCTGGTGTTGGAGAGTGAGTGGTTTTAAAGTTAAATTTTCAACAGACTTTTGGAAAATAGATAAACATTTAACGGTTGAAGAAAATTAGTTGTAAAAAAAAGTTCTTAAAACTCATAATACAAAATATAATGCATGCAAAATTGCATGTTTTAAAATAACTATTTTCATTTCAGTAACATTACATTAAAAAAAACTATAAGTATAAATTTTCGCGCCTTAGCGCGTTGAGCAATTTTGCCACTGCCACGCGCGGCGGCCCTTCCTTAAACCCGAATAATAATCACCAACCGTCTCCATAATAGGAGACAAGGGATTAAATAAAATATTAAAGAAAACTCTATGAAAGTAATACACACTAAACTTAATCTTTTATAATTCTCAGTGGTTAAAATGTTCCCTTTTCATGTATTGATGCCTTTCACGAAACTGGGGTGAGAAAGCTTTTACACTTTAAGACAAATATGACGATACTGTAAATCCGTTTGTTTTTACAGCATGGTTCCAAGACCTTATAGTTCAATGAAAAATATATTTTATGGCTAAAGCACTTATTATGCATTTTCTATTTATCAATCAAATTTGAGTAAATGTTGAGTACCGCTACAGCGGTAAGTGCGCCGAACCATGGACTACTGGATTTTATGACATAACCTGATTGTCTCTATGCATACGCGGTATTGGTGTTTTTCGTTTTAATTTATGACTGAAATTTAAGCTTATGAAGTGTGGAATTTATTTTGAAGCTTCTTTTAAATTGGTTATTATGTTTGTTTATAAAGTAAAATTTTTATTATGAATATATTAGTAAAATTCATTTTGAAAGTTTATACAATGATCATCCGAGCTCTGTTATAATACCAGACAGCTGGGAAACATACTAACATATCTCGGATGAGGGCTTCGTATAGTTAAACATTTAAATTCATAGTTCATAATTTGACACTTAAAGACATAGATACAGGTGTTCCCACAAATTCTATCGAAAGAATCTAGTCAGCAATTAAAAAATCTTTTTGGGGATATGAATTGCTTGTTGGGTCAATTCGATTTGTACATCAAGAAATATATATAGAAGCATAGCAATTCCGATAAAATAGTGGGGAGTTTATGGAGGCCATTAAATGTTTATTATCCGACGATTCTCCAACAAGTCATGATTAGGTGAGTACCTTTAATTTATGTATTTGACAGTGGCGTGCGGTAGATTTTCATGCAAGGTGTTTGGAAAAAAACATTAACAATTACAATAAAACCATGAAATAGCTCATTAAGCACTTTAACTTTTTACTATTCATTTATACACAAAATTCATACGTCTATCCGTATTACTAACAAATTTATCATTTACACGATCAAAAATCTGAGGTGTTGACTGTAACATATCTTTTTCATGTTATTAGAGATAAATTGCTAAATCTATTCTGGCTCATAGTATTGCGGGCGTAATTTTTTACTCTTTTCAGTGCTGGAAATGATCTCTCCACCTAAGCAGTTGAAAATGGAATTGTAAATTAAATGTGCCAATATATTCACTTCGCTTAGGGCATCTGTCAAATCATTCAGCATTATATGCTGAATAAGTTTCGATAAATTCAGTTCGTGGTATGACTTACTACGATAAAGAAAGCATAATTCATTGGTTAGCTTTACAAAATCGAAAAGTTTTTCATAATCGTTCTTTAACGATTTAAGGCATTCATCCGGAGAAATTTCCTTTAATATTTCGTAAAAAAACTAAAATTCAATGGTTCAAACAATTTGAATGAATTTAACATTTTTAATGTCCGTTTTAAAAATTTTTTTATCGATACAATAAAATCATTTTGTATTCTATTAGAGGTTTCAGAACATACAGTTGTAGTTTTTAAGATGGGTTGCTAAAAGGTCATCATATTTACTAATTAAAATTATTAATTCTATATAATTTCCTTGATTAAGAGAATTTATAATTTCATTGTGTCCACGAAATGTATCTTTTTGTTTTGCTGAGTAACAAACTACATCTATTAATCTCTTGAGAATATTTCTATTTCTTGTTACTTTTTCATTGTGTTGAACAATCGGTGAAGCCTTTGGTTGATCTAACATTAAATCTATCCCGACGATACCATGTTTTTAATATTATTTATGTGAGATTGTGTTTTTGCATGTTTCTTTGGTGCTTCGTGGAAATGATTAAAATCACTGTAGCTTTGTGTTTTGTCCAAATACTCTTATCTTTTTCAATTACAACAAAAAGTAAACATGGGAAACAGTACAACTTATTCAATTCACTACAAACGGTTATCCCATTTAAATTTTCATACATAGATTTTTGAAAATGTCGTACACACTGTTGTCATTTAATCTTGACGTTTTGCGATAGAATATCCGGTATCGGTCTACTTAATTTAACTCTTTCATTTTTTGTAATAACGTCTCGAAAATGGATTTTCTAATAAATCTTTATTTATTGAGACATCTGAGTTCTCTACTCTGAAAAGGGTTATTTATTACGAATATAAATTTAAAGAATACAATAAATAAAATATTTACCTACGAGCAGTCTCAAGGTATAACTATAAAAACAGTTAAACTTATGAGAATTCTACTGCACTGAAGCAAAAATCATGTCTTGTATTTTCTTAAACTTATATTTTTAGCAAACGTAGCGCCACACGACGACTCATCAGGATGTTCATTGGTGGCGACAAACCGAACGTCTATTCCACATGCATAGAATTTCACAACACGCTGGCACAATAGAACGAATTATTTCTTGTTCGGTCAGTGTGAATTAAATTTATTAAATCTAATCTAATCCAATGATTAATCCACATCCTCTCAATTAATTGTTTTTAACATTTGAAAACTATATATTCTGCGAAAAACATCTTGACAATTTTTAAAAACAAAACCAGATTACAAATATAACTTATATACTCTCTGTAAGACACGATGATTGGTTAAATTTGGACTGTTCTGTTAAAATTAGTTTCTTTTTAGTCTAACAAAACAAAATTGTTTCTCGGCGAATTTTATTTCAATAAATATAATACATCACTGAAATTATTTAACCACACTAAAAAAATTAACAACTTCAGTTTCATTTTGAATTTAACACATAATACAAATAAAATTTTAATATGTGAGTGGAAAACAGAAATTTTGTTAAGCAATTTTAATATTTACATTTGAATATATTCTGAAAAATGAAAAATCTTTAAAGTAATGAAATGGAAGACTTTCAGAAAATACTAAATAGTTACAATGTTATAGAAAATAAGGGCAGTGTATTGGTTGTGCAAAGTATCTCTCTTGAGATTTTCATGCAATACAACAAATAATATTTCATTTATGTAAAATATTAATAGTATCTTTGAATCTCAAAATACTTATATTTCATAAACAAGATTGATATTTCTAGGATTTTATGATAAATATTTTCAAATTTACAACAATTTATAAAATAAATGTTTAACTACTTAATTTTCCAGACCTTCAAGAACTCATAATATTTACAATTTTCTTTATTGAGAACTTGTTTGTAAAAGATAAACAAATTATTCAAATCAGGCAATTATAATTCCTCTACAAAAATTTAGTTTTCATTAACTGTGTTCACTTGAACAGAGATTAATAAAAAATTTGGTTGAAAAAGCTAGTCATATAATATAATTTTCATGCAGTTTACAAATTTACATTAAAAGGAGAACTATATTTTCTATTTTTATTATGATACACACAATGGAATACAACTTCTAAGCATCTAACTCAATGAAGTTGAATAGAATAGTTAATATTTCTTAAGTTTAAAAATAATTACTGAAATAATTTTTTTATAATATCAGCAAAAATATAATTTTTTTATTATTTTAATTTCAATAATTTACATGAAAATACAAAAGTTTGAGATGAGGATTTATTCATTATATATTTAACAATCTTTAAATAAAATAAATAAAAACACAACGTACAACAAAATATGAATGACTTTTATTACAGTTGTAAATGCATTTTTACAAAAATTATTTCCATAATAATTTGAAAGCACATTCAAATTGCATACTTATAAATTAAATCAATATGTAATTTGATTTACAAAAACACAATAGAATACATACAAAAATATGTTATGAATTTCATACAATAAAAAAAACATGAACAATGAAATGTCAATTCATTTAAATACTGGGACTAAGCTTGCAGATATAAAACATTCAACAACAGTATTTCAATAATAACAACTTTGAATTTTTTTAAAATAAAATAAGATTTAATTGAATATGTCAATAGACAAATGATAGATAATTCATTAAGGTATATTAATTTTCAGTCAATACATTTTAGAAAGTAAAAATTTGTTGATATCTAGCAAACGTAAATGATTCCAAATACAATGTAAAAGTAGCATGCACAAATTTATTTGTTTTGAAAAGTTCTATTAAAATTGTTGAAACAATATTTTTCCCCAAAATATAGCCTTTATGGATTTAAAATATCAGAGGGAAAGTTATAGCCTTTGCGTTGATAACTGAAATAGAATAAATATTTATTAGAAAAATGTATTTAATAAAATGACATTTTTATTTTAAACAGCGCATTTTTTTTAAATTAAGAGATGCATGTTGCCATTAAAACAGTCAGAAATTTTAAGTTTCAAGGCAACTTTAGTTAAAAGAAGTCAATAACTTCTGATGTTAATTTTATACACAATCAATACTATATATAAAGTGAGCTTGCAGAAATTTTTTAAAATTAAATTTAAAAAAATAAGTACATTGAATACACATATAAAAAATTATTAACTTATAATGTCGGATGCAAATTTTCAAACCTTTAAAAAAAAGGGGAAAAAAGCATACAATATAGTTTTCCTTTTAATTAAATTTTTTTTTTAAATTCACATAATGTGTGTTCATTGTCTAATACACAATATACAAAGTCCAATCATATTAATGTAGTCACTTGTCAAAAGCCAAAAAACCACCTTTTGCAGAGCAAACTGCTGCGGAAGTGAGAACAATTAGGTTCCTGAACATGTTGACAATGATGTCTCCAGTGCTGTGGGCACCTGCACAAGATTATGGGGCTAAGTATCTATGCCACAAATAACCAAAAATAGATAGTTTCACAAATTCTTGATTGCGTTTAAGTTATGTGAATTCGCTAACCAGGGCAGAAGAGTAAACTCATCCTGATGATACTCAAACTATGCATGTATATTGACTGACAAAATAATAATACCTTGCATTGTCTTGGTAGATATCATCTTAAGGAAAACCAATGTGCACATAGGGGTGGATATGATCTGCATAGACAGAAGTGTACGTATATTGATACATCATCCCTTCTGCAATGATGAACGAATGCAGAGAATGCCAGGAAAATATTCTCCAGACCATAATGATAACATATTCAGCAATGGTTGCAGGGTGTTGGCTTTTAGAGGTTTCATGTTGTATATGTCAACATACACCTGTCCATTAGAGCTTAAAATATAATTATTCGGAAAATTCTACCTGTCCCTACCCAAAGGATGTTCAGTTGCAATTCTCGCGTGCATACTCCAGCCTTAGTTGTTGATGAACAGCAGTCAGCATAGGTTCATGAATCAGACATCTACTTGGAGGCACAGACACAGCAATGTTTGCTAAACAGTAGACTGGGAAACATTGATTTTAGCCTGTTGGTTCATAGGGATGATCAGTTGCTTAAAGGTAGCAAGTCTTTGCCCAAATTACTCTCTGAAGGCTGTTGTTCAGTGCTGTCACCTATGGCTTGTGGTGCACTACATTTGCCATGTCGCTGACTTTGGACAATACCAGTCTGTCATGCATTATATACTTTCACCAGTGGCATGCAAAAATTCACAAACTTAACTGAATCGGAAATACTTCTATCTCTGTCATGAAAGCCAATGATAATGTCCTTTTAGACATCAGATTAATTACTACGCTTCTGCATTATGCCAACAATTGCAATGCTTTTTGAAGCTCTCTCACACACTTTTTATGTACTTTAATTATACTGTACTGCCAGCCATTTGAGATTAGTTATTTAATGTCTACATCAAAATGTGTTTTTTTTTAAATGTTTATAATTTTATTGTGAAGAAAATAAAACCATTTTAACAAAAACTTTTGTTAAAAAGATTTTGTAATGAGAATGGATTCTACAAGTATTTTTGAGTAATTTTTAAATATCACGACTTTAGAAACTAATAGCTGATCTCTTTGTAATTTTTCATAATTTAATGATGGATAGTTGAAATCCCAATTTTTTTAAAGCAATTCCCGTGGAAAAGTTTCCAATGTAAATATTATAAGGAACTTCAGTAAAATGTGATCAAAACCTAGAGCTGCCCTATGAAATTGGCATTCAAGATGCAATGTACTTTGTAGATCTGTTTGAAATGATGTTGCAGAAAAACAATATCAAGGTCATTTTGATAAGCAAACTTTATTAAAAAAAAACTAGAATATCTGAAGAATGATAGGAAAATTTATCTGAAAATTTAATTGCAGATAATTATTCATTAACTTCGACTAAGTAGCTCCCTGCTGCATGAAATAAATTGAGAATATAATGAATGCTAAGGAAAAGATTTTAAATATCAAACAAGAAAATGATTATGCAGCAACTGTCTACAAAAAATCAAATTATCTAGACTGATTTTTCTTCAATGAAATGAAAATTAAGTATTGCTTTTAAGTTTAAATTTTATTTATTACGTATATAAAACGCTCATAATAAAAAAAAAAACTTCTTCAGTTGAATTTCAGCACCTTTTGCATTTATATATATATCAAATTTATAAATAAGATTACAATCAAAGCTTGACAAAACCTTTAACTATATTTTACACATGACTGATTTTTTTAGAATAAAACTTTATCTAAATTTCTTGATGATATAGCAATTTTAGAATTTACTTTGAATAAATTTAAGAATATATCAATCCTTTATCAGAGCTGAAGTTTTTGCCATAAATTTGCATAAGAAAATTTATTTTCAATTGCTGACAACTAATAAACATGAAGGAATATACTTTAAAAATATTTCAATACAAAGTATATAATTAACATTGGCAAAAATACACAGGTAGTTAAGTTTATATATAAAATCACAACAGTATTTTTTTCAATTAATGCAAAACAAAAAAATAAACATTTAAATTTTTATTTTATTTAATTGTTGCGATTTAAAGGAGATGAGCTTTAAATCTTAAAATTTACATATTTACAGTATGTTTAACTAAATTTTTGTAAAAATATAAAGAAAAATAAAATATTGAAAACCGAATTCCTCGATTAATTTCTTGAAATGCATTAGCTTACAATTATATTGAATTAGAACTAATTTTACTTGAAAAGCTATAAAAAAGCTAATTTAAATGAATTCAATTTTATATAGTCAATAATTAATAATTTAATATATAATGTGTTAAATTATAAATTCATATGTAAATACTTGAAATTTTATAAATAAATGACAATGAAACAAATTTCTTATTAAGTATAATTTAGAGGAATAAAGTGAAATACTCACTAATTATTCAAAGCTTTTTTCATAGCAGGAGGCATACTTGATACTGTTTGACAATAATCATACAACTTCTTCATTTGCTTCAAAAATTCATAACATTCAGGATCATTTACCTAAAAGAAAAATTGTTTGCTATAATTTTCATTTTTCCAGATCTGCATTTAATTTACAGATTTCAAAAAATCAAATTTCAGGAGTCAAATAAAAAATTTCCAGGAGATATCCACATTCATGTTAAATATTTTATTATTATTTTAGCAATCACTCTTAATTAAATATGCATATAATTATGTACGAGCAAGATTTTTAATTAGTAAAAAAAATAATAAATGTATATATTAATGAGATATTTTTAAGTTAAAATTACATTTAATGATTACTTCATAGCCCTTCAATGAATTTGCAGGTATAAAGGTAAAAAAAAATTATAAAATTAATACTCTTTACATTTACTGAATTATAAATTGTTTAAAATAATGGGTAATTTTAGAAATTCAAATCTTTTAATCTGAGTATTTTTAAATGTGTATAACAAATTCTCTTTAAATAAAAATACTTACACAAAACAAAATAAATACAACTAGTTTCCAGGATGTGACTTTTTCTTATTATTTAATAAAAGCAATTCTAAATTTTTTCCTGATTAACTTCGAACTCTACACTATTATTTTAATCATTCCATAGATTTTCACATTTCTCAGTTGTTTAGATACACATAAAATTGTTAGAAAATACTAGCTTTCCTCCTCTAAAGTTTCTGCTTTCAATTCATTATCTATACTAAATAATTAACTGTTGCTTCTCTGAAACACCACAGCAACATGTGTTTGATTTTGCAAGTAATATTAAGTTACCAGTTCTTTCAACTTCCTCAGCCTACTACACAGCAGATTTTTCAAGTTCATTTATGTCATCTTTCAAACATTTCTTTTTGATCATTTAAATAAATATCTACCTGATAGCATAGCAAAACTAAGTACGTATTTGATAATTATTGATTTCGCTTATATGTTTTGGACATGATCGTCAATAATGTGCTTAGCTACAATTGATTATTTAAATTTTCTACCATCAAATTTTTGTTCACAGAAATACTAATGGTCAAGCATCTATTGAACAACAAGTATTAAAAGCAAATTTTAACTACTTTTTATAAGTTACTGTAACTTTTTGAGAGTAAGCTAAAATAAAAAGTATATATTCTATCTTTAATATGATAAAATTTCTCAATACAATCGTTAAATCTTACAGTTGGCTGTAATAATTTAAATTCTTATACAAAATTACGAAATTTTCATAGAAAAGAATAACATTTTGACATTTATTTTAGACGAATTAGAAAAATACAAAAGTTTCTAATTTTATTTTACATACTTGATTCATAACACATTAGAATTTTAAGATCTAAACATTAAATGTTTGAAAATACAGAATATTGCAAAAGACAATTTTCCAGTAACTTTTTCTGTCACTGATACTAAAAATGATTTGTACTTTATAAAAACTTTCATGTTCAGTATTTACTGCCAAATTTTACTCATATACAATTCTGTGATGATTTTTTGATAACAAATCTATCATCATATTGTTTGCTTTCTGTTAGATTGTCTTTATCTATTGCATCAATACTAAATAAACAGACTGCAAAGATTATTTTAAGACTTTCACATAAAACTTTTCAATAGTGGATGAAATCTCGTACAATAAATGGCAACATTGGTTTATCAGT
This sequence comes from Latrodectus hesperus, assembly GCA_037975125.1. Lineage (NCBI taxonomy): Eukaryota > Metazoa > Arthropoda > Arachnida > Araneae > Theridiidae > Latrodectus > Latrodectus hesperus. The sequence goes on along the minus strand of CM075860.1, from coordinate 16,153,569 downwards.
TTGATAAATTTCCATTTCCTAAGCAAAATAATACAAATAAATTGCATTCACCAGAAAAAGAACATCTTTTGTACACTTCTGCACAATATCAAAAGTTTTGGCACCAGGATTGCAACTGCAAAAATTGTTAAATAAGCATACTTTATTTCACCACAATTGAATTCATTTGCAAAAACACTGTAGCTGAATCTGCTGTTTTAAACTTTAAGAGCACATGAAATTTTAGCCTTTAAAATTTCTCTAGAAGAAATAAATGAATCTAAAATTTCAGAACATGCTTTAAACTCACATTTTTAAAAGGAACAGCTGTAGTGGTTGTAAAAGCTTTTAAATGAGCAAATCTTTTGGCAGATATAGCCAACTCAAATAAATACACATTTACCCCCCCCTTCACATGGGATTTGAGAGATAATTTGCTTATATTTGAAATACAGAGGCTTTTTTGCAAACTAGGCAACGGGTATGTTTTTGTAAACTATACGAAAACCATTCTTTGTATGGTTTTCCCCTTGAGTCCATTGATCCTTGAAAAGACACTTTCCACCAGGCACATTTAATCATTTTAATAATGCTGATTCGTTGAAATTACAGGCCATTTTCACCAAGGAAGGTATGGAAAGTATATTTTAATTAAAAAATTTTGCGTTGAAATAATAATATTCACTGAATTTTATAAGTAAAAAAAAAAAAAAAAAAAAAACAACCAATTAAAATTACTCCCTTGATTGTACCACATAACAATCTTATTCATGATTACTTCACTTGACACGCACACAAATCTAAATACTACATCCAGTCTTCAATGAACTGGATTATTATTTTAGTCAACAGTAGAATAACATAACAATCTAACACAGATTACGTCACCATCTAGTGTTAACAGTAAGAAATAACACTCACTTTTGTTTTTGGTCATTTTTATTGAAAATATTAAAACAAACAAAAAACTTATAACAAAAATAAAAGCATCATGGTAAGTAAAAATTCCAGGAGTTGTATGAAACCTGCATTAAGTCTAATTAATTAAGCAAATAAAAATAAAAAAATATTCATCAATTTCATTCATAAATAATTGCTAATTTTTAAAAGGAGCTCATTTGTTATAATGGAAATTATTAACACTGATAAATTAAATAATAAGCAAAAATTAAACTTTCTTAATATGTCTGAAAATTTTAAATGCAGAAATTAGTTTCATAAATAAAAACAAGTTCATAATTCAAAATTGAATGATAAAATTTGAAAAAGTGTAAATCACATAAAATTTTTTAAAGCTAAATATTAAATGAAAATAATCAAGGGGGATGGAAGAAAACGCTTACATATAAACAATATTTGCCATCTTGATTTGGAGTACTTTTTATTTTCTTTGGAATAGGAATATCAACCTTTTTTGTGAAATCAAATGTTTCTGCTAATGACACTGTAAATAAATGAAAGGAAAAGAGCATTATTTTTCAATATTAAACCTTAATTATGTACTTAAAATATAAATGTTCAAATGACAATATAAAAATAATAAGAATGCTAATGACGTGACATATTTTCATTAAAAATAAATTCAGTATAAATTGTTAACTTTCCAAATTAAAACTACATTTACCATATACTGAGTCGGGCTCTTTCCGTTTCTTTGATGGACCAGCACTGCTATTTCCAAGACACTGTTCATCTGCTTTTCTATCTCTTCCAGGACAAGCACAGATCTTCACATCAACTTTTCTTCTACCAATTACTTGATTTCTAAAAATACAAGATTATTAAAAAATAATCATTTTAAGATATTGCTAAATCTACAATTTTGAGATTTTGCTAATTCTAATACTGAAATACCTTAAATAAACAACAATTAAAAAATAATTAAATGGAGAGAGAAAACAAGCTGCTGATTGAAATTGGAAAGGATAACAGTTAAAAGTAAATTTTGAACCACCACAAAACTTGATCACAAGATGGGATTTGAATCCTTGAGCTATTGAAAAGAGCACTAATCCATTTTTAAAGTCTATTTTTAATGCAGAAAGCAACCAATAAAATTTTTAATTTTATTATAAATATTTAAATGATAATTAATAGTAATTCTGAACATACACAATAAATGGCTTTATATTTTAAGATTATATACTCAGCACTTTTCATATAGTTAGGAATCATTCAATTTTAAATTTAAAGATGAAATCACATCTATTAAGCTAAATGCTAATATGAGCAAAATAATTTTGAGGTTTATTTACTTCAAACAATAATATATACATAAATATTAAGAAATTTATTTTTCATTTAATTGTCCTGTTTCGAAAATTATGAATATTTTTTATTAAAAATTATATCTATTGAAATGTTTTATTGATAGTAGAAAATGATTAAATAATTAATGACATAAAGTTTAAATAGAAAAAGACAAAGTTATCAAAGTAAATTGAGGAATTACAAATTTTTTGAACATTAAAATAGGGGGAAAATACACCCTTATTTTAAATAAAAAGTTTGTTAAAATAAATAAATATTGATAAAAAATTTAAATGAATTCAGAAAACAATAAGTAAACACTAATATATTTTAATAAAATGTAAAACAGATATTTACGCTTTCTCAAGAGTGAAAACAAGCATCAGTGGTCTCCTATTAGGCCCAAAAGGACAAGATCCAAAGCAAGTAAATTTATAGATGTAAGTAGAAAATTGCTGTCCAGCTAAAACAATATATAAATATTCAAACAGAAGAAAAATAATAAATTTTAGAACTAAGTATTTTCATAAACAACACATACCAGGAGGATTTTCAAATGGAACAATTACACTATGACGTTTAGTAGAAACATCAACTTCGTAAGTTGCTGCAGAACTTTCACACCGAACAAGATGTTCTGCCTCAAAAATATCTAAATTTTAAAATCAGTTAAATGATTTATTAATTAACAATAATGTAATTTTAAAAAAAATTTTTTCTTGATACAAACACATTAAAAATATATAAATAAAACAATCAGGATAGCAAAAATTTAGGAATTGATATTATGTAAGACTACCAATATTTTCTATAAATGCTTAATGATTGTATATAATTTTATATTATTAAAATTTACAAAAAATTTAAAATATGATGAAAAAATCTAATTTGTATAATATGCTGATTAATGCCATTCAAAAGCAATGTAAAGAATCAGCTTCTAAAAGCAAGTAAATTAAAAAAAATTAATAAAAGTTAGTTTCAAAAATCAAATATGAATAAAAAAATCATGCAGTCAAATAAGAAATGGAAATCAGAGTATATTAATATTACTATAAGATGTTGAACATCATAAATAGAAAAAAAAGTGAATAAATGAAATTCATACTGGACAAAGTGGGGCAAATAATAAAAATCAACTAAAGTCACAAATAATAATTAAAGAATACTAGAAACTATTAATATGCTATTAGTTATGTTACAGATATCCACACAAAAAATAGCTTAAATTAAGCTTAGTGAAGAAAGAAATTTAGAGTATGAGTAAAATTAAATGAATGTCAAACTATCAGAAGAAATTTGTATTCAGATAGCATTATTCAAAATGTTTTGTCTAAGTAACAGTAATATTTTCCTTACATTAAAAAATCAAATTTGAAAAAAAAAAAATTATCTCTCTCTCACACACACATAGATATTTCAAAAAATTTACATCAATTTTATTTTGAATCATTGGCTTTATTTTGCAAAATTAGTTACATAATGTTCTTTTTGTACCCTCAAAATTGCTACAACAGAATACAATTCAGGTCATTCATTTTAAATTGTATTGATCAGATTCAGCAACCAAACTATTAGTGTTTCGTTCAGTTTTAAAGAAATTTATTTGAAAATCAATTAAAATAACTAATAAAATTAAGCCATGAATTGAAACCAATTCAGATTATTTTGATAATCTAAAAGTAGGACAATTTTTGAGTGATATTCACAATGACACATATACATATATATTATCAAATTTTATTATCAAAGATATTACGACAAAATACATTCTCTCAGTCTGATCAACTTAAATATTATTTGATATTTTAATAAATACTTTTATAAGGATTTTAATAAATTAAGACCTTATTTACAATTTTTAGGAAGTTTTAATGGATAAGAAATAGGATAATAATTTAATTTATTAATATTTATTCGACTTCCTTCAAACATCTATAATAGAAATATAGCAAAAAAATTATAAGTCTCAAATGAAAAATTTAGAATTGACCATTTTTATGAAGTGTTTTATATTAAAAAAGTAACACACACACATATATATATATATTATAAAAATAAAAAAGTTTACTTTTAGATTTTTCTTCTAGAGAGTGATTGACACAACGCATAACTACTTCAGAAGCTGATTCAGGGTTTGCATACAGCGCCATAGCCCTGATTTTCACACCTTTTGGCATGGCTGTATTAGTAGAAACATTAATTGGACAAGGAGCATCTTTGCCAACATAAAGCTTATCCTTTGTTTTAGAATACTGAAAAATCAATGTGTATTAAAAATTAGACATATTTAAACATTAAAATACTATATTTGAAAAATTTTAACAAGACATACCGTCCAGGATACTCCTTTGGTGTTTTTTTCTTGTGGGGTGAATGAGACATTAAAATCATATTCCCCAGGCCAATTTTGACTGTAAAAAAATAAAAATATGAATAGAAACAGAACATTGTTTTACTTTACTTATTCATACCTGAAAACAAATATTTACTATATTACAAGTTGGTCATTTTTTTAAGAAAATATAATTTTCCTACAATTTACATTGCATTTGTAAAAAAAAAAAAAAAAATGGCATAATGTAAAATACTTTATTACAAACTTCAACTATACATAATAATGCAAACAATATTAAAAAAAAATATTTGCATATTTCTTCACCTCTGATTATCACTTAAAAATATTCTACTTTTTCATATAAATCATTTTTAGAAAATTAAAATTAAATTCGCTTACATAATTAAAATTTTTTGAACTGAAATTTATGCAATTTAACAATTTAGAGCATAGGTTCTCAAAGTGGTCCAGGTGGACCACCAGGGCTCCATAGGAGATCACATGGGAGTCCACCTAGATGTGAATAATAATAATAAAAAAATCAATTGTTCACAAGTTGTAAGTGGGGGTTCAAAAAAAATTTTCTGGTTTTCATAATAAAGAACAAAAATTTGGCTTGGATTTACCTATCAACGTAGGCAGGTAGCATCATTCCCTAGGTAGGTACTCAAAAATATTCGAGATTCAGTTCAAACACAGAATTGAATAGAACAATAGATAATAGTACAAGTGTATTACTATTTCTGATTAAATATTTTATAAATACATTATATAATTGTCAAATGATATAATAAATTAAAGGAAATAAAAGAATAACAAACGCTTTATTTCATAAGAGCTTTTTATTTACTACCACCTATTATAAAATTTCAAAAATAATATACAATTATAAAAAAAATTTATAAGCCAAAAAGTACAAAATACATCAAGGATAATATTCTTTTTGTAATATTTGTTAGTTGAAACAACATAATTTACCTTAAAAAAATTTAAATTATAATATTTTGTATTTATAATTTTAAATTAACAAAAATTTCAATTGAATATCTAATTCATAAACTACTGATTATTTGGATGTCTAACGATGAGAGAGAAACTTGGTGATGATTTTTTGAAAAAGAAAATCGAAAACAAATTTGTCAATAATGAATTTTATTATTTCTGAAGAATAAGTATTTATATTAGCTATAGAGTAGATAAATATTTCAAATGCATATCTGAGTTGATTTTTTCTCCTCACAATTTTGTGGATTATCTACCATAATTAACTATTCAATTTCACAGATACCAGCAATTTACAGTACTTACCAGATACAATGATAATCTTTGTGATTAACGTTCCAAGAATTAAATTGTATTTTGTTTACAAATACCACTAAACCAACTGTTATTTAAACTAAAAACTACCAATTTTCAGTTAATATTGGTATTTGTAAATTCTAAATATAATCTTGCAGTAACAAATTTTTCATTAGAGTATCACAAAATATCAATTCGATGGAAGGATAGAAAAAGGGCTGGCTAATATTCCATGCACTTTTTTACAAGTTTAAATATAGATCAAATACCACATAATTCTTACACACAATTAATTTCTATATTTTGAATCAAATATTTAATGTCTTTTAGTAAATATAAAACCGATAACATTTAAGTGTTGAAAATTTTATAGAATTAAAACTTTTCTAACCTTCCACAACATGCCATCAATGCAGAATTTATGTTTGTTAATAATAAATGAGACAAAATGAAATAAACTTGTGCAAATATAAATCAATTTTTCATAACTCATAAACATGTTAATATTTTTAGTTTATAAATCACTGAATAAAATAAGAATTGACACATATTTTTATAAATTATTAATAAATTTTCTAAACTGACAGAAGTATGATGCTTAGAAATATAAATGAAAGGAAGTAAGCAATGCAAAAATATTTCTTGTACTAATCTAAAGAATCCAAAGCACACTTTACAATTGCTATCTGAGATAGATTTTTATATCAGAGTTATATAAAAAAAATAGAGAATTATTTTTCATAATAAATTTTAATTCCAAGCAGTATAATTTTTTAACCATTTCAGTTAATAAAATATTTCTTAAATTTCATTAAATACAGCTGCAATAATACACTCCACATCTCAGTATATACAAGAAATGACATCACATTTTATAATCATTGATCAAAGTTTAAATATTCCTGTATCCTGTTTCTGAATTAATCAGAAATTGATTTTTTGAGTAAAATTGCACAGTATACTAGAAAATTATTAACTCTTTCAATAATTAATACCCATAAAAGATTATAACTTTATTATGTTTACAAAATGTAAATTGCTTTGATTAGTAAAATGACAATTCTAATTTAGAATTAGGTAATTTTTGAAAAATCTAAGACCAACTTTTATTTTAAAAACTTAAGTGAAATTTAGAAATTATAATTATACATCAATTCTAATGGATTTTATGACCATTCAGTTAGATAAATAATGTTTAAATTCTATTTAACAAACATTATTTCCAAATAAAAAAATTCAAGAATTGAAACAGCACGGATGAAGATAGATTGCATTTCCAACATTCATAGATCACACATTTAGAAGGGCACATTCATTTAAAATTCTAATATTTATTCCAAATGATCATTTATAAATCATAATAAACCTTAATCGATAGTTTAATAATCATTGTAGACGGAATCAAGTTAAATTAAAAGCAGATGGAAATAGATTTGAAAAATCATCTCTATAGATCTTAATGATCTTTAAAAAAGAAATACATTAGACACTACATGTCTGTGTTATTCTTTACTAACAGCAATGGGATGTGTTCTTAGCCATACATTGCACAAAGTATATAAGTTGGTCATAAACCTTCCAGATTGGTAGAATTTTGAAATCATAAGATCATATGGAAGGAAAGTTTAGGAAAATGGTATCTACAGACTATATGGTATTATTTGCTATCAACTTTTATGACACAGGAAAGCAAACTGTGATAATTGTTCAGGGAGGGAAAAAAGTTAGAAAAATTATATTTTTAAAAAATGGTCTGACACCTTCATTTTTAAAGAAGACATCTCATTTTTGCAGGCGGTTTCATAATAATTTAAAGAAATTTTAGAGGTTTGCATCTCTGTATTCATTTTCTGGGAAAAAAATTAATTATTCACTAGTTTTTTCAAAAGTGAAAAACTCATGCTTTAAAAGGTTAAAAAATTTCAATTTGTGACCCTCCCTACCAAAAATCACAACCAAGCACCAATATGATAAATACCTGGCAGGTAAAGATGATGGCAAATGGACGGTTGAAACAACTGGTTGGGACACATGATTTGTTACAATTAACTCCTGTTAAAAAAAGAAAGGAAACAAGGTAAATATATTTCACATTAAAGTAAAATATTTGTCTCAAGAATGCCAGTAAAATAAAGATATAATATGGATATAATTTAATTTATTAAACATTTTTCATATTCTTTTCAATGAAATATCTTAAGCAAAACAAAATAGTATAACAACATTTCAAATTTGTTATGCTGTTCTTACTAGAGCATAATATTAGCAATGATTAATGAACAAAATGTAATGTAACAATGGAAAAGAAAGAAATAGAGATTCAATTTACAGACATAATTAGTTGAGGACTGTTGCCTAATTGCAGTATGGGAAAAAGTAGTCAAAATAAATAAACATCATATAATTAAAATAATTTTAAAAATTTTAAAGAATCTAAGAAATATGAAACTTCAAAGAAAATAATCAGAGGTGATAATTATACAGGATGATTAATTTCATTTAGTCCATCAATTAATAGATTCAAAACTATAATGCCTGAAAATCAAACAATTATTGAGTTGGACAAGAGTGCTTTAGCTACTAATTCAGTGAAAAACTAAGAAATTTGCAATAAATATTATGAACATAGAAAAATTCCTAAATGAATAGTTATTGGGGTTTACATTTATTCAATCAAAGTTTAAACATAAAAATGCAAGAAAGAAATTTCTCTTTATAAAAAAGGTCAGAGAAGCAACTGCAAATTTAAATCACAAAATACTTTATGCAGATAAAATCAGGAAGTGCGAAAATATAGCTCTTCCCATAATAGTGAGAACAAGTCATAAAAAAGCAGAATCAACAGCCTGACGGAAAGACTGAAAAATAGGGATATTTTTTCTAACTCTGTTCTTTATAGCAAACCACCGATGCTCAATTTCGTTAAAGTATGGAGAGTATGGAGGAAGATAAAGAATTTCAGCACCAGTTAAAAAAATTTTACTCTTTAATTATAAATTATTAATTGAAATTAAAAGCCATATTCTGAATCAGCAATAAGTTTTAAACCCTATTCTGAATAAGCAATAAATTCTCTGCTTCAAAAATTTAAAAATGGTAATTGTTTGGATCTTTTTAACTCCATAAACTTCAAAATAAATTTTTAAAAATATTCTTATTTACAAAATAGTTCTTATTCAAAAACTCAAAATTATTTATAATAATAATAAAAGTTTATCATAATTACATCACACATGGATTGAAATTTTTTAAAATTTAATTTCAAAAATAATACTCGATTTTAATTGTTTAACTTTAATAAAGTAACATTTAAAATAAAACAAAATTCTGGAGATAGAAATCACACAAATGTGGACAAATAAAATTTCAATTACAACTTTTATTTAAATTGTTGAAATTTTATTTAAACACAAATCCTCAACAAGTAACTTAAAAATTCATCTTTTTACTTTTAAGATGAAAACAATATTTTAAATAGAAATCAAAACACACATATATCAATAACATTAATTTAAGCGCATAATAATTCGTTAAATCGATTTGGAAAGATTTATAAAAATATAGATTTGGCTGAAAAAAAACGCGTAAGTACTGCAATACTAATAAATATGCACATTGACGCGATGAATTTCATGTCACAAGGCTAAGGTCCACATAATCAATATTGTTATTGCATAGCTGAAAGAATTTACAGTTTTGCGCGGTCACGAATATCAGGTCACTCGTGAAAAAGCGAATTCACAAGGATTTCCGTTCGCGATTCATTACTGCATAATCAACGTCAAAATCCCGTTTTCGACAAAAATCAGCCATTTTCTTAACATTTTAAATTCATGTTTCTTTAAACTCTGCTTTTTAGAACTTAAACTCATTTTATATTGTCATTTGTATTTCAGATTACAATAATAATAACGGTATAGAAATCTGTATTTTAGCGCAGAATTATCTAAACCGTTCTTTCCGTAACATTTCTATAAAGGACTATATTGGAGGTAATTTCTCATCCTATATTGTTTTATCAAATCAATTTTAACTAAAATTTAAATACGCAAAATCAATCGAATATCGAAATGACCAATCATTAGAGGTTGAATTTGTTACTCAACGATAACTTCTGACATAACACAGAGTTTAAAGTGGTTCCAAACTACTGCAAACATCCAAGTACAAGGTGGGTTTCGAACCCACGAATTGTCCAACCGAAGGTAAGATCGCTAACCATTTGGCTGGCAGCTAAGCCAATCATTGATAAGAAATAATTGAGATAATATAATGAAGTTAGAATATAAACGTTTGGAAAAAATATAAAATTTACAAATAAAATGTTTTTTTTTTATTTTCAAGGTATAAAAATTTTTTTTCATAAACTTAAAATATAAAAGTGGTATCAAAAGAAAGCAGACTTTTCAGATATAGCTATAATTAATGAAAATTAATAAAATAGATAAGCTAAAGAATATTTCCCAAAATTTTATAATTTTCTAGATAAGGAAAAGTTTTTATTTTTTTTTATTTAATTTAAAACTTACCACAGGAACGTCATTCAGAGTGTTTCCGGCGCTAGTAATTCCAAAGTCATTATTGTCCAGCTGAAAACAAAAACTGTTTAAACACAAAATCATCAATTTTAGAAAATAGTTTCATTCAATAAAAATGTTAATGTAAGTGCAACATTTAGGAAAATTCGCGAAAACAAAGATTCCAGATGAGTTAGGTTGTTAGTCGCTCAACGATTCCCTATCACAACAGCTAATGGAAACGGGATAGCGATTTAAAGTGGTTTCCGCAGTCCGATTGTTGAATTATAAACTGCTCAAATATTGTCATAATTTTACATGCAAATATCTTTTATATACAAATGTGTTATAAAAAATTACGCAATTTCTTTTCCGATACAGTCTCGGCGATATGACCAAATTTCTATGACTATATATTTTATCTTTCTCACATTTATTTTATTGAACATAAGAATTGTCACTATTTCACACATATAATCAAACAATCAATATCCTTAAAACTTAAAAGAAGGTTTTTTTTTTATACCACAACAGAGGAAATATCCCATATAATTAGGTTTCAATGATTCCATGATAAAGATATTTTTTAATGAAACACTTTAATTGAATCAATCGGTATTTTTAAAGTATGATTTGTGTGTTAAGCATTAAAGCAATGATTTTTCATATTTGGTCTGCCATACAAGTTTTAAAGCAATAACGCAAACTGACAATTTTTCATTCAAATAATTGTGCTTAAGCCTTTTCATTTGATAATACTAATATCAGCAAAATCTAATTAAAAATATATATTTAGAATTTCCTAATGAATATCATTTTAGAAACAGTACAGAAATTAATATTTTGTATTACTTTATCATTCAATAATAATAAAATTAGATTTGAAGTTTCAAAGAAGTATTATTAAACGACAATAGCGATTAAATTAGATAATATAAATCTCGCTTTTGGTAGAATTTTTTTCTCCTTAAAGATTTGACTTCTATTAATATAAATGGAAATTTTCAATCTTTAATATCTGAAAAATCAGAAGTATATTAATAAATTTATGTGTAAATTTTAATATAAACTCATTAAAGGTCACAATTATCAAAAATTCAAGGAATTTTTATAATTGTTCACAATTACCAAGCAAGTTATGTATGTTAAAATTGAATATTCTAAAAATTAAGATTTAAAGCAGCCAACTATGTGGCGCAATTTTATCATAAATACACAATATATTTTGAATTCCTACATTCGGAAGAAAATTCTCAAGATTTCCCGATACAAGCAGCAAGAATCGAACATCGAATCAATATATTTAATTCGTAATTTCTTCATTTGTACTCAAATGTATTATTTAATATAAAAAATTTTCATATTTGTATAAAATATTAAAAATAAAAAAAGGAATAGTAGTAGTATAAAAGTAGAATTTTCTCAGTTGGTAAACAAAAATTCATTTGGAATACTAACTCAGAATTTGCGATTATCGCTTGAACTCTTCTATGTATTTTTAAAATAAAAAGTTTCAAATTGATGTTTTAAATATAATTAGTATATTAAAAGATATTTTCAAAAAGAATAAAATTGAGCTGAAATTTGTTTATTCAAATCAAACTTCAAATACTGAAATGCTGTTTTTAAAATTATATAAATTGAAGGAAAAATTACATTAGCAGTTTCTATATATGATGTAATAAATACAAGAGTAATCGATTTGACATTAAAAATTCCGTAAATTTAAATATGTAATAAAAAAAACTATTCCGACGAAAAAGTTCTTTCAAAAAATTTTTCGGTAATCAACACTTTGTAGGATGGAAAAAATATTTTTTACTGCCTCATAGTGATTTCACAATTAAATAAAATTAAACTTCTAAAATTTTCAAAACAAACAATTTGAAATTTACGCACACTTCGAAAATAAGTCATGGAGGACTATATTATAATTGAATTAAAGGAAATGGATTAAATATTGAAATTACTGTTAAATAACGGATATCAGGATACACAAGATACCAATAACATTAATTTATAACAGCGAAAAAATTGAAAATATTATCTCAAGTAAAAAAAATTTACTATAGCAACATCATTGAAGGTAATCTGGTATTGTGAAATGTTTTTCCGATAACATTTGCTATTTTAAAATCTTAAACAAAAATAATTAGATAACATGTTTATATTTAATAAATCTATTCAGAAGCAGGGAGATAAATTTTTCTTACTTCTGAATATCAAAAAAAAAAAAAGTCGATTTCTAGTCATAAGAACTAATATAAATTTCAACACGTCAAATACATCAGGCATTCAGTTTGTATTGACGCGAGTTCATTGGCCCAGAGAGTTTACTTATAATGAGAATATTCCGCTCATACTATTGTTAGCATTTTACGGTTTTATGCACACGGAGTCTTATCAAAATGATCAAAATTAGCTTGTCTATAGTTAATGAAAAACATGCTAGGACTTGCAAGGAACAGATGTTCTTGCAGCATAAAATTTGTAGATATTATGATATAGAAACTAACATCTGTCATTTTTTCCTACATTTATACAACATTCTCAAGCGTTGCTGAAGTACAAGATTTTTATATTCATTTCATATAATTAGGTGAACTATAACTCTCTTTCTATTACTTATCATTAATTAATATTTTCCATTCTTTATTCTCGTTGATTGGATTTTCAATGTTTGTATCAAAATTTGAAATACTCATATCTTAAATTTAAAATAATAAAATAAGTTTAGGTTACAAACGAGAGACAGAACTCAAAGATTATATACAAATAAAATACCAGGGTTAGTAAATTACGAAGATACTAAACTCAACCATAATATTTAGTTTTGACACAAAAAGATGTAAAATAGCGAAGTTTAATTTTGGCAACCCTGTTTAAAAAATTTCAAAAACAAAAACTGAATATAAAAAAGTACTATAAAAATATATAATTAGTATTAAGTCTAATTATATAATATCTGGTTCAATCATCTACTTATTCTGCAATTCATCAAAATGAACAGAGAATCGCGAAAATATACTACAATATATTAACAACTGTAATACTTACCTCGTGCTAGCATGCATATATGCACAGTGAATGAAAGTAATTTACTGTGCATGCATACCAACCCGAAATTACACTAGTTTGTTTGTTTGTTTGTCGTTCAACGGTCATTTTTTGCACACGAGGGCTAATTAGACCGGGACCTACTGTTTAAAGTGGATTCCGAGCCACTACAAACATCCATGCCCAAGGTGGGATTCGAACCCACGAACTGTTGAACCGAAGGCAAGAGCGCTAACCATTCGGCTTCCAGCTCGACTAAAACTAACTTACAAAACAAGAAAAATGAAGAATACTAGAATATCCAAATATAAAATTCTACTAAGAACTTACACTTCTTGAATTAATAATTAAAAAAAATTCAGTTTCTTCGACAAACTATACAAAATTTCTCTCAAGAAAACAAAAAAATTCATGTTTTAAGAGGTTAAAATAAAGAAATCTTGCACTATTCAATATCACGTCATATCAATTGTTAAGTACGGTTAGTTATCAGTTTAATACGTTGAGAGGGGCAATCAAACCGTAAACTACAACATAATATTTAAAATAAAACTCAAATCAACTACCAAGCAATTTAAGTAACAGCTAACTGAAATAACTTTTTATCTGTTGTTGCTTATGACACTTGGACAAGCCAAGCTCGCTTTGCCGTTGGCAGTGCGAATTAAGTCAATATGATGCGTCTTTCGTTTGGATCAGAGCACCACGAAGGTGAAAGTACGACTTTTGCTCTTTTTTTTAAGGTGCCTCGTAATTTTGAACCACGGTCAGGTGACGAGGCCACATCTGAGCTGGCACCCTCCTCTCTACATCCATGCCACACCAGACGGAAGGCTTTTTATCTAATACATATAAGCTCAATAGAAGACAGCCCCATCGGCCCAGGTTACAGTGTTCATACCTATTTTAGTAATTGAGGACGCAGGTGTGCGAAGCGTATTAGGTATTGTCAGCTTAATGCGAAACTCCCAAGTATATTTGGTACTCAGTTTTTTCGACCTCCTGAAAGGATGAAAAGCTAAATTGACAATGCCCAGCTCGATGATCGAATCTCGGACCTGTGTCTTAGGAGCGCGTAGAGCTACCACTACGCAACGCGTCATGTATATGAACTCGGTGATATGTGATACAAACATACAAAATAATGCGAAATTTTATGTCTATTAAAAATTATTCGGAATAAAAGAAAAAATTCTTTATTACTTCATTTATCGTACATTTTAAAAATAAAATTACTTAATAATGAAGTTTGTAAATTTTAACTACAGTAAACCCAGAATATATCTTGTAAAAATATTTTATAGGAACACCATCTAATTTTTTAAAAGGTATGATGCGTGTAAATGTTTAATCTTTAACATAATTCTTCGCAAATTTTAAAATAGATTAAACACAAATAATTTTTTCTTATACACATAACTTTATATTTTAAATCCACCATTTAAAGCGATAATTTGAATTTTGTGCCGCACATCGATAGATAACTAAATTGTTTTGCAAATAATCCAAATTAAAAGTCGTTACTATACTGAATAATTTAATCTTTGACCACAATGAAAAATGGCAACATTTAAATTTTTTAAAACTTCATAGAATTAGAATCCTTATTAAATATTCACAAATATAAATCAATCGCTCAGAAGACAAATCAAACATTAAAGGAATAGGATTTTAATATCAAAGAAATAGATCATATAAATAATTTTTACCCTTCTTAAAGTTTTCACATAAATATACACACATACAGCATAAATCTTACAAGCTGCAGAGCCAATCTTAGGAACTAGTTAAAATTTCGAGGGCGTACGATTTACGATAGGAAAGTTCTTATAAATATGACAGTCGTGATTAATATTTTAAAGGCATTATGACACTATATTTATTATGAGTTGTTGTGAGGTTGAAATGAAAATGATAACGTTCATCGAGAGAAAACAACACAAACACAATTTAACCTTAAAATATATACTCACATAACAGCTTTATTTTTAAAGGAATCGTCTGTCTCATTTTAGAATATGAGTTTTAAGAAATTTAAGGAAAATTTTGAATTTAAGAAAATTTTAGTTTGAATTCCATGAAAAAGTGAATATGCTTCTATGTTTAAATTTACTTGACAGAAACATTTTTTACCAAAATATTCCAGATGATTGTGGAAAAAAATTATCACAATATTAGCAGCTTAATTATAAAATAGTTTTCAGATGAAAAATGATAGAAAACATTTATATTCAACTCCCCTGTTTGTTAAAAACCCTTTCTTTTTCTTTTTAGAAGAACGTATTTAAATATTCTAATATAGTAAAATATTCTTCCCCCCTGTACATGTGGATTTAAAATTTCTGAATAGTTAATACACAATTCGAACTTTATTATAATCAAAAAATTTTGAATTATCAAATCATGGTTAACAAAAATGAAAAACATCCTGGATTCCTGAATACCAGATGTTTAAAATAGCAGAAACAAGAATATCAAAAATATTTGATGTATTCTTGTTATTAGAATATATAATATACATAATACATATATACAACATATACATAATACATATATAAATTAATATAATCAATATAAATTAAAGATTAATTTTATGTACTTATAAATTGGAAGCTGAGAATTTTCTCATAGAAAAATTAGCAACATTTCAACAAGAAATATTCTATTAATAACACAGTTTTGAAAAAGCAAGAATTTTGAATATTATTTACTGATAACTATGATATATTATTTAATGATGACACTGTTACTTGTTTTATACGCCGATACAAATGCTAATTGCTGACTAGGACGTTATATAAAAGAGGCGAATTTTTATAAATTAACTGAGTGAATAGGAAGCAAATGATTTTTTTTTTAAAAATTAAATAAAAATCGCCGTCAACAAAAATCATTCACTATCAAAAAACTGTTAAAAAGTATCAATAAATTTTATTAAATTTTTAAGCAATTTATTCTAAATGTAACAAACTTCGGGAAATAAAACAACATTTTATGAGGGAAAAGACATCTTCTGTTTTACCTTTACAACATTTAAATACATTAAATAAAAAGTAAGCTACATTAGATAAATATTTAATACAATGACCTCTAGGTTGAAAAACTGGAAAAATTCAGAAAGAGAGCAAAACATTTCATAGCTTACTAGCTTTAAAATAAATAAAAATAAAGCTTAATATTTTTAATTAAAATTTAAAAAATATCACCTCATTATTAAAAACTAAATAGAACAATTTTAGTAGTCATTTTTTTCTTTAAATTTAAAACACTAATATATGAGGGAACTTTTTTTTTTAAACTTTCATATTTAAAAATATTACATATATTCATTCATAAAACTTCTGAGAATACTACATAAATAAATATAAAAATAAATTAACAACTATAATAGTTTAATAAAAAGGAATTTAAAAAATTCACTAACTTTTACTACAGGAGGTAAATGATCATTCGCACTTCTCCTCCGTAAAAATTTCTTCCCTTCGAACAGCATATTGGTAAAGTATTAGGATCGAGAGAAAAGCGCGATTGAGAGTAACTGCGTGTCAGAAGCAAGAACCGGGATTTTTAAAAGGGAAAACCTCAAACAAGAATCAGCATGCAGATCTTTTCAAAGGGAGAAACAAGAGTCGACGTGCTCGGCCGAAACGATAATAAGCAGCATGACGATGCGATGTCGTCATATTCCCCTTTTCTAGGAAAACTACTGTTAACAATCCCCCGCACATAGCGCACGAGCCGAATTTTCATGCTAGAGCGCGAAATGGAAACCGCATAAGATAGTAATAGTTATTGAATTTCATCCACAAATCGCAATCTTTTACACAAGATAAATTACGAAACCATATCGCCAGAGTTCATATGTACTTCTATGACCCAAAATATTGTTTATATATATATTTTGAAAAATAATTAAGATATTCCTTTTTGAATTTCGTGTAATTTTCAATATATATATATATATATATATATATATATATATATATATATATATATATATATATATATACTGGCTTTAAATAAAAATATACTAAGTTATAAAAATTATTAACGTATGCTTTTTTGTTTAAACAAATTCCTAGAATAATTTCTTTCAGAAATTTTCGATTGTGTGTGAGTTGTCAAATTATTACAAATTTCAAATTTACAAACTAAAATTTCACTAATTATAGTTTTCAAAATTTAATACATAAACTCTAGTTTGGAAATTGAAGATATGAAAGTTAAAGTAATTTTCTGTTTTGATCTTTATATTAATTTTAATTTAAAATTAAAAAAAACCATTGCAAAAATTAATTACATGTAATAAATGCATATAATTAATTTCTTACATAATGAATATTAAAACTAAAGAAATTTCCAAATTGAAAAACGAAATCTAAAAGCCTTGGTGAGCATATCTAAATTTTATGCAATACAATACAAAATGAAAATCCAAAAACAAACAATATGTATAACATTGATAGCTAAAATGTTATCAAAAGATAAAACTTTGATAGCTAAAATTGAACAGTATACATAGTTTAAATGATTCTCAATAGTTGATTATGAATAATTAAAGCTAAATAAAACTGCTTTAAGACCAATAGCAAATTAGAGGTTTTGCTATTTAAGACTCTTTAAAACAACACAAATGAATAAAACCATTTAAGATGTCTTTTATTTAGCAGCTGGAAAATTTTTTTGAAAGAAATTGTTTTAAAAATAAAAAATGCATTCCTTTTATTTACAAAGAAAAAGAGAGAGAATACACGTGAAAGCAATGAGTTTTCTTAATTCTTATATGATATGCTAAACAATATTTTTTTAACGGCCAAAACTCTTGCCACTATTGGGGTGCTGACTGAAGTAAAGAAAAGGGATAGTTTTAGACAGAAAAGTGCACTATGTCACTGCACTCTTGAAAAATTGTATCACATATTCACTTCTAAATTATTCTTGTATTAATGTTATTGTAAAAAGCTCAGAAATGCAGAATCTTATTACTATGCTTCATTGAATAAAATAAACTATAAAGAAAATTAAAACATCATACATTTTTTTATTATAAGCTTTAATGAAATAATAATCATAAAAATAAAGAAATAAAAAAATAAAGATTATCTTAAAAATAATTAAATAAGTTCTTATTATCAGTAAACACATAATTAGTATAGTTAAATTCTTCTGGATATAATTATCTAGTATTTTTATTTTATATCTCATACTCGAGAAAAGTATTTTCTTAAGCATCTTTGATTACTTTCTTACACTTTTTTAACACTTTGTTTTAAGAATTTGAAATTGCACCTGAATAAAATAATATTTTTTGCATTTCATATTTAATGTGCAAATTTCTTTTTATTATTAAAAATGACAATTGAAGTTAGCAATTTTTGGGTCATTCCTTGAAGGTCAAATATACTATACTTTTAAGCACACACATATAACCATTAACAATTTTAAGGAATTTTCCGAAATGCATTTTGTTGAAGAAATTTTACATTTGGATTTTATGTGTATTGAGAAAAGGAGTATTGTTTCATTTAGTTAAGCATTAAAAAATTTTCATGGTGTTCTTAAAAATTCATTTGTTTGTTATTAATAACTTCATATTATACTTCAAAATTTAATAAAGGGCATTTAATATCATAATGGACAACATTTTTACTGATAATATTAAAAGATTCATTTTAAAACTTTATATATATATATAATTTTCTAAGGGCACTTTAAATATGATTCCTTTAAAATATTTAAACAAATTCCTTTTCTATATAAGTTACAAGTAAATGTGTAACAATAATAGACCATACAATTTAACTGCAACCAAATTAAACAACTCAATTTTTGTGCATACTTAAATGAAGTAGACACATAAACTTCTGCTAAAATAGGGAGAGAAAAATTAAAAATATTCAATATGATTAGAATTTTTCAATGTAACTATCTTCACTTGGTCACTAAATTGATTTTTTAACCAATTTAATTTTTGAAGTCTTAGTTATGAAAAGCAGATTCAGGATATGAAGCATTCAGAGTCCTGATGGATCACAATAGGATTATAAAGATAGATTCAAGAAAATGCAATTTTCATTGGAGCAATTTATTATACAATTTAGGGGTATTTAGCCCACACCAGGTACCAGCTCTGAAGTAATGACTAAAATGACTGGTTTTCCAATGATAAAATAATATAACACAGTTAATTAAACATTGCATCTGTTAACTGCAGCAAATCTTGCAGGTGTACAATGCAGTGCTGCAATGATTTAATATTATGAAGTGCCACTGCTTGGAATATTTATTTTGAATTCATATTGTTTAAATACTGAAACACAATCAGTTCTTTCCTATATTCTCATTTAATACATGTTGTTCCACACATTATAATATTGGTAACCTGAATATTATAATTATTTATGAGGAAATGGTTTAAAAAGTCCAAAAGTGTATCTTTGTAAAAAGTCCAAAAGCCTGCACTAGCAGTACTTTTTGTATAAAATATTTGTGCCTAGCACCAAGCTGACTCTTAACAAAAGGGAGATTTTCTTTGTAAAATTAGCATTGCAATATCTAGTATATGGAATTCTGCTTGAAATCAAGATGTGAAAAAATTGTGGGAACCAAAAAAATTGTTAAATTCTTGGAAAAATAAAAATTTGGTTTCATTTTACTACTTATGTTTAGTACATCGGTATTTCCCAAACATCACATTATTTTAAATAGTTTCAATTTTATTTAAAAATATTGCTTCAGTGAAAAGGCTAGACTTCATTAAAAATTGTACTTTTTATTATGCATTAAAATTTTTCATTTTTGTTAATCATGTACTAATTATGTTTAATTAATACTGATTTTCTACAGTATAAATATTAAGTGCCTGCAAATTAAAATTTAAAATAAAATTGTTTATTGCAATGAATTACATTATTTAATGTATAAACTTTTCCGAAGTATTTTTTTATTGTTTTTATATTAGTTATAGTTTTTATAATTAAAAAATTCTTTACTCTAATCGTGAAATTCAAAGTATGTTTTTGAATACTCTTTTGTATTATAAGCTTGAGTACAAATAAAATTTTCTTTAATATTTAACTATTTATTTCAATTTATATACGAAAAAAATATGTAAATTTGAAAAGAAACCATTCTTTAGTATTAAAAAGAAATTGGTCATAATTATTACAATATATTGTAAAAAAAAAATATATATGTTGAATATAATTGAAGAAACAGTATTCCCTTTTTCATATCACAGTATCTTTAAAATAATTCAAAGTAAAAATAAGCTCTTAGCTCTTGCTTAAATAAAATTTATTTCAAAATCTTAAGCAAACAGTTTACATAGATAAATAGCTGGCTCAGAAACTTCGAAAAGTAAAAATCATGAGATACTAAATAAATAAATTTGTTTTAAACTTTAAAAAAATGGGACAAAAAAAAAGTATTTGCCTTTATTCAGAACATTTTAAATAAATAAAAAAAATTCAAAGATGCATTCAGTTATAATAAATATGAAATAAATACATTATTCTTACTGATGTCAAAAGTAAAACATTTGACTTATTAGTAAAAATAAATCATGCTCACAAGAGCTTTTCCTAAAAGATTTTTTTTATAAATATATCTTGTTTACATTTCTATAATTTAACTTTATGGCAAAAGCCAGTTTCTTTAAAAAATGAAAGTAATTTTGCTCTGATGACTAAAACGTTTCAATTAAATAGAGTATTCAATAATATACCAATAAAATATAATTATAAAATATTGAATTAAAACATTTCAATTTATTAAAGAAAAAAGAATTGTAGAGACTTTTGGGTGAATTGCTTATTCATTAATTTCATACTATAACAAGGTGAAAAATTAGTTTATCAATGTTATTAATATTCAAAAATTAATTCTAGAATAATATTTCAATGATAATAAATAGAAAAATGAATAGAATTATATTTTATTTACTTTTTACAACAGTGGAATAAAATTTATTTTATAATTTTAAAAAATTTTTCAAACTAGTACTACTAGGGTAACAAAAATAAAACTATATTGAATTCAGACACAAGTTAAAAATTATAGTTAAGTAAAATAAAAGATAATCTAAATCTCTAAATCAATCAATATGATTTATATTTGAGGATTTTCTGAGGAAACAGTAAAATAATTTAAGAATTTAATATAATTCAAAATTTGTAAATTATTTCTTAAATGATTAAAGAAGCAAATTTGTTTGCTTTGAATAATTTCATTTTAATTTTTAATGCATAATAAACTGCAAAATAATAATTTAGCCAACTGAACTGAAAATTCCTTCATTAAAATATTTTATTTATAGAAAGAGACACAGGAGCTGTGCATCAAGTATAACTAAATCACAATCACTGGAAGATTAAACACCACAAATGGTAAGGATGTAATTACAAAATGGCAATCAGAAGATACTATACATTCAAAATAAAAATAATTCAATTCCTTTCTGAAAATTATTCTTTATAATTTTAAATTTCTTTATAACTAAACTGCATACAAATTTAATGTATTTACTAGATTATGCAGATATATTTATGATAAAAAATAGATAGCAACTAAAGCTATATTTAATTCGAGGCTAGTAATGCTTAGGAATCACATTAAACACAATTAGTTAATATGGCTTTTCACTCAAAATCAAAAGTTATGTAAACTCTATTTTATACCACAATTTACTTAGAGTAAAGCCTAAAATAATATGTTAATAATATCAATATATATATGAATAATGGCGTTTCAATTCTGAAACTGAGTAGCACAACTTCCAAAATATTCTCTGATAATTTTAGAACTATTGCTTGAGATTAAAATGAAATAAATATTTAAAAGCATGCTTCTAAAAAACATTTTTAACTTTAATTATTTTGAAATAATAATTTTACTATACTAAAATATTTTCAAATTTCATAAATGATTTAATTATTTTCTTAGTCATAAAAATTAGTTTGTATACAAAATTTTAGAGGTATTTCAACTCGCAAAATAATTAATATCACAGTATATATAAAAAATAAGCACTAACACCTTTATTTTTAATCATTTAATTATTTCCTTTTGTCAACGGGTTTAAATTCAAAATCAAAACAAATGTCCGAACTTTCACAACAATTATATTAGTAATTTAAGTTCTCTCCATAACACTATAATCAAACTTTAAAAACATATTTACTTTTCTATTCACAGAATTATCCACCAGCTCCTCATTAATAAAATTAGGCCCTATTTTTTGAAGCGAATGTTCTGGCTCTTGTTTTACTAAACTTAAATTTACGCAAGGTTCTGCATTTTCTTTTAATCGTTTTTTCGAAGGTACCCCCAAGAGCTCCCCTTTCAAATCCCGTACAAAATCCTCAGGGTTGAAGTGCGCAGAACATATGCGCGACTTAGAGCAGTCAAAGTTTTCATTCAAGCCGCATTTTAAAAGCCATTTTTTACGAAGTTCTGCGTTAGTTTCGGGAGGGAAACGATGAAAAGTCACTGATGTCCGCTGTTTCCCGTAAGTATTTCGATCATAAGTATTTCGACAGTTACGAAAGGCACAACTCGGCATACTATCAAAAAATCACTTTCAAATTTAAACTTTAAATCACCAACAAATTACAACATGAATGGACGCGCAGGAACAAGAAATTTCATTCAACAATAACAGCACACGATTCCCTGCTATTACGTCAAATGGTACATGCGCAATGCAAAATATTTACACATAGCAATTCACACATTTTAGAAAAATTCTCTGTATTATTTATAATATGTTCTTTCTGTTTCAAACATTAATGAATAGGTTGTTTTTTTTATTTCTCAGATTTTTTCATTTATACGCAAAATATAAAAAATCATTAAACGTAAAAAATAACATACAGAATAACATTTTCATGTGCTGCCATCTATTAGCGTATATTAGTATAGATTGTTTATGTTTTATTTTTATTGACATTAAAATAGAAACAGTCAGAAATCAGTTATTCGTGCGATTAATCTATCACTGGGTTAATCCTTTTTTATATTTCAGGAATCGGTTTATATATAGTTCACAATATTGAAATGATGTTATTATTTCAACTGTATTGAAAATCATATGTATAGGAAAATAGGCAATAAATAATGCTTGTATAAAATTCAATTTTTATATATTTATAAAATTTCTTCTCAGAACATGTTGATATTTCTTTGTTGGTATTTAAAAAGCAACGAAGATACAGGTGTTTAACATGAAACAGATTTTAAAGCATTTAAAATGAAAAATACTTTGTTAGCGCAACCTTTTCTAATATTTTAAAGTTAGATGATTTTTTTTTTTTTTTTACATTTCAACATATAAACTTTTTTCAAAATTTCTACGATTTAGTTTATATATATATATATATATATATATATATATATATATATATATATATATATATATATATATATATATATATATATATATATATATATATATATTTAAAGTTAGTTAATGTATAATAATTATAATACACATTAACTAAATTGTAATCAAAAATATATCAAAGCGTAAATATTTTTACATGAAACTTTGAAGCATTTATGAAATATAAAATCACTATGAAACTATGCACTATTACATACTAAATCGGCTTATGGCTATAAAACACTGTAGTTTGTCAGACTAAAAAGTATTCATTAAATTCAGTCAGTTGATTAATACATAGAACCCAATTTACATACATAGAACACAATTTCGTCCAGTAGACGTCGATATGATATCATCAGCGGGATGTACTCTAATCCAGAAGACGTCTCTTTTTGGTCCAGTTTAGATCCATGGCACGTCAAATATCCACTAGCGTCTCGATGAATATGATTCAGTGACTTGGCGATGTAAAGAAAGCGATAAATTTCTCTGGCTAGGAAGTTTATCTCATTGTTAAACATGGCGGATTTCACAACTACGTATTCCGTTTTCCTTTAGAAAAATGTATCGATTTAGTATTGTTATATTTTTATAAATATAACAAATTATTAGTTAATTAATTCATAGTGAATATAATTTCTTTGTATTATAAAAACAATGAATGTGTGTGTATTGCGTTCACATGATCTTTTAATCTCTAAAGATTAAGCGACATGATATTGTTATATTTTCGTAAAAATAACTAAGAATTTGTTTATTAATTCATTGTGAATGTGAATATAAATTCTACGCATTATTATAACAATTAATTATTTATTCATAAATAATTTACTATTGTTTATAAATATGTACTATAGACAAAGACTTCTATAGTAATTTCTTGATTTCAAGAAGAAAAATATTAATCAATATTAGGATTTGATTCAAATTTGTGAAGTTTATTTTTAGGATAGTCTTAATTCTAAGATTTAATGTGTTTTATTAAAATACTCGCTAAGGCGTAAAGAACCGTACAGAGGGTAAAATGCGCCAAACAGGCGATAAAGTGGTGCGATAAGTTCACCATAATGGCTTAACGCTTCGGATTACGTATATATGACGTACTTTTCGTTTTTGAGGTAACGTGATCACGTGACATGCGCGTTTTGTATGTAACCCTTGAAACGATTACAGAATAATCTTGAAGCATTGAGTTTCAATATTCGATTTTTGGAGTTTGTGTTGCTTGCGAAAATTAATAAGTATGGATGAGGATATATTGATTTTACGTTTTCGCGGAGTACGTATGGAGAAAGAATCATCGGGAAAACACACAATAGAAGATTTTTTAGATGCGATAAAAACGGTATATTTGCCGAAAAGATTCGGAGAGCGATGAAGATTAGGTTATTTTGTTTTTCATTACAATTTACTTATTTAGAAACTAAAGTTTTTATAAAAATGAATGTTTCCATAAGTAAATGAATGTTTAAGTTGTGTGTATTGCATGTTAGAGTGTAAGAATGTGCCGCGTACTGAAATTTCTTTAATGTGAACGTAACTGCTCGATATATTAAAATTCAAGTTTAAACAAAAAGTGAAATTTGTTAACGTGAGAAATTTAACTTTATTGCCCGGTTGCCACTGTAGTAGGTAGCGCTACACTGATTTTTTTAAGGTGGTCGCCATTACTCGGTACATTAAAAATCGAATTTAAATATAAAATGAAATTTGTTAACGATAGAAATTTAGCTTTATTATCGATTTTCACTATAGTACGTAACGGTACATTCTTTTTTTTCTTTTTTTATGGTGAGCGCAATTGAACGGTACATTAAAATTCGAGTTTTAAAAATTTCGTTTCTAGCTATTAGAATTTTATAGTACATAATTATAATGAAATATTCAAATTTTTAATATTTGGTATTCGGATAAACGCGCGATTTCAAAGCTGAAGTTCGAACGTGATCGTTATTGGTTGACTACGCATGATAGCCGTCAACTTGACGGCTATCATGCGTAGTGACGTAATTTAAGTTGGCGATAAAGCTGTAGAGCGCTTGACGCGAAAATTTGAAATCGCGCCAATCCTGTACGGGTCTGTAAACTTTTACCCAATATAGTTAAAATATTTTTGTATGAGAAAAATTTAGTTCATTGTAAAAACCGTTTCTTTGTCCTGCAACATGTGTAAGATATTATTCTCTCCAAAATTACTTATATTTATTATTATTTTGTCAGATTATTACTTATGTATTTATTTCTTGATTTCAACAGGATAAATATTAATCAATATTAGGATTTGATTCAAATTTATAAAATTCATTTTTAGGATAGTCTTAATTCTAAGATTTACGTTTAGTTACACTTTTTACTGTTGTATTAAAAATTTGAAGGGTTTTTTTATTGAATAACAAATTTTAAATCCATAATTTAAGATTTTGCTACTTGGGAAGGAAAAAAAAATATCACCCAATTATTTTAATGTATGCTGGACTAATATTTCAAATGAAGAGCTATTAAAATGTATACTTGAAAATTTATATTATGTAGTTAAATGGAAGATGTGTTTATTTCCTATACCGGATTTCGAATTCTTACTTTCCTGCAGAATCTTCTGGAAGATTTAAATTTGTTGTCTACTGAAGCATTTCTTTTATTTTAATGACAAAAAATGTTTAAGATTATGTAAAATGATTTAGTATGAGTTGTTTACATCTTCAGTGATTTAGAATGTGGCTGTGTGTTATCTGTGAATGGGATTTTCTATAAGATTTTGTGTACACTTAATTAGGAAACAAAATTTCTTACTTCCATAATGCTTTTAATGCTGAATATTTTGTATATTCTTATTTTGTATTATTATTTTGTTTAATATTCTTACAGAAGAGGTTTGTTTAGCATTGTGCAGAAAATCAACCATTCGTGGTAACGGATATGGATCTGATTTGGTGATAGCATTGAGCTTGCGGTAGTCGATGCAAAGTCTAAATTTACCAGTTGGTTTAGGTATGAGCACTACTGGTGATGTGTATGCTGAATCGCATTTTCTATTATCCCTAAGGCAAGAAGTTTTTCAATTTCCCTTCTCAAGATATCTTTTCTGGCTGGAGAGAGTCGATAGGGAGGTGAAGCAATTGGAGCTGAATCCCCTGTATCGATTCGGTGTTCGATATAACAATGTTCGATAAACGAATGGATGATCTTCTGCACAATGCTAAACAAACCTCTTTTATGACCACTATAGATTTGCGATCTGGTTACTATCAAATTAATGTATGTCCGCAGGACAAAGACAAAACTGCTTTTGTTTGCCAACATAGTGTCTTTAGATTCAACAGAATGCCTTTCGGACTTAAAACAGCACCAGCTACATTCCAGCGTCTAATGAACATTTTTCGAAATGGACAAAAGGTTAATACGCTTGCTTACTTAGATGATATCATAGTATTGTCTCCCACTTTCGAGAGTGACATTCAAGAGTTACATTTAGTATTTGAAAGTCTCAAGCAGTTTAATTTACAAGCTAATCGTGAGAAATGCAAGTTTTCTTGTGCCAAAGTTAAATACCTTGGTCATTATATAACCAACTCCGGTATTGAGATAGACCCAGCTAAAGTGGAAGCAATTATTTGCATTCCCTTCCCAAAGAATGTAAAACAGGTGCAATGATTTTTGCAAACATGCAGCTGGTATAGACGCTACATTTCTCAATTTGCTGGGATTTCTTATCCCTTAAGCAATCTCACTAAAAAGCGAACTACTTGGAAATGGGGTGAAAAAGAGCAAGGTGCATTTGAATTTCTTAAGAAATGTTTGATTTCACCACCAATTTTAAAACAAATGGATGAATTAAAACCTTTTGTAATAAGATCAGATGCTTCAAATTATGCTTTGGGATATGTCTTACTACAAGAACAAGGTCCTGAAGAGCACCTGATAGAATATGCAAGCCATTTACTGACGACGGCTGAACGTAACTATTCCACAACCGAAAGAGAAGCGCTTGCAGTGATCTGGGTCCTTGAAAAGTTTAGAGGATATATCGAAGGTTCAGAAGTTACTGAGGCATCTGACCACCAACCTTTAAAATCGCTCTTAAGCCTCAAATCTCCCACAGGTCGTCTTGCAAGATGGGCATTGTAATTACAATCTTACAACCTTAAAATAGAATACATTCCGGGTAAACCGAACGTCATTGCTGATATGCTTTCCCGGCCAAATTGTGTACATGAAAGAGCAACCTGCGAAATCTGCACAGTTATCGTTGATTTGCCCTCTAAAACAGCAAGCGATCTGCGTGCAGAACAAATGAAGGATGGCGATGTAAAGAAAATAATCGATAGTTTTGAAAGTAATTCAAAAGACGAAAATTTTGCAAATGGGACTAAAAGAGGTTATATTAAGAATCAAGATGTATTTCATTATTCCGAAGAATATGACTCGGAGGAGGCACAATTGGTAGTTCCCAATCATGAGCGTGAAAGAGTACTGAAAGAATATCATGATGCTCCAACAGCAGGACATTATGGTACCGATGGTACATATCAAAGAGTTTCTAAAAGATATTATTTTCCAGGAATGCGAAAATATATTACAAACTAAGTCAAAAATTTCCTTGATTGTAATAGGTTCAAACCATCAAATCAAAAACCTGCAGGCTTATTGAGAATCCCAATCTACTCACAACGTTTTGAAACTTTGGCCATTGACTTGTTTGGTCCCTTGCCTGAGTCCCCAGAAGGGAAAAAATGGATTTTCATTGTGAAGATACTGCAACAAAATGGGTTGAACTTTTCACACTGAAAAACGCTACCGCGAGAGAGTGTGCTACTGTGTTGATGGAAGAAGTATTCCTGCATTTCGGAATTCCAAGAAGACTGATAAGTGACAATGGTTCACAGTTTGTCAGTGCAGTTCTCCAACAGGTTTGTCATCTTGACATAAAACAAATACTTACTCCAGTTTATTGCCCACAAGCTAATCCTATTGAGCGGAAGAATAGAGATATCAAACCGAGATTGGCAATTTTGGTTGGAGACAAGCACACTAAATGGGTACAAAAACTTCCGACAATATGTTTTGCATTGAACACAGCTGTATGTGACTCGACAGAACACACGGCTGCGTTTCTACAATTCGGAAGGGAACTTAGAACCCCTGATGATATCCAACATGATTTGCGCACAGTTATTTACAATGACAACTTCGTAGCGGAAATAACTCCATATTTGAGAAAATTTGCAAATATTTCTAAAGAGATCAAAGACATTGTTGAACAAAAAAAGATCAAAGGAAGAAATATGCTGATCAGGATAGAAGAAAAGGTCACCAGTTCAAACCTGGAGATCAAGTAAGGGTAACCTTACACCCTCATAGCAACAAAGCAAAAAAAGATAACAGCCAAATTTGCACCTCGTCGAGATGAACCGTATATTATACTTGCACAACGTTCCCCAACAAGCTACGAAATTGCCAGCCTGGACCAACCCAATATTTCTCTTGGAGCCTATCACACATCTGCTCTACGTCCATGCCTAAAAGCCCACAAAACCTCAAATGTGCCAACAAATCCTATTAAAAGAAGGGGTCGACCTCCTAAGACACCTGAAACAAAAAACTTGCCAAGAAGTAAGCAACCGTCAAACTTTTCGCCTGGCTACTCGTCGAGATGACTTCGGACGCAGCCAGAGGGGGAGCCTGTGACATTCACCCTCTCTCTCCTCCTTTCCGAGAGCACCCCTGGCGGGGAGAAGGAAAACAGGAGAAGGCCTTTGATTTCGAACTCTCAACATGTGTTTTAATCATCCTTTTCATTTAGTGTTTCTGTTTGTTATTGTGTGTAACTTAACTTTGAATAATTAAATTATTTTTACACTTAAGGCTGTTTTGATTAAACCCACAATAGAGAGAATTTAACATTATTTTTATAATGGGAATAGTGCTTAAATAATCAAACAGAGAATTTAATTTACATATTAGCACTTGCATAAATATAATTCATTAAAAAATTTTTTTATCATTTTTTTAACCTTCATTTCTACAAAAGAAAACTTTTAATGATACGTTTATTCAAACATTGTACTTATCAAAAACTAACGCTTCATATTTAGTCCATTAAAGGATTTCTTATCCCTAGCACCAAAATAACTGAACCTAGACGCAAGTTCATTCGTCATCAATTTTTTCAGGATGCTTATGGTGCTATTCCCGGAAGTTACCCCAGATAAGCTTAAAAAGTGGCACTGAAACAAACATAATATAAATATTTTATAACTAAAAACATTTTATAATTTAAAATAGAAATTACTGTATTAATTTTAGCAACATGTATACATTATATAGTCATAATAATAATTATTATTTACAGCATAAAATTCATATAAGTTTTAGGAAAATAAATCTGTAATATATTCTTTCATTTAAAAAGGAATTTATAAAAAAATAATAGTTATAAACAATACAAAATCAAATGAACTATAGTATAATAACAGTCCCATACGACACAATTTCGTCCAGTAGACGTCGATATGACATCAGGTGGATGAACTCTAATCCAGTAGAGGTTTCATTTTGGTCCAGTTTAGATCCATGGCACGTCAAATATCATAATACCAATTTTAGAAATGTTTATCTTTTTAATTACATACATGCAAAACCTAAGGGACTAATTTCTGGGAAAAATATACTATTTAATCTTTTTCCCTTTGGAAATGATTAAATAACTGAAATAACAAAATGTTTAAAATTTGTAATGGATCTTCAAATTAGTAAAACAAGAGTTAGATTAATAGGTAAAATTTAACATTACCATTAAAAGAACAGAACTTAAATAATCAAATAGAAAATTGAATTTACATATTAGTGTTCAATATAAAAAGAAATGTTATTTACTAAGGGATGTATTAAATGTTTTGATTCAACATTTTTATCATTTTTACAACAGTAAACTCTTAATAAAATTTAATACATGAAATGTTTATTTACAATTTGCGCTCAGTAGAAACAAATTGCCATGTTTTTAATCCTTTAAAGGATTTATTTTTGCTTGCTCTACATTAGCTCCAAATGAGCTTAAATAATTCAAAAAATTAAAATTTTGAAGAATTTGAAAACACATAAAAGCTTTTCTTTTTCTGGTGAGATTAAATTAAATTATTTTTAATTTGCTTATTTTAAATTTAATCTCTTCCTCAGGTATATAAATTTGTTTTCCTTATCAGTTAAATGAGAATAACAAAATTAAGAATTTATAAATGAGGTACATTTTATCTCTTAAAATACAATTCAACTTTATCAACCAAAGTAATTAAAACATAACGCAATAAAAATATTTAAAATATTATAAATATGAAAAGCTATAGCTATTTATAAAACAAATAATTTTTTCTATTTATTTGAAACTAGGTTTAGCCCATCATAAGCAATTTTTCATGCATAGCAGAGCAGAATATGAAACACTTACTACAGAAGAAATGAATTTCCAATCAACATTTAATAAATAAATGATATTTACTATGATGAAATGTGTACATTTTTTTAATAATCTTCCAATTAGATCAATAAAGACATAGTTAATAGAACTAAAAATCAGGTTAGTGTGTGAAATATAGATGCCATTCAATTTATTTTTGCCTGTAAAGTTTGTAGAAAAGTGAATTACTATAAAATAACTTTAAAGGAATACAATTAAAAATAGAAGAATATTGATATTTCTGTTTAAAACTAAATCAGAGCATCATTTATTAAATCAAATTAATCAACAAAATTTGAATGGAAATACACACCTAATATTCATTCCAGAAACTTTGTTTTTCTGTTTACGTAAGAATTTTGTTTTTAATTTCACTGAGAGCATGAATTCTTAACTTCCTTTCAGCTAATGGTTTGTGTGTGTGTGAATTTCAGAAATTTCAGTTAGTTACAAATTTTATTTTTTACAATAAACGAAATTTTTCTCATACAAAAAGGTTTTAACTATATTTATTTAAAATTAACTTTAGTAGAATTGAAATCAATGTATTAAGAGTTTCATTTGCTATTATAATTTATGATTTTTTTTTTTACCAAAAATGAGTATTCTTATATTAATTTACTTAGCTATATATAGTGTAATTAAAATAATTATTTTGAGAATATTATGATCAGATAGTTTCTGTAAGAATATTAAACAAAATAATAATACAAAATAAGAATATACAAAATATACAGCATTACAAGTATTACGGAAGTAAGAAATTTTGTTTCCTAATTAAGTGTACACAAAATCTTATAGAAAATCCCATTCACAGATAACACACAGCCACATTCTAAATCACTGAAGATGTAAACAACTCATACTAAATCATTTTACATAATCTTAAACACTTTTTGTCATTAAAATAAAAGAAATGCTTCAGTAGACAACAAATTTAAATCTTCCAGAAGATTCTGCAGGAAAGTAAGAATTCGAAATCCGGTATAGGAAATGAGCACATCTTCCATTTAACTACATAATATAAAAATTAATTTTCAAGTATACACTTTAATAGCTCTTCATTTGAAATATCAGTCCAGCATACATTAAAATAATTGGGTGATATAATTTTTTTTTCCTTCCCAAGTAGCAAAATCTTAAATTATGGATTTAAAATTTGTTATTCACTAAAAAAAAAAACCCTTCAAATTTTTAATACAACAGTAAAAAGTGTAACTAAACGTAAATCTTAGAATTAAGACTATCCTAAAAATGAATTTTATAAATTTGAATCAAATCCTAATATTGATTAATATTTATCCTGTTGAAATCAAGAAATAAATGCATAAGTAATAATCTGACAAAATAATAAAAAATATAAGTAATTTTGGAGAGAATAATATCTTACTCATGTTGCAGGACATAGAAACGGTTTTTACAATGAACTAAATTTTTCTCATACAAAAATGTTTTAACTATATTGGGTAAAATATTACAGACCCGTACAGGATTGGCGCGATTTCAAATTTTCGCGTCAAGCGCTCTACAGTTTTGTCGCCAACCTAAATTACGTCACTACGCGTGATAGCCGTCAACCAATAACGATCGCGTTCGAACTTCAGCTTTGAAATCGCGCGTTTATCTGAAAACCAAATATTAAAAATTTGAATATTTCATTATAATTATGTACTATAGAAGTTTTAAAATTCTAATAGCTAGAAACGAAATTTTTAAAACTCGAATTTTAATATACCGTGCAATTGCGCTCACCATAAAAAAAGAAAAAAAGAATGTGCCGTTACGTACTGCAGTGACAATCGATAATAAAGCTAAATTTCTAATGTTAACAAATTTCATTTTATATTTAAATTCGATTTTTAATATACCGAGTAATGGCACCCACCTTAAAAAATCAGTGTAGCACTACCTACTACAGTGGCAACCGGGCAATAAAGTTAAATTTCTCACGTTAACAAGTTTCACTTTTTGTTTAAACTCGAATTTTAATATATCGAGCAGTTACGTTCACATTAAAGAAATTTCAGTACGCGGAACATTCTAACACTCTAACATGCAATACACACAAATTAAACATTCATTTACTTAAGGAAACATCCATTTTTATAAAAAATTTAGTTTCTAAATATGAAAATTGTAATGAAAAACAAAATAACCTAATCTTTATTGCTCTCCGAATCGTTACTTTTCGGCGAATATACCGTTTTTATCGCATCTAAAAAATCTTCTATTGTGTGTTTTCCCGATGATTCTTTCTCCATACGTACTCCGCGAAAACGTAAAATCAATATATCCGCATCCATACTTATTAATTTTCGCCAGCAACACAAACTCCAAAAATCGAATATTGAAACTTAATGCTTCAGGATTATTCTGTAATAGTTTCAAGGGTTACATACAAAACGCGCATGTCACGTGATCACGTTACCTCATAAACAAAAAGCACGTCATACATACGTAATCCAAACCGTTAAGCCAGTATGGCGAACTTATCGCACCACTTTATCGCCAGCTTGGCGCATTTTACCCTCTGTACGGTTCTTTAATCCTTAGCGAGTATTTTAATTAAACACATTAAATCTTAGAATTAAGACTATCCTAAAAATAAACTTCACAAATTTGAATCAAATCCTAATATTGATTAATATTTTTCTTCTTGAAATCAAGAAATAAATATATAAGTCTTTGTCTGACAAAATAATAATAAATATAAGTAATTTTGGAGAGAAAAGTATTTTGAATTGCAGGATATAGAAATGGTTTTTAGTTAAGAAAATTATTTTGTGGTATAATAAATTTTCTTCCAGCAATTTTCATCCTAATCGCAATGTTTGCATTTTTTCAGCCTAAAAATAACTGGAAAGTTTAATGATATATAAAAAAAATATAGTAGGTTTTCTTCTCTTAAATAACACTACTCAGTTTTTAAAACTTATTTTTATTATGACTTCTTTGGAATAAAAATGAGTTATTTAAAAATACACTAAAATATGAATCGATAAAAGGAAAGCAATTATTTTTTTAACTTACTTCGTTAAACACTTTTTAATGTAGCAATAAACGACTGTATACTGTGAGGCAAACGATAGTTTAAAATAATGGAAGCAATAAACAAAAATAATTACAACTGCAGTTAATTACCTACTTTTAACATATGCCCAGATCGCATCCATTATGAATGTCTTAAGTACATCCAGCATGGACGTCCAAATTACATCTATCATGGACTTATAAATTACGTCTATTACAGATCCAAATGTTAATACTCCAAAACTCATCCATCGTGGATGTCAATCCGGCGTTCATATGTAGTCGACAGAAGGCCATCCAGTTCACATCTTACCATGGACGTCTTTATGACATCCAAAAGGTATCCAGGACGTCTTTTGCACTCTATGGATCTTTAAAAGACGTCTAATAGACGTGTGTGGTTGTATGGGTTATATCATTTTAACTCTTAAGTTATATTACAACTGAATATTTAAATAAAATATTAATAGATTTTATTATTTATGTTAAATTTAATTATTTTGCAAATATATGGATTTGTTATCTTTGAATGATTGGTTTGCTTGTCGCTCAACTGTCATTTTTTGCAGACACAAACTCTTAACTTTGAAAGAAAGGTGTAGAGAAAGATTATGGGTGTAGTATACGATATAATATGGCAACATAAATACAATGAATTGTATAGGAGGAATAGCGCGGCTGATATAACTAAACACATTACAATTAATCATATAAAATTTGCTGGTCACATCTGCCATATGAATCCCTCCAGGTCATTCAGGATCTTTACATATAGGCTAGTAGGAACCAGAGTTAGGAGAAGACCCATATTAAGATGAACAGGAAGATTGTGAAGAGAAACAGTGTTGAGGAAGATTAGGAATTTGGAAAATATCAACTGGAGACCCCAGACAAAGAAGAAAATAAAATGGAAGAAATTTCTGAGGAAGGTCCTGGCTCCCAATGTGTTGTTGTGTCAAAAAAAATGACAAGTTTTAAGTTTCATGCCTTCAATTTAGACAAATGATAATACAATCAGATTTTCTAGTTTTAATATATAATGGACTTACAAATTACCTAATAAAATAGAGAATTTCTTACACAATACTAGATGCAGTCATCTTCAAATGTAATGGATTTTACTAAACACAAAAGATATCAAAACTTTCACTTAAAACTTAATAGAATTACAATCATTCGTTGTAAATAGGAAAAAATTTTAAGGTTTTGCAATAATCCTGACTTGGAGAATTTTTTAAATTAATCATAAGTTTAGTTTCTTCCTTTGATAGGCATTAGGGAAAAAAATTTATCTCATAAAGTGTCATTATTTATTCTAGTTTTGAATATTAAAAAAATCATGGATTACAGAAATATTTAATAATTGATCAAGAATATTATTCATTATAAAGAAACGGGCAAACACATCTCTCCATCCATTAACCCACCACTTTTTAATAACATTTTAATGCATGTAACCAAAATTTTCGAAAAACAGATAATAAAATATGTTCAAAAAGTAAGAATTTCTTTAAAATTAAAATAATTGTTCACCGGTGTAAAAAAAACAATACAACCAGCAATCAGTGAATTTTTTCACAAATAAAATGTTTGTTAAAACAAATAATTCTGTTGTACAGGAAAATCAAATTAATTGAAAAATAAACTCAAAATCAATAATCCATATTCAGTGGACCAAATTTATTATTAAATGAATAATTAGGGAAAATGATCAATGAATTTTCTTAAATGAATTTTGATGTTGTTTTTCTTCCCTTTTTTAAACC
Source organism: Latrodectus hesperus (assembly GCA_037975125.1). Lineage (NCBI taxonomy): Eukaryota > Metazoa > Arthropoda > Arachnida > Araneae > Theridiidae > Latrodectus > Latrodectus hesperus. Next base: position 16,117,496 of record CM075860.1, on the reverse strand, counting down.
TTATTCAAATCATTGCAGAAATTAAGGTTTTTAAAAAAGCTGGTAACTATTCAATTTTAAAAAGGAATGTTTTTGTAAAATCTTATAATTAGCAAATTAAATATTATAAATAATTAGAACAAGATAGCATTAGATAAAAATTCCTGATTTTTTTTTTCTAAGTAATTCAACACATTTAAAAAAAATTCAAAAAAAAAAATGTACAGTTAATTCGAAATTTTTCAGAGTAATTTATTTTTTCTCATTCTGAGTTAATTTTTAACACTTACTATAATTGTAATTTCAAAAATTTTAAACATATCCCTTCGTTAAAGATTAATTTATTTACTAAATTTAATCAATCTAGGAACCATCAAAAAATAAAATTGATTTATGTTATTATTTTATAATGAATTAAAAATAATATTACTAATAATATAATAATATACTTAATAAACATGCAACAATGATTTTTTATTTTATATTATTTTTGATATATACTGCTAAAAAAATAAAGAAACAAGGTTTGTTTGTCGCTCAACGGTCATTTTTTGCACACGAGGGCCAATTAGACTAGGACCTATGGTTTAAAGCGGATTCTGAACTCTACAAACATCCATGCCAAAGTAGGGATTCGAACCCACAAACTGTTGAATCGAAGGCAAGAACGCTAACTATTCAGCTGCCAGCTCGACTTAAAGAAACAAGGAAAAAGAAGAAAAAAACTATTGCATAGGTGTACTCAGTACATAAAAAAAGTATAAATATAAAAATAAAAAGCAAAGAATGTGCAACAAATTTAAAATTGAACAGTTATTCCTTAGAGTGAATGAAAACTGCAGCAGGATAACAATATAGTTAAATGCAAATGATAAAAATGTAATTTGGGAAAATTTAATATGGTGCACAGTTTTTTCTAACAAATAAAATGACAAACGTTTTTATACACACATGATGATGTTATATAAGAATTTCAGAAATACTGTTCTACTTCTGTAAAAGTGCAGTTTTATAAGTGTCCTGAAATGTTCCTGGAACCAGGGGGTATGCGTACCCCTCTGGGGCTTGAGCTAGCCACCAGGCGCGTCGGCAGGTGGTGGATCGCCGAAAGTCCTGTAGAAATAACAGGATAGCCTCGAATATTGAATAAGAGGCCGCGAACCAGCTCCCGTAAACCCTGGTGTTATGCGTTCCGTGCCTAGGGCTAATTGGCACCGCGGTATTGGTGTCTTAACGGAGCCTCTAGTTGCCTGGCGAACTTCTAGAGTAATTTGCCTTGCCCAGTATCTCAGGCAATGCTGGGTGGACTGTCATATTACCTGAGATTATTTACTGTTATTATATGGCTGAAAAGACATTGAAAATAACAAACATTTCTGCTTTTGCAGGAGAAACTTCTGAGGCAGACCTTTCTGAAAAAGACAAGGTAACTCAGAGACAATCTAATGAAGGGGTAGCAATGAAACCTTCACAGGAGGTAGAAATGACCTCCAAACCATCTTCTTCTGGTGAGAGTCAGGAAGCTATCTCTAGCATGACTGACTCTCTGACCAGAATCAAGCTTAAAAAGAGAATATCTGGTGCACAGAAAAAGAGGCTGGTGAAGGAGCGCAAAATCGCTGAGGGGACTTGGGTTGAAAAACCCAAGGCAACCAAAGGCGAGAAGCGTCCTGCCAATCGGATGAACCAGGGCAAGGTTGGAAAGGCTGCCAAGAGAGAAGGACCTGAGGGATTTACTTACAGGGCGGCTCTCACGGCGATCAAGATGGCCGTGCTCTTAGAAGGTCATCCGGAAAAACGGTTAACAGAGAAACAGGCCTATGACCTGGAACTCTTGATAACCAGGAAAATAGGAAGGAATGAGGAGGGCTTTGCCCCAACCTTCCTATCCTGTAAACTTGAAAACGGGGCTCTTATTATCAATTGTGCAGATCTGGAGAGCTCAAAGTGGCTGGAACAAAATGTCAATGATATAAGCCCTTGGCAAGAACATAAACTCTTGGTGGGTGAGGCAAGGAAACTTGTCAGAACCACTAAGATAATTGCAAAACTGCCAAAAATCTGTAATGAACTGGAACCTAAAGAGCTCCTGAGAAAAATCGAGGCTCAGAACGGTGGGGTCACTCCATTGGAGTGGAACATTCTTAACATTAAGAACGACCCATCTGGGCGGACCATCGTTCTTAGTGTGCCTGAATTAGATGCTGCCACTCTTCGTGTAAGGGGATATAGGTTTTATATTGGCCTTCACCATGTGCAGGCTAAAGTACTTGATAAACCTGCTCCTGCTGATGGGGGTGAAGGTAGTTCAAGCCAACCTACACCACAGTAGAAGTGGTACTACTAACCTCAGTAAGAAGTTTCTTGCTGGGGATATACACCTGGCCCTGATTCAAGAACCCTGGTTGGTTAGGGGAAGAATCAGTGGTCTCAAAGGAACTAAAGGTAAGCTTATCTATTGTACTAATGGTAACGCTAGAACTTGTATACTCTTACATAAAAACATTGAGGTTCTTCCCTCTCTGAATTTATTCTTAGGGACCTGACAGCTGTGAAAGTCAGACTCAACATAGAGGGTAGGAACAGGGAAATTGTTTTTGGCTCTGGATACCTGCCCTATGAAGAGAAGGCTCCACCTGACCATTCTCTGCACAAGCTCATGAACTTTTGCAGTAATAACAACTTACAGGTAGTCCTAGGACTAGACTGTAATGCTCATCATGTTGTCTGGGGAAGTACGGACACAAATAAAAGAGGTGAGTACCTTTTGGAATTTATTCTAAACTACAGGTTAGATATTCTAAATGTTGGCAACAAACCAACTTTTATTACTTCCAATCGATCAGAAGTAATTGACATTACTATAGCGACAACGCTGATTAGTAAAAATATCAAATACTGGAAAGTAGATGATCGACCTTCTGGTTCAGATCATCAAAACATCCATTTTGAAATTCACTCTAATGTGTGTCTGGATCGCATATTCAGAGACCCGGTTAGGACGGACTGGAAGAAATTCCAAGAAGAACTGACTGGGTTGATTGAGCTCGGTAACAGACCTATTAGAGACAACTACGATCTAGAAGTTACAGCAGATCTCCTACAGAGAAGTATTCTAGATTCTTATCATAACAATTGCCCCATTCGCACTAGAAGAGCTAAACTCCAATGCCCTTGGTGGAATGACTCTCTAGCTGCCGAAAGAGCAAATGTTAGAAAACTTTTAACAAAGCTAAGAAAAATGGTGAATGGGAGAACTATAAAAGGGCCCTCACTAATTATAACAAACTTGTTAGAAAAAGCAAGATTAACTCCTGGAGAAAGTTCTGTGACGAGATAGATTCTATTTCTGAAGGAGCTAGACTCCAGAAACTCCTTAAAAGGGATGAACCTATTTTGGTTGGTACCCTAAAAGACGAGGAGGGTAATTTTGCTGCTTCCGGAAAAGGGGTTATGGAAATTATGACCAGGACTCACTTCCCGGGAGCTAGAGATATTTATAGCAACGAAGGGGAACATTGCATTGGCTCTTTGCAAAGAGTCAATAGCAATCAATGGACCATTGCTAAAAATATCATAAACTACAACATTGTTAAATGGGCAATTTTCGCCTTTAAACCTCTAAAATGCCCTGGGCCTGATGGAGTTATGCCCATCATGATCCAGAAGGCAGAAAAGGTTGTCATACCAATGCTAACTAGAATGTATAGAACTAGTTTGGCCCTGGGATATATACCAAAGACATGGCAAAAGACTAGGATAGTCTTCATTCCAAAACCTGGCAAGGACACTTATGACCAGGCCAAGTCATACAGACCAATCAGTCTTTCTTCATTCTTTCTTAAAATTATGGAGAAAATCATTGATCGGCATATTAGAGATTACTTGGGTAGAAATAGTCCCTTGCATGCTCTTCAATTTGCCTATCAACCTGGTAAATCTACAGAGACTGCTCTACATCAGCTAGTTTCCAAGATTGAAGCCACTCTGGATCAAAAGGATATTGCCTTGGCAACTTTCCTCGACATCCAGGGTGCTTTTGATAATACTTCCCATCCATCCATCCTCAATGCACTTAGAGGGGCAGGGATTAATCAAACCCTGTGTACTTGGATTGAGGCCTTAATTTCGGATAGATATATACAAATGAACATCTTCGGTGAATCATTTGAAAAAAGACTACTAGAGGTTGTCCTCAAGGAGGTGTTCTGTCACCATTACTTTGGAACCTAGTTGTAAATAGCCTTATAAAACATCTAAATGATAAGGGTTATTATACGCAGGGATATGCTGATGACATTGTCATCCTTATCCTTGGTAAAGATTTTGACATAACTTGTCATCTCATGCAGGATGCTCTAAGTTATGTAGGTCAATGGTGCAAGGATAGGGACCTGATGGTTAATCCTCAGAAAACCTACCTCGTACCTTTTACACGCAAAAAGAAACGGAAAGGTTTTTTCATACCAAGACTTTTTGATGTTGAAATCAATGTGGCTTCAGAGGTGAAGTATCTGGGCATCTATTTAGACCAGAAACTCACCTGGAATAAGCACATTGATGATAGGATCAACCGAGCAAAGAAAAGCATTGTGATTTGCAGGCGAATGCTTGGTAAGAACTGGGGTTTACATCCAAAACTGATGTTATGGATGTACACAGCTTTGTCAGGCCCATTTTCACATATGCCTGTGTGATCTGGTGGCATAAGGTGGAACAGAAGACTGTGATTGACAGATTGAGGAGTCTACAAAGACTAGCCTGTCTCTGCATCACAGGAGCAATCTCCACCACGCCAACCAGAGCATTGGAGGTTGTGTTGGATCTGACTCCCTTGGACATCTTCATATGCAGCGTTGCAAGATTGAATGCATATAGAATGAAGCTGCAAAACCACTGGTATGACCAGCCTGTTGCCAAAGGGCACAAGGGCATCACCAGGAAATTTCAAGACCCTATTTTTCTGATGCCATCTGACATCATGGAAAAAACATACATGTTTGACAAGACATTTGATGTAGTTTTTCCAACTAGAGAGGAATGGGATAACAACATGTTTGGAACTAAAACAGGAGATCTAATCTGGTACACAGATGGATCACTGAAGAACAGCCTCTCAGGTCTGGGAGTTTGTGGCGTGTCACCAAGAATCAGCTTGTCTGTAAGCCTTGGGCGATACGCTTCGGTCTTCCAGGCAGAAGTTTTGGCCATTATCCACTGTCTGCGACTGAATATGAAGAAGGGCTACTACGATAAGCGGATTCTCATTTTCAGTGACAGTCAAGCCGCTTTAAAAGCGCTTAATTCCTTCGAAATCAAATCTAAAATGATTCTGGAGTGTAGAAACCTTCTTACAGAACTGGCAACTAGAAACAGGGTGATCCTTGTATGGGTGCCAGGGCATAAAGGTATCGAAGGCAATGAAAAGGCTGATGAGCTTGCTAAACAAGGATCGTCTTTTGTTCCCATTGGTCCAGAACCTTTTTGTGGGATCAATTTGAAGACCGCAAAAACCAATGTTCGCAGATGGGAAAAACGGAAGATGTATGAAGCTTGGCTCAAATCTCCTGGTCAAACCCACGCTAAAGGTATGATCTGTAGGTCATCAGCGAGGATTTCCTATGAAATTCTTAGATGCTCTAGGCAGAAGATACGTTTAATCGTAGGCTTCATAACTGGGCACTACTATTTCAGAAAACATCTCCATAAAATGGGACTGTTTCAGCAAGATCCTATCTGCAGGAAATGTCATATGCAAGAGGAAACGGCCAAGCATATCATTTATGAATGCGAGGCTCTTGCCCTCCCTAGATTAACCTCTTTAGGCATCATCCATACTAGAGAGTTACACCTAGATTCCATTAAAGGGTTATCAGACTTTATTAATAAAGTGGGTGATCCGAGCAAATGGAACTAAGAAACATTGGGTTTGGAGTTAACAGTACAAAATGCTGATAAAAGCAGAGGTGCTCAATGACATACAAACCCAACTCGAAGAAGAAGAAGAAGAAGTCCTGAAATGTTAAATAAGCATGCTTCCCTGTACCAGTGGCTCAGTAGCTTCACACCACTTCCTATTAAGATCAGCAAAGTTAAGCATCATTTGCTGCAGGGAATGATTGGAAAGATGATCACACATTCTTCTTCACTAGGTTGCAAGAACTCTGTGGGTTAGGGATGTGTTTATGTTAAACTGAAATGTACAAAGTTCTTCCGCTGGTATGACGTGGATGTGGAGAGCAGTATGTCAGCTCAGGTGTGATCTAGTCATCTGACTGTGGCTTAAACTTAGAAGATGCTTGGTGATGGATCAGTATTATAAGCCTGTTAACCCCAAAGCTCAACTGCACTGCTATGTATATATTTATGTGTATCTAGTTCAGAGTTAATCCCATTAATTAGGTGGAGGCAGCCAGGTGGGAATAAGTGTAATTTAGAAATAAAGACTAAGCAGAAGAATCTCAATTCTCTACCACCTCCAGAGATATTGTTTCCCTTAAAGGACATTGCAAACACAATAGATCTATGTTAAGTTGTAATTCAAACTCTCTACCTTCTGATGAGAATGATAGCTTTAACTAATCAAGCTACTGTGGCCTTCTCTGTCTTGAAATGTAAAGCTTGACTTTAGATATATCATCTAGATGTGTCTAAAACAGGTTTGATAAAACTCACATCAGTAAAACATGCTGACCTCTGCATGCATTGTACTATTTCAGCTTCAAGCACATGCTCCTTATAATGACATATGCAGTCTGGTATTATCCAGCAATGAAATAAAAGAATAATTAATGGCTGCAGTATAAGAACATTATGAAGTATGAGTTTCTCATTGGTCACCAAATTTCCATTATAAATATATGCAGATCTGTATGTTTATATTATTTCCAGCACATACCATCAAATCACCTCATTTGTAACATGTTTATTAGTGAATGAATAAGGGACTATTTCAAATGGTTATTTTTCTTCATACCAAAACATTTTTAATGGCTCATTTCAATTGATGAATGGGATACTACATGATTTTGGTCAATTATTTACAAATGAGTTCATATTTGGAACTCTTAGTAAATATCAATTTTGAATTCCTAATTCATATTCGATTTTGACTTTCAGCAACACCTTTTTTAGTTCACATAATGTCTATGTAAATGCCATGCACACCATTGGTCCATACTCAAATATTATCCAAATGAAGCTTAAAATATCTGGTTTAAGATGTTCCTTTTGACTGCAAAAAAAAAAAAAAAAAAAAGCTATCTTTGCACTTGAGTAGTATAACTTGCTTTGTTTTAATCTCCTGCAACCCATTACTATGAATACCATTTACTATGGTTGTACATAGTTCACCTTGTCCACATAAAAGTTAATGTTTCTCAGAGTTGAATTGTATTTCTTAAAAATAACAATCATTTCCATCATAACACATTCAATACATTTCTTAATATTTGACAAAACACATTTTTGTGTTGCTAACTTCCAATGCCAATGAGAATTTTACCATATAAGTTTTTCCCTCAATTTTCTTCTAATATTTAAATTAAGGATATTTTACTTGAATTAATTATTATTGTCAATATTTACATAATTTTATTAAACTACATGCTATTTAAATTTTTAGCAATGTATATACACTGTGATAGTGAAAATGTATAATCAGAAAATTATGTAAATTGCTGAACAGATGCAATCCATTGAATTAAACAAATTATCTGTATGCCAAATTACAATCAAACTTATCTTCTCATATTCACTGTATACCAACTAAGACAAGGATATTTGAAGAAGGAAATATAATATATTATAAGGGAACAATATTCCAAGATTGATGTCAATGTTTTGAGCAGCTGACCTCCAGATTACTTCCTTTGTTATTTATGAAAAAGTGCAGGATACTCTTGGTCTCATTTTGAACAGGTTCATATTGGTATTTTGGGGCTAACATTCATGGAATGTGTTTAGAACAGGTTCAATTTTGAATCACAACTATGAAGCACATAGTTAACAACAATGCATAATGGCTTGGGACAGCATTATCTATGACTGAAGATCACTCTTAGTGCACACTGTCAGCAGTATGTTGGCTAAACAATGCATGGACAATAAACTCCATCCAGTAACATAATACCTTTTACAAGGAAAATGAAATATTATTTATCTTGCAGGATAATAAAAGAATGCACAAAAGGCAAATTAGACAATATACTCTAAAATGTATCTAGATGCTTCTTTGTAACTTGAGCTTTGAATCTGTGATCAATCAAAAATATTTGGGGCATACTTAGACATTGTTTACATAGTTAACCATTGGCAAGTTCACAGATAAACTGTTGGAAATGATTGAGAGAGAATAAACAGCTACCACTAAAAAAATATTAAGTTTGTACATAGTTTGACATGTTGCACCTTGGATAGATAACCCAGGTGTTACACTCAGTCACAGAGAGAGAGTGAGAGATGCGCAAACACACAAATACGTAAGCAATTAATATTTCATAATAAAATTATGAAAAATATTTATAATGCAATTCATTTATTGTAAAAAAATGTGACAGTATGAGTCAATGTTAATCAAAGAGTGCCACAAGTCATTTGGAAAATGTGTCTAAGCAGATTATGCAAGATCATGATTCTTCTGATTATAGCAGGAGTCCCACAGAAATAGAGATGTCTAACAGACACATCCCTGGTAGATCCATCACATCAAGTAGATGTCATATATGGTAATTAGACATTCATCAATGTCTGTTCCAAGGACGTTTAAAAGTGGATGAATATGAACAAAAAAATAGATGTCTATCAGAAATTAAATAATGGATGCCTATTGATAGACATGTAAATAAAAAAAATCGAAGTTCAATAAACTATAGATATAGGACATTCAGTAGATGTCCAATACCTATATTTTAATCTATCGTAAATCTCAATATCTATAGTACATATAATCATTATATATATATATATATATATATATATATATATATATATATATATATATATATATATATATATATATATATATATATATATATATATATATATATATATATATATATATATATATATATATATATATATATATATATATATATATATATATATATATATATATATATATATATATATATATATATATATCCACTACTAACTATTAAAATTGCTACACCAAGAAGGAATGCAAATAACAGAACGATATTTATTGGACACATACATTATAGTGGAAAGAACAAGTGATTAGATATACAGGAAATTAGGATGTAGAGATCTCTAGAAATCAGTACCCAGAGCAGCCACCTCTGGCAGCAATAACAGCATTTATCCGCCTAGGCATGGAGTCAAACAGAGATTGTATGGCATGTACGGGGATCTCAGTCCATGCAGCTTCAACATTATGCCGCAGTTCATCGACAGTAGTGGATAGTGAGTGATGGCGTGCCAATCGTTCGGCAACCATTGACCACACGTTCTCAATTGGTGACAGGTAAGGAGAACGTGCTGCCCAGGGTAACAGTCGAACCTGTTCTGTATGAAGGAAGTTCAGAACAATACGGGCAACATGATGTCGGGCATTATCCTGTAGAAACAAAGCACTAGGGAGGCCTCGAAGATAGGGCAGAGCCACGGGCCTTAACACATCGGAAATGTAACGGTTGCTGTTCAAAGTGCCGGTAATGCGAACAAGAGGTGATCGAGACGTGTATCCAATGGCACCCCATACCATCACTCCACCAGATGGGCCAGTATGGCGATGTCCAAAGCAAGCTGGCAATGCGCGTTCTCCACGATGCCTCCAAATATGGATGCGGCTATCATGGTCCTGTATACAGAACCGAGATACATCTGTAAAGATGATGTGATGCCATTCCCGCGTCCAGGTTCGTCGCTGATCACACCATTGAAGGCGCTCCTGTGTGTGACGCAGCGTTAATGGTAGCCGAGGCCATGGTCGCCGTGCAGACAATCCATACTGTTGCAAACGTCGTCGAACTGTTCGAGCAGAAACTTGTTGCCTTGCAAATGACTCCATTTCTCGACTCAGGGTTCGTGATGTGGCTGTACGATCCCTTGTGACCATGCGGATAAGATGTCTGTCTTCTCTGCTGATAGTGATGACGGGTCGCTGAGATCTTACATGACGTTCCGTATGATTGTCCTGAACACATCGATTCCATATTCTGCTAACAGGCATGGGGTTTCGACCGTCGCTAGCAGCAATATTGCGGTACGATAAACCGCAATCTCGGTAGGCTATAATCCTTCCTCGATCAAAGTCAGACACGTGCTGATAGGCATTTCTTCTTCTTACATGAGGCATTACAACAATTTTCTTTGCTGAAAACAACGTTGAAACGGAAATTGAGTACGAGAAAACTGCTGTCAAATCTCAGGTTTTATACACATTATAGATGTCGCTACTGTCGCCTGCTTTGTATGAATGTGCTGAAAATCTAATCATTTGCATATCACAGCAAGTTCTACCTGTCATGCAAATTTCTCGTGTGTGGTGTACCGCTTTCCTGGTGTAGCAATTTTAATGGCCAGTAGTGTGTGTGTATATATATATATATATATATATATATATATATATATATATATATATATATATATATATATATATATATATATATATATATATATATATATATATATATATATATATATATGTATGTATGTATGTATGTATGTATGTATGTATGCTGCCCACCCTGTCTAGTGGTCAGTGCCAGACTGCGGATAGGAAGGTCCTGGGTTTGAATCCCAGTTCGGTAATGGATGTACTTCTCCCTCTGTCTATCCTGTCTTTTTCCTTTCTTTGTATGAATGGGTTGTGAATGGTTGCCTACCTATAAATGAGTACCTGTGGCATTTGTATACTGAGAAAGTCGGACTCCTCATACTGAGAAAATACGGTACAGTTATTTAAATGTTTAACAATCATTGGTTATTTGAAGTCCCCCAAAACACAGTTTGGACAGTGTATTATTCTAATTTTATAGAGATGGTCTTGCAATCAGACATATCCAGTTAGTCTTATTAATATAGAAGCCTTAGACTTTTTCGGAAAATTGAGAACAGTTCTCTCCTTTCCCAGAATCTTCCATCTCCTTGCCTGTTGAATCATGACTTGCTTAAGTCTGGTTTTCCAACAACTGACAATTAGTCGACTAAACTATTTAGTAGTGTGAGAAAAGCAGAAGATTTATAAGTCTTTCTGTCAAAACTCCTTTCTTAGCCAATGTATTAGTTTTTTCTTCATAATCTATAATTCTATAATTGACAAAAACCCAATGTAACGAAATTCTGTGTGCTAGTGCTTTAAGCAAGATTCTATATTCTAAATTTCTTTGGAACATATTTTGATAATTCAAAAGCATTTGAAGCGCACATTTAGAATCTGGTAATATGACAATTTTCACAAAAGGGTGGCCATAAATCGACATTTGTTGAACATCCATAGTAATAGTTTCGATTTCACCAACGAAGTCCCTCATTTCACCTACAAATTGAAATGAGCTACTATCCTGAAAACGAATTCCTAAAACCTTTTCTATTCACTGAACAACCTCATTGTATCCCTTCAAAATGGCCCATTCACTTAGAAATAGAGCATAACACTTCTAAGCACAAAAAGTGTTACAACAGTGCTAATAATGGACAGTTTGAACAATTTATTTTATAATATTTTTTAAAAACTATCTTTGTCTTATAATGCCATCCACCTAAAACAGCAAACATTTTCCTCCATTAATTATTAAAATCAAAAATAATCTAATATAATGCACATACATACATACATGCACACACATACATAATAAAATATTGGTCCAAATGAAGACGTACTTATTCTGGAACAATTATTTATTTATTTTTCTTATTCTGGAGCGATGGATAATAATTTCCCAAAAACGTCTCAACAACAATTAATTTTTTAAGTACACTTTTTGCTATCATAAACAAACAATTTTTTCTGATATTAAAGTATTTAAATGATTCTTAGAAAGTCATGATATAAACGTTAATATTTTTAAGTAATTTGGTCAGTTTTCATATTTTTTCTTTCTTTATTCCAGTCAAGCTTCTTCCTTATTTAGTATATATATATATATATATATATATATATATATATATATATATATATATATATATATATATATATATATATATATATATATATATATATATATATATATATATATATATATATATATATATATATATATTGAAAGAAGAAACTCGACAAGAATAATGAAAGGAAAAATATCAAAACTAACCAAATTATATATATATATAGACACTCACTTCCAAAAGTTAAGCATGTTGAGGAAAAAAACTAAATAAAGGGATACAAAAGTTGATTGTAAGTGCTGACAGGTGTTTAAAATTTTCGTACAATTTGTTTTCAAAACATACGTGTTTCTATAACTTCCAGAAGATGAATGGAAGATTCAAAGCGCTGGCGTGGGGAGCATTGTAGCAGGATAGTCGATCTCAGATGTTGTTCTTTTCTTCGGCGTTCATCATTCTGTAGTTTCACGCTTATGGAAACAAATCCAACCTACACGGACAGTTGTCTGAAGGCCCATAGCTGATCGCCCAAGGTTACAAACCCCGCGGAAGATCGATATATTGCGATTTTAGCCAAGCGGAATTGCAAAGCGATCTTCACACATGTTAAACTATGGTTACAGGCTTCCATTGGTAAGGTGATATCTGCAGCTTCTGTAAGCCGAAGATTACATATGAGTGGACTGTAGGCCCGGGTATCTCGAGTTTGTATTTGTCTATCCGTCCAATCAAGAGGGGTATGATTAAAATGGTGCCCGGAACAAATCAATTGGACTGTGACTGGGGTAATGTCATGTTTACTGATAAGTTAAGATTTGCTCTGGAGGCAAATGACAAGCGTATAAGGGTATGGTGTGAATAAGGAGCACGCAATTAGCCCCCAAACATCACGCATTCCGAGGCGGAAGCATTATGGTGTGGGCAGGGATTTCATTAGGATATCGCACCGACCTGCACATCTTTAAATAAGGTTCTGTGAAGGCTGTCCGGTATCGAGATGAAGTCCTAGAACCCATAGTAAAATTGTAAACTGCAGCAGTTGGCCCTACTTTTGATTTAATGGACGATAACGCACGTCCCCATAGAGCTGACATCGTCCATGACAACCTCGAGAGTGAAGGGATTGCGCGTATGGCGTGGCCAGCATATTCTCCCGATCTTTTGAAAATCTTTGGGATGCTCTCGGTCGTGCTGTATCTTCACGTTTCCCACCTTCAGCCACTCTTATTGAGCTGGAAACTGTTCTACAAGAAGAATGGCTATTCTTTAATTCTGCGGTGGTTGACTACCTAATTGAAAGCATGGTCACAAGGTTTAAACTTTGTATACAGATGAGAGGGTCAAATACAGTATTAATGTCCTTTATTTCATCTTATGCTGTTTATTTTCACTTTATACATAATTCTGTTTAAATTTCCAGTATGTCATTTTCTGCTAACTTACAAAAATTTAATATTGTTTTCATTTTTGTATCTATAATTATTGATTTTATTTTATGCATAAATATATATGCTATTTTCCTGCCCAATTTTGTGTCAATCAAACCAGCATTTGTTGATTTTTTTTTGTATTTTACATCTTCGTGCTTAACTTTTGGGAGTATATTATAAAATTGAACTTTTTAAATTTTTGTCTTGGAATGTTGATTGGTTCGTCGATTTGTTCACCTTGAAATAGTTTCTTTCTAAACCTGCTTCGACTTTGTGAAAAATTAGTATCCAATCCCAAACCAACAGCAATGATACTTGCATTGGCAACAGCATGTTCATTCGCTTCATCTGATCTACAATTATTTAGTTCTGATATAAAATTTTGTAAATGGTCAGTCACGATTTGTAAATCGCATTATTTAATTTACCACATTTACTAAATTCAAAATATCGTGCCAGATATGGTCGTGTCAAATTAATTTAAGAGATAAAACCTTCTAAATAAAGTTTTTTTTGCTTCATTCTTGATTCCACACAAAGCTTGATCTTCTAAATTATTTATTAACTCTCTCAAAATTCCCTTCAAATCGTTTTGCAACGGTTTAATTCTACTTTCCCCTCTGGTGTTTGAGAGTGAGTGGTTTTAAAGTTAAATTTTCAACAGACTTTTGCAAAATAGATCAACATTTAACGGTTGAAGAAAATTGTTGTAAAAAAAAGTTCTAAACCTCATAATACAAAATATAATGTATGCAAAATTGCAAGTTTTAAATTAACAATTTTCATTTCAGTAACATTACATTAAAAAAAACTATAAGTATAAATTTTGGCGCCTTAGCACGGTGAGCAATTTTGCCACTCCCACGCGCGGCGGCCCTTCCTTAAACCCGAATAATAATCACCAACCGTCTCCATAATAGGAGACAAGGGATTAAATAAAATATTAAAGAAAATTCTATGAAAGTAGTACACACTAAACTTAGTCTTTTATAATTCTCAGTGGTTAAAATGTTCCCTTTTCATGTATTGATGCCTTTCACGAAACTGGGATGAGAAAGCTTTTACACTTTAAGACAAATATGACAATACTGTAAATCCGTTTGTTTTTACAGCATGGTTCCAAGACCTAATAGTTCAATTAAAAATATATTTTATGGATAAAGCACTTATTATGCATTTTCTATTTATCAATCAAATTTGAGTTAATGTTGGGGACCGCTACAGCGGTAAGTGCGCCGAACTATGGACTACTGGATTTTATGACATAACCTGATTGTCTCTATGCATACGCGGTATTGGTGTTTTTCGTTTTAATTTATGACTGAAATTTAAGCTTATGAAGTGTGGAATTTATTTCGAAGATTCTTTTAAATTGGTTGTTAAGTTTGTTTATAAAGTAAAATTTTTATTACGTATATATTAGTAAAATTCATTTTGAAAGTTTATACAATGATCATCCGAGCTCTGTTATAATACCAGACAGCTGGGAAACATACTAACATATCTCGGATGAGGGCTTCGTATAGTTAAACATTTAAATTCATAGTTCATAATTTGACGCTTGAAGACATAGATACAGGTGCTCCCACAAATTCTATCGAAAGCATCTAGTCAGTAATTAAAAAATCTCTTTGGGGATAGGAATAGCTTGTTGGGTCAATTCGATTTGTACATTATGAAATATATATGGAACCATAACAATTGCGATAAAATAGTGGGGAGTTTATGGAGGCCATTAAATGTTTATTATCCGACGATTCTCCAACAAGTCATGATTAGGTGAGTACTTTTAATTTATGTATTTGCCAGTGGCGTGCGGTAGATTTTCATGCAGGGTGTTCAGAGGAAAACATTAACAATTATAATAAAACCATGAAAATGTTCATTAAGCACTTCTTTAACTTTTTATTATTCATTTGTACACAAAATTCATACGTCTGTCCGTATTACTAAAAATTCATTAATTACACGATCAAAAATCTCTGGCGTTGACTGTAACATTTCTTTTTCATCTTTAACATGTGGAGAAATTTACTTTGATGCTTCTTAATAAAATAAAATTTAATAGTTCAAAAATTTGAGTGAATTTAAATTTTTTAAAACGGTTCAAATGTCCGTTTGAAAAATTGAATGAAATAATGGACACTATTTATTGTCAGTTAGATATCTAACTGACACTACATAGTGTGTGAGTCCATTATTTCATAATAAAAATTTTTAAAATGCTGATCTACACTTGAGTTATGTAAATTGACACGACGTTTTTTTTAAATTTGGGGGACCCACTACAGAAATAGTCTCTTCATCAAATGCAACAGAATTTCGCATATTTTGAATTGCATCTTTTACTTCTACTTTTTATGACTAGAATATGCAATATCTAAGTTAGTTTTTTGTAAAATATCAAATAGAACATCAGTGTCACTAAACACTTTGGCAAAAATATTTAGGAGAAAATTAAGTTAAATTCTTAAAAAAAAAAAAAAAATTCGATAACTTTTTACAATATTAATTATATCGTTATCCCAGCCTTCATTTTCAAATAAATCTGATAGGCCTTGCCTTTCGCTTTTTATGGTATTTACCAAATGAGATGAATTATTCCAACGTGTTGTAGCTAATTTTGGAAATTTTCTTTTAATAATTTCATTTAAAACATGATTTCTTTTTGTAGACACTGAAAAAATGAGGCTATGCCAGAAATTGTTGCAAAAAATAATTCTCTATCTTTTTATAAACAATACAGATTGCGACAGAACTAAATTAAGTAATTGTGCGCAAGAATGCAGAAACAGCTTCGGGGAAAATGCATTCTGCGTCCCATTCAATGTTCCTGCCGTCCCATGGAACGTTTGAACAATTAGTTTGTTCTCACACCCCCAACTCAAAATCGTTTCTTGCACTACATTAGTTAAATTCTCCTCCTGGTGCACTACAATTATTAACATATCGTAGCACAACCGATAATTGCGATTTGTAAAATATGTCAGATATTTCATTCAGCACAATAACAACGAATGATGTTTCTTTTACCTCATTTCTAATTTCTGAAATTACAATATTTTTTATCGATGCCATAAAATCATTTTGTATTCTATTAGAGGTTTCAGAACATACAGTTGTAGTTCTTATATGGGTTGCTAAAAGGTCATGATATTTACTAATTAAAGTTATTAATTCTATATAATTTCCTTGATTAAGGGAATTTATATTTTCATTGTGTTCACGAAATGTATCTTCTTGTGTTTTGCTGAGTAACAAACTACATCTATTAATCTCTTGAGAATATTTCTATTTCTTGTTACTTTTTCATTGTATAGAAAAATCGATGAAGCCTTTTGTTGATCTAACATTAAATCTATCCTGACGGTACCATATGTTTTTACTAGTATCTATGTGAGATTGTGTATTTTCATTATTCTTTCCAGCTTCTTGGAAATGATTAAAATCACTGTAGCCTTGTTCTATCCAAATACTCTTATCTATTTCAATTACAACAAAAAATATAAACGTGGGTAACATAGTACAACTTATTCAATTCACTACAACCGGTTAAACTATTTAAATTTTCATACATAGATTTTTGAAAATGTCGTACACACTGTTGTTATTTAATCTTAACGTTTTGCGATAGAATATCCGGTATCAGTCTACTTAACTTAACTCTTTCGTTTTTTGTAATAACATTTCGAAAATTGATTTTCTAATAAATCTTTATTTATTGAGACATCTGAGTTCTCTATTCTGAAATGGGTTATTTATTACGAATATAAATTTAAAGAATACAATAAATAAAATATTTACCTACGAGCAGTCTCAAGGTATAACTATAAAAACAGTTAAACTTATGAGAATTCTACTGCACTGAAGCAAAAATCATGTCTTGTGTTGTATTTTCTTAAACTTATATTTTTAGCAAACGTAGCGCCACACGACGACTCATCAGGATGTTCATTGGTGGCGACAAACCGAACGTCTATTCCACATGCATAGAATTTCACAACACGCTGGCACAATAGAACGAATTATTTCTTGTTCGGTCAGTGTGAATTAAATTTATTAAATCTAATCTAATCCAATGATTAATCCACATCCTCTCAATTAATTGTTTTTAACATTTGAAAACTATATATTCTGCGAAAAACATCTTGACAATTTTTAAAAACAAAACCAGATTACAGATATAACTTATATACTCTCTGTAAGACACGATGATTGGTTAAATTTGGACTGTTCTGTTAAAATTAGTTTCTTTTTAGTCTAACAAAACAAAATTGTTTCTCGGCGAATTTTATTTCAATAAATATAATACATCACTGAAATTATTTAACCACACTAAAAAAATTAACAACTTCAGTTTCATTTTGAATTTAACACATAATACAAATAAAATTTTAATATGTGAGTGGAAAACAGAAATTTTGTTAAGCAATTTTAATATTTACATTTGAATATATTCTGAAAAATGAAAAATCTTTAAAGTAATGAAATGGAAGACTTTCAGAAAATACTAAATAGTTACAATGTTATATAGAAAATAAGGGCAGTGTATTGGTTGTGCAAAGTATCTCTCTTGAGATTTTCATGCAATACAACAAATAATATTTCATTTATGTAAAATATTAATCGTATCTTAGAATCTTAAAATACTTATACTTCATAAACAAGATTGATATTTCTAGGATTTTATGATAAATATTTTCAAATTTACAACAATTTATAAAATAAATGTTTAACAACTTAATTTTTCCAGATCTTCAAGAACTCATAATATTTACAATTTTCTTTATTGAGAACTTGTTTGTAAAAGATTAACAAATCATTCAAATCAGGCAATTATAATTTCTCTACAAAAATTTAGTTTTCATTAACTGTGTTCACTTGAACTGAGATTAATAAAAAATTTGGTTGAAAAAGCTACTCATATAATTTTCATGCAGTTTACAAATTTACATTAAAAAGAGAAATATATTTTCTATTTTTATTATGATACACACAATGGAATACAACTTCTAAACATCTAACTCAATGAAGTTGAATAGAATAGTTAATATTTCTTAAGTTTAAAAATCACTACTGAAAATAATTTTTTTATAATATCAGCAATAATATAATTTTTTTATTATTTTAATTTCAATAATTTACATGAATATACAAAAGTTTGAGATGAGGATTTATTCATTATATATTTAACAACCTTTAAATAAAATAAATAAAAACACAACGTACAACAAAATATGAATGACTTTTATTACAGTTGTAAATGCATTTTTACAAAAATTATTTCCATAATAATTTGAAGGCACATACAAATTGCATACTTATAAATTAAATCAATATGTCATTTGATTTACAAAAACACAATAGAATACATACAAAAATCTGTCATGAATGTCATAAAAACATGAACAATCAAACGTCAATTCATTTAAATACTGGGACTAAGCTTGCAGATATAAAACATTCAACAACAGTATTTTAATAAGAACAACTTTGAATTTTTTAAAATAAAATAAGATTTAATTGAATATCTCAACAGACAAATGATAGATAATTCATTAATGTATATTAATTTTCAAACAATACATTTTAGAAAGTAAAAATTTGTTGATATCTAGCAAACGTAAATGATTCCAAATGCAGTATAAAAGTAGCATGCACAAATTTATTTGTTTTGTAAAAGTTCTATTAAAATTGTTGAAACATAATATTTTTCCCCAAAATATAGCCTTTATGGATTTAAAATATCAGGGGGAAAGTTATAACCTTTGCGTTGATAACTGAAATAGAATAAATATTTATTAGAAAAATTTATTTGATAAAATGACATTTTTATTTTAAACAGTGCATTTTTTTTAAATTAAGAGATGCATGTTGCCATTAAAGCAGTCAGAAATTTTAATTTTCAAGGCAACTTATTTAAAAGTCAATAATTTCTGATGTTAAGTTTATACACAATCAATACTATATATAAAGTGAGCTTGCAGAAATTTTTTAAAATTAAATTTAAAAAAAATAAGTACATTGAATACACATATAAAAAATTATTAACTTATAATGTCGGATGCAAATTTTCAAACCTTTAAAAAAAAGGGGAAAAAAGCATAAAAAAGCACACAATATAGTTTTCCTTTTAATTAAATTTTTTTTAAAATTCACATAATATGTGCCCATTGTCCAATACACAATATACAAAGTCCAATCATATTAATGTAGTCACTTGTCAAAAGCCAAAAAACCATCTTTTGAAGAGCAAACTGCTGCGGAAGTGAGAACAATTAGGTTCATGAATATGTTCACAATGATGTCTCCAGTGCTGTGCAAACGTTTTTCATATTCTCTATATAGAGCACTCTATGCTTATTATATTTTACCTATTTTTACCTTTCACATACTGTATTTTTTGTAATTTACTCATCAATTGGGGAGTGAAAACTCATGAGGTAATAAGCAAGTTCGGTCTTATTTTCCGCGTGATGTATGTATCTTTGTTAAAAATAACTTGATTTCTTCATGATTTCTTTTTATTTTTTTTTCGATATTATGCCAGATCTTTTAGGTTTTCTGTCAGTTTTGTTATAATTAAATTTCGGACATATAGCATGCTTTCCTTTATATTTATAAAAGCCTGGGTTATTCCAAATTACTATGAGAGAAGTTATTTATCTGAAGAGAAAAATATACTCTTTTGATAATGGACTTAATTATTTACATAAATGAAAATGAAGACTCATTATTAAGAAGCTAGAAAAGGAAACTTCTAGAGGTTCTGATACAAAATCATAACAAAACAATTTTTTTTTTAAATCCTACGCCCGACCTTGGTTTTTCAACCATCAGTCTCTGTCGAGCAGCCCAATACAATCTTGAGGTGAATGAAAAGTCATCTTCAACAGAATTTCTAATTGCAACATCCGAAAGTCCAGGGCAAGTGTAAAGGTGGTCACCAGTCATGTCCTCTAGTCCAGTGTTTCTCAACTGAATTTACTCTAAGGACCGGTAAAATATTTCGGCACATTCGCACAGACCGGTAATATTAATAATTTAACCCAATGCACAATTTTTCACAAAGATAAATCATGAAGACATACATAATTTTTAAAGCATTTTGTTTGTTATAATTTACATTTGTATATTCAACCTACTAATATAATATTGCATCGAGAATAAAAGCACCAAAACTTAATTAAAACTCCAAGAAAATTCCAACGTGAATGATATATTTATTTTTTTTAATTAATATATTAGCCAAAACAACAATGAGTCGAAATGTGAACAACATAAGTAGGTACCAAATAAGCAAAAAATAATTTACCAAAATAAAGGATGCATAAAAACTAAAATTAATGAGATTGCTGCTGACTAAACTGTCAATCCTAGGCTTTAAACCAGTTACAGCAATATGTAAAGCACGTGCAAGAGCAAGTCGATTTCTATGTTTCGTCTTAATAAGAGTCATAGCCGAAAATGTAGTTTCACACAAATAAGTTGAGGAAAAAGGCAATGAAATATTCAATGCCTTTGCATGAAGATTGGGGTATTCTGTTGCAGTCTTTATCCAGAATTGATATATATTTATTGATTTGAACTGTGATTTAAGTCCTAGATCTGAAGACAATTCAAAGGGTTCTGTTTCCTGCTGAATAATAATAGATTATAAAAAGACTACTGAATAATAATATATCTATTATATAATAGACTGGCAACGCTGGTGGTAAGGCAATTTATGAAACGCATTTAGGTACATATTTGCCAGTTTGTGGTATTTTTCATCAAAGATTACATTATTTTTTTAAACTAGTAAACTATTATTATTGTAATGTAGGTACTGTATCGGTGGTCGGCCTATAAAAGCTGGATATTTCACGGACCGGTAAATATTTCTTTCGGACCGGCGGTTGAGAAACACTGCTCTAGTCCACAAAAAGGGCCGGAGAGTCCTTCAAACCTAAACGGTAAAGGTGTTGCAAAGACAGAAGTGTACATATATTGATACATCATCCCCTCTGCAATGCTGAACGAATGCCAGGAAAATATTCTCCAGACCATAATGATAACATATTCAGCATAAACCAGTTCAGCAAGGGTTGCAGAGTGTTGGTTTTTAGAGGTTTTTCATGTCGTATATGCCAACATACACCTGTCCATACCCAGTGGATGTCCAGTTGCAATTCTCGCGTGTAGACTACAGCTTTAGTTGTTAATGAACAGCAGTCAGCATAGGTTTATGAATCAGACATCTGCTTGGAGGCCCAGACACAGCAATGTTTGCTAAACAGTAGACTGTGAAACATTGATTTTAGCCTGTTGGTTCATAGGGATGATCAGTTGCTTAACAGTAGCAAGTCTTTGCCCAAATTACTCTCTGAAGGCTGTTGTTCACCGCTGTCAAGTATGGCTTGTGGTGCACTACATTTGCCATGTCGCTGACTTTGGACAATCCCAGTCTGTCATGCATTATATACTTTCACCAGTGGCATGCAAAAATTCACAAACTTAACTGTTTCGGAAATACTTCTATCTCTGTCATGAAAGCCAATGATAATGTCCTTTTAGACATCAGATTAATTACTACGCTTCTGCATTTTGCCAACAATTGCAATGCTTTCTGAAGCTCTCTCACGCACTTTTTATGTACTTTAATTATACTGTACTGCCAGCCATTTGAGATTGGTTATTTAATGTCTACATCAAAATGTTTTTTTTTTTAAATGTTTATAATTTTATTGTGAAGAAAATAAAACCATTTTAACAAAAACTTATGTTATTAAGATTTTCTAATGAGAATGGATTCTACAAGAATTTTTGAGTAATTTTTAAATATCACGACTTTAGAAACTAATAGCTGATCTCTTTGCAATTTACTTAATTTAATGATGGATTGTTGAAATCCCAATTTTTTTAAAGCAATTCCCGTGGAAAAGTTTCAAATGTAAATATCATAAGAAACTTCAGTAAAATATGATCAAGACCTAGAGCTGCCCTATGAAATTGGCATTCAAGATGCAATGTACTTTGTAGATCTGTTTCAAATGATGTTGCAGAAAAACAATATCAAGGTCATTTTGATAAGCAAACTTTATTAAAAAAAAAACTAGAATAACTGAAGAATGATAGGAAAATTTATCTGAAAATTAAGTTGCAGATAAGTTAATTATTTATTAAATTCGACTGGGAAGCTCCTTGCTGCATGAAATAAATTGAGAACATATAATGAATGATAAGGAAAAGATTTTAAATATCAAACAAGAAAATGATTATGCAGCAACAGTCTATAAAAAATCAAATTATCTAGACTGATTTCTCTTCAATGAAATGAAAATTAAGCATTGCTTTTAAGTTTAAATTTTATTTATTATGTATATAAAACACTCATAATAAAAAATAAAAAAATTCTTCAGTTGAATTTCAGCACTTTTTGCATTTATATATATCAAACTTATAAATAAGATTACAATCAAAGCTTGACAAAACCTTTATTTAACTATATTTTACACATGACTGATTTTTTTAGAATAAAACGTGATCTAAATTTGTAGATGATATAGCAATTTTAGAATTTACTTTGAATAATTTTAAGAAAATATCAATCTTTTATCAGAGCTGAAGTTTTTGCCATAAATTTGCATAAGAAAATTTATTTTCAATTGCTGACAACTGATAAACATGAAGGAATATACTTTAAAAATATTTCAATACAAAGTATATAATTAACATTGGCAAAAATACACAGGTAGTTAAGTTTATATATAAAATCACAACAGTATTTTTTTCAATAAATGCAAAACAAAAAAATAAACATTTTAATTTTATTTAATTGTTGAGATTTAAAGAAGATGAGCTTTAAATCTTAAAATTTCCAAATTTTCAGTATGTTTAACTAAATTTTTGTAAAAATATAAAGAAAGATAAAATATTGAAAACCGAATTCCTCGATTAATTTCTTGAAATGCATTAGCTTACAATTATATTGAATTAGAACTAATTTTACTTGAAAAGCTATAAAAAAGCTAATTTAAATGAATTCAATTTTATATAGTCAATAATTAATAATTTAATATATAATGTGTTAAATTATAAATTCATATGTAAATACTTGAAATTTTATAGATAAATAGACAATGAAACAAATTTTTTATTAGGTATAATTTAGAGGAATAAAGTGAAATACTCACTAATTATTCAAAGCTTTTTTCATAGCAGGAGGCATACTTGATAATGTTTGACAATAATCATACAACTTCTTCATTTGCTTCAAAAATTCATAACATTCAGGATCATTTACCTAAAAGAAAAATTGTTTGCTATAATTTTAATTTTTCCAGATTTGCATTTAATTTAGATTTCAAAAACTCAAATTTCAGGAGTCAAATAAAAATTTCCAGGAGATATCCACATTCATGTTAAATATTTTATTATTATTTTAGCAATTGCTCTTAACTAAATATGCATATAATTATGTACAAGCAAGATTTTTAATTATATTAGTAAATATAAATAAATATATATATTAATGAGATTATTTTTAAGTTAAAATTACATTTAATGATTACTTCATAGCACTTCAATGAATTTGCAGGTATAAAGGTAAAAAAAAATTATAAAATAATACTCTTTACATTTACTGAATTATAAATTGTTTAAAATAATGGGTAATTTTAGAATTTAAAATATTTTAATCTGAGTATTTTTAAATGTGTATAACAAATTCTCTTTAAATAAAAATACTTACACAAAACAAAATAAATACAACTAGTTTTCAGGATGTGACTTTTTCTTATTTATTATTTAATAAAAGCAATTCTAAATTTTTTCCTGGTTAACTTCGAACTCTACACTATTATTTTAATCATTCCATAGATTTTCACATTTCTCGGTTGTTTAGATACACATAAAATTGTTAGAAAATACTAACTTTCCTCCTCTAAAGTTTCTGCTTTCAATTCATTATCTATACTAAATAATTAACTGTTGCTTCTCTGAAACACCACAGCAACATGTGTTTGATTTTGCAAGTAATATTAAGTTACCAGTTCTTTCAACTTCCTCAGCCTACTACACTGCAGATTTTTCAAGTTCATTTATGTCATCTTTCAAACATTTCTTTTTGATCATTTAAATAAATATAATATCTACCTGATAGCATAGCAAAATTATGTAGGTATTTGACAATTATTGATATCGCTTATTTGTTTTGGACATGATCGTCAATAATGTGCTTAGCTACAATTGATTGATTATTTAAATTTTCTACCATCAAATTTTTGTTCACGGAAATACTAATGGTCAAGCATCTATTGAACAAAAAGTATTAAAAGCAAATTAACTACTTTTTATAAGTTACTGTAACTTTTTGAGAGTAAGCAAAAATAAAAAGTATATATTCTATCTTTAATATGATAAAATTTCTCAATACAATCTTTAAATCTTACAGTTGGCTGCAATAATTTAAATTCTTATACAAAATTACAAAATTCTCATGGAAAAGAACCACATTTTGACACTTATTTTAGACGAATTAGAAAAATGCAAAAGTTTCTAATTTTATTTTACATACTTGATTCATAACACGTTAGAATTTTAAGATCTAAACATTAAATGTTTGAAAATACAGAATATTGCAAAAGACAATTTTCCAGTAACTTTTTCTGTCACTGATACTAAAAATGATTTGTACTTTATAAAAACTTTCATGTTCAGTATTTACTGCCAAATTTTACTCATATACAATTCTGTGATGATTTTTTGATAACAAATCTATCATCATATAGTTTACTTTTTGTTAGATTGTCTTTTTCTATTGCATCAATACTAATGAGTTTAAATAAACAGACTGCAAAGATTCTTTTAAGAGCTTTCACATAAAACTTTTCAATAGTGGATGAAATCTCGTACAATAAATGGCAACATTGGTTTATCAGTTTGATAAATTTCCATTTCCTAAGCAAAATAATACAAATAAATTGCATTTACCAGAAAAAAGAACATCTTTTGTACACTTCTGCACAATATCAAAAGTTTCGGCATTAGGATTAGGACACTTTCAGTTGATGAAATGAAATGTTTCAAGATTCGATAACATTTTAAGCAATCTGCTCAAAACACACTTTTCTAACCATTTGCAAAACTTTAAAGCAAGTTTTTACACCTTGCCTAAGGTTACCAAAGTCAACCCTATGCACAGAAAGTCCTTAAATAGCTTATAAACACTATTTGCTGCAGCTTTCAAAACATTTAAACACTGCTCACTTTTTAAAAAATCAGCCATTTTAGAGAAAATGGAGAAGTTTACATTGGGACCATTATTGACAACTGGGGCAATCTATTTGCTCCTCATTCTAAGCATTTCTCATTCACTTTTGAGAACAAAATATCTCCAATTGATTGTCTTAAAAAAATCTGGCAAGAAAATTAGATATTACAAAATCTTACCTGGCAGTCAAATTGTTTTTTGTGCAGATGATCATTTAAACTCACATCAATGAGAAGCACATAATTAACAATCAGCATTATTTACTTTTTCTTTAAAAAAATTGGAAAAATAAGGTGCAATTGCAAAAACTGTTAAATAAGCATACTTTATTTCAACATAATTGAATTCATTTGCAAAAACACTGTAGCTGAATCTGCTGTTTTAAACTTTAAGAGCACATGAAATTTTAGCCTTTAAAATTTCTCTAGAAGAAATAAATGAATCTAAAATTTCAGAACATGCTTTAAACTCACATTTCTAAAAGGAACAGCAGTAGTGGTGGTAAAAACTTTTAAATGAGTAAATGTTTTGACAGATATAGCCAACTCAAATAAATACACATTTCCCCTCCCCTTCACATGGGATTTGAGAGATAATTTGCTTATATTTGAAATACAGAGGTTTTTTTTGCAAACTAGGCAATGGGTATGTTTTTATTCTGAATCATTCAAAAACCATTCTTTGTATGGTTTTCTCCTTGAGTCCATTGATCCTTGAAAAGACACTTTCCAACAGGCACATTAAATAATTTTAATAATGCTGATTCATTGAAATTACAGGCGATTTTCACCAAGAAAGGTATGGAAAGTATATTTTAATTAAAAAATTTTTCATTGAAATATTAATATTCACTGAATTTTATAAGTCAAAGAAAAAACAAAAGCAAATGAAAAACAACCAATTAAAATTATTCCCTTGATTGTACCACATAACAATCTTATTCATGATTACTTCACTTGACACGCACACAAATCTAAATACTACATCCAGTCTTCAATGAACTGGATTATTATTTTAGTCAACAGTAGAATAACATAACAATCTAACACAGATTACGTCACCATCTAGTGTTAACAGTAAGAAATAACACTCACTTTTGTTTTTGGTCATTTTTATTGAAAATATTAAAACAAACAAAAAATTTATAACAAAAATAAAAGCATCATGGTAAGTAAAAATTCCAGGAGTTGTATGAAACCTGCATTAAGTGTAATTAATTAAGCAAATAAAAATAATGGATTCTAATAATGGACTTTTAACTTTTAAGTAATTATATTCCATAAAAATAAAAAATAAAAATTGATAATCATCAATTTCATTCAAAACTTAATTTTTTAATCATAAAAAAATTGCCAATTGTTAAAATGAGCTCATCTGTTATAATGGCAATTATTAACACTAATAACTTAAATAATAAGCAAAAATTAAACTTTTTTAATATGTCTGAAAATTCTAAATGTAGAATAGTTTCATAAATAAAAGCAAGTTCATAATTCAAAATTGAATGATAAAATTTGAAAAAGTGTAAATCAAATAAAATTTTTTAAAGCTAAATATTAAATGAAAATAATCAAGGGGGGTGGAAGAAAACGCTTACATATAAACAATATTTGCCATCTTGATTTGGAGTACTTTTTATTTTCTTTGGAATAGGAATATCAACCTTTTTTGTGAACTCAAATGTTTCTGCTAATGACACTGTAAATAAATGAAAGGAAAAGAGTATTATTTTTCAATATTAGCCCTTAATTATGTATTTAAAATATAAATGTGCAAATGACAAAATATAAATAATAAGAATGCTAATGAGGTGACATATTTTCATTAAAAATAAATTCAGTATAAATTGTTAACTTTCCAAATTAAAACTACATTTACCATATACTAAGTCGGGCTCTTTCCGTTTCTTTGATGGACCAGCACTGCTATTTCCAAGACACTGTTCATCTGTTTTTCTATCTCTTCCAGGACAAGCACAGATCTTCACATCAACTTTTCTTCTACCAATTACTTGATTTCTAAAAATACAAGATTATTAAAAAATAATCATTTTAAGATATTGCTAAATCTACAATTTTGAGATTTTGCTAATTCTAATACTGAAATACCTTAAATAGACAACAATTAAAAAATAATTAAATGGAGAGAGAAAACAAGCTGCTGATTGAAATTGGAAAGGATAACAGTTAAAAGTAAATTTTGAACCACCACAAAACTTGATCACAAATTGGGATTTAAATCCTTGAGCTATTGAAAAGAGCACTAATCCATTTTTAAAGTCTATTTTTAATGCAGAGAAAGCCACCAATCAAATTTTTAATTTTATTATCAATATTTAAATGATAATTAAGAGTAATTCTGAACACACACAATAAATGGCTTTATATTTTAAGATTATATACAAAGCACTTTTCATATAGTTAGGAATCATTCAATTTTAAATTTAAAGATGAAATCACATCTATTAAGCTAAATGCTAATATGAGCAAAATAATTTTGAGGTTTATTTACTTCAAACAATAATATATACATAAATATTAAGAAATTTATTTTTCATTTAATTGTCCTGTTTCGAAAATTATGAATATTTTTTATTAAAAATTATATCTATTGAAATGTTTTATTGAAAGTAGAAAATGATTAAATAATTAATGACATAAAGTTTAATATAAAAAGATAAAGTTATCAAAGTAAATAGAGGAATTACAAATTTTTTGAACATTAAAATAGGGGGAAAATACACCCTTTTTTAAATAAAAAGTTTGTTAAAAGTAAATAAATAAATATTGATAAAAAATTTAAATGAATTCAGAAAACAATGAGTAAACACTAATATATTTTAATAAAATGTAAAACAGATATTTACGCTTTCTCAAGAGTGAAAACAAGCATCAGTGGTCTCCTATTAGGCCCAAAAGGACAAGATCCAAAGCAAGTAAATTTATAGATGTAAGTAGAAAATTGCTGTCCAGCTAAAACAATAAATAAATATTCAAACAGAAGAAAAATAATAAATTTTAGAACTAAGTATTTTCATAAACAACACATACCAGGAGGATTTTCAAATGGAACAATTACACTATGACGTTTAGTAGAAACATCAACTTCGTAAGTTGCTGCAGAACTTTCACAGCGAACAAGATGTTCTGCCTCAAAAATATCTAAAATATTAAAATCAGTTAAATGATTTATTAATTAACAATAATGTAATTTTAAAAAATAATTTTTTCTTGATACAAACACATTAAAAATATATAAATAAAACAATCAGGATAGCAAAAATTTAGGAATTGATATTATGTAAGACTACCAATATTTTCTATAAATGCTAAATAGATTGTATATAATTTTATATTATTAAAATTAACAAAAAATTTAAAATATGATGAAAAAATCTAATTTGTGTAATATGCTGATTAATGCCATTCAAAAGCAATGTAAAGAATCAACTTCTAAGAGCAAGTAAATTAAAAAAAAAAAAAAAATCAATAAAAATTTGTTTCAAAAATCAAATATGAATAAAAAAATCATGCAGTCAAATAAGAAATAGAAATCAGAGTATATTATTAAAGATGTTGAACATCATAAATAGAAAAAAAAATGAATAAATGAAATTCATACTGGACAAAGTGGGGCAAATAGTAAAAATCAACTAAAGTCACAAATAATAATTAAACAATACCTGTAACTATTGATATGCTATTAGTTATGTTACAGATATCCACACAAAAAAATAGCTTAAATTAAGCTTAGTGAAGAAAGAAATTTAGAGTATGAGTAAAATTAAATGAATGTCAAACTATCAGAAGAAATTTGTATTCAGATAGCATTATTCAAAATGTAAGTAACAGTAATATTTCCCTTACATTAAAAAATCAAATTTGGAAAAAAAAAAAAAAAACATCTTTCTCTGTCTCACACACATATGGATATTTCAAAAAATTTACATCAATTTTATTTTGAATCATTGGCTTTATTTTGCAAAATTAGTTACATAATGTTGTTTTTGTACCCTCAAAATTGCTAAACAGAATACAATTCAGGCCATTCATTTTAAATTGTAATGATCAGATTTAGCAACCAAACAATTAGTGTTTCGTTCAGTTTTAAAGAAATTTATTTGAAAATCAATTAATATAACTAATAAAATTAAGCCATGAATTGAAACTAATTCAGATTATTTTCATAATCTAAAAGTTATCAAATTTTATTGTCATAGATATTACGACAAAATACATTCTCTCAGTCTGATCAACTTAAATATTATTTGATATTTTAATAAATACCTTGATAAGGATTGTAATAAATTAAGACCTTATTTACAATTTTTAGGAAGTTTTAATGGATAAGAAATAGGATAATAATTTAATTCATATTTATTAACTTTCTTCAAACATCTATAATAGAAATATAGCAAAAAAATTATAAGACTCAAATGAAAAATTTAGAATTGATCAATTTTATAAAATGTTTTATACTAAAAAAGTAAAACATTTATAACGCTCTCTCTCTCTCTCTCTCTCTCACACACACACATATATATATATATTATAAAAATATAAAATATTACTTTTAGATTTTTCTTCCAGAGAGTGATTGACACAACGTATAACTACTTCAGAAGCTGATTCAGGGTTTGTATACAGCGCCATAGCCCTGATTTTCACACCTTTTGGCATGGCTGTATTAGTAGAAAAATTAATTGGACAAGGAGCATCTTTTCCAACATAAAGCTTATCCTTTGTTTTAGAATACTGAAAAATCAATGTGTTTTAAAAATTAGACATACTTAAACATTAAAATACTATATTTAAAAAATTTTAACAAGACATACCGTCCAGGATACTCCTTTGGTGTTTTTTTCTTGTGGGGTGAATGAGACATTAAAATCATATACCCCAGGCCAATTTTGACTATAAAAAATAAAAATATGAATAAAAACAGAACATTGTTTTACTTTACTTATTCATACCTGAAAAAATATTTACTATATTACAAGTTTGTAAAATTTTTTAAGAAAATATAGCTTTCTACTTATTTATCTATGGCTTTAAAAGTATAGATAATTTTACTACAATGTACTCAATGTACTATTGCATTTGTGTAAAAAAAAAAAAATGGCATAATGTTAAATATTTTAATACAAACTTCAACTATACATAATAATGCAAACAATATTTTAAAAAAAAAATATTTGCATATTTCTTCACCTCTGATTATCACTTAAAAATATTCTACTTTTTTATATAAATCATTTATAGAAAATTAAAATTAAAGTCGCTTACATAATTAAAATTTTTTTGAACTGATATTTATGCAACTTAACAATTTAGAGCATAGGTTCCCAAAGTGGTTTGGACCCCATGGTTCCATAGGAGAATACATGGGGTTCCACATAGATGTGGGAAAAAAAAAAAAAAAAAAAAAAAAAAAAAAACAGTTGTTCTGTAAGTGGAGGACAATGAAAAATTTTCTTGCTTTCATAATAAAGAACAAAATATTTGGCTTGGATTTACCTATTGAGGTAGGCAGGTAGCATCATCCACTAGGTAGGTACTCAAAGTATTCGAGATTCAGTTCCAACACAGAATTGAATAGAACAATAGATAATAGTACCTAAAACCGCAATATCCTTTAATTGTTTTGAGCAGTGTATTATTTTAATAAATAGGACATAAAAAAATGTGCTACTTTTTTTCTTAACACCCTCAATTTAGGGGTTATATTTTTTAGGGGATTTGGGAATACAGTAGAAATGCAGCAGCAGGGGGTTTACTGAAAATAGTAAAACTTTGAAAGCGGTCCACGAGAAAAAAAGTTTGGGAACTCATGATTTAGAGTATTAAATATAGTATTTCAATCTCTAAATTGTTAACTTATAATTTAAATATGAGAATGGAAAATAATCATATTAAACCTATAAGCCAATTACTCACATGATGCTGTATCTTGTGTTATTTTATTCCTAATGGCTGTCTGAAATGCATTCTAGTAAAAATCGATAAGTTAAATTACAATGGAACTTATTTAGCATCACTGTATACATATATTTGAATTAAAAAAAAATAACTTGGATATAAATTCATAGGGTGTACAGTACTCAATAATGAAATTTTAGGAAGGAAGTTAAGAAATTAAAAAAAATGTAGGAATAAGAAATTCTAAAAAAAGCAATTATTTCTGATTAAATATTTTAGAAATATATTAATATAATTGTCAAATGATATAATAATTTAAAGGAAATAAAAGAATGACAAATGCTTTATTTCATAAGAGCTTTTTATTTACTACCACCCATTGTAAAATTTCAAAAATAACATACAATTATAAAAAAAAATTAATAAGCCAAAAAGAACAAAATACATCAAGGATAATATTTCTTTTTGTAATATTTGTTTGTTGAAACAACGTAATTTATCTTTAAAAAATTTATATTATAAGATTTTGTATTTATAATTTTAAACTAACAAAAATTTCAATTGAATATCTAATTCAGTAAACTCCTGATTATTTGGATGTCTAACGATGAGAGCGAAACTTGGAGATGATTTTTTGAAAAAGCAAATAGAAAACAAATTTGTCAATAATGAATCTTATTATTTCCGAAGAATAAGTATTTATGTTAGCTATAGAGTACACAAATTGTTCAAATGCATATCTGAGCTGATTTTTTCTTCTCACAATTTTGTGGATTATCTGCATTAATTAAATATTCAATTTCACAGATGCAAGCAATTTAGAGTACTTACCAGATATAATGATATTCTTTGTGATTAAAGTTCCAAGAATCAAATTGTATTTTGTTTACAAATACCACTAAACCAACTGTTATTTAAACTAAAAACTACCAATTTTCAGTTAATATTGGTATTTGTAAATTCTAAATATAATCTTGCAGTATTAAATTTTTCATTAGAGTATCACAAAATATAAATTCGATGGAAGGAAAGAAAAAGGGTTGGCTAATATTCCATGCACTTTTTTACAAGTTTAATCCGTAGTTTCGTATTGTACATGTTCAGTGTAGTAGTTGTTATGCTCGTTGGTGCCTATGTATCTTAATGCTAATAAATGTTCTTTGCATGTATGTAAAACGAACTGTATTGTCTCTCGGTCTACCTAGCATACATGATAATGGCAACGAGGATGAGATCTTCGAACATTAATTTTGAATCTTATGCATCTGTGGAAGACTGGTCCAGTTATAGGCAAGGTTTAGAATCTTACTTCGTTGTTAATGATATCGAAGATAAAATGAAATTCCCTGCTATTTTAAGCCTTATGGGAGCAACAACACATAAATTGTTAAAGAATTTGGCCACTCCGAACATTCATTCTGAATTGACTTATCAAGATATCGTAAAATTACTTTCGGAACATCTTAATCTCAAACCACTAGAGATGACAGAATGGTTTCGTTTCTACAAGAGGAAGCAATTTGAAGGCGAGTCCATTGCAAATTATTGAGCCGAATTACAAAAACTTTCGATACACTGTAACTTTGTGAACAATTTAACTACGATGCTTCGTGATAAATTGGTGATGGGTCTCAAAAACGAAAATATATAGAAAAAGCTGTTAGCAGAGGATAATTTAAAGTACGAAAAAGCTAAGAGGATTGCATTCACAATGGAATCTGCGCAGAGAGATGTGTGAAATTCAGAATGAAATGGTATCGATAAAAAATTACATAGTTTGCAAGATAAAACTATTAAAAAAGATTTTTCTAAATTTAAGAAATCTGAACCTACAAAGAAGTTTGATAAATCTCGGAAATATTACAGATGAGATAGTACTAATATTTAGCTCACAAATGTAAGCACAAGAACACTCAGTGTAGGAATTGCTTAAAGAACGGGAATTTGGCAAAAGTCTGCCGCTCAAAACGTAACGAAACAGTTAAACAAATAGAATCTTGTTCTGAAACTGTACCAGTTATTAGCATTAAATCACCATGACATGCAAGGGATAAGATTTTATTAGAAATTTTTGTTGAAGGGAATAAATGTTTATTTGAATTAGATACTGGAGCTGCTATTAGTTGTATGAAAGTGAATGAATTTAAGAAATTTTGTCCGGATTAAGCCTACCAAATTATTGCTTAGGAATTCTATGATAACATCATCTGGCCAAGCAGTGGTGCAAATTCAATACAAAGATCAAATTAATACAGAAACTATTTATTTGGTACATGCAAAAGTAAACGCAGTTTTTGGTAGTGAATGGTTGAGAAATTTCCAATAAGACTGGAGCTCAATTAAAGCAGTTCGGGTTGAAAATTGTAATTCTCGAACCAATAAATTAAATATCTTGCTTCAAAAGTATGAGAAAAAATTTTTTCCGGGTATCGGGTAACTGGAAAAGTTTTGTTGCCGTCTTCAAATGAAACCTAATTACAAACCGGTATTTTTTAAACCTCGACCAGTACCATTTGTTTTAAAAGAAAGAATAGAAACTGAACTTAATAGGTTAGCTGCAGAAGACATCATTGAGCCAGTGACGTATAGTGATTGGACTACAACAATTGTTCCTGTTATCAAACAGAATGGGAACCTATGAATCTGTGGTGATTATAAGGTGACTATCAACCCGGGACTAAAAATTGAGCAGCATCTTTTACCCCGTATCGAGGACATTTTTGCTGAACTGTCAGAAGGGGAGTTCTTTACTAAAATCGACTTATCTGAGGCATATCTTTAAATGTTAGTTGATGAGCAGGACCGACATCTATTGACGATCAACACTCACAAAGGTTTGTTCTGTTACAAGAGAATGAATTATGGTATAGCCTTAGCTCTGGCAGTGTTGCAGAGAGCCATTGAACAAGTTTTATCAGGCATCGCGGGGGTACACGTATTTTTAGACGATTTGACCGTAACAGGGAGAAATGATCAAGAGCATTTTGAAAGGTTAGAATTAGTACTACAGAGACTAGAAGAATATGGTCTCAGAGTAAATAAGTGGAAAAGTGAATTTTTTAAGAAATCTGTGAATTATTGTGGTCCTACAATTGATAAATTCGGCCTCCACAAAACACAAGAAAAAATCAATTCAGTTCCAAACCAGTACCAGTTCCAAAAACTGTATCTGATTTGAAGAGTTTTTTGGGTTTAGTCAATTACTACGGAAAATTTATTCCCAACTTATCTACTCGTGTCACTCCTTTCAATAATTTACTGCAGAAAGGTACTAAATTTTTGTGGACTGCAGAATGTGAAAAAGCTTTCAAGGCATTGAAACAAGAAATTGCTTCAGACCCAATTTTATGCCATTATGATCCTAAGTTACTTTTTGTATTACAAACTGATGTATCACCAGTTGGAATAGGAGCAGTTTTAAGTCACATTATGCCAGATGGTTCAGAAAACCCAGCAATGTTTGCATCAAGGTCATTGACTAAAACGGAACGCAATTATTCGCAGATAGACAAGGAAGCATTGAGTATCGTATGGGGAGTAAATAGATTTTATTAATATTTATTTGGTTGACATTTTGATCTCGTAACCGATCATACACCCCTAGTATCAATTTTTGCACCTAATCGTAGTTTACCATGTCTATCAGCAGCACAAATGGTTCATTAAGCACTTTTTCTTCAAGCATTCAGTTATACAATCAAGTATCGAAACATTAAGAATCATGGCACTTTCACAGTTACCACTAGCGGTTGACAAGGACTGTGAGCACTTGACTGAAGCAGGCGTGACAAATATTTCGCACGTTGAATTAATGCCTGTTACAACTGACATAGCTAGAGCTACTAAAACGGATAGGAAATTGTTCGAACTGTATGAAAGTTTAAAATCTGGAACTGAATTACCTGTGCCTTGGAAAGGTAGAGAATCTTAATTTTCATTGCAAAATGGTTGCATAATATATGGTCATAGAGTATGCATTCCTGAAAAGTACCAAAATCAAGTTTTGGAAGAACTTCATGTTGGACATCCTGGAATTGTCAAAATGAAGGCCATAGCTAGAAGCTACTGCTATTGGCAAGGTACTGATGCAAGTATAGCCAATTTTGTTCAGAACTGTTCAGCTTGTATCGCAACGAGGAACGAACCAGCAAGGATAAATTGACTTCTGTGGGAATGGCCAAATGGTCCTTGGCAAAGCATACACATTGACTACGCTGATCCTTTTATGGGGAAAATGTTTTTTGTAGTCTCTGATGCATATTTGAAGTGGATAGAAGTTATTCCGATGAAAAATATTACAGCTAGTTTTACAATTCATCATTTTCGTATTCTTTTTACTCATTATGGAATTCCTTTAACTTCTGTTAGTGATAACGGCGCAAGTTTTACTAGTTACGAATTTCGACATTTTTTGAAACTGAATAATATTAAACATATAACTTCAGCACTGTACCATCCTGCTACGAACGGACAAGCAGAAAGAATAGTGCAGTTATTCAAAGCTTCGTTGAAATCGAGTAGAGGTGATTCTGGAGATCTAAATGTGAAATTACAAAGATTTTTATTACAGTATAGAATAACTCCACATTCTTTCACGGGAGAAACTCCGAGTGCCTTGTTTGTAAAGAGATGTATTCGCACTAGGCTTGATCTTTTTAAACCAAATTTGAGAGACAAAATTGTTCAAAAACAGAGTTCGAGACTTGACACAGAATCTATCTTGCGTGAGTTTCAGGAAGGGGAGAAAGTAGCCGTAAGAAATTATTCCGGACCTAACAAATGGAAAATTGGAACAATTATAAACCGAGATAGAACTTTGAGTTATAGCATACAAGTTGGAAATGAAAACTAGAAGAGATACGTAGATCAAATAAGGAAATGTGGGAAGTCGATTGAATTATCCCAAGCTGCTATTGAAATTCCAATTTACCATAAAGAATTGAATTTTCCAGATGAGCCAGTATCCGATGATGTTGCTGAATCGGAACTGCCTGCACCTGCACCTGAAGTTGTCCCTGAACATAAAGATGTACCTGTACCTGCCACTCCAAGTGATGATATACCACCTTAGCCTGTACCAGACACTTCTGAAAAGCCGAAAACTGATGTGCAACTCCAACGCTCAAACCGAATCAGGAGACCTCCAAAGAGGCTCGACCTGTGACTCTATATTTTGTCGGGAAGGAACTGTTATGTATCTGGCAACAGCCAGATTAGAGAACCTTCCAAGCTGTGTGACGAGCGTGTGCTTTGTTTACCTTTTTTGGTTCCGTAGTTTGGTGTAGTTGTTGTTATGCTCGTTCTTGCCTGTGTATCTTAATGCTAATAAATATTCTTTGCGTGTATGTAAAACGAATCGTAACGTTTCTCGGTCTACCTGGCATACGTGACAACTTAATTTTTATATTTTGAAATGTTTTGAATCTAATATTTAATGTCTTTTAGTAAATATAAAACTGATAACATTTAAGAGTTGAAAATTTTATAGAATTAAAATTTTTCTAACCTTCCACAACATGCCATCAATGCAGAAAAAAAAATTTACAATAACATTTTACTTACAAATAAAGCAATTCCAAGGCAAAATATATGTTTGTAAATAATAAATGAGACAAAATAAAATAAACTTATGCAAATATATATCAGTTTTTCATAACTCATAAACATGTTAATATTTCTAGTTTATAAATCACTGAATAAAATAAGAATTGACACATATTTTTATAAATAATTAATAAATTTCCTAAACTGACAGAATTATGATGCTTAGAAATATAAATGAAAGGAAGTCAGTGCAAAAATATTTCTTGTACTAATCTAAAGAATCCAAAGCAAACTTTACAATTGCTATCTGAGATAGATTTTTATATCAGAGTTATATAAAAAAAATAGAGAATTATTTTTCATAATAAATTTTAATTCCAAGCAGTATAATTTTTTAACCATTTCAGTTAATAAAGTATTTTTTAAATTTCATTTAATACAGCTGCAATATTACACTCCACATCTCAATATATATGAGAAATGACATCACATTTTATAATCATTGATCAAAGTTTAAATATTCCTGTATCCTGTTTCTGAATTAATCAGAAATTGATTTTTTGAGTAAAATTGCACAGTATACTAGAAAATTATTAACTCTTTCAATAATTAATATCCATAAAAGATTATAACTTTATTATGTTTACAAAATGTAAACTGCTTTGATTAGTAAAATGACAATTCTAATTTAGAATTAGGTAATTTTTGAAAAATCTAAGACCAAATTTTATTTTAAAAACTTAAGTGAAATTTAGAAATTATAATTATACATCAATTCTAATGGATTTTATGACCATTCAGTTAGATAAATAATGATTAAATTCTATTTAAGAAACATTATTTCCAAATAAAAAAATTCAAGAATTGAAACAGCACGGATGAAGATAGATTGCATTTCCAACATTCATAGCTCACACATTTAGAAGGGCACATTCATTTAAAATTCTAATATTTATTCCAAATGATCATTTATAAATCATAATAAACCTTAATCGATAGTTTAATAATCATTGTAGACGGAATCAAGTTAAATTAAAAGCAGATGGAAATAGATTTGAAAAAACATCTCTATAGATCTTAATGATCTTTAAAAAAGAAATACATTAGACACTACATGTCTGTGTTATTCTTTACTAACAGCAATGGAATGTGTACTTAGCCATACATTGCACAAAGTGCATAAGTTGGTCATAAACCTTCCAGATTGGTAGAATTTTGAAATCATAAGATCATATGGAAGGAAAGTTTAGGAAAATGGTATCTACTGACTATATGGTATTATTTGTTATCAACTTTTATGACACAGGAAAGCAAACTGTGATAATTGTTCAGGGAGGGAAAAAAAGTTGGAAAAGATATATTTTTAAAAAATCGTCTGACACCTTCATTTTTAAAGAAGACATCTCCTTTTTGCAGGTGGTTTCATAATAATTTAAAGAAATTTTAGAGGTTTGCACCTCTGTATTCCTTTTCTGGAAAAAAATCATTCACAAATTTTTTCAAAAGGGAAAAACTCATGCTTTAAAAGGTTAAAAAATTTCAACATGTGACCCTCTCTACCAAAAATCACAACCAAGCACCAATATGATAAATACCTGGCAGGTAAAGATGATGGCACATGATGGACAGTTGAAACAACTGGTTGGGACACATGATTTGTTAAAATTAACTCCTGTTAAAAGAGAAAGGAAACTAAGTAAATATATTTCATATTAAAGTAAAATATTGGTCTCAAGAATGGCAGTAAAATAAAGATAATATGGAT
Organism: Latrodectus hesperus; assembly: GCA_037975125.1. Classification (NCBI taxonomy): domain Eukaryota; kingdom Metazoa; phylum Arthropoda; class Arachnida; order Araneae; family Theridiidae; genus Latrodectus; species Latrodectus hesperus. The sequence goes on along the minus strand of CM075860.1, from coordinate 16,078,538 downwards.
ATAATTTAATTTATTAAACATTATTTTTCATATTCTTTTCAATGAAATATCTTAAGCAACACAAAATGTAATGTAACAATGGAAAAGAAAGAAATAAAGATTCAATTTACAGACATAATTAGTTGAGGACTGTTGCCTACTTGCAATAAGGGAAGAAGTAGTCAAAATAAATAAACACCATTTGATTAAAATAACTATAAAAGATATTTTTAAAAGAATCTAAGAAACATGAGACTTCAAAGAAAATAATCAGTGTAGATGATAATACAGGATGATTAATTTCATTTAGTCCATCAATTTATCGATTCAAAACTATAATGCCTTAAAATCAAACAATTATTGAGTTAGACAAGAGTACTTTAGCTACTAATTCAGTGAAAAACTAAGAAATTTGCAATAAACATTTATTAAGTCAAAGTTTAAACATATAAAAATGCAAGAAAGAAATTTCTCTTTATATAAAAGGTCAGAGAAGCAACTTCACATTTAAATCACAAAATACTTTATGCAGTTAAATCATGACTGTTAAAAATTTTTTACTCTTTAATAATAAATTATTAAATTGAAATTAAAAGCCATATTCTGAATCAGCAATAAGTTTTAAACCCTATTCTGAATAAGCAATAAATTCTGCTTCAAAAATTTAAAAATGGTATTGTTTGTATCTTTTTAACTCCATAAACTTCAAAATAAATTTTTAAAAATATTCTTATTTACAAAATAGTTCTCATTCAAGAACTCAAAATTGTTTATAATAATAATAAAAGTTTATCATAATTACATCACACATGGATTGAAATTTTTTAAAATTTAATTTCAAAAATAATACTCGATTTTAATTGTTTAACTTCAATAAAGTAACATTTAAAATAAAACAAAATTCTGGAGAAGGAAATCACACAAATGTGGACAAATAAAATTTCAATTACAACTTTTATTTAAATTGTTGAAATTTTATTTAAACACAGATCCTCAACAAGTAACTTAAAAATACATATTTTTACATTTAAGATGAAAACAATATTTTAAATAGAAATCAAAACACACACAAAACACACATATATCAATAAGATTAATTTAAGCGCATAATAATTCGTTAAATCGATTTGGAAAGATTTATAAAAATATAGATTTGACTGAAAATAACGCGTAAGTACTGCAATACTAATAAATATGCATATTAACGCGATGAATTTCATGTCACAAGGCTAAGGTCCATATAATCAATATTGTTATTTCATAGCTGAAAGAATTTACAGTTTTGCGCGATCACGAATATCAGGTCACTCGCGAAAAAAAGCGAATTCGCAAGGACTTCCGTTCGCGATTCATTACTGCATAATCAACGTCAAAATCCCGTTTTCGACAAAAATCAGCCATTTTCTTAGCATTTTAAATTAATGTTCTTTAAACACACAACTCTGCTTTTTAGAACTAAAACTCATTTTATATTGTCATTTGTATTTCAGATTACAATAATAATAACGGTATAGAAATCTGTATTTTAGCGCAGAATTATCTTAACCGTTCTTTCCGCAATATTTCTACATAGGACTATATTGGAGGTAATTTCTCATCCTATATTGCTTTATCAAATAACTTGAACTAAAATTTAAATACGCAAAATCAATCATCAAATATCGAAATGACCAATCATTTGCGGTTGAATTTGTTACTCAACGATAACTTCTGACATAACACAGGGTTTAAAGTGGTTCCAAACCACTGCTAACATGCAAGTCCAAGGTGGGTTTCGAACCCACGAATTGTCCAACCGAAGGTAAGATCGCTAACCATTCGGCTGGCAGCTAAGCCAATCATTGATAAGAAATAATTGAGATAATAATGAAGTTAGAATATAAATGTTTGGAAAAAATATAAAATTTACAAATAAAATGCTTTTTATTTTATTTTCAAGGTATAAAAACAGTTTTTCATTAACTTAAAAATATATTAGTGGTCTCAAAAGAAAGCAGACTTTTCAAATACAGATATAATTATTGAAAATTAATAAAATAGATAAGCTAAAGAATGTTTCCCAAAATTTTATAATTTTCTAGATGAGGAAAAAAGTTTTTTATTGTTTTAATTTAATTTAAAACAACTTACCAAAGGAACTTCATTCAAAGTGTTTCCGGCGCTAGTAATTCCAAAGTCATTACTGTCCAGCTGAAAACAAAAACTGTTTAAACACAAAATCATCAATTTTAGAAAATAGTTTCATTCAATAAAAACGTTAATGTAAGTGATAGTAATATTTAGGAAAATTAACAAAAACAAAAATTGCAGATGAGTTAGGTTGTTAGTCGCTCAACGATTCCCTATCACAACAGCTAATGGAACCGGGATAGCGATTTAAAGTGGTTTCCGCAGTCCGATCGTTGAATTAAAAAACTGCTCAAATATTGTCACAATTTTACATGCAAATATCTTTTATATACAACGGTGTTATCAAAAATTACGCAATTTCTTTTCCGATACAGTCTTGGCGATAAGACCAAATTTCTATGTGACTATATATTTTATCTTTCTCACATTTATATTATTGAACATAATTGTTACTATTTCACACATATAATCAAACAAACAATATCCTTAAAACTTAAAAGAAGGTTTTTTTATACCACAACAGAGGAAAAATTCCATATAATTAGGTTTCAATGATTCCATGATGAAGGTGTTTTTTATAATGAAACAATTTAATTGAATCACTCGGTATTTTTAAAGCATGATTTGTGTGTTAAGCATTAAAGCAATGATTTTTCATATTTGGTTTGCCATACAAGTTTTAAAGCAATAACGCAAACTGACAACTTTTCATTCAAATAATTGTGCTTAAGCCTTTTCATTTGATAATACTAATGTCAGCAAAATCTAATTAAAAATATATATTTAGAATTTCCTAATGAATACCATTTTAGAAACAGTACAGAAATTAATATTTTGCATTACTTTATCATTCAATAATAATAAAATTAGATTTGAAGTTTCAAAGAAGTATTATTAAACGACAATAGCGTGACTTGGTTCACAAGTGCTCACTGGGTAACGACAAATGAGTAGCAGTTTCTGGCCTTGTTGTGGCAAAGGGTTCAACCCTCAAGTTCCCGAAATTAAAAAAAAAATAATGATGAGTTTTATATTGGCATGATTGTGGCAAATAACGAGGGAGTTGCTGTATTCAGCGTCTTCAGTCAGCAAAAATGTTCAACTGAAACCGTAACGCAATAAGCTAACTTAAGTAGTAATACCTCGTTTTATTCTTTTCTTACTATACCACTTGACTAAAATGTATTGAGGCATGGTATTCGTTTTGATACATTGATTCCTAAAAATACAACCAAGTAAAGTTAAAAAAATATATTTTCTAGAGCGATCAATAATATTTCTAGAATCCTGTATTAAAAATAAATTTAATGAAATGGGATCATAACTGGCACAGTTACATATAGATATGCCATGGTACAGTTTCAAACAGTAAATTGATTGAAAAATTATATTAAATGATGGCACACACCATAACTTTATTAAATATATTGATATAAATTATTCCTTCAACAAAGTTTGGTTATTTTGGAAAAGGTTGCTTCAGTAGTAAAAAAAAGTATCATTTATGTATAAGTTAATCCACTAAAATTACTAACATATGAAAGAGTTATTCTCGTCTCAAGTTTGTAAAAATACTCAACTTGTTTTACGAAATTGCATTTGGGGTTAGTTTATCAGCCATATTTTATATTTTATTATTTAATATGAAAGATATTTTTAAATTACTTTTTAAATGACTTGAATTATAACTTAGTATTAAGTTCTGGTTAAATTCAACCTCCATTTAATCGTTTATTTTCAATTATGCCTCGTAGATTGACTAAGTGAGGATGCAATTTAATGATATTAGAGATTTGATACTGTATCTTTTATCTTTGAAAGCATTTAGTTAATATAAAAGCGTTAGATAATATAAACCTCGCTTTTGGTAGAATTTTTTTTTTTCTCCGTAAAGATTTGACTTCTATTAATATAAATGGAAATTTTCAATCTTTAATATCAGAAAAATCAGAAGTATATTATTAAATTTGTCTGTAAATTTTAAAAGAAACTCATTAAAGGTCACAATTATCAAAAATCAAGGAATTTTTAAAAATTTTCTCAATTACCAAGGCTAGTTAGGTATGTTAAAATTGAATATTCTAAAAATTAAGATTTAAAGCAGCCAACAACGTGGCGCAATTTTATCATAAATACACAATATATTTGGCAATTCCTTCATTGGGAAGAAAATTCTCAAGTTTTCCCGATACAAGCAGCAAGAATCGAACATTGAATCAATATACTTAATTCGTAATTTCTTCATTTGTTCTCAAATGCGTTATTTAATATAAAAAATTTTCATATTTGTATAAAATACTAAAAATAAAAAAAAGGAAATTTCAAATTTTAAGTAGAATTCTCTCAGTTGGTCAAACAAATAAAAATTCATTTGCAATACTAACTCAGAATTTGCGATTATCGCTTGAACTCTTCTATGTATTTTTAAAATAAAAAGTTTCAAATTGATATTTTAAATATAATTAGTATATTAAGATATTTTAGAAAAGAATAAAGTTGAGCTGAAATTTGTTAATTCAAATCAAACTTCAAATACTGAAATGCTGTTTTTAAAATTAAATAAATTGAAGGAAAAATTACATTCGCAATTTCTATATATGATGTAATAAATACAAGTGTAATCGATTTGACATTAAAAATTTCGTAAATTTATATATGTAATAAAAAAAACCGTTTCCGACGAAAAGGTTCTTTCAAAACTTTTTTCGGTAATCAACACTTTGTAGGATGGAAAAAAAAATTTTTTTTTGCCTCATAGTGATTTCACAATGAAATAAAATTAAGCTTCTAAAAATTTCAAAACAATTTGAAATTTAAAATATGTACACTTCGAAAATAAGTCATGGAGGACTATATTATAGTTGAATTAAAGGAAATGGATTAAATATTGAAATTACTGTTACATAACGGATATCAGGATACACAAGATACCAATAACATTAATTTATAACAGCGAAAAAGTTTAAAAGATTATATCAAGTAAAAAAATTTACTAAAGCAATATCATTGAAGATTATCTGGTATTGTGAAATATTTTTCCGATAACATTTGCTATTTTAAAATCTTAAACAAAAATAATTAGATAACATGTTTATATTTAATAAATCTATTCAGAAGCAGGGAGATAAATTTTTCTTACTTCTGAAAAAACAAAAAAAAATGTCGATTTCTAGCCATAAGAACTATTATTAATTTCAACACGTCAAATACATCAGGCATTCAGTTTGTATTGACGCGAGTTCATTGGCTCAGAGAGTTTACTTATAATGAGAATATTCCGTTCATACTATTGTTAGCATTTTACGGTTTTATGCACAAAGAGTCTTATTAAAATGATCAAAATTAGCTTGTCTATTGTTGATGACAAACATGCTAGGACTTGCAGGGAACAGATGTTCTTGCAGCATAAAATTTGTAGATATTATGATATAGAAACAAACATCTGGACTACTGGAACACTTACACTGGAACTAACTTACAAAACAAGAAAAATAAAAAATACTAGAATATCCAAATATAAAATTCTACTAAGAACTTACTCTTCTTGAATTAATAATTAAAAAAATTCAGTTTCTTCAACAAACTATACACAATTTCTTTCAAGAAAATCAAAACATTCATTTTTTATGAGGTTAAAATAAAGATATCGGGCACTATTCAATATCACGTCATATCAATTGTTAAGTATGGTTAGTTATCAGTTTAATATACGTTGAGAGGCAATCAAACCGTAAACTACAACATAATATTTAAAATAAAAATCAAATCTCACTACCAACCAATTTTAATTACAGCTAACTGAAATAACTTTTTATCTAATACATATAAACTCAGTAGAAGACAGCCACATCGACCCAGGTTACAGTGTTCATACCTGTTTTAGTAACTGAGGACAGGACGCAGGTGTGCGAAGCCTATGTCCTGGTTAAGTATTGTCAGCTTAATGCGAAACTCCCAAGTATATTTGGTACTCAGTTTTTTCGACTTCCTGAAAGGATGAAAAGCTAAATTGACAATGCTCACCTCGAAGATCAAATCTCGGACCTGTGTCTTAGGAGCGCATAGAGCAACCACTACGCAACGCGTCATGTATATGAACTCGGTAATATGTGATATAAACATACAAAATAATGCGAAATTTTATGTCAATTAAAAATTATTCCGAATAAAAGAAAAATAATTCTTTGTTACTTCATTTATCGTACATTTTAAAAATAAAATTACTTAATATTGAAGTTTGTAAATTTTAGTTACAGTAAACCCAGAATATATCATGCAAAAATATTTTATTGGAACACCATCTAATTTTTTAAAAGTTATGATGGGTGTAAATGTTTAATCTTTAACATAATTCTTTGCAACTTTTAAAATAGATTAAACACAAATAATTTTTTCTTATACACATAACTTTATATTTTAAATCCACCATTTAAAGCGATAATTTGAATTTTGTGCCGCACATCGATAGATAACTAAATTGTTTCGCAAATAATCCAAATTAAAAGTGGTTACTATACTCAATAATTTAATCTTTCACCACAATGAAAAATGGCAACATTTAAATTGTTTAAAACTTCATACAATTAGAATCCTTATTAGGTCTTCACAAACAGTAATCAATCGCTCAGAAGACAAATCAATCATTAAAGGAATAGGATTTTAAATATCAAAGAAATAGATCACATAAATAATTTTTACCCTTCTAATAGTTTTCACATAAATATACATACATACAGCATAAATCTTACAAGCTGCAGAGCCAATCTTAGGAACTAATTAAAATTTCGAGGGCGTACGATTTACGATAGGAAAGTCCTTATAAATATGACAGTCGTAATTAGTATTTTAAAGGTATTATGACACTATATTTATTATGAGTTGTTGTCAGATTAAATGAAAATTATAACGGTCATCGAGAGAAAACAACACACAAACACAATTTAACCTTAAAATATATATACACTTAACAGCTTTATTTTTAAAGGAATCGTCTGTCTCATTTTAGAATTTGAGTTTTATGAAATTTAAGGAAAATTTTGAATTTAAGCAAATTTTAGTTTGAATTCCATGAAATAGTGAATATGCTTCTATGTTTAAATTTACTTGACAGAAACATTTTTTACCAAGATATTCCAGATGATTATGGAAAAAAATTATCACAATATTAGCAGCTTAATTATAAAATAGTTTTCAGATGAAAAATGATAGAAAACATTTATATTCAACTCCCCTGTTTGTTAAAAACCTTTTTTCTTTGTAGAAGAACGTGTTTAAATATTCTAAAATTGTAAAATAGTCTTCCCCTCTGTACATGTGGATTTAAAAGTTCTGAATAGTTTTAGTATACAATTCGAGAACTTTATTATAATCAAAAAAAATTTCAATTATCAAATCATAGTTTACAAAAATGAAAAACATCCTAGATTCTCGAATACAAGATGTTTAAAATAGCAGAAACAAGAATTTCCAAAATATTTGATGTATTCTTGTTATTAAAACATATAATATACATAATATATATATACAACATATACATAGTACATATATAAATTAATGTAATCAATATAAATTAAAGATTAATTTTATGTACTTATAAATTAGAAGCTGAGAATTTTCTCATAGAAAAATAAGTAACATTTCAAAAATGAAGAAATATTCTATTAATAACACAGTTTTAGAAAAGCAAGAATTTTGAATATTATTTACTGATTACTATGATATATTATATAATGATGACACTGTTACTTGTTTTATACACCGATACATATGCTAATTGCTGACTAGGACGTTATATAAAAGAGGCGAATTTTTATAAATTAACTGAGCGAATAGGAAACAAATAATTCTTTTTTAAAAATTAAATGAAAATCGCCGTCAACAAAAATCATTCACTAGCAAAAAACTGTTTAGAAGTATCAATAAATTTTATTAAATTTTTAAGCAATTTATTCTAAATGTAACAAACTTCGGGAAATAAAACAACATTTTATGAGGGAAAAGACATCTTCTGTTTTACCTTTACAACATTTAAATACATTTCATAAAAATTAAGCTACATTAGATAAAAATTTAATACAATGACCTCTAGGATGAAAACCTGGAAATATTCAGAAAGCGAGCAAAACATTTCATAGCTTACTAGCTTAAAAAAATAAATAAATAAAAATATAGCTTAATATTTTTAATTAAAAAAATATCACCTCATTATTAAAAACTAAATAGAACAATTTAGTAGTAATTTTTCTTTAAATTTAAAATACTAATGAAAGAACTCATTTTTTAAACTTTCATAGTTAAATATATTACATATATTCATTCATAAAACTTTTGAGAATAATACATAAATATAAAAATAAATTAACAACTATAATAGTTAAATAAAAAGGAATTTAAAAAATTCACAAACTTTTACCACAGGAGGTAAATGATCATTCGCACTTCTCCCTAAAAATTTCTAGCCTTCGAACAGCATATTCGTAAGGTATCAGGATAGAGAAAAGCGCGATTGAGAGTAACTGCGTGTCAGAAGCAAAAACCGCGATTTTAAAAAGGGAAAACCTCAAACAAGAATCAGCATGCAGGTCTTTTCAAAGGAAGAAACAAGAGTCGACGTGCTCGGCCATCAGAAGGTACTGGCTCTGCCGAAACAATAATAAACAGCATGACAATGCGATGTCGTCATATTTCCCTTTTCTAGGGTTTGATGATTTTTTTGATTTTTTTTTAAAAAATTAAATAAAAATCGCCGTCAACAAAAATCATTCACTATCAAAAAACTGTTAAAAAGTATCAATAAATTTTATTAAATTTTTAAGCAATTTATTCTAAATGTAACAAACTTCGGGAAATAAAACAACATTTTATGAGGGAAAAGACATCTTCTGTTTTACCTTTACAACATTTAAATACATTAAATAAAAAGTAAGCTACATTAGATAAATATTTAATACAATGACCTCTAGGTTGAAAAACTGGAAATATTCAGAAAGAGAGCAAAACATTTCATAGCTTACTAGCTTTAAAAATAAATAAATAATAAAAGCTTAATATTTTTAATTAAAATTTAAAAAATATCACCTCATTATTAAAAACTAAATAGAACAATTTTAGTAGTCATTTTTTCTTTAAATTTAAAACACTAATATATGAGGGAACTTATTTTTTAAACTTTCATATTTAAAAATATTACATATATTCATTCATAAAACTTCTGAGAATACTACATAAATAAATATAAAAATAAATTAACAACTATAATAGTTTAATAAAAAGGAATTTAAAAAATTCACTAACTTTTACTACAGGAGGTAAATGATCATTCGCACTTCTCCTCCGTAAAAATTTTTTCCCTTCGAACAGCATATTGGTAAAGTATTAGGATAGAGAGAAAAGCGCGATTGAGAGTAACTGCGTGTCAGAAGCAAGAACCGGGATTTTTAAAAGGGAAAACCTCAAACAAGAATCAGCATGCAGATCTTTTCAAAGGGAGAAACAAGAGTCGACGTGCTCGGCTCGAAAGCGATAATAAGCAGCATGACAATGCGATGTCGTCATATTTCCCTTTTCTAGGAACACTACTGTTAACAATCCCCCGCACATAGCGCACGAGCCGAATTTTCATGCTAGAGCGCGAAATGGAAACCGCATAAGATAGTAATAGTTATTGAATTTCATCCACAAATCGCAATCTTTTACACAAGATAAATTACGAAACCATATCGCCAGAGTTCATATGTACTTCTATTGCCCAAAATATTGTTTATATATATATTTTGAAAAATAATTAAGATATTCCTTTTTGAATTTCGTGTAATTTTCAATATATATATATATATATATATATATATATATATATACTGGCTTTAAATAAAAAATATACTAAGTTATAAAAATTATTAACGTATGCTTTTTTGTTTCAAACAAGTTCATAGAATTATTTCTTTTAAAATTTTTCGATTGAGTTGTCAAATTATTACACTAATAATAGTTTTCAAAATTTAATACATAAACTCTAATTTGGAAATTGATGATATTAAAGTAATTTTCATTTTTGATCTTTATATTATTTTTAATTTAAAAGTTTAAAAAAAACATTGCAAAAATTAATTACATGTAATAAATGCATATAATTACTTACACAATGAATATTAAAAGTAAAGAAACTTCCAAATTGAAAAACAAAATCTAAAAGCCTTGGTGAGCATATGCAAATTTTGTGTAATACAATACAAAATGAAAATCCAAAAACAAACAATATGTATAACATTGATAGCTAAAATGTTATCAAAAGATAAAACTACGATAGCTAAAATTGAGCAGTATACATAGTTTAAATGATTCTCAATAATTGATTATGAATAATTAAAGCTTAATAAAACTGCTTTAAGACCAATAGCAAATTAGGGGTTTTGCTATTTAAGACTCTTTAAAACAACACAAATGAATAAAACCATTTAAGATGTCTTTTATTTAGCAGCTGGAAAATTTTTTTGAAAGAAATTGTTTTAAAAATAAAAAATGCATTCCTTTTATTTACAAAGAAAAAGAGAGAGAATACACGTGAAAGCAATGAGTTTTCTTAATTCTTATATGATATGCTAAGCAATATTTTTTTAACGGCCAAAACTCTTGCCACTATTGGGGTGCTGACTGAAGTAAAGAAAAGGGATAGTTTAAGACAGAAAAGTGCACTATGTCATTGCACTCTTGAAAAATTGTATCACATATTCACTTCTAAATTATTCTTGTATTAATGTTATTGTAAAAAGCTCAGAAATGCCGAATCTGATTACTATGCTTCATTGAATAAAATAAACTATAAAGAAAATTAAAATATCATATATTTTTATTATAAGCTTTAATGAAATAATAATCATAAAAATAAAGAAATAAAAAAATAAAGATTATCTTAGAAATAATTAAATAAGTTCTTATTATCAGTAAACACATAATTAGTATAGTTAAATTCTTCTAGATATAATTATCTAGCATTTTTATTTTATATCTCATACTTGAGAAAAGTATTTTCTTAAGCATCTTTGATTACTTTCTTACACTTTTTTTAACACTTTGTTTTAAGAATTTGAAATTGCACCTGAATAAAATAACATTTTTTTCATTTCATATCTAATGTGCTAATTTCTTTTCATTATTAAAAATGACAATTAAAGTTAGATACTTTTAAGCACACACACATAACCATTATCAATTTTAAGGAATTTTCCAAAATGCATTTGGTTGAAGAAATTTTACATATGGATTTCATGTGTATTGAGAAATGGAGCATTGTTTCATTTAGTTAAGCTTTAAAAAATTTTCATAGTGTTCTTAAAAATTCATTTGTTTGTTATTAATAACTTCATATTATACTTCAAGATTTAATAAAGGGCATTTAATATCATAATGGACAACATTTTTACTGATAATATCAAAAGATTCTATTTTAAAACATTAACTGTATTAGCTTATATTTATTATTTTCATTCATAGCACTTTTTTATATCTATAAAAATACACATTAATAAATACAAAAACTGAGTTTTGGTTAACTTTCAAATTTAGCTTTTGTTCATTATTCACTTTTTGTACATATGAGATTAAGAATTAGAAAATTTTTGATGTAGTTCTGTATCAATACAATTTTTATCACCTGGAATTAAACACAAAATCTGTTTAACAGAACTCCAGAGCTAATAATCACTTAACAATTCATTTTGATGGATCAGTTACAGGAAGTAGCATTTAATTTTTATAATTAAAATATAATTTTCTAAGGGCACTTTAAATATGATTCCTTCAAAATATTTAAACAAATGTTCCTTTTCTATATCAGTTACAAGTAAATGTGTAACAATAATACAGGATACAATTTAACTGAAACCAAATTAAACAACTCAATTTTTGTGCATACTTAAATGAGGTAGACACATAAACTTCTGCTAAAATAGGGAGAGAAAATTTAAAAATATTCAATATGATTAGAATTTTTCAATGTAACTATCTTCACTTGGTCACTAAATTGATTTTTCAACCAATTTCATTTTTGAAGTCTTAGTTACGAATAGCAGATTCAGGATATGAAGCATTCAGAGTCCTGATGGATCACAACAGGATTATAAAGATAGATTCAAGAAAATGCAATTTTCATTGGAGCAATTTATTAAACAATTGTGGGGTATGTAGCCCACACCAGGTACCAGCTTAGAAGGAATGACTGGTTTTACTACGATAAAATAATAACACAGTTAATTAAACATTTCATCTGTTAACAGCAGCAAATCTTGCAGGTGTACAATGCAGTGCTGCAATGATTTATTATGAAGTGCCACTGCTTGGAATATTTATTTTGAATTCGTATTGTTTAAATATTGAAACACAATCAGTTCTTTCCTATATTCTCATTTAATACATGTTGTTCCACACATTATAATATTGGTAACCTGAATATTATAATTATTTATGAGGAAATGTTTTAAAAAGTCCAAAAGTGTATCTCCTTATCCAAAAGTATACTTTGGTTTAGGGTAACAATAAGAACACTTTTGCAGATGACAAAGTTTTATAAAGAAAAAATGCTAATATATTACTAATAAACTAGAAAATAAAAAGCCATAAAAACTCTAAAAATTTATTACAATACCCATGCTATAATCTGGCATGCCATGAAATAAAAAAAATCAATTCATACAATGCTATATCCATGAAAAAGGTGAAATACTTAAAAGATTTAAATATTTTTTTGAATATTTTAACAAAGATATTTTGTCAAAGATATTTAAGTTTTGATAAAAAAATTTCTTTCTAAATCTTAACTAATATTTAACTTAAAATGAAGAACATAAATTGATAATTTTGTTTTCAACTACTTAATCAAGATAGCTTTCTAAATGATTTTATCATTTAGAAATTTACAACGTAAGAAAATTTTTATAAAAGAATTTTGTGATACTTTAAATTTTTTTTCTTTTTAAATTTTTTTTTATTTAAAATATGTTGTATCAAAATTAATATAAATGATGAAAGTGGTATGATATTTTTGATAAAATTTCTGAAATGCTAGACTTGTAAATTTCCTTTCTATACATTTGAGATAACATTTTCATACTAAAATGAAAATCTATTTATGAAAATAATTGCATGGACATTATTGGGCAATTTATGGATCTAATATTTTAGGGAGCTTCTCAAAGTGTCAGCTCACGAGATAAAGTTTATTTAATTCATGTGAATCCTAGATTGCTTTTTTTTATTTCATAATTGTTAACTCTTTAAATTTTCTGATTATCTAAATCAAGACGTGTACTGATAAAAAATAAAAGCAATGATTAAGCCGAAAATCTGTTATATTCACAATAAAAATATATGTCCAATTAATATTATTATGCCTGAATGATACATCATTTGGGCCTTTCTGTATTATTATTTAGAAACTTAAAATGTCAAAGTTTTAATATTCTGAAATATTATTTGATTTGACAATCATCCTCTTATGAAATATCACTTTATTAAGCAAAAAATATTTTGTTTACATTCCCTTCCATGCATAAATAAATGTGAGATTTTATCTTATTTGATTACAATAACATAATAAAAATATGGTTAAAAAATAAAATTTAATAAAAATAAAAATATCATTAATGAAAATTTGAAAGAAAATAATTCGAAAACAAATAAAATTCATTTAAAAGTTTTTAAAATTTAGATTTTTATTAATCAATAGGAGATGTGCATAATCTACAGAAAATTTCATGTCATAATTTTCTAAGAATCGTTTAAAAGCATCAATTGCGTCAGAAAAAATCATGGATTCACTTTTAATATCAAGTAGCATAACAGAAAGATTGATATTGAGATTTATCACTTCACTGAAAAATAATTCTGTATCTTCCCAGAAATATGAAAGACTCTGTTTATCTTGGGTTTTGGTGTAGCCTCAGTTTAGTTACATTACACTACTGTGAAAATTTCACTGGAAATGTCTGCCACTAGCAGTACTTTTTGTACAAAATATTTGTACCTAGCATCAAGCTGACTCTTAACAAAAGGGAGATTTTCTTCGTAAAATAGCAATGCAATAGCCAGTATATGGAATTCTGCTAGAAATCAAGATGTGAAAAAATTGTGGGAACCAAAAAAATCGTTGAATTCTTGGAAAAATAAAAATTTGGTTTCATTTTACTACTTACGTTTAGTACATCGGTATTTCCCAAACATCACACTATTTTAAATAGTTTCAATTTTATTTAAAAATATTGTTTCAGTGAAAAGGCTAGACTTCATTAAAAATTGTACTTTTTATTAAGCATTAAAAATTTTCATTTTTGTTAATCATGTACTAATTATGTTTAATTAACACTGATTTTCTATAGTATAAATATTAAGTGCCTGCAAATTAAAATTTAAAATAAAATTGTTTATTGCAATGAATTACATTCTTTAATGTATAAGCTTTTCAGAAGTACTTTTTATTGTTTTTATATTAGTATCTTATATTAAAAAATTCTTTTCTCTAATGGTGAAATTGAAAGTATGTTTTTGAATACTCTTTTATATTATAAGCTTGACTACAAATAAAATATTCTTTAATATTTAACTATTTATTCTAATTTATAAATGTGTGTGAAAAAATATGTTAATTTGAAAAGAAACCATTCTTTAGTATTATAAGGAAATTGGTTATAATTATTACAATATATTGTAAAAAAAATATAAATTGAATATAATTGAAGAAACTGTGGTATGAAAAGGGGAATACTGTATCTTTAAAATAATTCAAAGTAAAAATAAGCTCTTAGCTCTTACTTAAATAAAATTTATTTCAAAATCTTAATCAAACAGTTAACATTGATATATAACTGGCTAAGAAACTTCTAAAAGTAAAAATCATGATACCAAATAAAAAATAGAAAAATATTCAAACTTTAAAAAAATGGGACAAAAAAAAAACAATAAAAGTATTTGCCTTTATTCAGAACATTTTAAATAAATAAAAAAATTCAAAGATGCATTCAGTTATAGTAAATATGAAATAAATACATTATTCTTACTGATAAAGGAAGTCAAAAGTTAAGCATATGACTTATTAGTAAAAATAAATATGAAATAAATCATGCTCACAAGAGAGCTTTTTCTAAAGATTTTTTATACATATATCTTGTTTACATTTCTATAATTTAACTTCATGGCAAAAGCTAGTTTCTTTAAAAAATGAAAGTAATTTTGCTCTGATGACTAAAACATTTCAATTAAATAAAGTATTCAATAATATACCAATAAAATATAATTATAAAATATTGAATTAAAACATTTCAATTTACCAAAGAAAAAAGAATTGTAGAGACTTTTGTGTGAATTGCTTATTCATTAATTTCATACTATAACAAGGTGAAAAATTAGTTTATCAATGTTATTATTATTCAAAAATTACTTCTAGAATAATATTTCAATGATAATAAATAGAAAAATAAATAGAATTATATTTTATTTATTTTTTACAACAGTGGAATAAAATTTATTTTATAATTTTAAAAAACTTTTCAAACTAGTACTACTGGGGTAACAAAAATAAAACTATATTGAATCCAGAAACAAGTTAAAAACTATAGTTATGTAAAATAAAAGATAATCTAAATCTCTAAATCAATCAATATGATTTATATTTGAGGATTTTCTGAGGAAACAGTAAAATAATCTAAGAATTTAATATAATTCAAAATTTGTAAATTATTTCTCAAATGATTAAAGAAGCAAATTTGTTTGCTTTGAATAATTTCATTTTAATTTTTAATGCATAATAAACTGCAAAATAATAATTTAGCCAACTGAACTGAAAATTCCTTCATTAAAATATTTTATTTATAGAAAGAGACACAGGAGCTGTGCATCAAGTACAACTAAATCACAATCACTGGAAGATTAAACACCACAAATGGTAAGGATGTAATTACAAAATGGCAATCAGAAGATACTATACATTCAAAATAAAAATAATTCAATTCCTTTCTGAAAATTATTCTTTATAACTTCAAATTTCTTTATAACTAAACTGCATACAAATTTTATGTATTTACTAGATTATGCAGATATATTTATAAAAAATAGATAGCAACTAAAGCTATATTTAATTCGAGGCTAGTAATGCTTAGGAATCACATTAAACACAATTAGTTAACATGGCTTTCCACTCAAAATCAAAAGTTATGTAAACTCTATTTTATGATACCACAATTTACTTAGAGTAAAGGCTAAAATAATATGTTAATAATATCAATATATATATGAATAATGGCGTTTCAATTCTGAAACTGAGTAGCACAACTTCCAAAATATTCTCAATTTTAGATCATCAGTAGTTTAGGAGAAAATTGCTTGGGATTAAAATGAAATTAATATTTCAAAGAGCATGTTTCTAAAAAACTTTAACCTTAATTATTTTTAAATAATAATTTTACTAAAAATTTTTCAAATTTCATAAATGATTAATTTTTTTAGTGATAAAAATTAGTATGTATACAAAATTCTTGAAGTATTTCAAATCGCAAAATAATTAATTTCACAGTATATATAAAAAATTAGCACTAACATCTTTATTTTTAATCATTTAATTACTTCCTTTTGTCAACCGGTTTGAATTCAAAATCAAAACTAATATCCGAACTTTAACAACAATTATATTAGTAATTTAAGTTCTCTCTATAATACTATAATCAAACTTTAAAAACATATTTACTTTTCTATTCACAGAATTATCCACCAGCTCCTCATTAATAAAATTAGGCCCTATTTCTCGAAGCGAATGTTCTGGCTCTTGTTTTACTAAACTTAAATTTACGCAAGGTTCTGCATTTTCTTTTAATCGTTTTTTCGAAGGTACCCCTAAGAGCTCCCCTTTCAAATCCCGTACAAAATCGTCAGGGTTGAAGTGCGCAGAACATATGCGCGACTTAGAGCAGTCAAAGTTTTCATTCAAGCCGCATTTTAAAAGCCATTTTTTACGAAGTTCTACGTTAGTTTCGGGAGGGAAACGATGAAAAGTCACTGATGTCCGCTGTTTCCCGTAAGTATTTCGATCATAAGTATTTCGACAGTTACGAAAGGCACAACTCGGCATACTATCAAAAAATCACTTTCAAATTTAAACTTTAAATCACCAACAAATTACAACATGAATGGACGCGCAGGAACAAGAAATTTCAGTCAACAATAACAGCACACGATTCCCTGCTATTACGTCAAATGGTACATGCGCAATGCAAAATATTTACACATAGCAATTCACACATTTTAGAAAAATTCTCTGTATTATTTATAATATGTTCTTTCTGTTTCAAACATTAATGAATAGGTTTTTTTTATTTCTGGGATTTTTTCATTTACACGCAAAATATAAAAAATCATTAAACGTAAAAAATAACATACAGAATAACATTTTCATGTGCTGCCATCTATTAGCGTATATTAGTATATATTGTTTATGTTTTATTTTTATTGAAATCATTAAAATAGAAACAGTCAGAAATCAGTTATTCGTGCGATTAATCTATCACTGGGTTAATCCTTTTTTATATTTAAAGAAACGGTTTCGATATAGTTCACAATATTGAAATGATGTTATTATTTCAACTGAATAGAAAATAATATGTATGGAAAATAAGCAATAAATAATGCATGTATAATATGCAATTTTTATACATTTATAAAATTTCTTCTCAGAACATGTTGATATTTCTTTGTTGGTATTTAAAAAGCAACAAAGATACTGGTGTTTAACATGAAGCAGATTTTAAAGCATTAAAAAAGGAAAATACTTTGCTAGCACAACCTTTTCAAAAAATTTTAAAGTTTTATGAATTTTTTTTTTTTTACATTTCAACATATAAATTTTTTTTAAAATTTCTACGATTTAGTTGATATATATAATTTTAAAGTTAGTTTATGTATAATAATTATGATACACATTAACTAAATTGTAATCACAAATATATCAAAGCGTAACTATTTCTAGATGAAACTGAAGCATTTATGAAATATAAAATCACTATGAAACTATACACTATTACATACTGATTCGGCTTATGTCTATAAAACACTGGAGTGTGTCAGACTAAAAAATATTCATTGAATTCAGTCAGTTGATTATATCATTTTAACTCTGAAGTTATTACTACTGAATATTTAAATAAAATATTAATTAAAATAATAATAAATTTTATTATTTGTGCTAAATTTAATTATTTTGCAAATATATGGACTTGTTATCTTTGAATGATTGGTTTGCTTGTCGCTCAACTGTCATTTTTTGCACACACAAATACTTATCTTTGAAAGAAAGGTGTAGAGAAAGATTATGGGTGTAGTATACGATATAATATGGCAACATGGGTACAATGAATTGTATAGGAGGAATAGTGCGGCTGGTATAACTTAACACATTACAATTTATCATATCAAATTTGCTGGTCACATCTGCCATATGAATCCCTCCAGGTCATTCAGGATCTTTACATATAGGCTAGTAGGAACCAGAGTTAGGAGAAGACCCATATTAAGATGAACAGGAAGATTGTGAAGAGAAACAGTGTTGAGGAAGATTAAGAATTTGGAAAATATCAACTGCAGACCCCAGACAAAGAAGAAAATAAAATGGAAGAAATATCTGAAGAAGGTCCTGGCTCCCAATGTGTTGTTGTGTCAAAAAAATGACAAGTTTTAAGTTTCATGCCTTCAATTTAGACAAATGATAATACAATCAGATTTTCTAGTTTTGATATATAATGGACTTATAAATTACCCTAATAAAGTAGAGAATTTTTTACATGCAGTCATCTTAAATTGTAATGGATTTTAACAAACACAAAAGATATCAAAGCTTCCACTAAAACCTTAATAGAATAACAATCATTTTGTTCATTGTAAAGAAAAAGTAATTTTTGAGTTTCGCAACAATCCTATGAGTTGGAGAATTTTTGTTAAATTAATCATAAGTTTAGTTTCTTCCTTTGATAGGCATTAGGAAAAAATTTTTATCTCATAAAGTGTCATTATTTATCCTAATTTTGAATATTAAAAAATCATGGATTACAGAAATATTTAATAATTGATCAAGAAAAATATTCATTATATAGAAACGGGCAAACACATCTCTCCATCCATTCAGATACCACTTTTTAATAGCATTTTTAAACATGTAAGCAAAATTTTCAAAAAACAGATAATAAAATATGTTAAAAAAGAAAGAATTTCTTTAAAATTAAAATAACTGTTCACCGGTGTAATAAAAAACAATACAAACAGCAATCAGTGAATTTTTTTCACAAATAAAATGTTTTAAAACAAATAATTCTGCTGTACAGTAAAATCAAACTAATTGAAAAATACTCTCAAAATCAATAATCCATATTCACTGGACTAAATTTATTATTAAATGAATAATTAGGGAAAATGATCAATGGATTATCTTAAATGAATTTTGATGTGGTTTTTCTTCCCTTTTTAACCTTATTCAAATCAATGCAGAAATACAGGTTTTTTAAAAAGCTGGCAACTATTCAATTTTAAAAAGAAATGTTTTTGTAAAATCTTATAATTAGAAAATTAAATATTATAAATAATTAGAACAAGATAGCATTAGATAAAAATTCCTGACTTTTTTTTAAATAATTCAACACTTTTAAAAAAAATTCC
Organism: Latrodectus hesperus; assembly: GCA_037975125.1. NCBI lineage: Eukaryota > Metazoa > Arthropoda > Arachnida > Araneae > Theridiidae > Latrodectus > Latrodectus hesperus. The sequence continues at coordinate 16,058,747 of CM075860.1, read as the reverse complement.
AAAAAATTTACAGTTAATTCGAAATTTTTCAGAGTAATTTATTTTTTCTCATACTGAGTTAATTTTTAACACTTACTAATTGTAATTTCAAAAATTTTAAACATATCCCTTCTTTAAAGATGAATTGATTTACTAAATTTAATCAATCTAGGAACCATCAAAAAATAAAATTGATTTATGTAATTATTTTATAATGAATTCAAAATAATATACTTAATAAACGTGCAACAATGATTGATTTTTATTTTATATTATTTTTGTTATATATACTGCTAAAAAAATAAAGAAACAAGATTTGTTTGTCGCTGAACAGTCATTTTTTGCATACGAGGGCTAATTAGACCAGAATCTAAGGTTTAAAGTGGATTCTGAACCATTACAAACATCCATGTCCAAGGTAGGATTCGAACAACAAACAGTTGAATGGAAGGCAAGAACGCTAACTATTCAGCTGCCAGCTTGACTTAAAGAAACAAGGAAAAAGAAAAAAAAAACTATTGCATAGGAGTACTCATATGCATAAAAGAAGTATATATGTAAAACTAAAAAGCAAAAAAGGTGCAACAAATCTAAAAGTGAACAGTAATTCTTTAGAGTGAATGAAAACTGCAGCAGGATAACAATTTAAATGCAAATGATAAAAATAATGTTATTTGGGAAAGCTTAATATGGTGGTTTTTTTAACAAGTAAAAAGACAAACGTTTTTATATACACATGATGAGGTTATATAAGAATTTCAGAAATACTGTTCTACTTCTGTAAAAGTGCAGTTTAATAACTGCACTGAAATATTAAATAAGCATGCTTCCCTGTACCAGTGGCTCAGTAGCTTCACACCACTTCCCATTAAGATCAGCAAAGTTAAGCATCATTTGCTGCAGGGAATGATTGGAAAGATGATCACACATTCTTCACTAGGTTGCTAGAACTCAATGGGTTAGGGATGTGTTTATGTTAATTTGAAATGTACAGGGTTAGCAAGAAATAAGTTCCAACTTCAGAATGATGTAGAATACGTTCTATTTGTCTAAATGAGATCAAATTTGAACTACAGATAATTCAAATAATGTGCTTGACATTTATTTAAAAAAAAATAGTACAAAATTTCGCCAATAGATGGCGCAGTAATACACATAAAAACATTTGATATGCTTTATAAATGTTAAATAATAATAATGAAGTAGCATTACAACTGTTCAATATGCCCCCCCCTTCATTTTCAACAATGGGCTCTAATCGCAGTGAGTAGAAGACTGGATTGGCTCTACAGAGAAGAATTGCAAGTTGTCCAGTTCTTTCAAATTTCTGCATCATTTTGCGTAACGCACATGGAGACATTGGACCTCTTCGTAACTGCTTTATACAGCGAAATTCTTTTACAGCTTCAACAGAGTTCTGCTGGTTCTGGTAGAACAATTTTACAAGTAGCGCCTTTTCTTGCAAAGAAAGCATGATGTGCAGCGAAGTAACTAATGCTCGTTCAGAATCCGCCTTCTTTTTACCCAAAGATAATGCTAATAGCCATGTGCTGTAAAGCAAATAACTTTTCATATTTTCAATATATGCAAATAAGTACCATTAGTAATACAGCACCATCTATCGGCGAAATTTTGTACTATTTTTTAATAAATGTCAAGCACAGCATTTGAATTAAATCGCATCATTTGAATAAATTTGCATCATTGAATCTGTAATTCAAATTTTATCTCATTTGGACAAATAGAACATATTCTACAGCCCTCTGAAGTGGGAAACTTATTTCTTGTTAACCCTGTACAAAGTTCTTCTGCTGGTATGACATGGATGTGGAGAGAAGTATGCCAGCTCAGGTGTGACCTAGTCACCTGACTGTGGCTTAAACTTACAAGATGCTTGGTGATGGATTAGTATTCTAAGCCTGATAACTCCAAAGCTCAAGTGCACTGCTATGTATATATTTATATGCATCTAGTTCAGAGTTAATCCCATTAATTAGGTGGAAGCAGCCAGGTGGGAAGAAGTGTAATTTAGAAATAAAGCCTAAGCAGAAGAATCTCAATTCTCTACCACCTCCAGAGATATTGTTTCCCTTAAAGGACATTGCAAACACAATAGATCTATGTTAAGTTGTAATTCAAACTCTCTACCTTCTGATGAGAATGATAGCCCTAACTAATCAAGCTACTGTGGCCTTCTCTGTCTTGAAATGTAAAGCTTGACTTTAGATATATCATCTAGATGTGTCTAAAACAGGTTTGATAAAACTCATGTCAGTAAAACATGCTGACCTCTGTATGCATTGTATTATTTCAGCTTCAAGCACATACTCCATATAATGACATATGCAGTCTGGTATTATCCAGCAATGAAATAAAAGAATAATTAATGGCTGCAGTATAAGAACATTATGAAGTATGAGTTTCTCATTGGTCACCAAATTTCCATTATAAATATATGCAGATCTGTATGTTTATATTATTTCCAGCACATACCATCAAATCACCTCATTTGTAACATGTTTATTAGTGAATGAATAAGGGACTATTTCAAATGGTTATTTTTCTTCATACCAAAACATTTTTAATGGCTCATTTCAATTGATGAATGGGATACTACATGATTTTGGTCAATTATTTACAAATGAGTTCATATTTGGAACTCTTAGTAAATATCAATTTTGAATTCCTAATTCATATTCGATTTTGACTTTCAGCAACACCTTTTTTAGTTCACATAATGTCTATGTAAATGCCATGCACACCATTGGTCCATACTCAAATATTATCCAAATGAAGCTTAAAATATCTGGTTTAAGATGTTCCTTTTGACTGCAAAAAAAAAAAAAAAAAAAAGCTATCTTTGCACTTGAGTAGTATAACTTGCTTTGTTTTAATCTCCTGCAACCCATTACTATGAATACCATTTACTATGGTTGTACATAGTTCACCTTGTCCACATAAAAGTTAATGTTTCTCAGAGTTGAATTGTATTTCTTAAAAATAACAATCATTTCCATCATAACACATTCAATACATTTCTTAATATTTGACAAAACACATTTTTGTGTTGCTAACTTCCAATGCCAATGAGAATTTTACCATATAAGTTTTTCCCTCAATTTTCTTCTAATATTTAAATTAAGGATATTTTACTTGAATTAATTATTATTGTCAATATTTACATAATTTTATTAAACTACATGCTATTTAAATTTTTAGCAATGTATATACACTGTGATAGTGAAAATGTATAATCAGAAAATTATGTAAATTGCTGAACAGATGCAATCCATTGAATTAAACAAATTATCTGTATGCCAAATTACAATCAAACTTATCTACTCATATTCACTGTATAGCAACTAAGACAAAGATATTTGAAGAAGGGAATATAATATATTATAAAGGAACAATATTCCAATATTGATGTCAATGTTTTGAGCAGCTGACCTCCAGATTACTTCCTTTGTTATTTATGAGAAAGTGCAGGATACTCTTGGTCTCATATTGAACAGGTTCATATTGGTATTTTGGGGCTAACATTCATGGTATGTGTTTAGAACAGGTTCAATTTTGAATCACAACTATGAAGCACATAGTTAACAACATTGCATAATGGCTTGGAACAGTATTATCTATGACTGAAGATCACTCCTAGTGCACACTGTCAGCAATATGATGGCTCAACAATGCATGGACAATAAACTTAATCCAGTAACATAATACCTTTTACAAGGAAAATGGAATATTATTTATCTTGCAGGATAATAAAAGAATGCACAAAAGGCAAATTAGACAATATACTCTAAAATGTATCTAGATGCTTCTTTGTAACTTGAGCTTTGAATCTGTCATCAATCAAAAAAATTTGGGACATAGTTGGACATTGTTTACATAATTAACCATTGGCAAGTTCACAGATAAACTGTTGGAAATGGTTGAGAGAGAATAAATAGCTACCACTAAAAAAATATTAAGTTTGTACATAGTTTGACATGTTGCACCTTGGATAGATAACCCAGGTGTTACACTCAGTCACAGAGAGAGAGAGAGAGATGCGCAAACACACAAATACGTAAGCAATTAATATTTCATAATAAAATTATGAAAAATATTTATAATGCAATTCATTTATTGTAAAAAAATGTGACAGTATGAGTCAATGTTAATCAAAGAGTGCCACAAGTCATTTGGAAAATATGTCTAAACAGATTATGCAAGATCATGATTCTTCTGATTATAGCAGGAGTCCCACAGAAATAGAGATGTCTAACAGACACATCCCTGGTAGATCCATCACATCAAGCAGATGTCATATATGCTAATTAGACATTCATCAATGTTTGTTCCAAGGACGTTTAAAAGTGGATGAATATGAGCAAAAAAATAGATATCTATCAGAAATTAAATAATGGATGCCCATTGATAGCCATGTAAATAAAAAAATCGATGTTCAATAAAGTATAGATATAGGACATTCAGTAGATATCCAATACCTATAGTTTAATCTATTGTACATCTCAATATCTATAGTACATATAATCAATATATAGTATATATTTATCTATTTACGTAAGCATAGTTGCAATGGTATAATTTATTAAATATTCATTAATTTATGAAGTTGGATACTTTAATTACTGTGTAATGAATTGGTTTTTTCTCTAATTCTCTAATAAAATGGAAGAAAAATAAATTGTTTTATAAATTTGCACAAGTTCATTTTTCAAATTTACATTGTTTTCTTAAATCTTTTTCATCAAATTTTTGTGAAGTTTATTTAACTATTACAATGAATTTAATTTTGAAGCCAAATTGAAAATTAAAGAGAAAATTAGTGTTGTTGATTAAAATATGTTTATACCGAACTCATGGTTTCGTAATTGGTTTGGTTTGCTTGTCATTGACATGACTGGTTTGGTTGGCTTGTCATATGTGAGAGCAAATAAGACTGAACCTACACTTTAAAACGGTTATAAATAACTACAAATATCTAAAGTAGAGATGGGAATCGAGCTTAGAAACGGTTGAATCACTAACCATTTGACTTCCAGCATCCCTGGTAAATCCATCATATTTCCAAGAATACAGATCTAAAAAAGGTTGTTCAAATCAAAATATTCTGTTTTATGTTATTCTAATCTTTTGTAATGACAGTTATTAAATTTTTTAAATATTTTATGTCTACTTAAATTTATAATGAATCTTTGGATTAAGAATTATGATTTCCAGGAACATTTTGATATTTGGGGTTATTAGAATGTCTCAAAATTATTGATTTTTAGACAACATTTATATTTCTTTGATGTAGCACAAGTTAACAGAAATTTAATACAACATGCCACACTAAAACAAGGATAGCTCTCAAAATCTGTACACATTAAAGTACTTTAAAATAATTGTTGATGTTCACTTTTTTGAGTCAATGACCTTGGCTTTTACTTAACTTTATGTCTTCTTCTTGCTAAAAGCTCACAAATTTAGTCATTGGTAGCCTCTTCCTCATTTTTCGATCTAGAAAATTTTCAGTTTTCACTATTTAATTATATAATAGTACAAAAAAAGTACTTTTCTTTATATTTTTTTAAATTGCATAAAAATTTGTAATTTTAAATAGAATTTAGCTGAGAAACATTCCATAACATAAGTTAAAAATACTCTGCAATGTTCCAAATGTGTGAGGCTTGTATTTCATATATTAAGAATCTACAAATTGTGTTCAGTGCGTGTTATTGTATCAAATCAAATAAATGTATGAACAATAAATTGTTTCCCTGAATGTGATTCTGCACTGAAAATTAATGTGTTATAGGTCAAACATATGAGATTGAAACAATAATGTAAATATCAATTTCTTTGAAAAATGAATTTTGTAAACTATTCCAGGATTTTGTATTGTCAATAATTTAATACTAATATAGCATCTTTTTTATTTAATTAAAAAAATTAATAAATAGAATTTCACTAACCGACAGTGCTAGTAATTAAAATCGCAATGTAAGGAATATGCAAACGATTAGAATTTCAGAACATATGGACAATGCAGGAAAAATAAGTTATATTTCAAACATAGATACTGTGTTATACCTTGAATAACACGACTAAAATATTTACTAACGGTATCGAAACTCAATTGTGGCAAAATCATTATCTATAGTTTGGATTACCATTTCAAAATATTGCTATCGCACTTGCTGAAATTCAATCAGTATCATGCAAATTGGGAATTGATGCTTTGCTGGGAGTTATACAAAAGCATGAGAAATCTCAATAACCTACCAAAAATAGATTATAGGAACATATTTCAAATGTGTCCTTATAAATCCTACATATACATCACAGGCTATTCGTATGGAAATAAGCTTGTTTGCAACACGTCAAGTATTTTTTCAAACAGTGTGATGGATTTAAGAGAGAATGTAGGCAGCTTAAGGCTGTAGAAAGGCACATATACTCCATGTGAAGGACTTAATGGGTTGTATTGGTGGACTATAAAGGGAAAAACCTTAAAATTCCCTAACACTCACTCGGACAGACATGATTACAGAAGTGGAACATGTATCTTCCATTGTTCAAAAATGAAGCATATTTAGCTTTGAAAAGCATACCTGTTAATCTTGGAGGAAACTAAAAAAAAAAAAAATTAGTAGATTTTACTGATTTTAAGGGCAAAATTAAGGAAATATTACTAGCGACATTTTTGCTTGAAACAGAATGTTTAAAGACAATAAGTACTGAAAAAGACAATTTTACTCTTTAGAGTACACACATTCTGTTAATCTTAATATTTTAATAAAATATTCATCAACTTCATAAAGTAACTATGAAAAATAAAAGAATATACCACATGTAAAAAAAATTAATTTCAACCTTTATGTCCCAAAATTTATTTAGGGCAACTTTTAATACACTAGTGCAATTTATAAAAATTAAACATATAAAAATTACATAAAAGCATAAATACATTACTATATAAATTTAATTCAGTAACAGTATCTATAAGAATATAAAAATTATCAAATACTTTATCCATAAAAAACATACTTATTATTTTTTTCATATTTTGTTGACTTAGCATTTTTTAGAAATGAATTGGTGAACTGCTGTTTAAAACATTTTTTCTCATTATAAGAATATTTAGCTATAATTAAACATTTTAAATTTTCAGCAGAAAGTGAAAATCTAAATTTACTTTTCATTATATTTATTATTTTGATTTCTAACAAGATGTTAATTAGATTAGAACAAATTGTCATTTTAATCTGCTCTTATTTCATTCAGCATTTCTTTTAAGAGGACAGTACTTTGCAATTTGGAGAATGTCCAAACCTTAATTAAGTTCTGTACGGAGCAACAAATTGGGAAATCTATTAACAAAGAATTTTACATTTGAAAATGTGGCATGTTCAGTAGTCTGCAAACAGCATACTTCTGCATGTTTACCATCTGTTGACTGTTTAAGCTACTAAAACAATTCAATAGACTTTTTTTCAATCAAAATTTTGGTTATTTTTAAGCTTTTCACTGAAATTGCGAAAAATCAGTTAATTTTTATACATAATTGTAATTAGGAGAAATAATGAAAAATCAGGAGTATCTTGATAAAATCAGTAGAATTGGCAGCCATGGAAAAGCATTATCCAACCACTAGGAGACAGTGGGCCGGTACAATGGTATTTTGACAATCGGTAGTAGGCAGCTTAACTTCTGAAAGCCATTTTAAATTATTTTGATAGCCACTGCATAAATTGTTCAATAATGGCTTTAATTAAACCTCCTAGGACTTTATGCTCAAAATAATACTGTTTTATTACTAGGCCATGATAAGTTCAAGAATGTTTTCCTTTTCTTACTTTTTCGATATCTATTGTAGACAGTTTTAACAGCTAAAGAATATTGTAAAACACTTTAATGTACATTACATAAATTGACTCCTGAAAGGCTTTTTCATAGGTAGTGAGCTATAATTATGTATTGTAAGGTAGAAAACCTGAAAAATTTCAAAGCGTTCATTTTAACAAACATGCAACAACATAAGGCAAAATGCAACATCCATTTCATGTTCTTCAATGTGGCTGAAATCGAATCCAGGCTTTTATACTCAAAATTATGCTGTTTTATTACTGGGTCATAATGAGCTCCTAGTCCAATATTATTTTTTTTATTTTCTTTTTGATTTTGCAAACATGACAGCCAACAGTCAAAGGGTGTTGTAAGACATTGTAATATACACTACATAAATTGCCACCTGGAAGGATTTTTTGACTATTTTTACCCTGTGAATAGAGGACTGTACATACAAGGTGCATATAAGGAAACTCAGCAACTCTCAAATATAGGAGTAGCCCAATGTCACATTTTAAGACTGATCCTGGTTCTGAGTGCAGCATTCTGATGGTCTTATATCTGACTGGGGGCTTTGAGACTGTCAATAGCCTGATTGCATTCAATATCATCACAGGCTTCATGTCTCTGAAATGATGACACGGGAAACTATTGGATACACAGCATGCACATCACTACAACTTGAAAATTAATCAGTGCATATCTGACATTTTAAAGCTGGGGGATGAGCTGTACTTTTGAAGCCTGTGAAACACCATCTTTTAACATGATTGTGCAAGAATGCATATTGCATGTCATGCAGAAGATACAAGGAATGTTGTCTGGGCCTACACAACTTCAAGACTTCTCATTAATTAATAACTGGTCATGCTTCCTGAGAGATTGACCCATTTTTCTCTAACTACTAATTTTTGATGAAGTGTTATGTTTTTGAAGCAGCATGGAAGGAGTTGCACATTTCTGTTACCCAAACCCAGTTTAACTTCAGATCTAACTGATAAACACTGTTTTAACTGCCAGTAACCGCAATCATTTCTACCAATTTCACATCATTGCAAATTTTTAAATTGCATGCAGATTTAATCATATTGTCTTCATGCCATACTGTTTACTAAGAATACATAATTTTTTGATTTGCTTTCCCTCGTGTCGTAATTTCAATGACCAGCTGTATATTAACTAAAAACCTCTCAATCATTCAAAACAATAATAGGTTTAAGAAAGATTAATTTTAATATTTGTTATGAAATTGTCTTCAAACCTAAAATTTAAGATATGTAACTGATAAAAATTTCCTAAATTTAGAAAATTTTATACATGTAACTTCCAGAGAAATTGTTACTAGACAATTCTAAGAATGTTTCTTGGAGTTTAAAAATAGAACCTGAAAATACCTTATAATATATAGATACATTTATATTGAAATACATTAAATTTTCTTTGCAAAGAAAAATGAGTTTTTTTAAAAAATGTAACTATATTTTAGTAAAGCATGCATATTTGCATATTCACTGTATTAACTTAAGCATATTTGCTCTGTCAAGTTATAATGCATATTTACTTGTGTGTATATTCAATATGTTAAGATTTATAAATCAATAAACTAATGTTTCTAATAAAATGTTAGAGTCAAAAAAAAAGGTTGTTTCCTCTTCACCTGTTCATGTAATATTACTTGCAATGATTTATTTTAATGAAGTATTTCACAACTGCTATTTTTCATTTGTAATGAAAGAGTAGATAATTCATTAATTATTTGAAAAAATATTATATTGATAATCACTTTTTCTTTAAACAAAAATTGTCAAAATATTTTTTTAGAATTTATTAAAATGAATGACTAAATGTGAACAATATACGTAAAGAAATAAATAAGAATGACTTTAAGACAAAAAATTTCAAATTTGTCATAATATTTACATTAAAACATTACAGAGAATTATAAAAATTTTAATTTTTATTATAATTTAACCTGTTAAATTTAGATATTTTATTTACATTCAGGTTTTTCCTTAATTTATTATAGAAAAATAGAAATAAGTGCATAAGAATTGAAACTTGTAAGTAACAATGTATTAAATAGGTATAAGCAGAAAGAAATATTTAATCAAAATAAAACAAACAAAAAATAAATATGCACAAAATTCAATATAGTTGACAAATCACACAGGCAATCTTTAATTATTACCAGCTGCATATGATATGTTTTTTTTGCTCGAATAATAAGGTATTTTTCAAAATATTTTTCTCTTGAAACATTTAAATTTAATAATTCAAAACATTTCTGATCGTTGCCATATGGTATTCTGGAAATTATAATACTATAAATTTTTTATTGAAATTTAAATTATAAAAAATTGTTTTTCATTGATATATTTCCTTAATATTATTAATAAGTTTAATGCCAGATTAATGTAACAGAGAAATAAAACAATAAAATTTAATTTTAAAAAAAACAGCATTACTGGATACAAATGTGCTCTTGGATACAAAAAAAAGCAACTATTCCTTCACTCTGATGTCATTTACTCATATTATGAAGAAAAAAAATTTATAGTCATTTTTACTTTGAAGTGGCATTATAATTTTAAAAATGATTAAACATAATAATAAGAAATTCAAAGGAAAAATCAAATATTTTAATTTCAAAATTAGAGCTTAATCACAAAACCAAATTTACCCATTCAATGTTCTCAATTGTAATATGTTCTAAAAAGTTATAGCTACAAGTCTTAAAACTTTTAAGAATTTTTTCACTTATTTATTTTCTATCAAGATGACAAGTTATTGAAAAAATATGTAAATTTATGATTTTATACTTACAAGCAAAATTTACAAACAATTTTCTTTTGTGTGGTAGAATTAGAATGTAAAAGAATTCCTAAAAATGATGTTTAGATCTGTCCAACAATGTCGTTTAACAATTGTCAATTTTTTTCAACAAAACATTGTAAAATAAAACTAAAGTCAGAAAAATAGGGATATAGTAACAAGTTCCTTTGATTATCAGAAGTTTATTTATTATCATTATTAAAGATAGTTAAAAAAGTTTTCTACAAATTAAGATTTCATACTCGATATTTTAAATTTGTTTGATTTTAGTTTTTTATTAAAGTAATAAAGAAAAAATTTGTCCAATAAATTAAAGCATAGTTTCCATAATGCAATATATTTTTATAGTTAATTTAAAGACTATTATGTTTTCTATATACTTTTATTTTCAGTACCTTATACTTTTTCTTGATAGAAATAATAAGGAACACAACTTTAGCAAACATAATAGGTACACTGGTATCTTGTTTAAAAATTAGTTATGAGATAAAAACTGCTTTTGAAAATAATGAAAAAATTTATGGAATTGCAATTAAGTATTTAAGGCTTCAAAATACACATCTTTTTAATATAATTAAATGACACATTTATTTACAATTATTTCTTAACACCATAAATTTATGTTGGCAATATTTCTGAATTTACATGGGCAATTTGTCATATAATTCAAATTCAACAAAATGATTATTTTTTATTCATAATAGTTTTTATTGTTAAATTAATTTAGTTAAAATCACTTGTATTTACTTCAATATTTCATTTCATTTATCTCATAGTTTGAAGATGTAATAAACATTTTAATTCCTGCGGCTTGAGCAGCTACCAGGCGCGTCGGCAGGTGGTGGATAGCCAAATGTCCTGTAGAAATAACAGAAGGGCTTTGAATATAGAATCAGAGGCCGTGAACCAGCTCCCATAAAACCTGGTGTTATGCGACCCAGCCTGGGTTTATTTGGTACAGCGGTAATGGTGTCTTAATGGAGCCTTTAGTTGCCTGGCGAACTTCTAGAGTAATTTGCCTTGCCCAGTAACTCAGGCAATGCTGGGTGGGCTGTCATATTACCTGAGCTTATTAACTGTTATTTTATAGCTGAAAAGACGAAGAAAATAACAAACCTTTCTGCATTTGCAGGTGAAACCCCTGAAGTAGACCTTGCTAAAAAAGATAAGGGAACTCAGAGGCAATCTAGTGAAGGGGCAGCAATGAATCCTTCACAGGTGGCAGAAATGACCTATAAACCGTCTTCTTTTGGTGAGAGTCAGGAAGATATCGATAGCATGAATGACTCTCTGACCAGAATCAAACTTAAAAAGAGACTTTCTGGTGCCCAGAAAGGGAAGCTGGTGAAGGAACGCAAAATCGCTAAGGGACTTGGGTTATAAAACCCAAGGCAACCATTTGACGAGAAGCATCCCGCCAACCGGATGAGCCAGGACAAGGCCGGAAAGGCTGCCAAGAGAGAAGGACCTGGGAGATTTACCTACAGGGCAGCTCTCACGGCGGTCAAGATGGCAATGCTAGAACTTGTATACTCTTACATAAAAACATTGAGGTTTGACCCCTTTCTGAATTTATCCTTAGGGACTTGACAGCTGTGAAAGTCAGACTCAACATAGAGGGTAGCGACAGAGAAATTGTTTTTGGCTGTGTGTACCTGCCCTATGAAGAGAAGGCTCCACCTGACCATTCTCTGCACAAGCTTATAAAATTTTGCAGAGACAACAACTTACAGGTAGTTTTAGGACTAGACTGTAATGCTTACCATGTTGTCTGGGGAAGTACAGACACAAATAAAAGAGGTGAGTGCCTTTTAGAAATCATTCTAAACTACGGGTTAGATATTCTAAATAAGGGCAACAAACCAACTTTCATTACTTCCAATCGATCTGAAGTAATTGACATTACTATAGCGACAACACTGATTAGTAAAAATATCAAAAATTGGAAAGTATATGGCAGACCTTCTGCCTCAGATCATCAAAACATCCATTTTGAAATTCATTCTAATGTATGTCTGGATCGCATTTTCAGAGACCCAGTTAGGACAGACTGGAAGAAATTCCAGGAGGAACTGATTGGTTGGTTGAGCTCGGGAACAGACCTATTAGAGACAACTATGATCTAGAAGTTACAGCAGACTTTCTGCAGAGTAGTATTCTAGATTCTTATCATAACAATTGCCCTATTCACACTAAGAGAGCTAAACTCCAATGTCCTTGGTGGAATGACTCTTTAGCAGCCGAAAGAGCAAATGTTAGAAAACTTTTTAATAAAGCCAAGAAAAATGGTGAATGAAAACAACAAAACGGCCCTCATTAATTATTAAAAACTTGTTAGGAAAAGCAAATTTAACTCCTGGAGAAAGTCCTGTGAAGAGATAGATTCTATTTCTGAAGGAAGCTAGAATCCAAAAACTCTTTAAAAGGAATGAACCTATTTTGGTTGGCACTTTAAAGGATGAGGAGGGTAATTTTGCTGTTTCTGGGAAAGGGGTTGTGGAAATTATGACCAAAACCCACTTTCCAGGAGCTAGAGATATTTATAACAATGAAGGGGAGCACTGCATTGGCTCTTTGCAAAGAATCAATAGCGATCAATGGACCATCGCTAAAAATATCATAAATTACAACATTGTTAAATGGGCAATCTTTGCCTTTAAACCTCTAAAAAGCCTCAGGGCCTGATGGAATTGTGCCCATCAGGATCCAGAAGGCAGAGGAGGTTATCATACCAGTGCTAACTAGAATTTACAGAACTAGCTTAGCACTGGGTTACATACCAAAGATATGGCAGAAGACTAGGATTGTTTTCATTCCTAAACCTGGCAAGGACACCTATGACCAGGCCAAGTCTTACAGACCAATCAGTCTTTCTTCATTCTTTCTTAAAATTATGGAGAAAATCATTGATCAGCATATTAGAGATTACTTGGGTAGTAACAGTCCCTTGCATGCTCTTCTATTTGCCTATCAACCCGGCAAATCTACTAAAACCACTCTACATCAGCTAGTTTCCAAGATTGAAACCATTCTGGATCACAAAGAAATTGCCTTGGCAACTTTCCTCGACATCCAGGGTGCCTTTGATAACACTTCTCATCCATCCTCAATGCACTTAGAGGGGCAGGGATTAATCAGACCCTGTGCACTTGGATTGAGGCCTTGATTTCGGAACTGATGTTATGGATGTACACAGCTATTGTCAGGCCCATTCTCACATATGCCTGTGTGATCTGCTAGTGTAAGGTGGAACAGAAGACTGTGACTGACAGACTAAGAGGTCTACAAAGACTAGCCTGTCTCTGCATCATAGGAGCAATGTCAACTGCACCAACCAGAGCATTGGAAGTTATGTTGGATCTGACTCCCTTAGACATCTTCATCTGCAGAACTGCCAGAATGACTGCATACAGAATGAAGCCGCAAAACCACTGGTGCGACCAGCCTGTAGCCAAAAGGCACAGGGATATTACCACGAAAATTCAAGATCCTACTTTCCTGATGCCCTCGGACATCATGGAAAAATCATACATGTTTGATAGAACATTTGAAATAGTTTTTCCAACTAGAGACGAATGGGATAACAACATGTTCAAAACTAAAACAGGAGATCTAATCTGGTACACAGATGGATCACTGAAAAACAGCCGCTCAGGACTGGGAGTATGTGGCATGTCACCAAGGACCAGCCTATCTGTAGAATGAATGCTTATTCAGAATTCAAACAAAAGTGAATAGAAGATATGACAAATGATGATTGGTTGGAATTTTTGAAAAAGACAAGTTATGCCAAAACTAAAATTTTAAGGAAACAATATTTTTATTCATTAACTTTTAGAAAACCCAAGCAACATTAAAACCATGATCAAACACAGAAATGTTGGTAAATACTTACAAGTTTATTGATGAGCAGATGCTTACAAATTTTATCAGTTACCACAAATATTTCTTGCATTTGATATTGCCCAGTGAAACTTATATTTATTGGAACATATTCTTAATATTCTCTTGCTATATATTAAAAACTGATTACAAAATTAAAAAAGGTTTCAAAAATAAATAAATAACTGTGTAAGAAATTAGTTCAAATTATTAGAAAAAAATTACTATGCTTGGTTCCTTAGTGTCTTCTATTGTGATACATGAATAAGGCCCACTTTCTTATGAATGGTCCTCTTAGAAAGCAGTTTATATGGTGGACATTAAAATTTCTTACACCACTAAGTTATCCACTAAACAATAATTTCTTTGTCTGTGAATAGAGTTTTGCATTAATTTTTGTAGAAGGTATGAATCTGCCATGCAAAATTTATTTTTACCAGAACCCTCACAACTGTTTTTGCTCTGGGAAATTTTAATAGGAAAAAGATTTTCTGGTATTTGCATTATACCAGCTGACGGGCACACACGCACACCTTCTGTTGCTTGTTGCAATAGAGGATCCAAGTTCAGATGGAATTTGTAATTCAATATTTTTGTGCACAAAACAAATTTCAATCATCCAAACTTGTCACAGATTATAAGCATCCTTGATTAAATTTCATGGCTACCAAATTTGTGAGGAATTCGTCTATGAATAAAAGAAGAAACCACATTTAGCACAATTTTTCCTTATTTCATCATGTTTATAGCATCCCAATAGCTCTTTATGTAGTTCTTTGGGAAGATGATGTCTCCAAATCATTAATAAGAATTAGTTATTCTATGTTTCTCATAACAGTTTTACAGGAAAATTTAAACCATAGCTTTAACATATGTTGTTAAGTTTCTTTCCAATAACTTATTCCAATCGCAGTGTGTGTCAATATTTCCAATTTTTGTTTTCTCTCTTCAGTCCTTGTTACTCAACACTAAATTTCATATAAATTGATATATTTTTGAAAATTATTACTATTTTTGTGATTTTTTTCCTAAATTTTGGAAACCAGTGTATGTATATCTAAATACTCCTAAATTATTCACATGAAGTGCCATTTTATTTAAACCTTAAAATAAAATTTAAAAATGTTATTTTGATATGAATAAAAACAATACAAGGTTTAGGATATATTCTGGAAGGTTAACTGAAATCAAATTTTGAATTTGCAATAAATTATTGAAACTAAAATACTGAGCCTGGAAAAATTTGTAACTAACAAATTAAAAACAATTTTGCGTGTTTATAATTTTATTTCACAAATCCAGTATTTAGCTTTTTTGACATACTAACAAAAGAACTGGTTCTAATATAGAATAAAAGAATATTTAAATCGCTCAATATTTTGCAATCACAAAATATTGTAAAATAGATGAAATAATTTTTAAAAAATGCCTTCATACTATCAATATCATTAATGCATATAATTATCTCTTCTTATGTATACATTTTATATTTCTTAGTCAATTAATACTAAAAAAACTCAACAATATTTCTAATATTTACTATGGTATTAAAGATAAAATTTAGATATAAAAGAACATTTAAATAATGATATGCTAATAATTAGAAGTTGGCAATATTGAAAATAATTTTCAACAGATGTTTTCATCCCAGCAATAAAAGAAAAGCAAATAGTGTTAGCCCCAAACATTCATTTTCAATAATGTAAGACTTTATTTCAATCTCTAAATTAAAATCTCTCTTTTTCAATATACTAAATATTAATACTTAAAATAATTTGAAAGTATTTTTATTAAAAATTTTTTGTGTAATTTAAAAATCAAGTAGGAAATTTTAACATTTTTTGACACTTTTCTTTTAAAATAAAACATTGTAGGATTGGGTAACAAAAAAATATGAATTTATAAATGCACAGTTTTTATGAAATTAATTATGAATCAAAAAATCATTAAAATATATTAAAAAAGCATTATAATATTAAAAAAATCCAATTTTTCTCATAATCAGTTTAATATAAAATAATTTCCAGGTTCTTTAATAAAAAATTAAAAATTCTTTCCTGTAAGGTATCATCTATTTGAAGTGTGGAGAACTTATAAAAATGTATAAAATATAAAAATTTGAAATTAACCTTACCATTTTTTTTAAAAATACGATGAAATAATATGTTTAAAAACCAATGCTTTATATTTAAGAAATAGTAAGTGCCTTTCCTACCTTTTTATCTAAAAATATTTTAATAAATAAATTTTCATAATTTGAATAATCAATATTTTTATATCAATTTGCAGGCTTCCATTCGTTTTTGATTATTATTTTACAATCTACACAGTGCATCATTCAACATAATAATCGATCAATAAATGGTGATTTGATATAAATCAGTATTTAAAATTGGCATATGAAACTCACTAAATTAGGATAAAAATATCACAAAATAAAAATTTCCATAGCTGGTGAGTTTATAAAGAAATAATCTTACAACCTGACGTCAATCATTATAAAAAATGTTTGTCACAATATTTTATGACAATCTTAGCATAATACAGTGTAAAGGTATTGTTATATATAATCTGTAAATAAAAAATACAAAATGTATAAAAATATCAATTGATGGTCAGGAGTTTTAGGGATAACATAAAAATAAAAGTAACTACATATGAATAATAGTTTGAAAGAAAATTAATTTTCCTAAAATAGTTATCTAGAAATATCTTTTCTACATTTTTATGCATAAATTAACATTATTGCCAAAAAAAAACTCATAGTTTGTAAAATATATTATTTATTATTATTAAATTTTTAACATAAGTGAAATATAAAAAGTATGTATTTAAAGTATTATTTTCATAAATGGTAAAACATTTCTAAAAATAATTTTTCAAAAATTATTTTCATGCAAGAGAAAGAACTTACCAATACAGAGGCATTGGGTAATAATTCTAGATTTGATGTTGGTGAATCCAGAGTAGCAAAAACTTGATCATTTACATTGCTGAAAAAGTGAAAATATATCAATTTTGTTTATTAAACAAGATATTTATAAAAGTAATATAATATCAATACTTTTTTACAAACGTAGCACTTTGGATAAAAAGATAAATAGATTTTAAAAATTTCACAATATTGTATAGTTATTATATCTGACTAAAAGAGTGACAACAAATATTCAGTTGTCATCAAATAGCAATAATAGAAAACAGGCAGTCAATTTAAAGCTGCAATGATATGAATTGCAAAAGTTTGGTTCTCAATTGCCATTATATAGAATTGCAGCAATATTAATTTCAACATGAAAAGTGGGGAATTCAAAATTAAACAAATCAAAACTTTTATTTTTGTTTGAATTTTGATAAAACTTGGCATCTCAAGTCACAATAGCACATACACAATGTGGTAAAACAAGCTTAGCAAGACAAAATATTGCGCAGAAAAGAAGCTAAGTGAAAGTGACTGTCAGGTACTGAAGCATATACTAATGTCTAAAAAGCAAAAAACTATAGTAAAGCTAACAGAGCTCTTTCAGCATCTGGATTCTCTAGTATCATTGACTACAGTTAGAAGGCATTCACATAAACAGAACATTTAGGGCAGAGCATCAATTTCCGAGCCACTTGTCACGGATGACAGAGACAAACATTACTGTAGATATCTGATCTTAAGCCATACATCATTGTCTCGTGAAACTTTCTAGATTAATAAATGGAAAAAAAAGTTTTGATCTGACAAACAGCTTTCCATATTTTCTCCTACAACATGACAAAAGCTGGTTTGGAAAACACCTACAAAAGCATATGATCGTCATTGTCTCCTTTCATCTGTCAAGCATAGTGGTTATTGGTGCTAGTGCTTAGGATGGTGACAATTTTTTCTTTCTCCCCATGAGAACCAATAACCCCAAAAGGCTGCAAAATAAAAAACTGTCATTGTTTGTTTTTTGCTTAATTAGCTTGCTGCACAGCAAATATATCCCCTTGCAATTGTCATACACTGAATAAAATTTTCTTTGAAATGAAATATGGCATTATTTTAAGAATATGCATTATAGCGGTAGATTATTCAGGATTTGGACAGCTATGTCATGGTTTTTTCTGGACCAAGGAAGAATCACTAGGGATATGTATAAAGAAATTTTAGCAGGCCAAATCCATTCTATGATGTAAACTTTGTTTCCTACAATAGATGGAATTTTCCAATATCATTATGTACCAATCTTTACAGCAGGACTTATCCAATCATGATTTGATGAACACAAGTTTGCAGTTAAATTTGAGCCATGAACTGTTAAGTCACCAGTCTATTTAGGGAATTCAATATAGAATTGATACCTTTATCTGCATCTCTCCTAGAGCTTCCACATTATCTCTACAAAGAATGGTAAAATATGCTTCTAAAGTCTATTCATCACTTACGCGAATCAATTTCTAGGCAAATCCATGGTTTCACAAGCTGAAGGCAGTCCTACATCATATTAATATAAAACTCATAACAAATCTAACGAGTTTCCATTATTTTGATAATTACCTATATATATATATATATATATATAGAGAGAGAGAGAGAGAGAGAGAGATTGTTTGAAATCACATTAATCTAAAAATTTGTATTTTGCATTATTTATCATTTGTTTAAAAATAGTTTAACAATATCAGAAATATATCTTTTAAGTATATCATTAAACAATATGTACTATTTTATAGCCAGTTTTTAAGCATTCCAGGTATTTACTCTACTCATAATGAAATATAATTTTTGTTCACTTCTAACCAATCAGAAAATATGTCACAGGATTGTTAGGCTTTCTTATATTAATATTACAAAATATTTTGGAAAAAAGATGCTAATTTTTGGAACAATTAACATCTCTGTATGCTGCCTAGCATACAGAGATACCATATAAACTATAATTGGTGCATAAAAATGCTTTTATAATTGTAATCAGCTATTGGACACTTTTATAGAGCAATCATATATGTATGATTTCAAAAAGTATACATAATAAACTTATAATATAATCATTTACTGGAGCTTGAAATATATAAGAGAACAATTGTGATATAGAATACACAAGGTGTCGGCCATTGTATTTCTTAAATGCTATATTATTTTTCATATTTAATTCACACACACGCACATATATATATTGTTGTATTGTCTCCCTCCACTTGATCAATCAGCAATTTCCAAAAGCAGAAATAATTTCAGAGTTTGTATTGAAATTATATTGATTGACTGCTATGTAAAAATAAAATTTAAATTTATGTTTATCATGTTTATAGTCACATAGAGGAAAGTTTGGATTTTCTTTTTCTGCTTTTAGCAAAACCTGCTTTTTGTTGGTTTTTCATAAAGTTTCATACTTTAGCCGCTAAATGGCTATTTTTTAAAAAAATTTTATTTTCCAAATTTTGCATCCGCAAATAAATTATTTATTGGAAGTGGGCAGTGCTTAAACTGTATATTTAAGCTTGTGACTGGAGGAGGTATTTATTGAACATCTATGACCAGACTTTGTTCTGGTTAGATGACTTGTGTCAAATAGTTTTGCTAGGCACATTGTCATCCGTCAGACTGTGGAGATGCTGTTATGTAAAAGTGTTTATTGAAGTATAATAAATTTCTAGAATAGTAAAAGTTTCCAGTTATTTTTTGTCACTCATTTTAAGCCAGCAAATCTTAGAAATAAACTTTTTATGTGACTACAATATTTAAGGCTTCATCCTGCAGCACTCTTTGAGCTTCTCTGGAACTATTGGAATGTAATGACCAACACATTGTCTAGCAAATTCATACAATTTCAACAACTTTACTGTAACATAATTTCCTGTATATTACCCATGGATTATGTGTTTAAAAATTTCTGAATTTTGATGTGTGTATCATATGCCTCAGCAACTAATCTGATTAAAAAAGATCTCATCAGAAAAATTTACAATAAAGTTTTGAAAGAAATACTGTTTATATTTCATAAATAAATAATAGATTGCACCACAAATCAGTTGATTTATTTCAGCTATAATCAGTTTGGTACAACTATGTTAAAGAACAAATTTGGTTCTTTGGGAAGATTTTAGTCGCAATTGGCTACTGCCATTTTACATTTTGTCTTCATCTGAGCAGCTTCATTCTGGATACATTCAAATGTAGTATATCGTCATATATAAGGAAAAACTTACAACAGATTTTAAACTAAAACGTCTTGCAGATAATACACCACTGCGGATGACATACAGGAAAATATGGTAATTAAAAATAATCAACAAATATCTACTGAATATAGGGCTGTAACTGGTCTATATCATGTATAAATAGAAGTATTTTTGAAAATATCCCTAATATTTGAAATAACAAATTCAACTTTTAGTGTTTGATCCCTAGAATACTTACTCTTCCATAGTTTCATTTTGAGAAGATATTTCGCTTCCAGATATTTCAACAGCAGAGTTGAGCAAATCCAGTATCTGAAAAATAATATAAGTAAAATTGAAATCAATTAACTTAAATCAATTCAAAAAATACTGAAAACGTAGACAATAAAATTTGAGAAAAGTAAAACTTTTTTTACTTCCAAATAGGACAGTTTTATAAGTAAGAAAAATAAAGACAATCATATGTTAACAATATTCCAGAGAAAAACATGTTTTAATTTAAATGAACTAGCAATTTTTAAAGAATTCTTCACTTCATGAGATTTCAAATATCAAAAAAGTTATTTTATATTTTGCAGAATTTATTCAGTTCTTAATAGAAAATTGGAGATCCTTGTAAATTAAATAAAATTATGTAATTAATCATTATAAGAATTTTTATATCATTTTTTAATATTAGTTTCTCTATCACACTCTATTACTAATATATTATATACACAAATTTTAAATCCAAGAAAAATATCAAAATATTATCAGATTCATTTCACTGTTTCTTAGCACAGAATTATAAGTAATTTGATACTCTCGGCATATATTGTTAATATTTAATATTATATTTTCCAAAAGATTATAATATATAATAGTTCATTATTATTTACAATGAAAGAAATTTTGCTATTATCAGTGTTAAAAATTTTTATGATTTATTAAATTCACTATTTTTTAATCTAAATTTTTTGATATAATAATATTTTCTTTTTTATTGTATTTTTGATACATTCTTCTTAATCACTTTTGATGCATTTAATGGCTTCTCTTTTTCAAATGTAGTCAATTAATTTTTTAAAAATCTTTATTTTTATAACATATTTTTAATTTTATGAATTTAACATTCAAAACTGACCTTTTTTACCATCTGTACAGAATAAGAAATTCAAAACTTTAATGACAACATCTGTGTGTATGTGTGTATACATAGAGCAAACAAACACAACACTTTTTTTACACAATCGAAAAATAAGTAAGTTAAATCTTAACCCCTTAGTCAGCTATCCTGAGTTAACTTAAGAAAACATTTCTGTGCATTAATCGGCTGTTCGAAGCTCCTAGTAAGAGGCAACTACCTTCACTACAAAGTTTTCAGTCTACTACTCCCGGATTTCCCAGTTGTCCGACACTCATCCATCCACTGCTTCCAAACACACATCACTGTGCTGCTAATATGGTGCACATGAGCGGCTACCACATGATAAAACAATCTAGCTCCATGAAAGCTGATGATTCTTCCCCATTTAAACTCCATAAATTATTAAAATCTAGTTCTTTTTCATCGAAGAGACACAACTAACGACTGAGCTAACGATTACTACTGGCAGATAACCACCGATAACCATACATGCGTGGCTACAGCCGTCTGCTTATTCTGATCCATTCGCCGTTTAGAGGATGCTGCTCAGCATATGCTACTAGTCTGAAATTCTAATCATTCGCATTTCCTGAAAATTTAAGCTCACTCACACAAGTCCTTCATGGTGTTGCAATTTTCACAAACATGAGTTTATTTATATATTGCATATAAATTAATTAATTCCATTTGTTAATATTAAATAATTGAAACAGAATTAAATTCAAGCATGCAGCTCAATCGAAAAATTGATGGATGGCAAAAAGATATTCTAATCACATCATTTGAATATCGTTTTTAACTGAACGATTTTATTAGTAATTTTATAAGTAATTATTATATATCAAAAGGATTTATTATGTTCATTTTAGTAATTTTAAATGTAAAAAAACTACTTGGTAAACTATAACATGTATATTTTAATCTCTGTTCAAATTCAGTTGCTTTCATCATTTTTTTATGGTGAAAACAGAAAAACTATTTTTCTTATAATTTCTCAAATAAATAAAATTTTTGTGATTTAAAATAGCTATACTAATCAGTTAATAAGTTTAACTGTTAATTAATTTAAACGATTACAGTCATTTTTTTAAAATTAATAAAATTTTCTATTATTATGAAATAATTTTTAAAAATTATAAAAGCAACAGAATAAAAATATTTTATTTTAATTTTGCATAAACACATATAAGTGGAAAAATTTCTATTAAATAGTACATTCATTTAGATTTTTATAATTTGAATAAGAGTTATTTAACTAACTAGGAAAATATTAAGGGCATAAGATGTAAAGTAAATTTGAAATGTTTGTTAAGAATACTTAATCTATAAATATTTTCATATCAAATGTTTTAAATAAAATAATTTCCTACTAATTATATATAAACTTCAGTTACAAAAGAATATATATATATTTAACAACAAATCTTTAAGTGTTGTTCCATTTGTTTTGAACAAATATGAAATAAGCGTATTACAAGACTAAAGATGTCTTTCAAAAAATAAAATCTCTGGAAATCTTAAATACTTTATTGTGACAATAGTATTCTGATTAATTAAATATTTACAAATAATATTTTAATATTTACAATCATTTACAAATTTAAGATTTTTTAAAACTTTTCTTGTTTTAATGAAATTTATGTGTTTTGTAATACAAATGATAAATTGTGCTACATTTATAGAAAGAATTTTGAAAACATATTTTTGTAAATATAATATTTAAGTTTGTTTCTCTATTTATTCATTATACAACTAAACTATTCAGCTAATTTTGATTGGATTAATCAAATATTTTAATTATTTAAAGAAGTAGATATTCATAAAATATATTTCTTTGTAAACATAAATTGGATTACAAAAAAGAAAGTTTTGTTTAATTTCTACATCATTATTTTTGTTTTAATGTTTTAAGCTGTTTAAAAATTATCTTTCCATGTGTCTTAAATTATTATTTTACCAGTCTAAAATGATTTATATCTTATTAGAAACATCTAATGAAAAATTTAAATCCTTAGCATAGCATCAGAGTTTATTTCATAAAATTTTATTTTGGAAATTCATCAGATGGAAAATAAAAAAAGGAAAGTGCTTAATTATAATGTTTCATAAATATGTATCCATAAACTGTGGTAATCGTACTAGGTATTGAAGAATATGAGAAGAAAAATCAATATTGGAATGTTAAAAGAGATTTTTAACTAAATTCTAGAGTAAATAATATAAATTTGAAGTTCATATTGTTAAGTTGAAATTACTAACAAGCATAGTATCAAAAGATAGCAAAAGGATTGATTAATTTTATTGATTATACCCAGCTTGCTAATCTCAAACAAGGAAATACTGCCAGTTTTTGAAAATCATATCTGACTCAAACTAGGAAAAGGTATCATATTCATAATTAAAATATATATCCCATGTGATTTATAACTCACATGGGATTTTTTGATTTCATTGACAGTAAGAACATACATTGATAAATAAAAGAGGTAAAAAAAATTTAAAATATTATCCAGAAAAAAATTATATTAATGAGAAAAATAAATTGCTATTTAATTTAAATAATGAAAGTCATCTTTTTTTAAAAGTAAGATTTTCTATTTGTAACTGATAATTCATAAATGCAGTAAAATATTTAAAATGATTTCTCTATACTACCACATATATTTTTTATGGAAAATTAAGAATTTTATGAAATTAATTAAAATTTCAGAGATTACAAAGATTAATTATTCTACCAATAAAACATATTACCTAATATTAATGATGCCTTTAATGTAATAAAATTCTTAAAAATTACTAGAAAAATTCACCGTAAAATTGAGAATGAATAAGATATTATAACATTTATAATGCTGAAACTACCTCAGTCAACTAATAATTTATAATACCTATATAATTTTATGGAAAAGTCAGCCATTTTTAATATTAAGTATTCTGACTATTTCAAAAATTTTATGTATCTCTTATTTCTTATATGTTAAATTTGTCAAAAATTCAAATTTCCATTCTATCAAGTTTACAATTAAAATATGAATACAAATTACTTTTGTTTGTGAACAAGTAGAAAAAGTATAATATAACAGCCATTTATAATTCAAATGAATTTTATAAATATATTGAGATACAAAATACAATAGAATATTACCTTCAACAATTACTGCTGTCATATATTTTTCTGTTTTTAAGTATTTAGATGTTAAAATTACTTAGAATTATATTGAATTTTTAGGGCAATAATACTGAAAATATTTGAAAAATAATTTCGCATTGAGTGTGGTAAAAAATTAAAATAAATACTGGTAAAAAAAAATTCTGACAGGAAAGAACATTCACAAAGTAAACTACAAACATGTGTTGGTTTCTTCAGGTGATATAGGTCAATGGATATCCCTACTGTATAAATCAATCATCAAGATGACATTACTCTGAAGTAATTAGGAAAAAAGCTGATATATGTCTCATTGTAAATTAGAGAATTTTGTACTCTTGACAGGTGCTTAGGGAGCACAAACTATGCTGCCAATGCAAGAATACAAGAATCATCGCAGAACCTCAGACAGTTAAGGGGTTAAAACTATTTATTTTAATGTATAGAGTTTCATGAATAAAATTAGAAAAAAAGTATTCTGGACGCACTACATAAAACACATATGCAAAACTAAATACATTAAAAACAATTATTAATGAAAAAATCAGGTAAATAAGCACTTTGTTTCAAAACTACATTTTTTTAAAAAAAAATTTTCATTTTCAAGCAAAGCTTATTTTATTGCTGTTTTTCTCAAAAGTACTTCAATCTTGTTAGCCATAAGGCAGTTTAGCTGATGATTGTAGCACTATACCTTTCCTTCGTATTCAATCTCAAAAAGTTTTTTTTCATTCTCATTAATAATATTCTCAATCAATTTATTATCCAATATTTCTTTTATACAAATTACATCAGGATCCATAATCAAAAAGTGCTAAGATGAAATTTCAGGCAACAACGGATATTTTTGTCAAAGTTCACTGATGAGTAACTCATTTTCACTCAAGGCATCAAGAGAACATTCTTGGCCTTCTTTAGTTATGGTGAAAAGAAAGCTTACATGCCAAAATGAGAAAGAAATATTTTTTTCTTCAATATTATTCCAAGTTTAATGACCATTTATTGTGTGTGTGTGTATATATATATATATATATATATATATATATATATATATATATATATATATATATATATATATATATATATATATATATATATATATATATATAAGTATAGTGATTTATATAAAAGAACACATATTCTTGAACACTGACTTTTAATGTAACCTAATCTAATAATTAATATATAAGTATTTTACTTTCAACAAGAGCAAATTACTACCATTGATCTAGATATTTCCAATTTAGCATATAATTTTGATCATTTAAATGTAACAAAAAACTTCTTTTGAATTTTAAAGAAAATCCTTTTCATAACATATAGAACAATTATAAATTTGCTGTTAGAAATGTCAAAAAAAGTTTTTAATTTTTACAAAATATAATTAAGGTCAGATCCTTTACTAGACAATCTACAGTACTATACAATATACAACACTTTTCAGGGCAGTTTCCTCTGAAATTTTTAGGCAATAATTTTTATAAAAAAATTTTTATTTTTATTAAAAATTATTCTTGGACACTTACTTGTGAGACTTTTTTAAAATATAATTTATTAGTTCAACTCTAATTAAATGAATGTATCATTTGCATTCAATTGCAGAATAATTAGATATGATGAGTAATGACTTGTTATTTTTTCTCTTTACAAGAGCTTGTTTAAGTAGCAGTTCCAAATCAACCTTAAATTGTAGGTCCCAAATGAATTAGCCCATTTGTACAAAAAGTAATTGAAGACTTTTTCTCTTCTCTTTTTATAGTTAAATACAGACATTTATGCGTTATTTGATTAACTTATTGACAGTATATGCGTAAAAAAATTCCTGCATATGATCAAGACAAAAATATTAATATCTAATTTTTTCATGATCTGAGACAAAAAATATTTTTTGTAATAAAATCTTTTAGTGTAAATGTGTAACATATACTAATATAACTAAATTAATGTGCATTCTCATATTTGTTCATTAAGGGGGTTAAAACTGCTTAGTAAGAGTGCCACAAATTTTAATTTTTACAAAAGGGCTGAATAGAAAGCACAGTAATCAAAAAAGAAATTTTGCAGAAGAAATTTAGAAATTTCATCATTTCAAATAACAAATTAATTTTTTATTATTAAAGTTAAAAAAAAAGCTATGGCTATCTTTTTTAAAAGAATTTACATAAAATAAAAGACAATTTAATTTAACCAAATGTTTAATTCCCTAAATGCTTTTTTTTATTTCATCTCTTATAAAATATGAAAATAATTTAATTTAATTATAAGATTTTGTATTCATTATTCAATTAGTATGAACATAATTTTTAATGAATATCTTTTAAAATTAATAAAATATGACTATATTTTTAACGAGAATTGCAAAAAATACTATTAAACTAAATACTACAGTAATAAATTAATTAATAACAATATTTATACATCCTAAATTTAATAAATGTAAAATTTAAGAGCATAACGAAAAGAAAAAAATCAAACATTGGAGTTAAAAATCTTTTATAAAAAAATCAATAAGTGTAGAAGAATCAATATTATTAAATATCTTTTTAATTCATTATTTTTTAAATACTGATTTTAGAATTAATAGAATCAAAACACAGAAAATATTCCCATAATTAAAAAATTTATCAATATTGATGTACATTAATTTTTAATATTACCAATTGATTCGTGCAAATAAAATTTATATATAACAAGCAATAAAACCAAACTTTTCAAATATTGTGAATTTAACATCATATACAATAAATACATTAAGTTGGGAACATTTGAATTTATAAAATTTAAAATTGAATTTTATGTTAATTATAGTATTAATAATATATGAAAAATAACACACATTATTAAGAATAACATTCCTTTTTCTTATTGTAGAAATAAAATGAATTAAAATGAGAATAAATATGAATAAAAGTAAGAATTCCTAAAAATTTTATTAAGACTTGAAATAAATAGTAATTAAATTCTATATTTACTAATATCAAAGGGCTTTAAGGAAATAATTACTTATAATTAACTTGAAAGCATTACTTATTTTACTATTAATCTTTTGTTCAAAAATATAGATATTAAATGTAGTTTAACATTAAAAATCTTCACTTTGTTTTTATTCACCCTAATAACAAATAGCTAACAGACAAATTTTAATCTCTTTTCTTTTTTTATGTCTTTATAACAAATAAATTTAAACTTATTTTTAATTAATAATTCAACTGTTATATTAAAATAATTAAAGAAAACAGAATTATAAATTTAAAATTTATATGTACAAAATATACAAAATAAATAAATAAATAAAATGTGAATTTATCAAACTTAAATGGTTTAGTAATAATATTTTAATACTTGTTGCTAAATTGCAGCAATTGGCATTGTTATCTTTTTCAAGAAAATAATTAACATAATACATAAACACAAAATTATAGTGAACATGGTTATGAATATAAATGAACAATTCTTAATTTGTGTAGTATCATTTGTTTCTTTATTAAACTACATCTTCTTTTATGAATAGATTTTAGCTTACAATCAATATTAGGTATAAAGTATCTCTAAGTATTAATTTCTGTGAAATACTCATTTCAGTCTTATTATTTATTTTAATTACTTTTTATATTTTATTTCCTTCATAGTCTAAAAAACTTTTTTTCCTTTTTCTTATGGTAAATTATCTAAATCAAATATATTTTAAAAACTAAATATAAATATCTAATTTTAAATTTAATTTTCCCTTTCTTCTTTTGCCTTAAAATTTTCTAAGACTTTAAAATTTTTATATGTACTGTAACTATATCCAACAGAACTCTGTATATCAGGTAATAACAAAAATTATGACAGGTTGATTTAACTATTCTTATTGCTTTTGTCAAATCATTAAATCTTTGTCTGTCCTTTATTTATTATTCAAAGAAAAGCCATCAGCATTTCTTTACAGTAAAGCTTATACTGATTTTATTATTTTTGAAAATATATTATTATTATTAACAATTGCCATCTACTTTTATTTTCAATGTTCCTCCAGAAAAATACCAGTCTTAATGTCTGTATAATGTCTCTTAATAGGGGAAAAAATCTATAACTCAGCAATATTTAAATTCAACCCTTTCAGTAGTTTCCAAAAACTATTTTCCACAGCACATAAACTTCCTTCAAATATTTTATGACTAATTTGTTTCAACAAGATTGCTTACTTTTTTAAGAATACTCTTGTTAACATTTGAATCACATATTGACAATTCACTAAAATGAATTTCATAATTGTCGAAAACATTTAACTTTTTTTTATGATAACATCAGCAGAAACACACCAATAATTAAATACTAATATAGACAAGATAATAATTTTTTCTAATTTCTGCTATATATACCTTTTTGAATATTAATGGTTTTTATCAACGGAAATTGTTATTGGATTGTGATTCTTTTTTTACTTCTTTTTTCAATTCATTTTCAAAATATTGACATAAACCCTGAAGCCTTATATAAGCACATTTTTCTCTTTCATATGCATAGTGGTAGAAAGTCTTTAACAATCGTACCATTAAAAATTAGTTTTATACGCTATGAATGGATAACAAGATTTTTGTCTTTGTAATTTTAAATTCAAAAGGAACCCAATCAGAAAAGTTTTATTTCAATTTGTGAATGGAATCAAAAGGTTTAATTACAAAATTTAAAGGCCAACTATGCTTCATGTATCTGTCTTCCGATTTTTTTTTATTTGAGAAATTCACAATTCAAAATGTTGAATCATCCATGGATTACCCAATTTAAATATGTATATTTAAGGTAGAAAAATATCATTTTGAAACTGGAGCACTGTTTGATTTTTTGAAGTCATAAAGGCTAGAACTAGTTTGATTCTATAAAGATTTCTCCACAAATATCAAAACAGATTTATCTATATCTAGATATAAAAAGTAAGTAATCCTTGTACAAATGAAATTTTTCAAGGACCTTTAATTATGGACCACATTGTATAAATTTGATTAGATAGCCAATTATTTTAATTCTGGATCAGAAGCTAATAATCTGCTTTGCTAGTGAGCTAAATTATTTTAAATCATCAATATTTCAAATAATTTAATCTACCATACCTAGTCCATCACAACTCTTCTACATTTATAGAATTTTGAGCACAAACGATGGTCTGAAAGAAGTGTTTCAGTTAAGCAAAACTTCAAATAATATGGTGTCATTTACTTTCAGCTGTTATGACTAATGTTAAACTAATGAATAATATGGGAAGTTGAAGATCTAGTTTTCAGATGATAGTGTTTTTTTAAAACATTATCTGACAGCTTTATTTTTATAAGAAATATTTTGCTTTAGAAGGAAGTTTTAAAATATTTAAGGAACATGATGTAAAATAAGTAATATTAGGAAATTAAGGTTTACAGTGCCTGAGGCTATGATAATTCCTTCCTAGTCCATTTCAGGAGGTAAGTATGAACCTGAATATAAGTAATAAGTATCATAAGGCTCCAGATTGTACTAATCAGTTTAAATATATTCATATAATATCCAAGATCTAATCATTATCTATGAAAAAAAGTATTTTACAACACAAAATAAAAATATTATTTTGTAATGTTGTTTTATAATGTGTAGTACAATATAAATATATTTAAAACTCCCTTTTAAATAACTTTTTTTTAAAAAAAATCTCAAATAGGGCAATAAGTTTAGAAATAAATATATTGAATTTCATTCCAGCTTAACATAATTACAAAATATGTTATGCATTATAGAATATGTACAGAATTAACTGAAAATATCTAAAAATTGATATATTCTAACATTTAATGTATTAACGAAAAATGAATACTCAACATAATTGAAAACAACTCTTCCAAATTGATAGAATTTCATATATATGAACAAAAAAGTAATATTTATGATGAATTTTGGCAATATAAATTTAATCAACATTCAACAGCATACCAAAAACAAATCAATAAGGTAATATAATCAAAACTTACATTTAAATCTGTTATTTCAGGAATTTTACCTTGCCATAAAGTCGTAAATACTCTGTAAAAATAATTATATACCTTTAAAAATTCAGTGATAAATAAAATATTTTGTAAATTATAAAAAACACAAAAATTTATGTTTTAAATATGAATTATATTATATATATATAAATGTATATATATATATATATATATATATATATATATATATATATATATATATATATATATATATATTATAATAATTCAACCATGATACATTAAATTAATCTAAATTGGATTTAAATAAATAATAATTTATTTAGATTTAGATTTTTAATAGTGATAAAAAAAGGGAAATATTTAGATAATTACATTCCCTATTGTACCTTTTTTTTGCAGCTATCTTCAGAGAAAGTAAAAAATTTAGTTAGTTTATTTTACACATAATTTCTATTTTCAATCATTCAATAAAAATGATTAATATGCAAAATCAATTTTTAAAAAACACTTTTTGAAAAAAATTAAAAAATTGTAGCAATTAGTTATTTTTAATTTTATTCAGAGAAGAAACAAAAATACATGCAATCTCTAAATAAGTATTTGATAACATAAGTGCATATTATAAGAGCCTGATTAAGGAGGAGCATACAGGGCAGTTGCCTTAGGCCACCATATCAGAAGGAGCCCCCGAATAAAAATGAAAAGTTTTTTACACAGTCAATCAAATAGAAAGTCTTTTGTGAAGCAGAGGGCTCTCCCAAAGAAGTTTTCGCCCTATTAGCTAAGTCATATTCAGCATATTACAAATTGTTAACACAAAATAATAAACAGTAATTGAATTTTTCTCAGTAATCTAATTTTATTAAGTAAAATGAAATTAAAAGGTGAAGAATTTTTGCATTATTCATTGTTATAAAGATATTACGTTAACATAACATGCTTTTGATTTTCAGTATTTCTATATATTATATTAAATTCAACATATGCTTACGAATACTTAAAATTAATTATTGAACTCTATTGATTAAAATATTTACACATACCTAACATATTTTAAAATTATTTTGAACAAACTTCATTATTTATAATATAATATGGAAATATCAAACATTCTAAATTTTCTTACATCTTAAAAACACATGATATATACATCTTTGTTAGAGAATTGTGTTGATTAAAATAATTAAATGTTAAATAATGATAAAAAAATGATTGATAGGTAAAATAAAAACATGTATTTAATATTCTGTTTAATATGAAAACTCACAAACCTTGAAGGAAATTTAATGTGAAAATTAAATAAATTTTATAAAAGAAATATTAAACAAAATTAATGATTAAAATGAAAATTTTTGTCAGCTGTTTGAGAAAACTGAATACAATTTTGAGAGAAGGCAAATAATTATAATATATTGTGAATGATACAATCCTTTTTGCTTATTTTCATACATATATTTAGCACCGAGGAGAAATATATTTTGCATATAAATTTATTAAACAATTTAAATGCAATTTTAAACATTTAAATGTAAATTATTCATCTCATTAATCTTGTGAAAATATACATCTTATCTCAATGATCACAGAAGCAGTGTATAAATCAAAAGGATAATTTTAAAATGTAGCATGAAAATTACTATTAAGTTAATAAAATTATATTCAAATAGCTAATTTATTAAATTACTTTTTAATTCAAATAATGATTTAAATGATAAGACAACTTACTTTTGAATGAAATGGTTTTATCATGAAAAGAAAGTTTTGGTATGTATATAACTCTATATGTGTGTGTGTTTATAGTGTGAGTTATATACATGAATTCATATAAATGTTGAATTCTTATTATGTATATATGAATCTAATATTTACATTAATTTTAAAACTCACAAAATTATTGCAAGAATGTTTGCTCAACCAGTCGATTATTGTGATCTTCCACTTGTAGCAGCCAGTTGAGCCTTAAAAATTTTTTATTTGATTGTGTATATATATAAACATGTATACACATATGCAGATTAGTTACTTAATGTTTATAAAATATTTAAATAAGCTGAAAAGAAAATTCTCATCAAAATATATAAATTGTAAAGAAAAAGAAAGTTCCTATTTCATTATTAATTAAATATACATTCTTTTTTCAATAACTTGAAAATTTCATTTTAAACAAAAACACAATTTTGAACGATTCATAAATTTTAACAATTTTGAATTGAAGTATTACTTTTGAAATAATTTAATATGAAAACACAAATAAAAATAGTTATTTTTTAAAATAAGTTCAGAATAAAAATTCAGTAAACAATTCCCTTTCACAAAACTATAAAACAATTATGATATTTTTAAACAATGATTTTATTTAAACATGTAAAATAAAAAGTGTTATTGTTAATCTACATGTCCCACCTCTGCTAGATTAAATCTACGAGTCTGTTCACCCTCAAAATCTCATAGACTAGTATACATAAATCTAGTAGGTATATATTGGAATGCTAAGTTTATCCATAAGACAAACTTAGATACCTAAAAATATGTGCAGGAGAAGCCTGCTCTTGGTTACATTTCAAACAATCAGATTCAACAGTATTAGGTGGCATAACTCATAAACGAAAAGAAGCAGCTTCTATTAGTCCAAACACCTGAGCACCAAAGGTAGAGGACAGACTCAGTAAAAAAATTAGAAGAAAATAAAAATTTTATTCTAACTTTTAAAAATAAAATAACAATTTCTAGGACTTTTATAGCATAATGTATTCTTTAAGTGCACTGAATGCAATAAATATGTTGCTAGAATTAATGATCAATAACATTATCTCTAATTATCAACATAAATTTAAATTTATATGTATGGAAAATTTTTTATTTTAACAAAGGAAAATTCAATCTTTTGAAGAAGTTGGCAAAGACTTAGTTTAACTGATTTATAATGAAAGTAAAGAAAATTGAAATAATTTATAAAAGAATATAATATTATTCTCACTTGATCTTTTTCTTGAATTATGGATCTCATGCATACTAATTTCATATGCAGTTATTTCTAATTTAAACAACTGGCACTGTAAAACATATCTGTTTTACTTTTAAAAGCTTCAAATCAAGTACAATATATCTTTCACAAATGTTCTGTCAAGATCATTGTGGCCTGGTTGGCTAAGGTATCAAATTATCAGAAACAGGTCAATTTGAATACCGGCTTAATTGCTGTGTTCACTAACAAAATCTGAGGAGCATTAAATAGGTCGTTCTTACAATATCCTCTAAGTAAAATAATACCTTCGAGTCATATCAAGTATTAGGGCAAGGGCTTGTTCTAGGTACCTGACTCTAAATTGTAAAGATTTCCCCATACTCTCAGCATGCAACCATTTTCTAGACAGAAAACTTCCACTAAACTGGTAGAGCCCAACTCTGGTCTAAGTTCTGGAAAATATGCTGGAGCTAACAAACATACTGTTTTTTTATTTCATTATCAAGAAATAAAAAATAATATGTGGTGGTCAAAATTGTTTTTTGAACAATTTTAGCATTGCATGTTAGACTGCCTAATGGCAAAAGTCTAAAATAACAATTGTATCCATCTTTCTAAGGTGTTTTTTCCATAAATAGTGAGCCATATTCACAAGATGCAAAGGAAATATAGAAAACTATGACACACTCACTCCAACAGACAAGCAAGCAAAAGTAAAACATCAAGGCAAAAGTAAAACATCAATGTTATATTGATCAACAGTGACTGGGATCAAAATCAAGATATTTTACTAAAAAGAGTGCTGTGCCATTAGACCACAGTGCGTCTCAAGAAACCAAATTTTGACACTTTGTTGCAGACATTCTAAGACTATTGTAAAACATTTTAATGTTTACAGTATCATTGCTCTCTAGAAAGAATTAGAGGGTCATATTCTCAAGTCATAAAAGTGGAATTTGTAAGGTAAAAAAAATGATTTTGAAATAACTTTAAGGAAAATAATGTTAGTAAGACTAAATTTAACCATTGTTAGTTTTAATGTTAAACAGTAAGTGATTAACTGATTTCAAATTATTTAATTCTCTTATAATAAATTTTTTAAACATTATGCTTAAAATTTATAATGATTTATATTTTCCTCTATATGTTGAATAACATAAAACTCAAACAGCAGGATTCCTATAAAGAACTCTTAATTTTTAAAATATAACTTTATTTTATAATTCAAGGTAATTTTAAATAAAGCACATTGTTTATTCATGGTTTAGAAATTAATACTAAATATATCTAAAAAAATGTTTAATTAAAATATCAAAATATTTTAAATCTACAAATTTTAGAAGTTTTTACAGATGAGCTTTAAAATATCTTACTCTGAAGAAATGTTAGAAAAGTTGTTCATATTGCCTTCGTCAGCCATTTTCTAGACAGAAAATAAAATAAATTAGATTCCAAATTTGTATGATAACTAATAAAAAATAAAATTTTTTACTTACTTTTGTTTTGATATCTCCTGTAAAAATATAAGTAAAAAAGAAAAGTCCTGAATAAAAATCATAACAATCACTTTACAAATAACATAGGGTTGTATATCTTTATTTTTCAGTTTACAAAATATTTCAAGAGCCTTGTATAAAAAACAGTATTCAAAATAATGGTAGGATGAATATATTAAATTAAAAGAAAATTATTTTTAATAGATAAAATAAATTCCTTAGTAACTTTAGGTTAATAAAAGGAAAAAAAATCATAGAATAAAAAGGACAATTATTATTCAAAAATTTTCTGTTATTAAAAATATTTTTCAGTTTTAATTAATCAATAATATATAAACAATTTTTAAGTAACAATTTAAAGTAAATTTCGTAACAAAATTTCTTCAAGTTAAATATTTGTTCACAAAATTTTGTTACAATTCTGTTGAGAGAAAAGCTATACATACTTACACACACACACACACATATACACACACACATATATATATATATATATACACACAAATAAAATATATTTTTAATCAATTCAAATAAATACTTAAAAATATTATTTATCCCATTTAACCCAATTTATTTGAATTATAACTTGTTCCATTTTTCATTGTAATTTTTACACTATTAATTCTACAATAATTTACTTCATATGTGTATTATTTTTTTATATATTAATAATATTTTGTTTAAGCATGAAAAATCTTTCATTCTTTCTTATACTTTTTCTGAGTTAGAAAAAAATTCCTTCATTTAATCTTTACTAAGGTATAAGTTTATTGCACCTCATAACATTATATAAATTTTTGATAGTTAATTTTGAAAATTCATTTTAGAAAACCAATTCAAATAGGGAAAAATGATTAACATTAAGTTATGATACCTAAATATTTCTCCAATAGTTATATTGATTTTATTGAACTACATTAATTGGATGACAAAAATCACCTTAACTTTTGCAATTTATTAACTATTTTTAATAAAATTAATTGAAACACTCGCATATTTACATGGAATTTTTTAACTAAGTCAGAAATATAGAAGAAATGTAAAAGGAAACAATACTTTAAAAATTATATATAAATATCTTTATAATTCATTAAAGTTAACAGTGTATATAAATTTATTATTATGCCTTAATATTAACATCTTTTCAATTCCAACAATACAATACAAGATCTTCACAAAAAATAATTACCTGGAAAAAACATAACTGGAAATAAAAATCCTTTAATCATGATAAATTTTTAAAATAATGCATTTATGTCATTAGATATAGTTGAATATCGAGCAAATATTTTTAAAAGCAATTTTTTGCAAACAAAAATTCTGAAATGATTTTGCTTGCTTTATTTACATATATATAAATTTCAAAATATATGTGTTATTCAATAAGAAATGGTCTTTAAATAAATAGGATAAAAAAAAACATTTTGTTTAAATACATTCATTATATATTGACTTCTCCAAATAATGCTTTAGAAGTAGTTACAGTAAAAACAACTTAATTTTTTTAATTATTCTGAATTCTGGACTTCATTAATGGTAAAGACTGATATAATTAATAAAATATTCAATTCAATAATTAGGAGAAATTTTCATTTAAATAAAGACAAATGGAGGATTGAATAAAATGAAAAAAAAATCAATTTCTTAATTAAATTTGATTAAAATAATTAAAAACAAGTGCACATGTATAAGTCGGAATAAAAATTCTAATTAAACTTTTAAGGAATGATAAATATCATGACATCTTATTTTTGATCTAAATGAGAAAGACTATTCACCTTAAGAATATAAAGGCACTCAAACAAAACAGATAAGTCTAAAAATCTAGCATGTCCATAAATTTAATTGTTTCTTTTAAAAGCTTCTGAAAGATAAAAAGCTGGAGGTAACAAAACCAACTACTATGCAAATGCTTCATATTTACCTATCAGAGCTTCTTCCTCTCCAAACCGCACATCAAAATGCCCCCTTTTTTCTATACAGTATGAGATAGCATTTAGTTCTGTGAAAAAATTGTATAAGTGCCAAAATCAGCAAAAACAACCTTTTAGATTAATTACAGAATTATCTGAATATTTTTTGATTTCTATTTTAGCCAATAAAGAAACATGCTACAAAAGTTAAGAATGTACTTGCATGTTATTAGTCACCATATAGTATTTAAGAATATTAATAATTTTATTAAAATAGCTTAGTAAAATAATTTAATTATAGTTGGCATTTTAGTTTTTAACATAATATCAAATTATTAAATTACATATATAAGCAAATAACATTTTCTAAATAATAATCCTGTTAAACTACATTCTAAGTAGTTTATAGTGAGAAATTTTCTTGGTTATCCATTTATTGCTTAGCTATTTAAAATAATAAATTATTGTACAACTGCTTTGCATTTAACTAACAATTTATTAACTATTATTACCACTTAATCCTCATTTTATTTATCACAAAAAAATAGAATAACCTTTATGTGATAAATAAAATATTATTTATAT
This sequence comes from Latrodectus hesperus, assembly GCA_037975125.1. NCBI lineage: Eukaryota > Metazoa > Arthropoda > Arachnida > Araneae > Theridiidae > Latrodectus > Latrodectus hesperus. The sequence continues at coordinate 16,020,875 of CM075860.1, read as the reverse complement.
TGATTATGTGATAATTTATGAAAAAATATTTTTATACATATGACAAAAGAGCAACAGTTTGCACAGAGAATATTAAACAGAACAATATTCCAATATCAATTAAATATTAAATGATATTAGAATTTTAATATTTTAATATATATTATTCAAAAGAAATTCTTTATTGAGAGACTAAATTAAACTTCCAATGACAAGTTAATTTTCCAAAATTAATAACTACAGAAGGTTTCTGGGGGTTTTTGTAAATTTACTTTTAAGAAGAACTGATGATTTTTAAGAACAAAAATGTTGGAATATTATTTTCATTTTCTAGAAAAAATATTCAAGTAGTCTTATTAAATATTTAAGAAAAAAAGTTAATAATTTGTGTTTACTCGGAAACTGCAAGAATTAATGCTCATGTTTAACTAGACTAAAAAAAAAACTTGAATGCCAGGTAATTGTAGTTCCGAGTAAACACAGATTATTCATAGTGAGAAATTTAATACATTTATATGTTTTCATTAATTCTGTAGAATTTATCAGATATGTTTTATTTTGGTTTTTTAAAACTACATAATCTCCATAGAAAGGGATAATTTAAAAACCAATTGAATACCTTGAAACAGTCAGGACACCATGAGAAAAATTAAAACTATCCATTAATGTTTCACAATTACTTTTCCTATTTTGGGTTCAAGTATTTAAAACAAATTTTTTTGATTCAGCTTTTTCTAGGAAGTTTTGAAAATAATACAACCACACTACATACTAAATAACACAAAAATTTAATCCATTTAAAAAAATATTAAGATTATAAGAAGTATTTTAATATATATATATATAATTAAATTTTCCAAAATTAATTTTTTCTTTAATAATTAGACATTTAAATAGTTTTATTCTATGTAAAATTAAACAAATAAACAATGACATAATATATTTCTAAATTTACTATTTGTATTTACATTAATTCTTAGTATAATAAATAAATAATAAATAAAATATTCAATGGAAACGAAAAATATATACTTATTTTTCTGTTTCTACTGAATTATATATTTTATCAAATATTAATATTTTTGAATTTAGCTTTTGAAAATTTCTGATAAAATATTAGAAACTCTATTTTTTAGCTTATTTTAAAAACTTTAAAAACATTTATTAAAAAATAATTATTTCTATATTATTCTCATAAAATTACAACTAAATTTTTACAGTATAATTTCATAACAATAAAAATTAAAAAAATAAATTAGCCTTCACCACTTAATTTGACTAGGTACATGATGAAATAACTTGCAAGTACCAACTGCATAAAAATGATACATTATTATAAGCTTAATGTATTTGCAATATTCTCAGAATGAAAACATCTGAAATGCAATATATAAATAAAGAGTATTCTACCACATTCTGATAGACTGATTATTTCTTCATTTGTAGTTTCGAAAAACAGAATAGTGAAGTCTGCTAAAAACTGTCATTAGTAGTCATGAGTCCTTTTGACACGTTGGATACGACACCAACCAACCAAAAACAAATTTATAATTATCTTCTTAAGTTTTTAAGTAGACACATATAAGCAACCTCAAATGTAATATTTTTACATTACAAAGATTTTCTTTGCTCCTAATGTCTCTTCATAGTCAGAAGATAGTATGAAGAAAATCAATGCTAAACTGTTTCATAATTTTTCCAGAAAGTATTCAAAATAAAATAATCCAAAATGGAAATTTATTTGCAATTGTTTTCTTCTTTTCAAAGTTTTAATACAAAGAAAATGCATCAAAATAAAGACCACAGAGAAAAACTTTGTTCTTCAGTAATAGTCTTCATAAGATTTTTAAAACACTTAAGTAACAGAATGGTAAAATGAAACTAAGATAAGATTTTTCCTTTCATCTTTTTTCTCATGTCATTATTAGCTACATCATAACATAATGTAGAAGTGGGGAAAAAATAAATTTCATTTTTCATTGTTGACTTTTTCATTTGATTTTTTACATGGTTTGAGTCTTTTATTGTATACTTCAAGAACAATATAAAAACATATTCACTTATTTTCTTCCAAATATTCATAGGCATTCAAAGAAAACTAATATAAAAATACAATGAATGTTAGCTATTGTCTTTACAATATCCAGAATATATTTCTACGATTTTAAAATAAACTAAAAATATATTCTTAAGTTTATAAATTTTTAATCTACAAAGCTTCAAGCAGCAGAATATATGAAAAGATTAATGCTATAAAATCTTTGGAATGTATTGTATCTACAAATATTCTGTAAATATAACCATTTCTAAAATGAATGATTCACTTGTAATATAAGCATACAGCATACAAAATATAAAAATAAGCTTTTCATTTATCATGAGTGCACATTAACATTCTTTCATTTATCTTTAATAAATGCACAATTATATAATTGTTAAGAGTTTTTAATAAAAAACTTATCATTATCTTTATAATTTCATATATATAGCATAAATATATAATGTTCCAATATTAGCATATCACTATCAAAGATCTATGTATTGCATTTTATATATTATTCTTTTACTTTTGCACATTTTTAAATGAATAATAGCTTTATAAAGTGTAAAATTAATACACAATAAAATTATTTCTTATTTTTATGAATACTTCAAGAAATAATTTCCATATTTGCTGTGATCATTTTGATATAAATATTTTTAAAATTCTTCAAACAGCTTCTCTCTTTATATTTCCATGAATGCATCAATATCTACTCAAATTTCAATATGAAATTATGGAATTAAAATCATCTTAGATGAAATGATTTTAAGGTTTCCTGTTTTTCCATTTGTAATAAAGGAAAATTTTTGATGTGAAAAATTATTATTCACTAATGATACAGTTTATAAAAAACAAACATATACTAATTGTAGTATGTATTTATACACATTTTTAATTTTAATAACATTCAAAAGAATAATCATATTTTGAATGATAGTTTATATTCTATTTTTAAAATGGATAAATTACCGACGATCTACCTTTCACAAGAATTTTATTTGCTCTTAGTACTTCTTGAACTGCAAAATGTATCACTATAATTCAAATATAACTTCTAAGAAATTTGAATCAACATAAATTCAATGCAAAATCTTGAATTCCAAAATATTAATACTTTTTATAATCACTATAACAAATGTTTACAATTTATAAATATTTATAAGAATTCATAAATTTTCTTAAATGTTATCTCCCAACAACAAATACATAATTGCTTAAATATTTTTAAGTATATTTTTTTGAAGTGATTGACTTCTGTTTAGTAATAAATATTTAAGAATTTAACACACACATGTAGAATAAAATATATTTTATATTCAGATTTCTCAGGTTAAAAATTATTTTTCAAGGTAACTCCAGCAAATCAATTGATATTTATTTTATTCATTTATATCTGAAATCAAATTCTTTGGAAAACAATCATATTCAAAAGATGTTATTTCTTTGAAACATTTAATTCTTCTTTATTCAAAAGTAGAATATCATGATATCAGTGGTAGTATTTTTGACTGATTAAGATTTTATCATAAGAAGCTGTACAACAATTTCCCAAGCTTGGCAAATGTTAAATATACAATTGTAGCAATAAATTTCAATGAAGAAAAAGCTAGAGCTAGAAGAAAATTGGTAAGAATATTTTATTCATAAAATATATAATATTAATTTAAACATTTTTATCATTTAAACAATAAATAAAAATCTTTTCACTGTAAAAGGAATCATATTTACTTGTAGTTAAAATTATTATGCACTTAAAGAAAATTTTTTGATTTAGAAATATAAATTTCATATGCAATAAAAGTGGAAATGTAATATAAAAATATTTCAGTCTAACTTTATTTAATTACAGCTTAAGAAATAAATTTGTATTTTGAATGTAATTGTATACATTTAAAACAAAATATTTTTATGTTAAATTATATCCAAATAAAATATAAATTGAATTAATTTAGGCCAAAGTTGCACCATAAAATTGTGCGCAATTTTAATATTCAAATCTACTCCAATTATCCAAATTGCTTTCAAAATTTCAGAAAAATAAATTAGACTGAAGAAGAGAAGGAAAATGAGAAAAGGCTTTAATAAAAGCAAAGGTAAGAGAAGGGGGAAGATAGAATGATGTGTCATTCGAGGAGTTCATTCTTTTGAAAATTCCTGGTTCTTCAGAAGTTAGAGCTGAAGACATAAGATAATAGATCATGATTGAAACCCTAGATTTCAAATGGCAAATGATGGTAAATGTATGTAAAGTGTTGGTTAAAAAGACAACTTTAATCCTAAGTTGAAGCAGACACAAGAACATCAACTAATGAAACACTTGCTAGCTTTGAAGTGAACAGAGCATCAGCCCGAATGTGACCACATGAAAATTCTCACTCCCAAGTAAATGCATGACTTGGCTACCCAAAAACAGATGAAGGCAGTGAAATAGCTTACTCAGACCATGATGTTCAGCAATCCATGGCTTTCAATTGCAGCATTATACATTCATACTGTATTAATGTACAGCACTTGTAAGTATCTTAGCATGTAAAAGTATTGCACTTTCATTTAATTGATTAAAAGCTCTTTTTTAAAAAAATATGTAGCTTTTTCCCCCTTATTATCAAAATACAATAATTAATTATAGTAGACGCTTTTTTGAAAAAAATTCAATTTTCTAAATATTTGATTATCTGAATGGGGTCAGGTCCCAATGAATTTGGATAATTGGAGTTCTATTATATCTAATTGCAAAATAAAATATAATTTTCCTGAAAATAAAGCAAATTTTGTAACACTTTTTACATTATAATTCTAAAGTAGTCCAATGAATTCTTGCCTTAGTATATAATTAAAAATAAAGATTATATAAATTATTACAATATAAAAAAATATACCAATTATGAATTTAAAAGCATTTGAAATGATATTTGTTACAAAAGGAAAAATATGATATAAGATGACTTTTGCATAAAGTAATTTTTGTCATCAACTCACTAAATCAACTTTAGACATTTTTGACCAAGCACAATTTATAAAATGTCACTCTTTATTATTATTTTCCTTTTATATATAACAATGCAGTATTTAAATTTAATATTTTTCACCAATTGACTTGAATATTTTTGTGTTCTTGGATAAATTCCTTGATGAATGATGTTTACAAAAAAATGTAGTTATTTATCAAAAATTATTTCACAATAACAAAACACTTCATCAAAAATTAATGAAAATGTCAAATCCTTTTTTTTTTTCAATAAAATTTTTAAGAAAATAAATATTGCAATAAATATATTACAGTTCTTGTGTTCATATTTTTATAGTTTTATATACACAGCTATACGAATAAAGATATTTATCCAGTATTTATTGAGGTCAGTTGAGATTATTTATCACTATTTTTTTTAAATTATATTTGCACATCATAATATTTAAATAATCTTTATCTTACAAAACACAAAGGAAATATGTGTTTAATTTTGCTTACTTTCATACTTTTTATATTCAATATTTGCTTTTGCTAGGTCTAGAAGATGGACTAGTTAAAAAAATATCAGACTTTTGCTCCTGAAAGCAAGCAGATTCTGGGAAAAATTTTAATGTCAATTTTGCTGTAGAGCTAAAAAGTCATCTTATATCAATATAAAGCCCAAATAATATTAAAATTTCATACTCTACCTAAGCATTTCAGCAGTCATCAATATAAGAAGTTTTGACTTTATTAATATTCAAAACAAGTTAATAAATATTTTAAAAAAATAGATAAAAAAAATTTAAAATATTAAAACAATAATTAGGTAATTATTTATCAATTTAAATGAGTTTAGCAAAGCTAAATATACAATGTGAATATAAGAGAATATCATAACTTTATATTGTATAAATTAATAACTATTATTAAAAAGTATATCACTCATGTTTTATTATAAACCCATTGTTGTTAATCTATTTTATGAAAAAGCATTATTTTCGAAATATGCAGTCATTCAAATTAGAAATAAAATAAGAAATGTAAGCTAAGAATTATTTTCAAATAAAATAGTTTGGGAAATAGCATAAGCTATTAAATATAAATATAGAATACTAATATATAACTTTAAATATTGGCAATAATGTCCAAAATTTAACTTTAATTCTTAATTTAAAAATATTACTGCTAATAAGACAATGTTATAGTGGTTACTGAAATTTTGATATTTACAAGAACATAACGATATTATTTATGAGATAGCCAACAACTGAAGACTTGTATATTATATAGCTTGTATTTGAATAAATTTAATAACTTTCCAGAACAACTCTCATACACAATAGTATTCCCAAGTTTCACAAAATAAGAAAACTGTAAAACTTCCATCATGAAATTGAGAATATGAATACAAAAAAGCAATATGGTGCACGCAACAATTTCTACTATTTAATAGTTGCTAAAATTATAAATTTGAGGATTACAACTTCAAAGTCTTACCATTAGATTACAGTGAATCACTAACTTACATAAACATGTATACATGTAAAATATTTGAAAGTTAATTGTTAATATATCTATTTCTAACATGATACGTAATCTGATTCATTTTAAATCATGGGCTAGCGGCACTGAGATTAGAACTATAAAAATAACAATATAAAAAATATGCAAGAGTAAAAGAATGATAGTGCTTGAATTCCCTTTACTCAACATAATTCCTGGAAAATAGGATAATAAAGTTATTTGTTTAACATATTTTCAGTAAATGAAATAATAAAAGAAGTTATTAACGATGTTACAATATAATTCTAGGAATAAACAACAAAAATACTTTTAAAAAATCATATTCCCTATGTATTATTATAAATAGCAGAATTACTGGGAAATTATAAAAATATTTTTTTATAATAATTATAAAAAAAATTTTATAAAAAATAATGAAAATAGAGCATAAATTTTCCACTAGTACTTGAAATTTCAGAGTATAAAATGATCAGATCTAGAGATAAGAAAAAAAATTTTTTTCTAAATCATGTTTAGAGTAAAAGAAAGATAAATTATTTTAAACACTGATATTAAATTAAAATATTTAACTTCACATAAAACTTCACTTTAAAGCCAAGTATATGTTTTTTAATTATTTATTATTTTCTTTAACACTATTCCTTATCATAAATGGTGCAATGAAAGCAACTGCATATAATATCCTCAATGTATTTATAATTAAATTACATTAAATAAACATCATAGCTTATTAGCATTGATCTTCAATATAAAGATTAAATGTTTTAAAAATTTTCAATCATGATTGTATGATAAAATTGAAATCAGAGCTGATACTATGCATCTCATTTTTGCATCATACCTGTAAAACATTTAGCTGTAAAATGTTAAAATCTCTAACACACAAGTAATATTTGATTAAGCAAAAAATATGCCTATATTCTTTATATATTTTATATTTAATATATATTTTTACTAGAAAATAACACTATAGCTGATAATTAATTTATTCAAAAATGTGAGAAATAACTTAGTCATTATTTTATTTTCCCAATATATTCTTCATGATTAAATATAATATATTACACTACCATCAGTTAAAAATTAAAAAAAAGTAAAGTTCAATCATAATTGTAATAAAATATTCATCAAGAGAACATAAAGTTGATCAACAAAAGAAGATTTAAAGCCACTTCACCCCATGTACAAATTTATATTTCTTATGTACTAAACATGAATGTCATACATCAAACAAAGATTTAATCCGAGATTCTCAAAAAGCCAAAATAAAGAATTCTTTGACATTACTGCAATTAGTATATTTTTAATGAAGAAAATTTTTAATTGTATGAAAAACCTTTGTAAATGATACCTGCATCATAAAAGTTGAAAATTAAATCATTCTCAAAACAATTTAAATAAATTATGTAATAATGTACTGAAAATACTGATCAATGTTTATATTATAAATACAGGTCAGCTTACAATTTAAAAAAATGATTATGATGATTTATTTAATGCATGATTTATTATATACTCTTTCAATTATAATGATTTCAACTTGATTTATTTAAATACTCTTAATGCACGATTTATTTATATACTCTTTTAATTATATATGTTTAAAGTGAGTTATGTGACAAATTTTCTTGATGATTAGTTAACATTTAAAAACATTTTTTCAGCACATTCATACATTAAAATCTTTAATACCAAAATCTTTAATGAAAATGCATATGCAATATTAATATGCTGAGAGCAGTTATAAATTTTTATCGGGAATAAACTGAAACTAAAAACTTTTCAGTAAATTTAGTTTCCTGTTGTGCACCAATCTTGAAACTATCCAAGTTAAAGAAGAAAATATGTGCACAAAAAAGGATTTTATCACCAGACACAAAAATATCTTCACAATCGGCAATTCATAAGAGCACAAGTTATTGAAAAGCACCTGTAAAATACAGCGCAGAAATTGAATTACAAATAATGCATCTAATGAGCCAAAAATTAGGAGAATTGATAATCATAATCATAATTACAATGATGATGATAATAGCCAGTACATAAAGTTTAAAATCTGATTTATAATATAAAATATTATATAGCAACTGGAAATACTGTCAAATATTTTACAATAGCTTTTATATGATTTGGAGTAAGTTCGTAATAAAATTGTTTCGCACAAAAATAATTTCATTTTTACTTGAAACACAAAGAATAATAAATTACTCTAGTTGGTATAACCTACAAGCTAATATCATAGAGAAAAAATTAAAAAAAATTAAAAGTTAAGCTTACGTATAAAATAAAGATTCCTCAATTTCATAAACTTAAAAGGATGAAAAACAATCTTTGATGATTTAAGAAAAATCATTAAATTTGAAGATCCCAATGAAAGAATTGGAATCGCTTAAACGTCAATTACAGCTGTAAATGCTGAGCTAAAATAGCAATCCCCGATTGGGAACCTCTTTGGCTTAAGGAAAGATTTGATCTCAACGCATGCGCATTGTGACAGTTAAATTTTTCCCTTTTGAAATAAATATTCCCTCTGCGATCAGATTGAATTTCTATTTCTTGTTTTGCGCAATTTTCTTGGTAATTTAATTCTCTATTCTAGAATATTAAAATTTTATCAAATTTTAATATAATAGAATTTCATAACATTTAATTTTTTCTACCATATATTTTACAAAATTGTAAAATTTATTTACTACATATTAAAAAGTATTTTCAAAAGTGCTAAATGTAAAAATCAATAACATTTCAACAAATAAAGAATAATTCTATGAATTTAAATAACAATATAATTTATATTAATTGATAAAATCCTATTTCCCTAAATTTTCAAAGAAAAAAAAAAGAACCCCATTTATAAAAAAAAAACTTTGTCGGTAATAACGAAAATATTAATCTAAGAATGAACGTCTTAAATTAATTATGCTAAGAAAAAGTAATCTTCTGAATAACTTATAGACAATACATCTTGATTATTTCTCGTATTTGTATTCAGAAAGATGTTAATGACAGTATAAATTGAAATAATAAAGATTGCGATAGTCTAAAGTGAAAAAGCATCGTTCTCGAAATCTGGAGATTAAGAGTTCGATTCTTGATCCAATAGAAGATCTTTATTCAGAGAAAAATTACACGCATTAAAAATCCAGTAGGGCTCAATATTCATCCACTGACATGGCTGACACTCTGTCGTCGTTAATTTCATCATATGACCATGGTTCAGGAGGAAGAGAATAATGACCAACTTTGGTCACTGAAAATAAGCGACTGAAAATGTACTAAAATAATCAATAAAAAATGTCAAAAGACGGAATGGAGAAGATACAAGTATGTTTTTTATTATAGTTCCCAAGAAAGTTAATATTCGCATTCTTTTAGTTTACTTGATAAAAAAAATGGCACGAAATGTTAGTTAAATAAAAAATTATTACTTTTTCGGGAATATGATAGTTTAAATGTAAAATAATATTTAATCAATTCTGTGTTTAAAATAATTTTATAAGTGTAAATTAATCTTGAAGAAGTTATAATGTTTTTTGTTTATTTTCTAAAAAAATCAAAACTTTTCTTATATATATATATATATATATATATATATATATATATATATATATATATATATATATATATATATATATATATATATATATATATATATATATATATATATATATATATATATATATATATATATATATATATATATATATATATATATATATATATATATACATATATATCAGCATGAGTAATTATTACTTATTTGGAAAAATGTTATTTTGATATGAACATTTTGTATTTTTAGTAAATACTTTTGATTGTAAATTAATAATTTCATACGATAGAAATCTGTGAAATACAATAAACGCATAACTATTATTCATGCAAACTATTCCAATATAATACAACCATGACAACTTATTGTAACACCGAGAAAAATGTATTAAGTTAAGCTTCCTAATGCATCTTTTTCGGTTGTATCTCCAGTTGCTTATGTCTATAAGCGAATTCAATTTATATAGTCAACCAGCTCATTTTTTAACTATTATCAAATGTGACAACACATAAGCCTACACCTTCTTTTCCATGATCCTCCGGTAGAGGGAGAATAGGCCTTGTGAACTTTAAAACCAACATTGTACGACCTTTTTTTGTATCATGTTTTACGAATGGATCAATTATTGGGCTTGTTATTTTCCTGTCACCAGAGACTCTATTCTCCATCTGGCGAAATTCACAGTGTTTAGTTTCAAAGCATGTTTGATACTCAGTTTAACCTTTCACTGAAGGAATGAAAGGCTGAGTCAACCTTCCCTAAATTGAGGATCGAATCTTGTCTTGGAAGTGTGAAATGCTATCTCTTAGACACCAGGTTTCATCGATGTAATTAAATAATTAAATTTTAAAACCAAACCAATCGTTTATATTTAAATTTTCTCATCAGAAATGTGGTTCTGGAATTCAATTATACTAGTTCTGATTCAATTTTGAATTAGAAATGGTGTAATTGAATCAAAATGGAATTAGCCCACTGCATATCATCAATACGTTTTGAGGAAAATTTAGTATCCTGTTACAAAATAAAAAAAGAGTTCATTATTAATAGAGATATTTATTTGAATGTTATGATTCAAAAACACGTATTTAGCACTGAATATGCAAACATTATTTTTAATTGATGAGGCAAATAAATTTTTAGTATTAAATTTATTGTTAGAATTTAAATTTCAAAGAAAAGTACTTATATACGAGAAAGGAAAATTGCTTCTTTTTATTTAAATATTTCTTAATTTCATAAATTTCCATATTGTGCTTTTCACATGCTTTTCAGAATAAAATAATATAAAACTATTCAATATTGATATTTCTATATACAGATATATGTTTCAGACTTTACATTTAACTGCATTTTTTTTTTCATTTAATACTGATACTTGTAATAAGTAATTTTAAAAGATTAAAATTGTGTATTGAATAAGTTTATTTTAATTGTAAATTGTGAAATTTACCGACCAGTTCTTATTAAGACAAGTTATATTTAAAGCTTTAAGTTCTTGCATAATTGTTCATAAAGAAATAAGTAGATTATTATATTTTGTTAAGAAGAAAAAATAAACTTTATGATAATCCTCAAAAGAAAATTGGCTTAAAAAATATAAGTAAATACGAAAAAAAAAAGAGAAAAATATGATGAAGTTATGAGAAATTTGAAATAATCACGCATTTTTAAATTACCAAAGTATATTTTTTGTTCAGGGAGAAGAAATGTATATGTAAAATATAGAAGAAATTATTAAAATAATGTCAGTTTCCATACATATAAATTTTACATGACTTTGATGTGGAATATTAAGATTAAACATTTAATGAGTTTGATATTGAAATATTTGCAAAAACTTCCAATGACAATAAGAAATACTCTTGCAGAAACCCAATTTTAATTTTAACTAAATAAAATTTTAAATTATACTTAATTTATTATTAAATTATATTACATGTACGCAAGCTTTATAGCTTTATTGCGGAAAATTTTCATTTTAAGACACAAACCTGCATGACCATGGAAAAATACGAATACGAAAATATTTTAAAGCGAATGATGTAATATATTTGTGAGTTAATTACAATATCTAATACTTTTAATTAAATATTAATTTTTTTTACAAAAATTTATCATTACAAATTAATTTTTTCAATTATTTCTCTTACATCAAAAATTTGATTTTATCTATGTGAATACTTCTGAAAACGAAATTTCTCATGATAATACAGGATCTTTCTCGAATAAAAGCTCATAAAAGCCATATTTCCAGTTCAAATGATATCCTTTCACTCTTTATCCTCAGGAAAAGGGATCAGTAAAGAGTATTATGATTGAAAGTTCCGAGAAAGAATAATCACAATGTTCATAGTTAGTTCATGTACTAAAACTAGGTGCTTTATTAAGATTGACATGACATTTGATAACTTACAGATTTGTGCACAATAATAATTTTCTGTTATTTTTATTTTTGTGATTGTTTGAAAGAGAATGAGCAAATTAGAAACTAAAATACATATATTTTGTTTTAATGTTTAAAAAAATGGATGGAGAGTTAACAGAATAAGAGCTTTGATTCTTATCATATAGCAAATGTATTAATTTGTATAAGGACTGAATAATATTTATAACCTTTTCTTGTTAAAAGCATATGCCAAATTTTTGTACCAAGAATATAATGTTTAATATAAGGTAAAATTAAAAATATATACATATTATTCAAATTTGTCGATTTTAAGTATTCACACAAAATAATTGGAATTTGCAATGCTTTCGTACGATAATACATAACGTATCGAATAATAAGCAATACAGATATTTTTTCATCTAATTTAAAACTACAAGTATTTGGAGTTGACGGAAAATATGATTAGATAATACGCTCAAAGGTATCGCAGTTGAGTTCAATGGGTTTAAAGTTAGAATAGTATGTCAACCACACACATGTATTAAACAAAGAGTGTTTTTTTATATATATATTTTTTCCCCTCGAAAATGATGCAACCCAAAGAAAAGACATAATTTAACATTAAGAATATAGTTTAAATTTTGAAATAACTAGAAAAAATTAAAATGAGCTCTAAGATTTAACCTAATACAGTTTATTCCTGTAATTCATAAAGTTGTACAGATTGTTGCATCTGGCTAAATTGTACAGTACTTCGGTTATCTCATTAAAGCTCCAGCTCACGCTGTGTCTCTAGTAAATCAGAATTTGTTATATTTAAAATATTTTTAGCCTATTTTATTTCTCCTTAATGTTTTCTAACACTATAGGCTCATCGTTATAATTACAGAATGAAATGCATCCGTTGGGAAGCAGCATATTTCTATATTTTGCGACATAAACTGTGCATGACAACACTATGTTAACCTAACTTTTTAAATTAAAGTTTAATACAAAAACGCTGTGCTAAAGTGTTCAATATTATCAAAAACATTTTCTGTATATATATGTTTTGGTAGATACAGGTTCATCAATGAATATTGTAATTAGGGTAAAACTTATGAGGATACTTCGACAATTATGTTGGAGATCACTCATTGTTGCGTCACGAGCAAACCACGAGAGGTAAGTTTCTCTGTTCGGGAGAGGCAACAGATGAAACAGATAGAACGTCGGTGTTTTGAAAAGTACATGAATGCCGAAAGAGATAAGTGTTTTAATATTTGTGATGTGGTGTGCTGTTTGATTTAAATAAATGTTGTTAATGTTTACTTCAACGTTGTCATCTAAAAACAAAACTTGATCACATTCATCTTTACAGTAAATCCTAATAGGAATTACAGCACTCATCTATATATTACCATCACAGGAATGCAACATGTCTTTAAAGTTGATCGATGATATAAAAATCACGGAATAACCAATGGACTGCTGTGTACAAGTATTAACACAACTATTTGATTAAGTTTTAATTCTTTCTATTACAAGGAAACAATAAAATGGTCAATCCTAAAGAAAACAATGACATCTTAATTTATTTTGAAAGATATACAGCGTTCACTTGAGTTCATTACAGTGTTCCCTCACCACTTTGCGCTTCATGTTTTGTGGCTTCATTTTCTAAAATATTCATCGAAAAATAAAAATGTAAAAATACAACCATATCGGCAGCCACTTTTTGGAAAGGAGCTTTGTTTCATATTGATGTGTGAGAGAGAAAGATCCATGCATATCAAACAAAGAAATGAGATGATTCAGAGTACATAGCATGGATTCTCATAAAGGTGCGTGATTGGTTATCGGTGCGATGTCAACCAATGAAAGTCGGTGAGGCTGTCTCACATCATAAAGAATGAAGGATTTGTTGACATTACAAAAGAAGACATCTGCGCCCTTATTGATTCCTACTCGGACCCACTGACCGATGAAGATCTCGGTCAGATGACAAAATTTGCAAGTGAGGAAGCAAACGAAGATGAAGACGAAAAAGAAACTGAAAAACATGACCTACCCTGGAGAATATAGAACAAATGTGCAACTTAGCAAGAGTGATGCAACAATGCACAAGACATTGGCGACAATATGGTTCGAGCTGTTGAGTTTAGCAATCGCGTTGACGGGGCTATGTTCTTGTCCAGAAGAATTTTGAAGAAAAAGACAAAAACAACAACTATTCATCAACATGCTTCTCTTCAAGGTAAAGCCCCCAGCTCTACCGTCAGCACCTTCAGGAGAAGAATCTCCTAGTGAGCCTAAAGATTCTACGAATCAAGTGAGAATCAAGAAGCTCACTTGATTCGTAGAATCAAGTGAGCTTCTATCAAGATATTAGGAGATGTAAAATCAGATTCTCCTGGCTCTATCACTTTTAGCTTCAGCATTTTTTCTATTTCGGCTTTCAAAATTTCAGACTGTCTCTGTGAAAGTCTATAAGGTTTGGCACAAATAGGTCTGTCCGAATCATTTGAAACCAGGCTCATTTGAAAAAATGTTAAAGTATTTTGTAATCAGTTCACAAAGTTCACCAATTTGAATTTCAGATAATTGCGTATTTGATTGTATTGACTGCCACACTTCCTTTAAATCAGAATCTGGGGATTCTAATTCATGCTTAGGAATTTCATCGTCCTCCTTGTTATTGTTTTCCTCCAAAGACATCAAATTAACATTTTCTTCTCTCTGAAAATACGACTTTAGCATATTCACAAGTTAAACTTGGCTTTTGTCACTGTTCGGAAAATGAACAACGTAATTTGTCTCTTGAAAGTTGTTTAACGATTTCCCCTAGACCAACGCAATTCACGGACAGTTTATTTGGTTTTGATAGAGCCAAAACAAGAACTAGATCACCAATTTTAAATTGTCGCTTTTCAGCGTTTCTATCATACCACAATTTCTGTTTTTCCTTTGCTGTTTGCATATTTTCTACAGCAATGTCCTGACAATGCTTCATAGGATTTAAAAGTTCAAAAACATATGAAACAGCATCATTTTCTTTCTCAGTTTGCTCTGTTAAGTTCTCATATAATAGTATCATTGGTGTCCTCAAGTTCCGGCCATGAACAAGCTCACCTGGGCTGTAACCCGTCCTATCATGCGTCACTGTTCTCAACGCATAGAGTGCATGTGGTAAAACTTTCTCCCAGTCTTCTCCAGATTCTAGACAAAGCACTCGGAGTATCCGCTTCAAAGTTCGATGCATCCTTTCCACCGGATTGCTTTGAAGATGTCGGACAGAACTTCTCACAACTCGCACTCTAAACTTGTCCAAAAACTCTGACGTAAGTACACTCACAAAAGACGTCCCTTAGTCAGTTTGTAGTTCTCCAAGGAAACCAAGACGACTGAAAATCTGTAGTAGTGCATCTACAATAGTGGTAGAACATAAATTTGGAGTGGGAATAGCATCTGGATATTTTTATGACATGTATATCACAGTTATTATATACTTGCTCCCTAAACTGCTGTCAGGCAACGGTCCACAAGCATTGCCGTTCAGCTTAGTAAATATTTCAGAAATAACAGGAACGATTTTCAGTGGTGCCTTTTTCCTTTCTCGAGGCTTTCCAATTCGTTGACAGTGGTCACAAGATCGGACGAAATTTTCGAATGTGTTAGCAGAATTTTAGGACTAAACTCTACTCTGGCCTTCGATTCAGTTTTCTGACTAGATTCTCTTTGTGGCAGTTCTAACCTTTTCATTTCTAGTTCGTGTTGTCGAGTTTCGCGAGCCATTCGTTCTTCTCTCTCTTTTTCTTCTAGTTTGTTTTTTTCTTCTTCTATTCGTTTCCAATCTTCAATAATTCTATCCAAGATAAGTTTTACTTCTTCCTCATTGTAAATATCACTACTTAAAATTAAAATTTTAATTTCCGGATTTTTTTATTTGAGGCATTTGCTTCCAGTCCTAGCTCTTCACATATCTCCAACAATTCAGTTTTCCTAGCTTTAGCTAAATAGGCCATTTTTAGAATTAGGTCAACAAAATCAGAACGCTTTACTAAAGTATTGAAGAGAATAGAGCTTACAAATATATAGGACTAGCTAACTAATTATTTAGAAAAAAAAACCAATCTTTGCGCAGAACTTTAGATATCTATATTAATAAGAAACCATACCATTTATAGCAAATTGTCAAATTTTGAAACAAAAATTCTTATTCTGATTATTTTTTACGAAAATATTATCTAGTATCAGATTGTTCTTAAGAATTTAAAACACATTATGAAGCAAGTTTAATAAAATAATGTATCACAATTTTTACCAAAATAGAAAACAACTTGTCACAAAAGCAATAAAAGTTTTTTTTAATATATTTTTTTAACCGTAACACACTTTTTTTACTATCGCTGGTAAATTAAAACACTATTTCTTAATTCAATATATTATATCACCACAATAATAAATTCTAATTATGAAATTCAATATATAGAAAAAACTTTTTTATCTTTCAATGTGTAATGTCTCACCATCGACACTTTCGATTTTAAGATCTTATGTTTTTTTATTTATTTATTTATTTTATTTATTTATTTTTTTTATTCGGAGTCTCTTGTTGTACGCGAAGCAGGCGAGAGAGATTGTCGCGAACCCATACATGACTCCTTGTAAATTTTGTTCTTTTTTAATTAAATGTGTATATTTCAAAATTGGAGTCATTTCTTTGTTTCATAACAAACTTATGTTTTTGGTGGCAGCGGTGGGATGCTTTTTTAATGCTTTGCATTAGCATCCACTATGGAAATTAATTATGTGCACTCTAATGGATTACGTGCCAAAATGTTGGAATACAGGTAGGCCATTTTGATCAATCTTTCTCTGGCTACTATTGAAAATAAATAGTTTGGAATGTTATATAAATTTATAGAATATTTAGTTCTAATCTTGTTTACGTGGTTTTCATGTTATATCAATTAATTTTGTTTATAAGTTTGTAAATGGTGTATTCCATATTACAAAGCTAATTTCTGTATTTCGTGTATTCGAATTTACAGTGTTCATGCTATATCAATTAATTTTGTTTATAAGTTTGTAAATGGTGTATTCCATATTACAAAAGCTAATTTCTGTATTTCGTGTATTCAAATTTACAGTGCAATATTTTTTATAAGAAAAGTGTATCTTATTATAAATTTGCATTTCATAATTTTTATGTGGTTGATGTATTTCAATTCACGTAGGAATATGTTAAAATAACTATGTTGTTATAGATTAATGTGTAAAATCGAAAGTACACTTATATTCATAATTTTTTGAATGTTTCACTGAAAGTAGATTTTATGAAAGTAATATATACTTTAGAAAGGTTTTGATTTCGTTATGTTAAAACGAAAGTACATGATTACAATAGGTTTGAATTTAAAGTAATGTGAGATTTATTGATATGTTTTTGATTTTTGTTTGTAAAGTATCAAACTGATTTATTTGATATTTAAAAACGCATGTTTATTTTCATTGATAAAGATTTGAAAAGATATATTTTCTTACTGTTTAAAATATCGTACATTATTATCATTTTCATGTCGTGTATGATAAACTAACTAAGTTTATTGATTTAAAATCGAAAGCTGATTTCTGGTTTAGATTAGTTAAAGCTTTTAATTTATATTGTTGTTAAGAATTGTAGTGTGTTCTATATTTTGAATTTAATGAAGATTCAAAATTAATATAATTTCATTTTCTGTTTTAATATAGTAGTATTTGTATAAGAATCTGATTTTATAAAATTTATACATTTTTGATTAATAATTCAATTTATCTGAGTATCAAGCATTAGCTTGGTGATAAAAAAACTTGAAATCGAGAGTAGAAGATTTAATATTAAACTTGTTCTTCTTTTCAAAATATATGATTTGCTGTTTATACACTATTTGTTGTATTACAATATAGTTTGTTTTCGTTTAAATTTTTAAATGTTATGGATATGTTTTATATTAGTAGAGTGTGTTAAATAATTTCTATAGTTATTTACGAAATTTCGTATATATGTGGGTGTAGTCTGTTTTTTCTCTCATTATTGTATCTCTTCTGAGATAAAGCGTTAATAAATAAAATGGCTTTTTTAGCACGGGGGAAAAAGGGAGATTTAGTAGAAGTAGCTGAAGAGTTAGGGGAAATGGTTCCAGATTCTTTTAAAATCCCGGATATTAAAAAATTAATTTTAACTAGTAAAAACTTTAATGAGGAAGAAGTAAAATGTATATTAGATAGGGTAATCGAGGAAAGAGTTAAAAGGGAACAGGAAGAAAAAGAAGAAAGTGTTAGGCGAGAAATACTAGAAAAAGAGGAAAGAATTAGGCGAGAAGAAATAGAAAAAGAAGAAAGAATTAGACGTGAAGAAATAGAAAAAGAAGAAAGAATTAGACATGAAGAAATAGAAAAAGAAGAAAGAATTAGACGTGAAGAAAGAGAACATATTTTGGAAATGAAACGTCTGGAAATCTCTTCAAATGCTGCAATTTCGAACACAGAATCAGTTACAAATAGGACTGAACATGCTCAAAAAATTCAATTAATGCAAATAACGCCAAAATTCGATGAAAGGAAAGATGAGATGAGTTTATACTTAATAAATTTTGAGCGTAGAGCAAGAATGGCTCATATTCCAAAAAAACGAATGGGTAGTTTATCTTATAAGTGCTTTACCTTCAGAGATATCTAACATGTTAGCTAGAGAACCTCCAGAAAGGGCTGATGATTACGATTACGTGAAGGAAAATTATTCTTAAACGATTCAAGTTAAATAGCGAAAAATTAAGACAATTGTTTCTTAAACACCAGAAAACGTCAGACAAATCATGGAGAAGTTATGCACAAGAATTGAATAGTTACTTTAGGGAATGGCTTACGGAATTAGAAATAACGACATTTGAACAGCTTAAGGTACTAATGGTAACAGATCAATTGAAACGTCGTGTGCCAATTGAAATTAAGGAACATTTTTTGGCGGAATGGCTTAAAATAAATTCGCCGTATGATCTGGCAGAGAAAATAGATGAATATGAAAGTTTAAGAGATAGTTTTAAGACGACAGATTTTACAAAACTCCCTCGAAATAATTTTGGTTTTCGTCAACAAAATGAAAACCGTGCCTTTAAGTTTAATGAAGTAGTTCGGAATCATAAATCTCATGTTCCTAAAAGAGTCGAGAATAAAAATTCTAATTATTCACATGAAAAGGAATTTGAAAAAAGAAAACAACTCCGATGTTATGAGTGTGGTTCTTATAGTCATTTGCGGCCTCAGTGTGACAAAATAAAAAAGAACTTAGAATCGGTAGCATCCAACGAATTTGATAGAAGTACATTTAATGAGTTGATGGCTCCTTACACTAGTATCGGCACTGTTAATGGAATTCAAATGCCAATCTTAAGAGATACTGGAGCAACTCTTGATTTGATTTGTGGAAAATACGTGAAACCTGATATGTTCACGAAGGAAAAGGTTTGGCTAAGAACACCTCTTGATGAAACTTTAGTATGCTTACCTATTGCTGAGGTTGAAATAAATTGTGAATTAGGTCCCATTTTGACAAAGGCACCAGTTCTTCGAGATTCTTTGGATCAAGGAAGATATTTACTGGGAAACAAAACAGCCGCTTTATTTGAGGAAATTAAAAAGCATGAGGAGGTGAAAATACATATGATAAATGCTATAGAAACTCGAGCTCAAAAAAGACGGAAGGAAAATAGCACGAATAAAGAGATTATTGATTCTGAAATAGAATCTTTTAGGTCTTGCTTCCAAACTAAACAAAATAAAGAATTAGAGCAAAATACAATTTTGCCACCATTAGAAACCGAAGTTGAAGGGATGGATTTGATAAAAACATCTCCCGAAGAATTTGCTCGGGAACAAAAGGTGTGCGAAGATTTGAAACCTCTCTTTGAGCAAGCTAAACGACAATCTTCAAAAGACAATAAATATATTATAATAAATCAATTGTTGTTTTATAATAAAATGGACAATGATGGAACTGTAAGAAGATTATTAGTTGTGCCCAAGAAGTTTCGCAACCAACTAAAAGGGATCTGCCATGAGATAACTGCAGCTCATTTAGGTATAACTAAAACAAAAGATATGCTGTGCAAAACTTTCTACTGGCCTAACTGCTTTAAAGAAATTGAAAATTTTGTTAAATCTTGTGACAAATGTCAACGAGTAGGAAAGCCTCAAGATAAGAAAAGGGCTCTTTTGAAACTGGTTCCAGTAATTCCGGAAATATTTACAAGAATTAACGTTGATGCATGTGGTACTTTACCTATAACTTCCTGTGGTAACCGGTATATTATAACAGCCATTTGCATGTCATCCAAGTATCCAGATGCCATCCCAGTACCAGATATACGTTCTACTACTGTGATTGATGCTTTTCTTCAGATATTTAGCCGCATGGGTTTTCCTAGGGAGTTGCAAAGTAATCAAGGAACATCTTTCATGAGTGTCCTGACATCAGAATTTTTAGAAAAATTTGGTATTAAAGTTGTGCATAGTTCCGTTCAGCATCCCCAAAGCAATCCTGTTGAGAGATTGCATAGAACTTTAAAGAGAATACTGAAAGTCCTTTGCTTAGAAAAAGGTACAGATTGGGAGAAGATTTTACATCAGGCACTTTTTGCTCTTAGAACTTGCATTCATGATAGCACTGGATATTCTCCTGCAGAATTAGTCCATGGTCGGAACTTAAGAACACCCGTAACACTATTATATGAAAATCTAACTGGTAAAACCATTGAAGAAGATAGTGTGATTGCTTACGTTTTTAATCTTTTAAATAGAATGAAAAGATGCCAAGAATTAGCTGTGCAAAATATGACAGAGGCTAAAGAAAAACAGAAACTTTGGTATGACCGTAAGGCTACGAAAAGAGAATTTAAAGAAAATGATCTTGTGTTAGTTATTGCACCTTCTAGATCAAACAAATTTTCTGTTCATTGGATAGGTCCAGGAAAAGTAGTAAAACGACTATCGGACACAAATTACGTAATACAATTTTCCGATAAGGAAAAATTACATGTATACCATGTAAATATGTTAAAACCTTATTTTCAGCGTCCAGAAGATGTTAATTTAATTTTTACCTCTAATTCTGATAATGAAGATATTGATTCTGAGAAAGAAGATATCCCAAGTTTTGAAATTAATTCATCTACCCTTTTAGAGACTTTTCCTGAAAGCTGTTTTAATGAAAAGTTAGAGGACGATCAGAAGAAACAATTGAGTAGACTTTTGATTCAATTTATTGATATTTTTTCAAATGAACCAGGTTGTAGAGAACTGGCTGAACTGGACATCGAGTTAGAATCTAATAAACCTATTATAGCTAAACCATATCGAATGTCTCCACGACAGACAGAAATTCTGAAATCGGAAGTAGACAAGATGTTGAAATTGAAGGTGGTGGAACCAGGGAATCCGATTACACATCACCTTTAATATTAGTTGAAGCTCCTGGAAAAGAACCTCGTCCATGCATTGATTATCGCAGGTTAAATAAGGTTACCAGAACGCAATATTATCCATTACCAAATATTGAAGAGCGTGTTGAATCCGTTTCGAAAGCGAAGTTCATATCTTTATTAGACTTAACACGAGGTTATTGGCAGATACCTTTGAGTCCTAAGGCTCAAAGATATGCTGCATTTACGACGACATTTGGTGTTTATAAACCTTTGAGAATGGCATTCGGTTTGAAAAATGCTCTTTACTATTTCAGTAAGTTAATGGCTGATTTATTAAAAAATTGCGAACATTTTGCTGTGCCTTATTTAGATGACATAGCTATATATTCACTTACCTGGTCTAATCACATCCAACATCTTAAATGTGTTCTGGTCTGATCACATCCAACATCTTAAATGTGTTCTGGAGAAGATTCGATTTGGGAAATTGACTGTGTAAAACCCCTAAAGTGCAAATTCGCTCAACTTCGTGTTAAATATTTGGGACACTTTGTAGGACAAGGTCAAAGAACACCAGGTGATATTAAAGTGAAAGCCATTACCGATTTCGAACGTCCTTCAAGCAAAACCGAAGTACGTGCTTTCCTAGGTCTTGTTGGGTACTATCGCAAGTATATACCAGAATTTTCGGTAGTTGCTGCGCCTTTATCCGACCTGTTAAAAGGGAAGTCTAAGAAGGGAGCTGTAATATGGAATAATAACTGCGAAAAGGCATTCATAGAATTAAAGAACACTTTACTAAAGAAGCCTGTACTTTACAGTCCAGACTTTCAAAAACATTTATCATTCAATGTGATGCCTCAAATTTAGGAATAGGTGTAGTTTTATCTCAGAGAGATCAAAATGAAAATGAACACCCTATCCTATTTCTGAGTAAAAAATTTTCAAAATCTGAAAAAAATTATAGCACTATAGAAAAGGAATGTGCAGCAATAATTTTTGCTGTTACTAAATTAAAATATTATTTCGATGCTCAGTTTTCAAATTATTTAGATGCTCAGCTCAAATTTACTATCGAAACTGATCATAACCCTTTAGTTTGGTTAAAACATCATACAGAATCTAATCCCAGACTTTTAAGGTGGGCTTTGGTGCTTCAAAGCCTAAATTTTGATATTGTTCACAGAAAGGGCAAATTACATCAGAATGCCGATAGTCTCAGTAGAATGTTGAATAACCAAACTTAATTATTTTCCTTTTTTTTCTTAGATATTAAATTAAAATGTTTCTTTCAATACAAATTTCAATCGTTGTTTCATGCGTACATAATTTCTAGAAAAAAAGTTTTTTATAATAACAATGTGTCTATTTGTAAGTTTAGTAAAGGTTGAAAATTCTGTTGTGTTAGATAATTATTTTGTGCTATTTTGATATATTTTTATTTAATATTATATAATTCCATATAATTTTGTGTTTCAGCCAGAGTCCGATTGATCAGGGCTATCTGTAATATTAAATTTTGCTCTTTGTTGTTTGTGTGTGTTTTTTTCTTTTTTATTTGCAGGTTGATTTTCTTAGAATGAGAAGAAAAAAAAAAAAAGGAAAAAAAACTCCGGGGAAGGAAGGAATAATTTAGTCTGTAATGTCTCACCATCGGCACTTTCGATTTTAAGATCCTATGGTTTTTTTTTTGTTTTGTTTTGATTCGGAGTCTCTCATTGTACGCGAAGCAGGCGAGAGAGATTGTCGCGAACCCATACATGACTCCTTGTAAATTTTGTTCTTTTTTTAATTAAATGTGTATGTTTCAAAATTGGAGTCATTTGTTTGTTTCATAACAAATGTCACAAATAAAAATAAATCGAAACACGTACTCAGTTTTTTTCTCACTTTCTGAATCGAAACAAATACTTTAATCAACACAATTACAGTACATTCTATTCCTAAATCAAAACAAAATGCACACTAACTGCAGGAAAGAAATGCTATCAATCATTCATAATTTAAATTAAATATATTCATGTTTCTAATTACACATACAATAGATGGAAGTGAAAGATAACTGAAAGTTGAAAGTAAGAAGTGGACTCCCCGAATACATGCGATATACGTGCTTGTTAAATCTATGGAATCGAAAGTCCTGTGGTCGGTCGTTGAAAAGTTACCATGGGTGCAATGGTCTGGAGAAGATTCCCCCCCTTCAAATCAATGTCAAAATTGAGGGAGTAGATTCTCTGGTGCTGCCATCTATCGGAGGATTTAAAAAAGAGAAAGACGTACTTTCACCTTCGTGGTGCTCTGATAAAAACGAAACACGATCCCTGTTGGCTTAAATTCACATTGCCAAGGCACAGCGAGCTTGGCTTGTCCAATCCAAGTGTAACATCATAAGTACATAATACTGATAAATGATCATTTGTATAAGATTTTTACGATAACCAAAAAATAAACAAAACTATTTATATTATTTACGGCATTAAAAATTAAAATATTTTCAGAGATACTAATAAAAAAATTATTTTTTATTATTTGTGAGATTGTTCAGAAAAATGAATTTGCAGAAGACACACACTGTGTAGGAAAATAGTTTTGACGATTTAGTGGTGAAGTCACTGTGGCTTAATACATTAGGGCGTCATTTTTCATTAATGGAAAGTAATGAGTTCAAATCCCGACTTAACCGATGATGCTTCGTGTTCGCTATTGGCGGCTGAGGTATGCTAAATATATCTCATTCACAATGTCCTCCAAGTGAAATGATACCTCTGGAGGGTGCTAGGTGAAGTTTTGGGGTATTTCCTGCTTGATGCCTGCTTCTAAATTACAAAGACTTTCACTCAGTTCCTTCTATCTAACTGGTAAAACCCAACTCTAAGCTAGATACAGATAAGTATGCCGGTGCAACATTTTACGCTGTCTAGTATTTTGCTAAATACTATGAATGTCATAAGTATTTTTGAATTTAAATGTACGCTAAAACACACACACACACATTTGAATTTATCTTTAAAATA
The DNA here is from genome assembly GCA_037975125.1 of Latrodectus hesperus. Taxonomy (NCBI): domain Eukaryota; kingdom Metazoa; phylum Arthropoda; class Arachnida; order Araneae; family Theridiidae; genus Latrodectus; species Latrodectus hesperus. The sequence continues at coordinate 15,995,976 of CM075860.1, read as the reverse complement.
GTTCGATGAGTATTTTCTTATTGTTGGTATTTTCATCCATAAATGTATCAATGAATTATTAACTGTTATTTTTAGAAAATAAAGTTTTTTTTTCTCTTTTCTACTCTGAATGCACTCACTACAAATATGAAAAATGTGTGCATTTTTTGTGGTAAAATGTTTTACAATAACTCTCTCAAAAGGCACAACGATACTGACTTCTAAAAGTTAAATAACTAACAGAAAAGCTAAGGACAGCTTAAAAGTACGCAAGTAAATTGAGTAAAATCTGGTGATAACATTTGTTTTATATATTTGGTTATTAATCATAGAAATCCAAGAAAATGATACACATTTTATTTACATTTTGCGATATCAATAGAAACATAAATTATCTTCACTTTAGATATACAAATTAAATGCAAGCAAATTTATAAACATGAATGTGATCCCACCTCATAGACAACAGAACAAGCCTCATAACGATGCCACATCTTGTCCACAGTATCAATGAAATTCATAAAGAGTAAAGCATGTAAATAATGTAAACTTGCTCATTTCAAAAATCCCATAGGAAATTTGGGAAGAGTGATAAAGCGTAGCAATATGCTTCTTGAGCTCGTCTCAAATAATGGGATTCACGTAAGAAATTATTAAAGTAAAATAAACTATACGGTTATTATTTTATATTAATTATTATAATATGAAGCTTAAATTTTATTGCTAAGACTCCTTTTATTCGATAAAAAACAAAAATTAGCACGGATTAACCGGTCGTTCATAATAATAAGATTCACTACATCGCAGTAAATTTATAGTTACAGTAAATGTTGACACACATTGTTGGAAATTACCTATTATATTAAAGACCTTATTTTACTAGAAGTTACCTTATTTTACTTCTTCACCTTATTTTACTAGAATTAATACTAGTTGTTGTTATTGCTAATTTCGGGACTGTCTAGCAAATCTGGGCAATCCTCCAGAGTCCTAAAATATCCAAAAGTCTACAAGAAGAAAAGGGTCCCGCAGAACCTTGTAATTTCTAAAATGCAGACAAGTTATAAAGTTAAAATTAGTATAAGAATATTACTATTTATGCCCTTATAATTTTTATATACTGTAATAACGAAATAATATATGCAATTCAAGAATCATTTCCAAAATCTGTGGCAAGACAAATAGATGTACTGATAAGTTTTCTAATCGATCAAGACAAAACGGACACTATGCGTCTATTGAATTTAGTGTTAATTTAGTACTTTATATATAATAAAGAAAAGTTTTCTTTTGTGCTTTTATGACTTCTAATTTTAAGTCTTTAAATTTGAATGATAAATGAACTTCTGTTGTCTCAGATTAAAATTGGTAGTGAAAATATACTGCGATTAGAATTTTCGAATTCTTATTGAAGATTGAAATGTTCTAAAATCAAGAATCATTTCTAGTGAAATGAATTAAATTATATAGTTCCTATTTATACTACACTGCGGGAGATATCACAGTCTTATTCAAACGATAAAAAATGTGACTAATATATCAGTGTACATGGGTACAGTAATCCAAAAAGAATACAACGAGTGGAAAGTTTATAATAATATAAAAAGTATGTAAAGAAAAAAATTAACAAAAACTTATGATATTTACTATACCACTTGAAACTTAAAAGCACCAATATATATTACGAAGAACATTTATATTTTGGAATAAACATAAGATCTAACTGCGAGCATACAAACTAAATAATAAATAATTTAAAAAATGGATACGATTACCTTAAACAACTATTCAGATTTCAATGACATTCTATTTATAATATTATCTAGGAACAGTATGGATACCGATTCTATTGATCACATAAATTTACCATAAACTATTATAGATTTTAGAGTTGATGCTGAGAGTTAACATTACACTTCGGAAAAGTAATCGTTTTATTATTAATTAATTGATTGTTAGTAACTAATTAAATATTTAGTTATTAAGATTGGAAAAACATACTGATCACGCTACTATATAAACAGTAGTTACTTTCTAAAGATATCGATGAATGTAAAAAAGTTATGTAAACCTGATATTCTTCCGGTAAACTGAAGATATGAATAATTGCAACTGGTTACAGATGAATTGTACAATTCGGTATGTTATTTCTGTACGTTTGAGCACTGAGAACTTTCATGAATCATCAAATCAAAGTATGCCTGTATTTTATTCATTTATTCTTTATTTTAATGACTAACTACTGATAAAACCAAGAACAGCGTTGTTTGTTTGGTTTATTCGTTAAGTGTGTGTGTGGTCATTTATCTAAAACTTTTATCTTATTCGAATTTAATTCATTATCGCGGATTTGACTGAAATCAACAAAGACAGAAACGCGAACTAAAAGTTATCTTAATGGATAATCTTACACCTATTATTTATCTCCACCTTGTCTAACTAAATATTCAGACAAACAAAAAAATTATCATGACGCATTTTATCGTGAGTATTGCATCAGATTCCATGAATATCCCTAAGATTAGGGAATCTCCCGAAAGAGAAAAATATAGGGAAAAATTGGAATCAAATTATAAATCAGATGTTATACGCATGCTCAGTAAATCTGAATCTGTGCTGCATTTTGGAGCACTGTCATATGTTTTGAAAAAAAAATTTACAAGTTAGACCGGCTGATTTCTGCATGGACATACCAAAACAAGAACAGGCAAGCCGAGAGTACGGTTGAAGTTGTTTTTAAATTTAAAACGATTGATAAATTTTAACCTAATGGGTAAATTTTCTTGTTAAGCATAATAAAAGTTGAAATATATTATGATTATTTTCTTATAATACTAATTATGAATTTATATAATATAAATTTATAAAATATATAATTATCAAACATTTATTTATCAAATAGTTTTCGTTATCGTCAAAGAAGTTTGTGATAAAATCTCATACTTCATTATTTCATATCTTTGACTGCAATCAGTCTTTTGTTTTGATTTCGTTTCCTTTTTCATGTGGTGAATTGAGTAAGAGTGTTGACGTACATAGTTAATATCTCTTTCTCGTCTTCAGTCGATATGACTTTATAATTTTATGATGATGTTTATTATAAATTAGAATATTATAAAATCTACTTAAACAACTGACTTTCATAAATTTAAAATTTTAAAAAATGAGTGCAAAATCACGAGTCATGTTGTTAAGTTGTGGGTCTTTTAACCCAATCACAAATATGCATTTAAGATTATTTGGTAATTTAAGTTTCTATTTATTAACTTTATATAAAATGATAAATTTTAAACTCAATTGAGTTTAGAAATAATTTATTAGCTGTGTACAAAAATGAAATTTCTTATATATTGTGTCGTATTATAGTTTTGAAAATACAAATAATTCGTTATATGTAAATTATACCAACTTGTTCGTGTTTATTTTGTAATTAATTGAACAAAAATCAGCATATTATAGATGTTAGCTGTAAGAAACTTTATTATTTATATTTTGTCTTATAAAAGAAAAAGGAATCTTAATTTTAGTGGACAATTTTTCTCTGATTAAGTACCTGTATTTTTAAAGTGCTTCAATATAATTATTTCACTCTATAGTTTTCAGAATAATTAACGAGTTTCTTAGTTATGAAAGTTAAAAAAATCAATTGAGTTCTTTCGATAAATTTTCATTATTTTTATACTTAAACATTAATTCTGATATAATAGTATGTTTTAAAATTTATAGATTTTTCCATTCTAAATTTTGATATTATTTAGAAAATGTTTATTTTAGTTATGAATGAAACACTTTATTTAAATCTTGGATTCATATATATATTTTCCTGTGAAGTGTTATGTTTAAGTAATAGTAAAAAAATATTTTTTATAATATAAGGATATAGTTAAATTTACTGTTCATTGCATTATTTTATTTTTAATTGTGAAATATTTTTCTAATTAAAAGAAAGCCTAAGAATTCTTAAATTTTGTTGTAGTTCAATCTTTTAAAAAATTTATATTAAAATCAATGTTTTTATTCTAAGTTGCTTTTAATTTATTCTACTTCTGATCTTGAAAATTTCTTGAATGCTATTAGTTTAAAAGTGAATTTGCTTATTTGTCTTTTTTATAGTTGTACAGATTTTTAATGAGTTAAAAGTCAATTGAAAATATAAATTTCTGTAAGATTAAAGGATTATTAGTTTAATTGTTAATGATGTATGAAACAATGTAATTCTTGATTTTTTGTTATGACTAGATATGTATCCTTTTCAATTTGTATGAATAGTGATATGTATTTATGTGGATGTATGTATATTTATGTATGTGTGTGTGTATACATGTATGTAAATATGTATGTGTATATTTATATATAATTTTAGCAGTAGAAAATTTTCAATATTTTAAAATTGCTGATATACTGGAATATTGGTAAATTTTTTTTTTTATCCTATTAGCATTATTATTTCCTGAGTAAGAATCTCTTGGCTGTGTCTATATTTGTCAAAATGAAATTATAATATTTATTCTGAATTATTATTATAAATTTTACTAATAATTTTAATATTGTTCAAACAATGAATGGAATTTTGTAATTTGGAAACTGATTTTTTAAAGTTACATGATTATCTAATTGTAATCTATAAATTTCATATGAAAATTGTCAAATATTTAGTTTCTATGCTAATTGTCTCAATTTTGCATCTTCAATTATTTTTTAATATAATCTTTGGCATAATTTTTAATAAAAAAACTTGATTTTGTGCATCTTTAATATTGATTTTTCATTTACTGTACTTGCATTCTCTGTACTAGCTAAAAACAAGACTATGTACTTCAGTTTTCTTAATCTTACAGACATCTTTTATGATATTTATAACAAAATACTGAAGTCAATGATTTAAATTGTGATGATATAATATAGAAAACCTTTTCAAAACACAACTTATGAAACAATTATTTTTATAATATTACCTTATTAAATACAACAGTTAAAAAATTACAGCTAAACTTTCTATAACGGTCTCACCTTGTGGAGCGCAAAATCTCGCCAATGCCTCAGGACGCGAAAAGTCGCCAAATGTAGTTTTTGTTTACATCGCCAAAATTTCACCAAAAGCGATTAGTTGCCAAATGTGTTTCTCCATGAATGTTTCCTGGGATGGTCATGATGTCTCGGAGGATGCCATCCATCACTTGTTGTCCCAATTTCTTGGAAAAGCAGGATGTCATCCCCAATCGTAGGAAAATTTTGCTCACGTTGTAAATATTTTGCCAATTTCAATTTGTTATGCATTGTATTAGTTACTCATTGTATTTTTCTACATCTGGAAGCATATTCGAAATCATTCACACGTTGAGATGCAGGCTATGAATTTACGAGATTTATTTCGTTTGAGTGATAAAGGTAAGAAAGAAGTTATTATGTGGTGTATGAATGTTGGTTTAATTTCCAAAAAATATTTATGTTGTAAATATGGTGCAGAAATGAAACATGCTGATAGAATGGATGTGAGTAATAAGTGTGAATGGAAATGTAATTTGAGAGGTAAGGAAGGATAAGCATGATGTGAAAAGAAGCGTTCAAAAGGGTTCCTGGTTTTCGCAGGGTTGATTGCCTGTGAGTGTGTTGTTGCAAATGTTGTATATTTAGGTGAAATAGTTTTTAAATAAAACTATTTGTGATGAGTTGAAGGTATAGAGCCATGCACTGGTTGATTGGAAGAATTTTTGTCGTGAGGTGTGTTTCGAAGTGTGTATGAAAACAAAAGAAATGGTCGGAGGACCTGGTGTGATTGTCAAAATAGACTAAAGTAAATTTGGAAAACGAAAATTTAATGGTGGAAAGAAAGTTGATGGAAGGTGAGTGTTTTTTTGGAGGCATCGAAAGAGAATCTGGAAAGTGTTTTATGAAAGTTGTTGCATCGAAAGAAGATCGAAAGAAGTATTGTTATGAATTTTGAAAGAAATAATTCATTATGATTATTTCATTTTATTATTTGTAATTTAAATTAGATTTGTTACCTTTTTATAAGTTCAGTATTTAGAAGCATAAGTTTCTTCTAGATAACTCAGTAGGCCCATAGGTGATAATAGTTAGTGAAATAAAAATAATCCATTAAAACTCTTTATCAAATTTTCTATATTCAAATTTTTCTATTTTTGGTATCCATTTTATTCAGGTATTCATCTTACTCTGTCAAATGTATAAATTGTTGAACAATAAATTTAAAATGTTAGGAAGAGATTTCTTGTGTTATATAAAATGTGTACTATCAAATACCCTTTTTATAAAAAAATTCTGCTTGGTTATTATCAGGCAAATTGTTGTTTTAAGAGATCTACTGCATATAACAAACTTTAAGTGAGATTTAAAAAAAATCTCCAGCTTTTTTGGTTGTGGAAATAAGACTATTTGTTTTGACTGAATAAGAATGATGGATTTTGAATGGTAACTTATGAATTTCATTGTATTATAAGTTTTAGCAGGAGCATATTTACTGCTTCAGTGTGATATGAATATTTTCCATTTCATTTCATTGTCAGTATTATCTTTCTAAAAAGTGTATCGAAGGAAATATATTTTGAAGAAACATAATTCTAATGTATGTCTTGTTTCTTGGAAGCTTATGATTCTTTCAAGTAGTAATGTATTTTCTGCACTCTTTTTGAGAATATTCTATATTTATTTTCCAGATATTTATATTCACATGATACATTTTAAAGTACCTGTTATTACGATCTTTTTTGATATGAATTGAGCCAAAGTTTGCTCAAAGCTTACCAATTCTGTTTTTTATTTCTAGATTTCCATAAAATTTTATTTCTGTGAGAAGTTTTTCTGTTTGTGCTAAAAATTCTCTACAAATTTATCCTGGATTTTGAAGTATCTATTTTTAAATTGATAATTTTACCAAAAGATACTTATGGGTTTAATACGTTTTTCCTAAAATATTTTCTTAAATACTCTGTGAAAGCGCTTATTTTCTTTTCAGAAACATAGTATGAATGTATTGCCCTATGATCAGCTTAACACTTGATTTTGTAGAATTTCTATTTTTTAAGCTAAGAATTTAAGATTGTGTATTATAAGTAGTTCATAATAATATTTTAGATGTGAAAATATATAAAGGTCTTATAAATAATATTAAACTAAATTAGGTTCTGAACCATTTCATACTGGTAAAATCTTAATCAAAAGGAACTTGAATAAATTTACCAATTAAAAGAAAGAGTATTTGTTACAAATAAAATATCTTGTAAAATACAAGTGTAATATTTTGAAGTTAATTTTATTTGTATTGAAGATATTTGTCTTATTCCTAGTTACTATATTGCAATGAATTTTGTGTCATTAAGCTTCAGATTATATGTTTATATATTGTCATTTTGAAATTCACAATTTTTTTAATTATGAAATGCTCTCTGATGGTTATAAATCCTGTGAATTTTGTTCTGGCAAGGTTTTTGAAAACTGAGCCAAACACATTACTTATACTAGGATTTTTCAGTAGTTTTTATCATAAAGGCAAAATATGTCATGCAGGAAAATAAAAACTCATCAAAATGATTTTGCCAAAAGATCAATTGTATTAGATTAGTTTATCTATATAAACTAATCTAATACAGATGATTAGTTTATATAGATAAACTTATAGATCTAGTTTATATAGATAGTTTATAAAGTTAGATTAATTTATCTATATATGTAATTCCTTCCCCCTTTTACAAATAGGACAAAGAATTTTCTCAATTTCAAAAGTTGAATTGACAATTTTTCTATAAATATTTAAAAAATGATGTATTTAAAATAAGATAATTTGATATTGATCATTCATTATTACACAATATTTAAAATATGGTTAAGCTCATTATCTTTATTTGTAAATATTTATTTAAAAGCTCAATTTGTTTTATATTCAAATTTGGTACTGCAGGCCATTTTAAACTTTCATAATACTTTCTTGATGAACATAATTTTTTTAACTATTACTTTTTCCAAGTATTTAGTAAGTTGTATTTGATTCATTGCATTCACATTTGACATAATTAAAATAGTTTTATAATGAGAACAACTGTATACTCTAGTTACCATGGGTATAATAAATAGTCTGGAGAAAATTTCCTCCCTTTTAAGATCAATGTCAATATTGAGGAAGTAGATTCTCTCTCTCTCTGGTGTTGCTATCTATTGGAAAAGTTTAAAGCAAAGTCATACTTTCGCTTTCGTTGTGCTCTCGTTAAAGAAAGATGCACTTTACTGACTTAAATTTGTATAGCCAATAGCACAACAAGCTTGGCTTGTTCTAGTATCATAAGTAAAAACACTAACACTGTATATTCTGGAGCTTATTTTATTTTTTTATTATCATAGCATTCAATTTAGTTGATTACTTTTTGTATAATAATATTTCTAATTTTACTACATGTGCTGTAAAGTCAAATTTTTGTTTGAATAAACAACACTGTAATTCTATTTTACATTAAAATATATTTGATAAATGTATATATTTTATTTTAGAATTAGCTAGAGATTTTTTGCATAGCACTGGTCGCTTCCAAGTTGTGGGTGGTATTATGTCTCCAGTAAATGATGGTTACAAGAAGAAAGACTTAATATCAGCAAAACATAGGTGTAAAATGGTTGATTTAGCCTTGCAGTCCAGTAATTGGATTAAGTATTATTACTTTGTTTTTTTTTAAAGCTATTTTCAATATTTTGATTTGTTAAACAAATTTATTGTAGCTGTGTTTATAATATTGATCCCATCTGTCACAATTTTATATGTTGCTGCAATTTTCAAATAGTCAGATCACTAGATAATTTCACCAAAATGGATTCTTCTTACAATGACTATTAAACTGTGGAAGTAGTGACTGCGATTCTGTGATGATTTTAACTTGCCAGCATGCTTATAAAAGCTTGGTTTTTGTGATTCTCCTTCATTTCTTCTGCAGATAATATCAAAGTTTTGATGCTACATATCTTGACTCATGCTCAATACCTGTGTTTTTAAACTGCAAAGTTCAAAAATAGTGGAAGCCTAGAGATGTAATGGTGTCATAACCAATCTTCTGGGCATTTGTAATAAATAGTGATTTTAAATCTACAGGAAATTTGATAATGATTATTGGTATAAGTTAGAGCTATATTTACAGTTCTTGATGTTTATGAGGTATATTTAATGCCATAATAAGGGAAATCTTTTTTTATTTTAAATTTGTTTTATTTTTATAGAAGTGCTTAAATTCAGACAGGCTATATGTTTTACATGTAGTAAGCTATAAATTTTATATAAACTTGGGTCCGGTAATTGGCAAAAATAATTGAGTGCCTGATTATATCTTTAGTAAAAAATATCTCTCAAGTGTTAACTTTTTAATTCATTATGTAATTTTTTAAATTAAAAATTACAAGCTCACAACTAGAAGAATTCATCAAAGATAATATGAAAAAAGTAATTTTTGAATTTAATGAGTTATTTTGTTATAAAAATTGAGCGACAATATTTATTGGAAAAATAAAACAATCTTTGAGGAAATTTTCTTAACTTCCTCTATATAATTATCTTCTACATTTAATGCTTGTTACAAGTTTCAAAGTTTTCATATTCTTTTGCTATTTCATAAAATTAAATGGACACTATTCTCATCATTTCAAAAATATTTATCATATAGAAATTTTTTAATTTAAGTAAAGAATTAAAATTGCTCTAAGAAATATCTGGGCTGCCAAAAATTTTTTTCTGAAGTCATCCAGCAATTTGTGAGCTGTGACAAAAATATGCCATCTGGCAAAAATCATGAAGAACTCATTATACTTCTAAAAAGTATTTCTCTTTTTGTGTTTGAATTGCTTGCCTTAATAACTAATCATTTTCTAAAGATATATTCAGTACTCCTAAATTATTTGTATCTCTTAATGTGTATGGATAGGCTTCTTTAAAGATTTACTTCACTTAGAAAACTTTTTGCTTAGAGATGCAATGACTCAAGGAACTGGCAGCAGAAGATATAGAACATAAAAATTTTGAATGGATCTGTACAACAAAGAAATTCTAAAAATCCTGACCAGATACTTTAAATGTAGTAAATGATTACCTAAAGAAATGAAAAGAACTTCCCATTTATAACATTTTTTTCACAATATTATTTTTTTATTTCTCATAGCAAAATGCTTATAATTTCCTGGAAAATTCTCACACATAATTTTTAAAATAAACATGTTGTAAAACAATTTTTATTTTAATAAATTCTTGAAAAGAAAATGATTAAAGTCGCATTTTATATAATGGTGGTAGAAAACAAATGTGCCTGCTGTATATTATATACTCGAACATATGTTTGTTTTTGTATTCATATTAATTTTCATGTAATTTGTAATAATATTCTTCAATTACTTGTGGGTTCTTAATTTTTTAAATATTGATTCATATATTCTAATTTATTGCTCTTTTGATATCCATACAAGTTTTTCTAAAGCTTTTTATTAATATTATATGCGCTATAATTTTTTTTACAAGGAACTTTAAATATATGAGGATAAATTAATAATTATTCAGTAAAATCACTTTCAACATCTATATTTCAATTGAGATTTATATCTTCTATACACATGAATCAAATTAACTTTGTTCCTGTTACATATTACTTTGAATTTAGCAGTTTCAAAGAATCTTATGTTATCAACTTTTCATTAATTTGCTGCAATAGAACTCCAATTATCCAAATCAGTTGGGACTGGATCAGATTCAGATAATCAAATATTTGGATAATTGGATTTTTTCAAAAAAAGGTTCTATTTTAATTATTGTATGTTGAAAAGGGAACTAGTTTGATATCCCCCCATTGGTGACCATTGCAACTTTTTTTATCAGCAAGTTATGTGCATGTTTTTTAATGTTATGTGCATGTTCCCAAAATTAAAAAAACGCGCTTGTTATAAAATTTTAAATCACATAATAGTATCAAAAGTCAAAAAAAGTATTACTGGAAAATAAATAAAAACTTTTTTTGTTCGGTTTGTCTTCTCTTCAAAATAACCGGTAAAAGTAGAACAAAAAGTATGAATTGAGAGTAAAACAAAAACTTCAAATACTGTTGCCACTGTAAAGAATCATATATATGATTTACAAATGATGTAAAACAAGATAAAAATCAAATTTGGCAACAAAATATGGCAAACAATGTTAAAAGTTTCTCCAATTATATGTTGTCTGTCCAGATATTAACAATTATTTAGTATCTTAATATAAATAGCAATGATGACTTTAAGCTTTCATAAAAAAGAGAGATATCATATCATACATTTACTGACAAGTTCTAAAATCTTAATATTGCTAGAAAGTTTTGCATTCATAAATAAGTCTTGGAATTTTATAAAATTGTGGACTCGTTTATTATATCTTCTATTAGCTTTCTGATCTTGGTAATCTTTAACTTATCTGAGAAAAATCAAAATATATTTTGACCTCTATTTTAAAGTTTAAGAATGTTTTAAAAATGTATACTTCCTTACTTTTTTATTTTTAATATTTTTGAGCAGAAATAAACTTTTTTTGTTTTGATGAAAGTTAATTTGTTTTGATGAACAATTTTGAGTATTCCTTTATGTATATAAAATTTTTATGCAAGTGTGAGTTCTTTATTTGTTTGAATATTTTAATATTTGGCACTTTTTTATTATTAAATTATTTATATCTCTAATTAATGTACTTTTTTCCTGAAAAGTGAGGGGAATTTAAAAAAATTAACTCATGTCTTTTCATTTTTAATAAATTGAAAAATTTATGTTATTTGAGAAGGAAAAATATTACTGTTAAATGAATTTTCAGGAAAGAAATTTTTTTAAATACTTAATGTTCCTATATATAAATTTATTGTCTTGCCCAAAGTTATTTAAAAAAATTAGTTATTCTTCTATTACATTTTTAAAGACGATTTCATTAAATAGCATCAAATTTACATATATTGTAATGTTAGTTATAAAATATTTCTGCAAATATTAATTTACTATTAAAAACCACGTGACTTATTTTTGTCTGCACAGCGCTTATTTCACTACTTTAAAATAGCTACTTGTACTTAATATATTATAGATTAGATTGCTGGGAGAGTGATCAAGATTCTTGGACTCCAACTGCTAAAGTTATAGAACATCATCAAAATATTCTGAACACTATAACAAATTCTAATAACGTGTCAGAATCTGCCACCAAGAAACAAAAACTTGATGTTGAGAATTTAAACTGTAAGTATTTTTTGTTTGAAATGTTTAAATTTTTACTTTTCCAAAATGATTTTTGTTTTTGAGAAAGTGTTTTTGTATGGTGATATGCATATATTAAAATGTACATAATTTAAACAGCTTTTAAAAATTATCTAAGAAATAGTAATTGTTGATTGAATAATTGCTTTTGAAAAAATTATAATTAGTTAGACATTACAAATAAAAGCTTTTTATATCAAATATTATTTAAATATAAAATTTAAACCTATGCAGTTTCTGAATTCTTTATTTGCTACTTTTTTCATCTCTATTTCACCTTTTTAAGTGATCTGGAAATATTCTGTATTGAAAAACCCTTAGGTAATTCAGACATTAAGTCTAATTTGAATTTGTAAAGTTGTATACTATTCATTGATAATATTAACCCTTTTCCCACATTTGAAAAACTTTATAAGCATTATTTATGTTTTGAAATAATAAATATATTGATCAAATTTAATGTGAATTGATTAGAGCATGGAATTTTGTATCATAAAATTCCAATGATCTTTTTTAAGATCAGTTCATTCACTGTTGGAGGGAGGGAACTTACAATAATCATAGCATATATTTTTAAAATAATAAAATCTTTATTTTAAGTTTTATTTGAATATGTTTACTGGTTTATGAATTAGAATAATAACCATCTTTTCTTTAAGCTTCTCATATGAGTGTATTTGTTAATAGTTTATAACTGCTATTTTATTTCTATGTTTTCTATAATTTCGACCCATATTAAATACTTCATCTTTGATATTGTGCATTTTCAATACAAATGTCTGTATTTATATTTGATGTTTTCAATGACTAACATTTTCATAAATGAAATCTTATTTCTGATCTTTCTTCAATATAATAATTTATGCATGTAACATAACTACTAAAATTTAGATTTATATTTTAGAGTTAAAACAATTTGTTAAATGTGTATGTATAATAATTGAAAAAATATGGCATGTTCTAATTTAATAGCCTTTTCAATTAAAGTAGTCTGCGTAGCTTAAAATCAATTTTAATCAAAAAGTAATAAAATAGATTAAATTATTGTAATGAGATTTAGTGTTGTAATATGTATTATGTAATTTCATAAATGTTACATTGCTTTTTAATATATTGCTAGATTGTTTGATATTCATCAGGTATACTACATTTTTCTCTTATTCTAAATCTTGTTAATTTTCTGTAAATGAAGTTCTATATTAAATATTTCATTACTTGCTTTTATTTTAAGTATAAGTTTATACTTTCTTCTGTTTTTAATCTAAACAGCTATGTTTAATATATTAATTATTTTAATCATACCTTTACATTTAAAATTTTATTTAATGTTGCTTTTATAGCTATAAATAATAATAGATCACATTCTGTGTGGGATCTTAGCCAACCTGTTCGAATTATGCTGCTGTGTGGAGCAGATATGTTAGAATCATTTGGTGTCCCTGATCTTTGGGAACAAGCTGATGTAAGATTTTTTGAAAAGATTTTTTGTATTTGCATGTTTTATTTATTTACATAATATTTTTGTTGTAATATATATTATATAATAAAAATAATAAACATTTCAATATATTCACACATTAGATTTGAAAGAAAAAGTATTTTCAATGGGAAAGTTAACTAAATAATACTAAAAGTTTTTTTTAAAGAAATATTTTATTATAGTCTTTTTGAGAGTGAAAAGTTTGTTAGCTTTTCCTGTTCTCATTGTGTTATAATTTATTTCTTCATATTATTTACTCTGTAGTTTAATAGTATATGTGTAGGAATCGTCACTTGTGTAAATTACTTCCTGTAAAGTAATTAATTATGCTTACTTTTTCTGTGATTAATGAATAAATTCTTTTGTGTACTAAAACTAAAATTTATTAATGTTTGCTTATCTAAATAATTCTTGCTATATTTGGAAACCTGAAAAGAAGTTAATAAAGAGTTATTTTCTTTTGAAATCTTTCTAAACACAAGTTTTTCAATATCTTTATTAAACTTTATTGTGTATTGAATAGTTACCATATATTTGTTTTCTGAGTTTGCATGTTATACAAAAAATAAATAAAGTGGAATAATTTAGAATGTAATATAACTAGCATTGTGTGAGACAAAGAAAAAAGAAATTATTAAAAAAAAACTTATTTGAATTATTCTTGTGAAAGCAGATATTTGAAACAACTTACTGCAGAGCCTAATAACTAAAAATTGCAGATTTCTTTAATTTAATTATTAATAAGACTAAAAATTTCAGAAAAAATAATTTTTTAAAAATATTTAAAATAAACAACTATGTAATAAAAATAATCATTGTCAATTATTCCCATTATGTGCATTATTAAACAAGCATTTTATTTTACGATTCATTTTGAGTTATTAGTATCCACTTATTAATTAGCATGTATTATCTTTTTGATAAATGAGGTATAACTTACAGAATGAAAATATTATTTAAATTATGATATAGCACATACTGATTTATTCTGAGCTCATTTAATGAAAACAAGTTTATTTTTAACTATTTCTATTTTTGCGTTATCAAATATACATTTTCTGACACTCATTTTAAACTGTTGGTATCAATTCATTAAAAAGCATGTATTAGCCTATCATTATTGGTCATATAATTTATAGAATGAATGTACCATTTACTTATAATATTACCCAGATTCATTTTGGACATTTACGTAATAAAATCAGGTATGTTTTCAATTCTTACCATGTGTTTTATAAGAAATAAATTTTCTGATTCATTTTAAATCATTAGTAACCAATGTTTAATAATTGTTTTAGGTTTTAGAAAATGATGTAACTATGTTTGTAAAGTATGTATAAGCTTTTGATAAATGATATAATTTTTATCAAGTAAAGATACCTTTCAATCTATAATACGAGGGCTAATCTGAAAGTAGGGAGCGTTTCTGTCTGAATGCCGCTAGGCCTGCGACGATCACGTATGTTTTGGTGTGTGCATCCTCAGAGCTTCAGTCGGCATCCAGCTGTCAGAACAAGAATATCTCAGCGCTGCCCGTTTTCCCAATATTCCAATTTAAAATGTGCGCTGCAATTTCAAATCCCGCCGGTTGTGAAGTGCGGTCTGTAATACGGTTTTTGTTAGCAAAAAACGTAAAACCGATAGAAATTCATCGGCAACTGTGCGAAGTGTATGGCAACGATGTAATGAATGAATGTTCAGTGTGAAAATGGTGTATCCAGTTTAAAAATGGCCGAACTAACGTCCATGACGAAGAGAGGAGTGGACGCTCGAGCTTTGTGACAGACGATCTAGTCGCCAAAGAGTTGATGAAAAGATTCGCGAAAATCGTCGCGTCACAATGACGGAGCTTTTGCTTTGCTTCCCACAAGTTTCAACTGTGACTCATAAGCTTGCCTACCATAAATTTTGTGCAAGATGGGTGCCAAAAATGCTTATAGACCTCCATAAAGGTCAGCGAATGGGAGCAGCCTTAACATTTCTTGACGCCTACCACACACATGGTGATTCTTTACTGGATTGAATCGTAACGGGTGACAAGACGTGGGTGAAGCACACCTATTACGAGACAAAATTGCAGTCCATGGAGTGGGAGCACACAAGTTCCCCCAAAAAACCAAAAAAATTTTTGCAAACCTTGTCAGCGAGGAAGATTATGGCTACTGTTTTTTGGGATATGCAAGGTGTGCTGCTTATTGACTTTCTTGAGTGTGGTGCAACAATCAACTCTGATTGGTACTGCCAAACATTGTGCAAACTTAGAAGAGCAGTGCAAAACAAGCGCCGAGGAAAGTTATAGTCAAAAAAATTTTCTTTCGCGACAATGCCAGACCTCTAACGGCAAATCGAACTGCAGAACTTCTTGACTCATTCAAATGGGAGATTTTATCACATCCACCCTACAGTCCCGACCTAGCACCGAGTGATTTTGTTTTGTTCCCGAAGATGAAGAACTGGCTAGCGACATAGCGATTTGATAACGACGACGAGCTCAGGGCGTGCATCACTGAGTGGCTGAGATCGCAGGCAGCGGATTTCTATGACAAAGGAATTTCGAAGCTTGTCCACCGCTGCGATAAGTGCTTTAATTTGTTTGGTGACTATGTAGAAAAGTAGCATTTTAATCACTCTTTCAGATGTATATAATAAAATTTTCTTCCTGTACCTAGTTTTTGTTTTATTACGAAACGTTCCTCACTTTCTGAATAACCCTCGTATTATAATACTGGTCATTGTGGTTTAGTCTGAATTGATTCTGAAAAACCATTCAATGAAATAAATTTCCTGCCATTCATTTTCTATTCTTAATGTCCAAAGTTTAAGTAAGTTGTAACTTTTGAAAAACGAGTATAGATAATTCACTTTATTTATAAAACTATAATTATATTAATGCTTTGCTGCTGTGAATTGTTTTTAAACAACCATTACAATAAAGAAAGTTATGAGTTCCTAATATGTGTTTTATTAGAAAAAATATCTAAATCTTTCCCAATATTGAAAATTATCTAAAGATTTGTAAACATGAATAAGCTTTTGAAAAATGCTGTTGCAATTTTCGTAGACTGAGGGTACTTTTCAATTTATAAAATCATAATATTAGTTGTTGTGTTAAATCTGAATTGGCTCAAAGCAAATATCTAATGAAAACAAGTATGTAATTAATTCTAATCAGCGTGGTTATCCAAAATAAACAAATTATTTTTTCACTAGTTTTGATCAATTAGTACTCACTGATTAATAAGCATTTATTAGCTTTTGATAAAGGATACAACATAATGAAGATTTACTCAATTTATAATATAATATTGGATATAGATTTGTAAATATGTTTACATGTATTTATTTGTTCAAATAGTTTGGTTTTTAAAAGTAGCTGAATTTCTTGTCATTCACTTTGAAAACTAATATTTAAAAGTTAATTAAGCATGTATTAACAACATAACCTAAGATAAATGATGATACGATTTCTTACAGATTAAGGATATAATTCAATTTTTGATATTGTAATGTGGTTCATTTGTTTATACCAATGTAACTAAATAATCATACAATAAAAAAAATTGACTGTTCCTCTTGTGTAATTAAAAATAATTAAATTTTGTACCACTTGCTGTGAGTGGATATTATTCTCTAATCAATAAAAATGTATTAGCTTTTAAAAAGTGATATAACTTATACTATTCATTATATTTACAAAATTATACAAGTCTTTGCTTTATTATGAATTTATTCTGAATAACTACATATGGTCAAGCTGGCAGCCGAATGGTTAGCGCTCTTGCCTTCAGTCAACAGTTCATGGGTTCGAATCCCTCCTGAGGCATATGTGTTCGTAGTGGTTCAGAATCCATTTTAAACCGTAGGTCCCGGTCTAATTAGTCCTCGTGTGTAAAAATAACTGTTGAGCGACAAACATAATGATAATTACATAATACAGAAAATCAACTGTTCATATTAAATTTTCTATCAAAAAATAATAAATAAACTTTTTTAATTTGTTTCAAACTGTTAATATTCAATGATTAATGAGAATGTAATAACTTGATAAATGATATATTTTTAATGAAATGAGCATTTTTTTACTTGTTAAATAATATAATAGTTGGAAATGTTAATTTATTATATTTATTTTTTATCTTTCTATAATTTAGTTTGTCATAAATAAATATATTTTCTTCCCCTTTGATTATTATAAATTGAATGGTAAATATTCATTAGCCTTTGGTAAATGATGCTATAACTCTTACATAACAAACATACTATTTACTTATTTATAATTTAGGATTGGGCATAAACTTGTTAATGCTCTTATATAGTTATTTGTTCTTGCTGCGAAGTTTCTAAAAAACAATTATATATATGTAAATTTCCTGCCATTGTTGTTGAAAACTAAAATATCTAATGATTAGTATTAGCTTTTGATTGATTTCTACATAGTGAGGATGTTACTCATTTTAACATTATAAGATTGGTCATTGAAAAAGAAAAATTCACTGTTCCTTCTACTTAATTTATCAAAAATAATTAAATAAATTTCCTACCACCCATTTTGAGCTGTGACTGTTCTCTGAGTAGTAAATACATTCTGGTTTTTAAGAGCTGATGATAAAAAAAATTCAAAATGAATGTACTTTTTACTTACAAATTTATAATACAAATATTAGCTTATCTCTGAATGCACTCTGAATAACAATATTTTGAAAACGTTAACTGTTACTAAATGTTTTATTAATAATGAGTCAATAAATTTTGTGACACTTTTTCAAATGGCTTATATCCAATGATTCATTATCATGTATTAGCTTTTGATGAATATGATATAACTATAACATAATGATATTGCCTATTTAGTCATAACAATGAGTATGGACTTGTGTGCAAATATATATTTGCACACAAGTACATACTCATTATATATATAATGTGTGTGTGTTTTAAAAACAGTTGAGAGAGTAAATTTCTTACCACTGCCACCCTTGTTAAAAACTATAAATATCCAATGATTATTAAGCATGTATTAGCTTTTGATAAATGATGATATAACTTTTATGAAATGAGGATATAATTCGCATATTTATAGCATAATGGTTATAAATTTTTATTACATTTATTAATTTTTCTATAATATAGCTTGTCAAAAATATATTTTCTTTCTCCTTTGAATTATTAGTATCAATTGATTGATATGTATGGATTAGCCTTTGATACATGATATAATTTTAACATAATGAGCATACTATTTACAAAATTTATAAAATATTGGCCATAGATTTGTCAATGTGTTTATTACATGCTGTGAAGTTTCTCTCAAGAACAATTGAATGAATTTCCTAGTAATCATTTTGTAAACTTTAATATCCAATGATAAATAGGCATGTTTTAGTTTTTGATTACTGATGATATAAATTCTGCATAATGAGGGTGTTACTCATTTTGTCACAATATAAGATTATTCATTGTTTTATTCTATGTTGACTTTAAATAAAGAAAAATAGTTTAATGTTCTTTCTTTGTAATTTATCAAAAATATTTAGACCAATTTCCTATCACACATTTTGAGATGTTACTATTCTCTTATTAATAAATATATTCCATTTTTTAAAAGTTAATGTCTAAGTTCTCAAAATGAACATTCTCTCTACTTTATTTATATATTTATAATACAATTCTTTGCTTATCTCTAAATTCATTCTGAATAACAACATAATGAAGAAAATTAACTATTATTAAATGTATGGTTAAAAAGGAGTCTATAAAGATTCTGATGTATCTTGTAGCTGCTTACATCCAAAGATTTATTATGTATTAGTTTCTGATGAATTGTGTTATAACTTTAACATAATGAGGATATTGCTTACTTTATTTATTCATACTGGTTATGGGCTTGTTTGTATACACATGTGTTTAACAAATGCTTTTTAAAAACTGTTGAGAGTAAAATATTAAACTGTTAATATCCAATGATAATTCAGTATGTCTTAGCTTTTGATAAATGATGATATAACTTATATGAAATGAGAATATTATTCACTTGATTTATAAAGCAAATTTTATTTATTATGTTTATGATTTTTTTATCTTTCTATAATGTAGCTTGCCAAAAAAAAATCTTTATTTTCTTTCTTTTTTGAACTATAAATATCATTTGATTGCTAAGCATGCATTAGCCTTTGGTAAATGATGATATAACTTTAACATAATAAACAAACTATTTATTCAATTTACAACATTGGGCATAGATTTGTTAATTTGTCTACTTGTTCATGCCGTGCAGTTTCTCAAAAACAATTGAATAAATTTCTTGCCAGCCATTCTGAAAATTGTTAATATCCAATGATTAATATGCATGTATTAGCTTTTGATTACTGATGATATAATTTCTACATAATGAGGATGTTACTCTATTTCACATAAGATTGGTCATTGGTTAACCCTGAATTGACTCTAAATAACTATATAATGAAAGAACTTCCTTTAATTGTTCCTTATATGTAATTTATCAAAAATAATTAAATGAATTTTCTGCTCCCATTTTTAGCTGTTACTATTCTCTAATTAGTAAATACATTCTAGATTTTAAAAACTAATAATATAAACTTTCAAAATGAACATACCTTTCATATACAAAATTGTTATACAACTAAGCTTACTTCTGAATTCATTCTGAATAACAATATACACGAAAAGGTAACTGTTCTTATTAAATGTTTTACTAATAATGAGTCAATAAATTTTGTGACACTTTTTTTTATAATTGTTTATATTCAATGTGATTGTCATGTATTAACTTTTGATTAATAATATAACTTTAACATAATGAGGATACTACCAGCTTCATTTATTTACAATACTTGGTATGGACCTGTAGATAAATTTGTATATAAATAATTATATTTTTATTTGCTTATATGAAATATGGTAATTTAAAAACAATTGAGTGAATTTCTTGCCACTTCTGTTGAAAACTTATTATTCAATGATTATTAAGCATGTATTAACTTTTGATATCTGATCATATAATTTTTATATAATGAAGATATTAGTCATTTTATAATATTATAATATAGATAAGTTATTTTTTTAATCGATTGTCACTAACTAAATAATGAAAGAAATCAGATGTTGCAATGCAAATTATCAGAAACAAATAAATTTTTTGCCACTTTTGTTCAATTTCTGTAATTTGAGTAGTAAACAGGGACTAGTCTTTGAAAAGCTGTAAGATTTCAGAATGAACATTTTTAAATCATTTTATTTAAAAAACTAAAATATAATTAAATAAAATTCCTGTCTTTCATTTTAAGGACTATTAATATCCAATTATTGTGAAATATTTATTTTTTAATGATATAATTTTTATGTAATAAGGATTTTATTCAGTTATAACGATGTAATATTTGTCATTGTTTTACTCTGAATTGACTAAATAACCATATAATGAAAAAAATAGTTAACTGTTCCTTGTATGTGATTTATCAAAAAGGATAAAATAAATTCCGTGTCTCATATCTAGAACAATTACTACTACTTGTTTGGAAAATATGTTCTAGCTTTTGAAAACTGACGGTATAAGCTTTCAGATTGAACACAGTATTTGCATTATTTACAAAATTATGTTACAAGTTTTTGCTTTACTATGAATAATAAAATGAAAAAGTTAATGTTATTAAATGTTTCATCAGAATTGGGTCAATACATTTTGTGACACTAATTTTGAACAGTTATCCAATGATTAATTTTCATGCATTAGTTTTTGCTAAATGATAATATAATTTTTACATAAAAATATACTACTTAGTTAATTTATATTACATAATATTTTTTATGAATTTATAAATGTTTGACTATATGTATTTGTGTGTTTATGAAGTGCGGCATTTTGAAAACAATTGTGTAAATTTCCTGCCACTGCTGTTGAAAACTGTTAATATCCAATGATTACTGCATGTATTAGCTTTTGAAAATTAATAATATAATTTTTACACAATGAGGATATTTTTCAATTTATTACTTTATAATATTTATTGTTGGTGAATTGAATCTAAGTAACCATATTTTTCCTCTGTAATTAATCAAAAACAATTAAATAATTTTTTTGTAATCGTTATGACATCTGTTTGATTAGTGATATGTACTAGCTTTTAAAAAATGATATAACATTTCAGAGTGAATATACTATTAAATTTATTTGCAAAATTATATTTCAAATCTTTATTTTGAATAGTAACATAATGAAAAGTCAACTTTCTTATTAAATGTTTTATCAGAAATGAATTAATAAATTTTCTGTTATACAATTGAAGTTGATAGTATCCAATGATTAATAAGCATGTATTAGCTTTTGATAAATGATGATATAAATTTTATGAAATGAGGATACAATTGATTTGATTTGTAATATGATAATAGAGCCAAATATGTATTTATTACATTATTTTTCTTTTATCTTTTCCTATAATGTAGTTTGTTATAGTAATTGTGTTATGTTGTAATGCTGTGTAATATGTTGTAATGTAGTTTAAATATTTTCTCCTTATTTTGATCTATTAGTATTAATTGATTGATAAATGTGCATTAGCTTTTGATAAATGATGTAACTTATAAAATTATTATGGAGCAAATTCAATTTACGTTACTACAATTCTGGTTATTTTACGATTTTTTTATTAAAACATATATTCGATTTTCTTTTTTATCTTTTCTTATGTGTTTGTTATCTGGTTTTGAAAAATAAATACATTTTTTCCATCACTTATTTTAAACAAATAATTTTTTAACAGTAGTTAAGTATATATAAGGTACTCATATACAAATTTGTCATAATAATATTCATTTTATTTTTATTTAACATGTTTCTATAGGATTTGTTAAAACTTATTATAATTCAGGTGTGAATGTAATTATCAGTGTCTATTGCCTAAAATATGTACAATTTAACATAAATTGCTAGATTGTAATATGTGAGGAATCGTGATTTAAAAAATGGGATATTTTGCGCACTGATATAGAAAATATGTGTTTAATATTTTTTATTTATTTTACTTTAAGAAATTTTAGATTCCAAGTTTAATTATGATAATTCATTGAATAAATTTTTCCTTAATATATAATTGTCATATAATGATAGATCATAAACATGAATATGCTGCTTGATGTTTATATAATATAGATAAATGGAGTTCCAATAAAATTTTGTTACCATTTATTTGCCAAGCTGGTATCTAAATAGTTATTACACTAACCTTTAGTTGAGGAGATTGTGTGTTGGATTTTACTTTAGGTTTTATGTATGATTCAGAATCCATTTTAAATTGTCAGTCTCACCCTCGCCTGAGCAACAAATAAGCTAAATTAAACTTCAGCATTGGCTAATAATATGATGGTTAATTAAATAATGAAGTGCATATTTTAATCTCTGTGGTTAAGAAACATACATTAATTTTTAAAATATGATGATATAAATTGAAATAAATGATGACACAGTTTATATTATTTAAATGGTTTCTTCAATTAAATAATATACATTTTGTTTTCAGTTAAATTATTTCATTATTATAATTGTTTATTAAATTTTATATTCAATGATATATCCATAACAGCTATTATTTTATTTGCTTTTGTTGTGCTATATTTTAAAAAATGGTAATACATGCATTGTATTAGTATTGAGAAACTAAATACATATTAAATTTTAGTTTATTTCTGATCAGTTTGATTAAATAATTTAATTTCTTAGTTTCTTTACAGATTGAAAAAATTGTTGGGAAACATGGCTTGGTAGTTGTTACAAGGAATGGTGCTAATCCAGAACGCTTCATTTATGAGTCAGATGCATTGACTAGATTTCAAGTAAGTCCATTTTTTTTTACTTCAGTTTTTTATTATTTAAAGGTATTTGTTTTTAGTAAAATTTTTCTTCTGTTAAAAAATGCTAATCGTTTACACAATAAAGTGTGGATAATAATAATAAAATTACGCTAAATCATGAAGTTTTAATAATGCAATATCAACTTTATTCAAAAGTTAAAAATTTCTTATGCAATTTTGTATTTTTGCATCAAATCAAACAAAAGAGAATGAAATTTTATTATTGAACTGTTTGTGCTTTTAAAATTTATTTCCAAGCTCTGTGTTTTTGTTTTTACAATTTAAAATTTATAGCTTTGATCTTCAATACATATCAGTTCCAAATCTGAAAAATTGTAGCTATTGTGTTAATGGCTGAATATTATGATTAAATCTAAAAAATATTATTTATATTAATTATTGCTGAATATGCAAAACATTTATAATTTTATTTTAATTATTTGGAAAGTTTTTAATTATTATTCTTATATTGCCAAATATTTGTATTTATATTTGTTTTAATGCAGTGAAAAATGAACAAATAATGAAAGAGAAATAATTTGTTTCATTCTTAATTTCTCATTCAAAAATTTCTTATATTGTATCGAATTTTTATTTTCCTGATGATTATTATTTACGTCATATCAAACTTCATTTTCTATGAACACAAAATGCTATTTTAAAGAAGTTTATTCAGTGATTTTAATTTTTGAAGGAAAATTTTCTCATTTATTTAAATATAACTGATATTGCATTATTATAATGTGTTTGATATTTTTTTAATAAACATTTTTATAAACACTAGTGTCACAATATGCATCAAAATAAGTCTACTTATTTTTGGCAGACTTTATGCTAATATAAACATCACAAGTTTTTATCATTATAATTTAATTTTTGTCTCTATTTTATATATAACTAAAAAATATAGTTGATATTTAGCTCCATTGACGATATTAGAAATAGTCCTCATTCTTAAAAATTAATATACCTAATATTGCCTGTCTTTAACTGTGAGGTTAAATGAGCTATGTAAGTTCAAGAAAATCAAGTACATTTGTATATTAAATTCTCTCTTGAACTTAGTCAGTTATCATGCAGATATGTGAATTATATAATTATCGATAATATTTATCTTAAAACTAACCATTTATTATATAATTGATAATATTAACAATGCAACTGAATAAAAAAGTATACCTTGAGCTTGTCCAAAAGAATATTGTGTTTATATTGTAGCTATGTAAATTAGATAATCTAATATAATTTTAATGTTTTTTTGATTCCATCTATTCTTTCATCATTTTTTTTTTGATTGATCAATCACTGATATTGTTAAATATCGTCAACAAGTAATACTTTCTCCTTATATAAAATTTTTCTCATTCATTCAGAATATGTGAAATAAGGAAAAATACTTTGGGGTATTACTCTTCCTCTATTTTTATATAATTGTTCTTGGAAATTTTATTGATGATCAAACTAAGAGGGCATAAAACTTTTATATAGGCTGATTTAATATGGCTGAAATCCATGTTAAATTTTACCTTGGATCATCTGTATTTACAAAATTAATCACATTTAATTCAGAAGAATCCCTGAAGTTCATAAAATCTTTTCTTTTTTTAAAAAAAGGGTTCTTGATAAAAAATTCTTTATACATCCATCTTTTTTTACTTCTACAAATAATAAGTTTTTGTGAATCCTTATTTGAAAATTATCAATGAGTTAACTTCTCTCATGAGTGATGTAATCTATCTAAAGCCCAAATAAAAAGTCTCTTTATTTCTGTTTGTTAACATAGAAATAAAATTTTCTTCTGAAGAGACATTTTTATATCTACTTATATTATCAGAAGTCACGGGGACTCAGTCTTTAACTGTTATTGTTCTTTTATTCAAATTTTGATCTTTGATATTTTTTAACTTTTAAGTTGTTTTTTCCGAGTTACTGTGAAAAGTTTAATTTAACTGTTTTGTTTACTCATGGATAATTTTTTTAGCATGTGACAGTTACTGTGACTGAAAGCTGCATACAACAGCTTTCAGTTAGATTATCAGGTATGCAATGCAAGTCACTTGCTATCAAGAAGAAAAATAAAATTCTGTTGTATTAGTGTGCTTATAAGAAAGAACTCACAAAAAATTTAAGTCGAATAATTTAATCACTAAAATTGAAAGATTTTTTCAATCCATTTCTACTTCATTAGTCAACATATTAGATATTCGTAGCTGTTTCAAGAATTTAATAACCATAGTTAAATTGCATAATGTTTTAGTCCACTAACTAGTGAATGAATAATGTATTTGAGAACAAAATCTCTGCATTTGGTCTTTTTTTCATTTGTCTGTGGGTTTATTTTTACTTTGCTTTTTTATTATAAATATATTAAATTTTTACTTCCTGCAATGTTCCTAAATGTTTTAACTATAATTAGAGTTATAGCTAGAATTATCTTTACAATGTCTTCTTTACCTTACATGATTTTCAAAAGTGTGCAAAAAGAGGAGCTAAACGAAATGTGACATTAGTACACTATTTTGTTAGCAATGTAGTTTAACTGTCGTTAAACTGTGAATTCTAAAAGTACTTCAGCTAATTTTTTTAGTGATCATATCAACGGGACAAGTATTTCAAATAATATGTGTCCTGTCATTGTTAGAACAGTAATCAATTCTAATGAAATTTGATATTCATTTTTAACTTTCAATTCTGCATATATTCCTTTACTTTTTCCTGTAAAATTTTTGATAAAGATATTTTCATTCTGTTTTTCTCTATAATTTTCACAAAATATTTTATTAAACTTTCTAATTTAATATTTGAAATGTTTTCTGATACAGAATTGTTATTATTGGTATATAAAGTTACCCTTTTTTAATATTTAATAATAAAAACAGTTTTATATACATTTCATTTTTATTCAAAAATTTTATTCAATACATCATGTTTGAATTTTTTCATAAATTTGCATTTTTGTTGGCCTATAGCATTGGCATGCTTTAAAAGACCATCATCATCCATGATGCAACAGCCCCAGATGGACCAAAGCTTGCTGAAACAGATAATTCCAACCACTTCTACTAGCAGCTAACCTCTTCTGATTCTGTTCTGTTTAGAACTGGATAAATTATGTTTTAGGACTGGATGAAAACTTGATTTGCATTATAATTAGTTTTACAAAAGTAATAAATAAAATAAATTTCTAGCATGTTGCTATTTTCATCCAGTTGCTGGAAAAGTGCAGTATTAAACAAGGTTTTTTAATTAATTTGCATATGGTTTTAAGTTAAGGTGAAATTGTTCCAGGTACCAATTTAATAGTTAGACTTTTTAACTTTTTCTTGTATAAATTATACCAAAGAAATGTTTCAAATCAAATTTTTTAACTCTACCAAGTTTGACTAGGTTTTAAGAAGTACCTTAAATTTATGTTTATGCAATCAAGTATATTTACATGAATATTATTTTAAAGGTTCTTTTTGATTTTCATTTTAATATGTTCTTAAAATTATATAAGTAATATATTTTGATATTTGGCTTGGAAGTTTGAAAATTAACAAAGAAGTTAAGCAGAGCTTATACATTTAAAAAACTTCTAAGAAAGTATCTTAAAAGCAAGTGATTGTTAATTTTTATTAAGATTTTTGAATTAGTATATGAAAAACTAATTTCAAAAATATCACTACTTTACTCAGCAACATGTTCTTATTATATTTATTGATCTGCTTTAAAACTCCTACTGGTGTTGAGCTATATTTCTAAACATTTGTACCACAATAATTAAAACAATTTCATATTATTTGTCAGAATTTCAATGTGTTGATTGAATGCAAATTTAATTCTCTGTTACTCCTTATATATAAGATGGTTTTACTTAAAATAAATTGAATAATTGTAAAAATATCAACAATATTGAATACTAATATTTGTTTGTAAAACTGTAATATTCAAATAAACATCTTTTATGTTTATTAAGCATGAAATCTAAGTAATCTGTGAAATTTACAAATAACAGATTTTTTAATAGAAAATTCTAACTTTAGGTATTTTTACAATGTAAAGGCTTTATTAAAATTTTCAATTTTATTTTAGAACAATATACATATTGTAACAGAATGGATATCAAATGAAATAAGTTCCACACATATAAGGTATGTTTTGGTGCAAATTCTTAAAAATTTTTAATTATTAGAAATATTTTAAAGGATTGTGTATATTACATAATTTTGTGAAAATTGCTATTTATATTGTAACTATGTTGTAAGCAAATTAATGTATTTTTTTAAAAGTTTTGAATATTTTAAGAGCATATATATTTCCTAAAATATCAAATATAATTAAAAATGGTATTCGGCTGTGTAATGAAGTTGTGTAATAATGTTATTTTCATACCTATTTTTACACATTAATACCCATTTGATTAAGAATACACCATTTGTTTTAATAGCATTTAAATTCGGGTGATTTTATATCAATATTATAATTAAATTCACTTTCATTGAATTTAGTCTTAATGCAATATTTTTAATCAAATGTAGTAAAGGCAAACAATGTATTTTCAATTAATA
The DNA here is from genome assembly GCA_037975125.1 of Latrodectus hesperus. NCBI lineage: Eukaryota > Metazoa > Arthropoda > Arachnida > Araneae > Theridiidae > Latrodectus > Latrodectus hesperus. The sequence continues at coordinate 15,967,851 of CM075860.1, read as the reverse complement.
ATATTTTTTCTGTAATTTTCGTAATTTTTGCTACAAACATTTTATTAATATTTTCAATATAGTGTGTTATAAATTTTAAATATTATTAATATAATATTTAGTGAAATGTATCATACAAAAATGGTGGAATTTTTATTTATAATAAAATAAGCGTCTTATAATAAATTTCATATGTAACACTTTTATAGTGTAGGTATATTATTATAATTAAGTTTCTAAGAATAAATTTATACATTGTATGTACATCATGTATTGTATTCAATATAGAAATACGTAATTTTTTTTAAAAAAAGATGTTATTGATTATATGAAGCTAATTTCATATTAATTTACACATATCTGGATGAATATTGTTAATTTGTAATACTGCATGTACTAAAATTTAAAAGTTATTTTTATATTTATTTCCTTTTTCTCCTTAATTTATTTAAATATTTTAAATATTATTTATACAAGATGATAATTTTGCATTAGAAATATTTGTTGATGTGTGTAATGTAAAAAACATTTTAATTTAACTTTGAGTGAAATTAATATTTATGTGTTAATTTAATTCTAATATCAAGCTTTAAATGTTGAATTATTAAAGTTCTATCATTATTTTAATAATAAAACTTAAATAATAAACATACTGATAATTTTTTCAGACGTGCTTTGCGTAGAGGAAACAGTGTTAAATATCTTATACCAGATGCTGTTTTGCAATATATCATAGATCATGATTTATATTCATCTACAAAGTAAGTATAATCATTTAATAGGTTTAAAAGTCAAAATTTTATTGAATTTCATGAGAACTTTGTTACTTTTATTTGTGAACTATCCTAATAACAAATTTTCTTTTAGTTGGATAGCTTTAAATTTAAATAATTTATATATAAATTGGGTTTTTTTGGTGGTTTTTACTTTTAATTTATAAATAACCAACTAAATGTATCTTTTGCTGCATTCTATTTAGAATTTTTGATATCTAACCTAAATAATTTATAGTTTACATCTTACTTATCCCATGCTTAATTATTTTAGATTTTATCAAATAAAAATATATATTTAAATTGCTATCCTATCTAATTGTGAGCAATAAAGACAACCAGTAATCTGATGCAATAAAAATAGAAATGTAACTAGATAATATTTGTATGCACATGAAAACAAAAGCCCAAGAACTGTGTGAAAAAAAAATTGTTTCTGGCTGAAGCTTCAGTTTAAACAAAAAGTTCTATGATAAAGTACATAAATGTACATTTTACAAAATATAAGTGTTTTTTTTTAAATAAAATATAGTACTTTTTTATTTAGATATCATAAAAGGAAGTTTTATGCATAATGCATAAATTAACTAAATACAAATCAGGTGAAGTTTAGTGTTTTAAAATTCTTTATTAACAAAGTTATTAAATATTGAAATCTGTATTCTTTTCACCCAGGTTCCAATTTATTTCTGATTAGTAACAGGTAAAAGGGAAAAATCTATTGCCTTAAACTGGGCAAATCAAATATTTTTTTCAAAAATTTAGAAAAAATGAGAAATTTTAGTAAGTGAAAATTGTGTGAGAGCGTTTGAAAGAAAGAGCAATCCTTTACCATACATGTTTTTTTCCCCTAGTTGTTAAGCATAAACGGTAATTTTAAAAATGAAAAAAAAAAGTCACTCTTTCATTCTTGAAGTGAAATTAAAATCCATAGTAGAATGTTACATCATTTGAATTTATTATGCTGCATCATAAACTTACTAGTTTAACTTGTGGCTTAAATTAATTAAATATGTTGAAAGTCAAGTCTAAAATGAAACATATTGTCTAAGATCCACATCCTGATATAAGTTCCATTTCTTTCCATGTAGTTATTCTCAACTAAATTCCCGATGAAGACCAATGCTGAAACAGAATAAGAATTTTAATTATATTAGTATTTTTCTAATATATGTAAATATAATGTTACTTAAATTTTTAATAATATAACTGTATATAGTACATGCTATTTCATATTTCTGTCAGTAGAAAATTGTAAGAAGAAAAAATTAACTTATTATGGGGAAAAAAAGTTTTTGTATCATGTATTAAATATTTCAATACAAATTTCTGCAAAATCTTATAAAGGATGTATTGGTCCTTTTTTATTGTGTTTTACCTCAAAATCTGACAACTAAATAAAACCATTTTATTAACTTTTTAAAATTCGTATTTTTCAGCAAATATGCTAAAATTTTAAGTCGATATGATATTTGTCCCAAATTCTTAAAATCTATAATAAATACCTGGGGTGTACAATAGAGCATGCATTTAATCATATTTAATATGTTGAAATAATGCAATGTCAAATTGAAAATTTTATTGATTATATTTTCTTAAATATGTAGAACAGTAAATATAGTCTGTATTAATTCCAACATTAAGGGTATCCTGATAATCACAGGTCAAAATTTTTCAGTGTACTCCTTTCTTTTTTAAACATTATAAATTTTAAAAGCAATTTTGAAGATATATATATGTATAGAAAACTTGAACATGCATTTCCAAGCAGGGGTTATAATTTTAATTAAAAAATATTTTTCAAATAAAAAAATCATTAACAATATATTCCAAATCATTCACACAAATAAGTAATTTTAAAATTTTTTTGAAAATTGCAATGAACAATGACATTTAATGTACTATCTTTAGTGGCATATATTATAAGAGTATTTTTAAAACAAAACAAAAATTGATGTTTTATTTTCTAAATTTTAACATTCTACAAATTTTAAAGTCTAGTTAAGCCATAAAAAAAAAAAGAAAATTATTTTTATATCTGCCTGTTTGAACTGATGTGGATTATACCAATTGAAATATGTAGAATACAATTATTTATCTGCATTCATTTATTAATTTTCCATTTTTAAATTAAAAGTAATTTTGAGAGGTATTTTCACTAATTTTTGATTTTCTTTATTTTAAAAATAAAATGCTCTTATTGAAATTTTAAACTATCTAATTTGTCTTAAAAAGGCATTAATTTCATTGATAAAATGCATAGTAGAAAATATTATTAATGTATTCATTAAAAAGGCACAGTCTTTTCTTTCTTTGAAATTTATTTTATTCATCATACTGTTATTATTTCTATTTTTATAACACTGCAATATTTGTTCTTTAATCTTGCTTCATATGAATTTTTCTAATTTATGGACAAAATTTTGATTGTTTCTATTCTCTTTTGCAATCCTTTCTTTTTGGGGAAAATAGTAAGTATCATGTTTCATTTCCTGATTTGTATGAATCAAACTATGCATATTTGAAAAATTTGTGTGATGATATAATGTTAGAACCTGAACAAGAAACTGCTGTATAAATTGGTAAGGAATTAAATTATTTCATATTTTAAATTATTAAACATTAATAACATAAAATATTTTAAAAATAATCTTAATTCTTTTTAGTTAATAAATTTTTATTTTTATATTCACTTATTAATTGTTCAAAAAGAAAATATTATTCACATTTAGTAATTTTAACAAGAACTTGCAATATGTCAAAAATATTTTAACATTTTTAAATTAAGAGGGATATTTTTTGATTAAAACTAGGCAAGTATTTAATTAGTTCTATGAAGCAATAAGTTTTAAATTGATGTTTTGCATATTCAGTGTTTTTTTTTCTAATTTACATATTTTTATTTCAAACCTAGTATTAAGATTTTGCTATAACTGCTAGCTGTTAAGAATGTACATGTGTGTCTGCCTTATACAGAGTGAATAAATTCTATATCTAATGGCTTTACCCTTTTACTGATAACTTGGAATATTTTATAGATTTCTACTATCAAAGGACAAAAGTATTGAAAATTAAAAAATAAATAAAATAAAATAAATAAATAAATAAAAAAATAGTAATTTAAATATTTTACTTTTCCTTTTTTTGGAGAAAGAGATGCAATTTTTATCTCTTGTATGTATATACATATAAAAAACATGGACTGTAAAAATGGCCTTTTTTAATATTATAGAATATTACATTTTTGCAATCATTTATTTTTACTCTACATTTCAGAATTTTAAGGAATTAGCTGTAGGAAAAAGTTTAACATTTTTAAACTAGTGTAAATTTCACTAGTTTTTGCTTGTGATGAAATGTAATGTGAGTAATGACAGTAGTTCAAAATTATGACTTCTTTTTTAATCCATCCAGAAATCACTTCAAGGATATTTATTTTTCCTTTTAAATTTAATAAGACATACAATGAAGGAAACATAGGTTGTTTATTTATTTTTTAAATTTGAATGATTAGGGATTTCTTTTGTGGATTCCATAACATAACATTTGATGCTGATAATGCAGAATTTTTTTAAACTTATTTAAGGATAAACCAGAAAAATTTAATAACTAATAACTGCTTTTGTCATTTAATTAATCTTGTTTTGAAAATAGTGTTGCAGTTTGCCAATTAAAATTGGTTAGGTCATAAGTGAAATCTGCAAGTTATTTAAAGTTCCAAACAAAGAATACCAGAAATATTTTAGAGTTCTGTTTGATTTTAAAAAAATCCAAATGTACATGGAGGCTATTTTTCTGCACTGAGAATAGATTTCTGTCCTTTTAGAAAGTTTGCTTTAAAGTTTTCAATAAAAAAATTTTTTATGTTGACACACTAAGGTCCAATTCTTAAATTGCCTCAGTTATTTTTCAGAGTAAAATTATAAGTGCCAACCTGTATATTTGTATGTATAAGCTAGATGTATGTAACCTATGATAGTGTATAATTCAATTCAAGCATTTGATCAGTGTTAATTAGGAGTTAGTCAGATTGATAGATAATTAGGAGTTAGTCATTAACCTTCTTCCACAAACAACTAGTGAGTTGTCATAATTAAACAGACAATAATTTCATTTTTATAAGTTTACAAGTTGTCATTTTATATACATTTTTGAAACTTAAAAGGCGGTTGAAATTGATAATGGAAATATTTGTCTTTTTCTTTCATCGTTTTGTATATTTTGTACCAATAATAATGTATGCAATACAAATTTTAAAAACTGATTGAAAACATTAACTATTATTTTGGTATTGTGGATAATTAGGAGAAAAAAATGTGCAATTGTTCATCTAGTAAATGCTGAAAATTTTAAAAATTTCGATTATTGTTTTTTTTTTTAATTTAATAAAATAAAATAGGACAGCAATGTAAAAATGTTTGATTGAAATTATGTTAAGATAGAAAAATCTTTCTTCTAAAGATAACTTTTTTAACGGTTGCTAGAAAGGATTTTTATGTACTGAATGATTCTCAAATTAAAAAGTATTGTAGGTAATTTTAAAATATCAAACATGGCATGAAAAGTTCCGAGTAAATAATTGATTAATTGAAAATGTGTCATATAAAAAAAAAAAAATTATTGAGCTCAGAAAATTTACTTAGCTAAGTTATTTTTTCCAGCTTTTCTATTATATAATTTCCATCTTGGTAGTAAAGTGCATATATATGTATACCTTGTATTTCTCAGTAAAAAATGCTTTCATAGACTCATTGATCAATGCAATTTCTACGATTTTTTTAATGGGAAAAGTCTAATATTCTGACATCAACCATAATTCCAAATGTTGAAATAAAGAATTCTGTTTATGGTTTTGCTAGTAATGTTACAAACTAAATTTAAAATAAAAAAATGTGAAATAGTCAGAAAAGATAAGTGTAAGCAAGTCTTTTGATAAAGTAATGAAATTAAAATCTCATATAACAAATATAAAGAAAGATTTAAAGTTTTTATTATCATTTTTAAATATTTTTCTTTTTTTCCTTCACACAAAATAATTCATAATTCTGTATATTTAAGGACTTTATGCATAGTTTGTTAATCATCTATATTTAGAAGAGTATTCTTACTTGCAGCGAATTATCATTCTTTTAGCATTTTTTGATATAGTTATGAAAAGTAATATGGATAAAGTTTAAGTATTTTGTTATGAAGAAAAGGATCAATGTTTTTCTGATGTACAGAAATATTTGATTTCTCCTGATGGTTATATTCTAAATAATTTATACCTTCTTTAAAGCAAAACATTATTTGTTGAATTTGTAGCTGAGTGATTAGTGCTCTGGCCTTCAAATCTCACTTTGGGCTCAAATGTACATGGTAGTTCAGCATCCATTTTAAATGCAAGTCCATTTGTGTAATTAGTTCTCATGGGCAGAAAATGACTATAGAGGTTAAAATAAATAAACTTCTAGATAATTTGCAATTACTAATCTGTAGGTTCACTGAATGACGCCTAGTTTTCAATTTTAATATATTTTATTTAAATGTTTCCTTTTTTGCAACCAATTAGAAATGGTGTAAGCATGTTAAAGGTCAAGAATAAATTTTTTTTGCAAAATATAAACTGATAAGAAATATATATATATATATATATATATATATATATATATTTACAAGCATGATAGAATTTTTAAATTCATTTTGTCATTTTATTGATATTATTGTTTCAGAACAATTCTAGAAATTTTTCTTTTTAATTTCAAGTTGAATAGAGAGAAGTTGTAAGTGTAGTATATAATCCTCCCTACTCCATTAAATTACCTAGCTTAAAAAATTTTTAGTATTTGGTCGATTATATTGCTACCTGGGGTTCATAAAATTTTTAAATCTGTTTTCATTTTCAAATTAATATGATAATGTGGTTATTGCATAGTTTATTATTTTTTGCTTACATTAATCTCAATTTGAATTTCTTCTGAATAAATGTATGCATTTTTTTTTAATTATTAAAAGATGCAGTTATTTAAATGTAGCTAATATTGGTTATTTATTTTCTTTAAAGTTTGTAAATTAAGCTCATCTTTATGACAGCACTTATGTTTTTTTTGTTTTGTCATTTGTCAAAAATAAGGTATTCTTATATTCTAGGACACAAAAACTTAACATGCATTGAGTTCTTTGTTCTTTTATATCACTAGTTCCTGACTTTACTGCTACTACATGAAAGAAGTGATATTACTAATCTCATTGTGCAATATTTTGTCTGTACTTAATTATAATAATTTTCTGTTTTCATAAAATGGAAGCAGGTGCATTGATACATGATTGGTGCAGCTGTTAGAATGCCAAAATGACAATTTTTTCTGTGACTGTTTTTATTATATTTTTTTTGTGGAAATGTGATATATTGAAAAATTAATTTGTTCTCAGAAAAATAAGAATTTTACTGTTAAATGGATTTATAACATTTTATATATTTTAGAAAAGAAAAAATATAAAAATCACAATTTTTTAAAAATAAATTTTTTGATTTGTTAATTTATACTACATTTAAAAATCAGTTATGATGCAAATGAATGGTGTAACTTTCTGTGCTTTATATGTGTTATGTGTACAGAGTAATATATATTTAAATATATTATACATTTTATGTAAAATATTTGTAGTCATTTTAATTTATGATGAATTGAAACAAATGTAAACAATAAAAATATCGCTGCATTCTTGTGAATTCAATTTTTTATGCTTAGTTGACTTCCTTTTGCCATTGTATTAAATTCTAATTCTAACTAAAATATTAATAATAATCCCCAACTTAACAAACTGAGAAATATTAGTAAGCAGAAATGATTTCTTGCAGAGTGTTTGAGAACTAGCAACTGCTAAGAAAAATTTACTGTCATGAAAAGCTGCTGTTATCAGTTGCAATTTTTATACATTCTAGTACTCATGCTCATGATATTGCATTTTCTATCATGCAGTGTGAATATTAAGGTAAAGGGCACTGTGTCAAAATTAGAACTTACCAGAAGATGTGTTTAAAGTACTTTTTTGTAATTATTAGTTCACAAGATTGCCATTTATGTGATTTCTAAACTGAAAAATTTGTTTATTATAATCTTTAAACTGTTGCCATTAATGTTTCATAATTGCAGTTTTTTAAATTTCAAAAGTTAATGTTTGTAAAAACAAATGCTCATAGTGCCATTTATCTTTCTCTAATCACAATGGTTGATGGAATAGTGTTGAATGAAAAACGCATTATGTTGCTTTGGTGCATAGAAGAGAAAGAACTTAAACGATAACCTTATTGGTGTATCAAACATGAAATACAAAACGATAATTATCACAATAGGTAAATAAGTATTATTTGTTACATTAATCATGTACTTTCAATAGCTCCTTGGTAATCTGTAACTGTGTTTAAATGGACTGGATTTTTATCTAAGTCATTGTAAACACTGGATAAAAATCAGTATTTAAGATTGTGGACCACAAGATTTCCTGATGAAACTAAATCCACTTATTTAAACTCTTCATCAAAGTATTTTGAAATAAATATATCCAGTTTCTTAGTTAACAAGAAAAATGAATACATTATGAAATAAGATTCTTTATCAACATTTACTTTCTGCTAAAAACTTCTGTCCAGTTAAAAGATTAAATTGTTTAACATCTTAATGTTGTACAGAGTAAGCATTAAATATATGGCAAGTCAATTATTGCCAGATCCAAGGGGTGAGTATGCTCTTATTGGCCTTTTCTTTGTTTTCCTATCTATTAAGGCATGATTTGCATGTGTATGCCCCTTTAATAAAACATTCTGGATATTTTATTTGAAGATACTTTTTCTGAATGAAAAAGGACTTGTTTTATCCTAATAAATGTCTGGACTCTATTTTTTCTTTGATATTCAATTTATGGTATAGTATTATGCAATTTCAAGTGCAATCTACATACTTTTTATCATACCACATCAGGCAAAGGGCTAATTAATCAGGAAATCTTAAAAAGCAAATTAAGGCTTCAGTTTTTTTTAATAATACAAACTAAGGCTATTTATTAGTAGCATTTGTAAATTTTATTTCCTGTAGACATTTTATTATCATAGACTGTGTAGCTCTTAATTTTCAAATTCACATTAGATGCAAGCTTTATAGGTTAAATTTACTCTTTTACATTTGGGCACAAAATGCCTAACTAGTGTTCAGTTCAAGTGACTTCAACATGATGAAAGATGAATTAAAACTGTCGTGTGAGGCTTTATAGTGTCTTATTATATTGGAGAAATGAAGTCATGTGTCACTTTTTATTTTCAAGTAATATAGAGTGTCATTAATAGTCGCATTTTTACCTTTAGGGTCTTGTTAAACAATCCCACCAGTTTTTTTTTTCCTTTTCAAAACATTAAAATTGCACAAAAAGTTTTCAAAGAAGGTCTTATACTTCACTATGTCTATTATTTATAATGAAGTTATTGTAAAAGTGAATTTTGTTTGCTTTTATAATATTCTCTTTAATGAACAATAAGCTGGTTAACATACAGGAACAAATGAGTCATTTCTTAATATCCATGTACTTCAGCATAATAAAATTAAATGTTTTCTCTCATCTTCTGATCTCTCATCTTCTCTTTGAAGCATTTCAGCCTGCAAGATCATATTTTTAGTTGTTGCAGTAATAATTTTACATGTTGTGTAAAATCTTGGCCTGCAGAATATTTTTTTATTGTTGTCTTATATGCCAGCTAGAGTGGCATTATGGGGTGCGCTGTTCCATTTTTCCAACTGAACCATATTTTAGTGTGGAGTCCGATTTCCTCAGTACACACTTGCCATAGGTACTTATTTATAATAGTTTATAGAGGTAAGCAACCATTCACACGAAGACAGTCTAGGCAGATAGAGAAAGTACATCCATGCCCATACTGGAGTTTGAACCCAGGACCTCTCTATCTGAAGTAATGCACTCTAACAGGATGGGCGGCGTAGAATATTTTCATTGCCGTATTACAAAGCTAGCTATTCTTATATCTAACTTATTTTCCTAAAGTTTTATAATAATTCTTTTATTTTGTATTAACAAATATAACGATGCGTAATTAGTAACAATAAATAATGACAAAACCTATCTTTGTATAAAGAAGTGCATGTAACAAAGTATTAAGAAAGATTTCTAATACTTTGTTAGTAAATATTCTCAACGAAAAAATAACTGAAGTACAGTTTCTATACAGATCAGGATTTTTTTTTCTTCTCAATAATGTCCATTGATACACTCAAAAAGATATTAATTTTTTATTTAATCATAACTTAATTCTATATAAATTAATTTTGTTAAAGTGAATAATTGAAAAAAAAATAGTCCTAAATTTTCTAGCTTTTAAATAACAAGTAATTTAGAGTTTTTTTTTATTTTTTTATTGGGTTTTGTCCATAATGTAATTTTGTAAATGTACAACTTTAATAATTTATCTCATTCATTAAAATCAGAATATGCAAGGTATAAAATTTTGCTTGAATAAGTTCACTTAATGTCAAGAAGCGATGGCATTGTAATTGTTAGTTTATTATTCAAAACTATATATATAATTGCAAACGAAGTAGAAAAGAAAAATTTGACGCAAGAAATTCTAAATTTGAAGTTAAATAATTCACTATAGTTTTATGTGGGAGAAAGAACATTGCTGTTTCTCATTAACTGTTTTTATTATTTTCTATGGTTACGGGTTGGTTGGGTTTTATAGTGCAAGGACCAAAATTGGACATGCTGCGCCAAAATTATAATTTCAATTTTATTTATTTTTTTTTAAATTTATTAACCCAAACAACATTAAAAAATAAAAATAATTGTATTGAAGTAATTAAAAACCTTAAATATAGGGAGACATACACAAATATGTATATATATACAAAAGTAAAACTTAAAATTAAATCAAATATATTGTAAAAAACCTATTGCTCTTAGATACGCAAATAGGTTTCTGTGGGGTGGATCCTCTAATAAATCAGGTAAAATTAAAATATTGGTATTAAAAAAGTGTATACGTAAATGGTTAAAATATGAACATGAAATTAAAATGATACACAGTATAAGGTACATCACACGTTTCACACCAAGGATTTAATTCATTCAAAAACAAATGTCTGTGGGTGAAACGTGTGTGTCCGATACGAAGGCGAGTCAACCTAACATATGCACTTCATAACGGTAAAACTGACAATGAGATAAGGAATGAGAAAATGGTATGTAGTTTGTTGACGACCTGCAAGTTCCATGATTCCTGCCAAAGACCATAAATAAAACTTTTTATAGTTTTTCTCACATCTGAGAGAGGAACCGATAGTAAAATTGGATCTGATGCAGCCTTTGCAGCTGCATGTGTTCTCTCCTTTCCTTCAAGACCCATGTGGCTTGGTATCCAACAGAATACAAGTTCTTTTCCCTTGCCAGCAAGGGAATCCAATGCTTTAAAAATTTTGGACACAACAGGATGACAGATAACGCTATTGTTTTTCAAGGCTTCAATAATACTCATGCTGTCAGTATATATACAATATTGATGATAGTCGTCTGTATTCACATGCTGAAGCGCATAGTATATAGCAGTTGCTTCAGCAGTAAAGATTGAGCAGGACGAATGTAGGCTGTAATTAAAATCTGTATTATTAATAAAAATTCCACAGCCCACATGTCCTGCTGTTTTAGAACCATCTGTGAATACAGGTTTGTATGATTGATTCTGACAGCGATGAGAATAGTATAGCTGTTGAAAAACAATAGGTGTTGTGTCCGATTTTTTAAATTGAGCAAAGGTATTTATAAAAGTATTTGTTGGTTCATACCAAGACGAGTAGTGAGAAAAGGAGAGTTCAGCGGCACGTGCAGCATGCTCTTATCAGCAGTAGCGGTGACGTCATAGGTTTGTAGTCTCATACGAGGGTTAAGAGTGACGTCATATGTTTGTGATCTTACACATGGGTCTTTTCACTAAGCAGAGTGTGTGACGTCATTGAATAGTGCTGCAATCTATTGAGAAACGTTTTATATTAATGATAAGAGTGACATCATGTGTAGTATTTGAATTGTGCTGCCATCTATTGAGAAATTTTCAAATTTTTTATACTAATGCTGCCCTCTATGGGATTAATTTTGAACTGGTAGTCCGTTATCTTATCCACTGAGATACTCGGACTTCCTTAAGGAAATGGTTTTTATGGTTTATTATCAGAGGGAATGATTAGGACTTCGAATTTTTTGTAGTGGTTGGTTGGGTTTTATGGCGCAAGGTCCAAAATTGGACATACTGCGCCAAGAATAAGTTTTATGTAACTTTATATTATTTTAAAATCTAGTTATAAAATATAGAAGAGGAAATGGTTGGTTGGTTGGGTTTTATGGCGCAAGGTCCAAAATTGGACATGCTGCGCCAAGACGTTTTTGTTGCTTTAAATATTTATTTAATTATTTTATTATTTATTTATTTTTTTTTAAAACCCAATCAACATTTAAAATTTTTAAAATACAAAAATTTGTGTATATAATATTTTAAAATAAATTTTATAAAATGAAATGTATGTACAATTTTAAAATTTAATAGTTAAATCAAATAAAATGTATGAAACCTATTGCTCTTAAAAAAGCGAATAGGTTTCTATGGGGTGGATCCCCTATTAAATCAAATAATGTTATAAAATCAGTATTAAAATAGTGTAAACGTTGTTGGTTAAAAACATGACATGAAATTAAAATATGATATATAGTAAATGGTTCATCACACGCTTCACACCATGGATTTAGTTCATTTAGGAACAAATGTCTGTGTGTGAAACGTGTGTGTCCGATACGAAGGCGAGTTAATCTAACATCTGCACTTCGTAACGGTAAAACTGATAATGAGGTGAGGGATGAGAAGATGGTATGTAGTTTGTTTCCGACCTGCAAGTTCCATGATTCTTCCCAAAGGGAACAAATAAAGCTTTTTATACTCTTTCTCACATCTGAGAGCGGAACCGATGGTAAAACTGGATCTTCAGCAGCCTTTGCAGCTGCATCCGCTCTCTCGTTTCCATCAAGACCTACGTGACTTGGTATCCAACAAAATACAATTTCTTTTCCCTTGCCAGCAAGAGAATCCAATGCTTTGAAAATTCTCGACACAACAGGATGACAGTTAACGCTATTGTTTTTCAAGGCTTCAATCATACTCATGCTGTCAGTGTAAATACAAAAGTCATGACAATCATCTGTATTCACATGCTGAAGCGCGTAGCAGATGGCATTTGCTTCAGCAGTAAAGACGGAGCAGGATGAATGTAGGCTGTGACTAAAAGCTGTATTATTGATAAAAACTCCACAGCCCACATGTCCTGCTGTTTTAGAACCGTCTGTGAATACAGGTTTGTATGATTGATACTGACAGCGATGAGAAGAATATAGCTGCTGAAAAACAATAGGTGTTGTGTCAGATTTTCTATAGTAAGCAAAGGCATTGATAAAAGTATATGTTGGATTATACCAAGGCGGATGAGCATATTGATCGACAGACTCAATCCGAATATCACATAGGTCTGTGAGCCACAGATGTGATTTGGCTCGTGTGAGAAACGGAGGGATGCTCATTGGACGAGCATCATATAGTCTCATGAGAGAAGTATTTGGAACCATGGAACGTATCGGATGATTAGGGGTCGACATGACCTTAGCATAATAATTGAGAGACTGCTGCATTCGTCTCAGGTCTAACGGTAATTGATGACATATCACGTATAGACTCTGGACGGGTGATGTGCGGAATGCCCCAGAGCATATCCTCAAAGCAGAGTGATGAACTGTGTCCAACCTTCGTAACACGGAAGATCTAGCTGATCCATAAACAACACTTCCGTAGTCAATGCGGGACAAGATCAATGACTGATATACTCGAAGAAGTGATGCGCGATCTGCACCCCAAGATGTATTTGACAACACCTTGAGGATATTAAGCGATCGCTCACACTTCTTCCGCAAATATAGAACATGCGGAAGAAAAGTTAATTTTCGGTCAAAGATAATGCCCAAGAATTTTATTTCATTGACTACTTGTATTGGAGTGTTGTTGATGTAAATTATTGGATCATTATGCAGGCTAGTCTTTCTGCAGAAGTGGACACATTTACTCTTGCTTGGTGATAAGGTATGGCCATTCTCAGCACACCATGCAGCAAGTTTGTTAACTGCTGTTTGCAGTTGTCTCTCAATTAATCTTATGTTAGACCCCTCACATGATATTTGCAGGTCGTCGACAAACAAAGTGCCATGTACTGATGATGGAAGTTGATGAAGTATGTTACTGATGAAGAGACTAAAAAGTGTGACGCTTAAAATTGAGCCCTGAGGAACACCTTCAGATTGTGTAAAAGTATTGGATGTATAGCTTCCAATACGTACTTTAAAACCACGGGAGCATAAAAAATTCTGTAGGAATATCGGCAGATTACCCCGAAAGCCAAAATCATATAATGTACGGAGAATTCCATATCGCCATGTACGGTCGTATGCCTTCTCGATGTCAAAGAAAATGGAGACCAGATGGTTCCTCCGCACAAAAGCATTGCGGATTTGGGTCTCCAAATATGTAATATTATCAAGAGTGGATCTCCCTTTACGGAAGCCACTCTGATTAATATGTATACATTTATTTTTTTCTAAGACATATACGAGACGGGCGTTGACCATACGTTCGAGAGTCTTACATAAGCAACTCGTCAGAGCAATTGGTCGATAATTTGAAGGATCTGAAGGATCCTTACCAGCCTTGAGGACAGGAATCACTATTGCTTCTTGCCATATAGATGGAAATTCATTTTCCGTCCAGATCCTATTGAACAGGTAAAGTAAGTTCAACAGGGAGTCTGGACTCAAATGTTGAAGCATGACATAACTGATTCCATCAGGTCCTGGACTGGTGTTATTGGCCTGCTGTAATGCTTTCTTCAGTTCAAACATTCCGAATTCACAGTTGTACGGTAAAGTTTGTCGATGGTTGAAGCGAATTGGTACTCGCTCAGCTCGACTCTTAGTCCTCAAAAACGAAGGACTGTAAGAGTTCGAGCTTGAGACGTTAGCAAATGCTTCACCAAGGACGTTAGCTATATCCGTAGGAGAAGAGTATATAGCAGCTCCGGATTTTAAAATAGGAATAGAAAATTCTCTATAAATTCCATTGGCTGCTTTCACCCTTCTCCACAACTGCTTACTGGAAGTTGAAGATGTTATAGAAGATACATAGCAGGACCAGGATTCCTTCTGACTTTGACGACGGGCTCTGCGAGCTAATGCTTTTGCTCTCTTAAAGGCGATAAGATTCTCCGTTGTGGGGTACCTCCTAAATATCCCCCAAAACTTCCTCTGTTTTTTATATGTTTCTTGGCATTGTTTGTTCCACCAAGGTTTGCAACGCCTGTGTGATATAGAGGAACTCTTAGGTATTGATGCATCAGCTGCTTTCTTAATTGTGTCAGTGACTTTACTAACGGCAATATCAATATCTTCGATCGAGACCATTTTATCATCAACAACTGCCAATTGTGTAAATAACGTCCAATCTGCCCGACTGTACACGTAAGTAGGTAAGCGTTGTCTTACACTACTACCTCCAGTCTGGGAGATGACGAGAGGAAAATGATCGCTATTATGCAGATCATTTCCTACATTTAAATTTAACAATGGCAGTAGTGAGGGAGAACTAATGGCCAGATCGAGAGAATGAAATGTTCTTGTGGGTATGTGAAAGTAGGTCTTTTCGTCGGTATTAAGCAGACAGAGACTGTTATCTGAAATAAACCGCTCTATCTGCCGACCGCGAGAGTTGGTATCATCACTTCCCCACAAAGAATTATGGCCGTTAAAGTCACCTAACAGCAGAAAAGGCGTTGGCAGCTGATCTATTAATGCATCGAGTTCCTCTTGGCGGATGACATCATGTGGTGGCAAATACAAACTACAGACTGTCAACAAGCATGATGTGTGAATTTGCACAGCTACAGCCTGTAGTGTAGTATTTAAATGTTGGGCAGTGCTGGGATAGTTGTTGGATGTTAATATGCAAACACCTCCAGACACTGCACCATCGTCACCACAGTCTTTTCTAAAGCTTTTAAACCCACGCATGGAGAAGTTATTGCTTGACTTCAGGAATGTTTCCTGAAGTGCAACACATGCGGGGTTGTAGGCTGAAATTATAGACTTGATGTCATCATGATGAGAACGCAAACCATGGCAGTTCCAAGAAACAAAGGAAGTTATTGTTGAATTTTAAAAGCTCCTTTCCCGGAGCTGGAAGGCATGTCATCTGACATCTCCTCAAGTGACAGATCTTCGTCAGAGGGATGCAGAGACACAGCATCAGCTTCCAGGGATAAGGCTTTACGGGTGGATAGGGAGGGCCTAGAATTGCCCTCCTTTGCAGATCTTAGTTTTAAGGCCTTTATACCTTTTGATCTGGAAATAGGAGCTTTTTTGCGGGTAGTCGATGTGGAGGTCGATTTTGGCCTTTGTGCGGTAGTAGGGGGTAATTTAACTATCGGAAGTGAGAGAGCATCCGTTTGTGTGCTAGTCGTTCTGGTGATCTTGGCAGCAACAGTAGCATAGCTGACTCCTACTTGAGGTGTGCGAGCTGTAACAGCCCGTCTCGCCTCAGGATAGGAACAATTACTCTTAACTTTGGTGGTGGTGATCTCTTTTTCCAGTATCCAGATAGGACAACTTCTAGCGTAGGAGGGGTGGTCACCCTTACAGTTGACACACCTCTCCTTTGCAGTGCAAGACGAACTGTCGTGGCCAACTGCTGCGCAGCGAGCGCAAGTCAGTTTGCCCCTGCAAGTCGCTTTGGAGTGACCAAATCTCTGGCACTGGAAACAACGCAAAGGATTTGGTATAAACGGCCTAACGGATAGATGCATATACGCAGCTTTAATATGCTGCGGTAGGTCTGGCGTCGCAAATGTCAGTACGAGATGTTTAGTATTAATAGTCTGCCCATCCCGTCTGACAGTGATGCGTTTTACTGCACAGACCTTTTGATCTTTTAGATTATCTAAGATCTCGTCCGCAGGCGAATTTAACAAATCCTTGGCGGATACCACACCACGTGAAAAGTTAAGATTAATATGAGGTTGGACGGACACCTCAAGGTTAGCTAACGTTTTCATGTTGCTAATCAGAGTCGCTTGTGCTTCCGAAGCAACTTCTACCATTAGATCTCCAGAACGAAGTTTCCGGATGCTCTTTACTTCTCCGATATTTCCAGAAATAGCTTTTTGAATTAAGAAAGGGGATACAGTATCAAATGTACCCTCCTTTAATTTCACAATATAAAATTTAGCTTTTAGTAATGTCAATGTGTGCTCCCGTGGGAGAGAAGAGAAAAGAAATGTTTCCATATTAGAGATGGAATATTCGGGACCTGACGGCACCACCCACCACCGAGTCCAACAAGGGGATGCAGACCAGCTGCACCAGTGCTAGCCAGGTCCTATACGCTCACAGTACATCCCTGAAGTGGCCTCCACCCTTAACGAGTCACCCAGTAGATGTACCGATCGCTTGATCCATAAAGCCGATTGATGTGCTGAGGACCACAACACACCTCCCGTTTACCTGAAGCAGAGGCCAAAGCAATGTGTTGGTCTCTGGAGGCCTCAATTACCAGGATCCTCCTTTCCAGGGACACGGGTCTCCACGCACGGCAAACACGTGGGTGATTTAGTCCTCAAGAGTAGCTAATAGCAACAGAGCGGCGAAAGCTACTCAAGGGGAGCCCTCAACCTCTTACGAGGCAACCACACTGAGGGAGAAGAGGAAGAAAAAGCAGAAGAGTAGAGGAGAGAAGAAAAGAAAGAAGAGGACAGATCACTAGGGTACCTCGGGATTGTGACACCCGTGTTTACCTAAAGAAGGTAAACCCCCTGAGGGGAAACGGCCTGACGGATAGATGCATATACGCAGCTTTAATATGCTGCGGTAGGTCTGGCGTCGCAAATGTCAGTACGAGATGTTTAGTATTAATTATCTGCCCATCCCGTCTGACAGTGATGCGTTTAACAGCGCAGACCTTTTGATCTATAAGATTTTCTAAAATCTCGTCCGTAGGCGTATTTAGCAAATCCTTGGCGGATACCACACCACGTGAAAAGTTAAGATTCAAGTGAGGAGAGACAGACACCTCAAGGTTAGCTAGCTTATTCATGTTGCCAATCAGAGTTGCTTGTGCATCTGAAGCAACTTCTATCATCAAATCACCAGAACGAAGCTTCCGGATGCTCTTCACTTCACCGATATTGCCAGAAATACCTTTCTGGATTAGGAATGGGGATACATTATCAAATGCACCCTCCTTTCGCTTCACAATATAAAATTTGGCTTTCAAATGTTTTAATGTATGCTCCCGTGGGAGAGAAGAGAATAATGTTTCCATAATAAAGATGGAAATTTCGGGACCTGACGGCTTCACCCACCACCGAGTCCAACAAGGGGATGCAGACCAGCTGCACCAGTGCTAGTCAGGTCCTATACGCTCACAGTACATCCCTGAAGTGGCCTCCACCCTTAACGAGTCACCCAGTAGATGTACCGATCGCTTGATCCATAAAGCCGATTGATGTGCTGAGGACCACAACACACCTCCCGTTTACCTGAAGCAGAGGCCAAAGTAATGTGTTGGTCTCTGGGGGCCTCAATTACCAGGACCCTCCTTTCCAGGGACACGGGTCTCCACGCACGGCAAACACGTGGGTGATTCAGTCCCCAAGAGGAGCTAATAGCAACAGAGCGGCGAAAGCTACTCAAGGGGAGCCCTCAACCTCTTACGAGGTAACCACACTGAGGGAGAAGAGGAAGAAAAAGCAGAAGAGTAGAGAAGAGAAGAAGAGGACAGATCACTGGGGTACCTCGGGATTGTGACACCCGTGTTTACCTAAAGAAGGTAAACCCCCTGAGGGGTGAAGCGATGGTAGCAAGATCTCACGCATGCGCAATGATACATCGGATCGGACATTGTTTACATTTCTACTCTTCAGAGAGTGTCATCAGAACGTTTCTAATTCATCACAAATAGTTATGGATTCATCTGACGATGAAAATTTATTATTATTGGCTCTAATTGAAGAGCGTAGAAAGAAAAAAAGACGCTGGATTCATGAGCATAATGCTCAAAATTCTCTTCACGGCACTTTTGTTGTGACTCGTGAATTGGACCAAGATCCAACTAAATTTCAATCATTTTATCGAATGTCTCCCCAAACCTTTCAAATTTTGAAAGATTTGATGGGAGAAAAACTAAGGAAAAAGGATACAAATTGCAGAAGAGAAATTTGGGAACAAGTTCAGTATCCTCATACATTGATTTCTCGCCAAATCTGGTAACCGTTGTTTACGTTGTAGTGTTGCTGATTTCAGCTTTTGTTTTCATTGTTTTGTTGCCAAATTTAGTTTTTGTTACTATTTTTATTTTTTTGTTGCCAGATTCCGTGTTTCTCGTGTTTTAAATAATTTTTACGTTAAATATGTGCTTTTTTTAGTGGCAATAGCTTAATTACTTTCACTTCTAGAACTTTCCAGAAATTTCTTTACGAATTGTTCTACATTTTAATTGCTAGTCATTTTAATTTCGTTTTCATTTGCTGACGGTAGTGGATTTCCAGCTCTTGTGTTTCGTTGTCTCCAGTGTCCAATTATCGTAAATTTTTTCTTTTTTATTATTTCTTTTATATAATTTACTTTTATTTAGTTTAATTTTAATATATATTTTTTTATTAATTGATTTAAATTTATTTTATACATTTTAAATCCTTAACTATTCTTTTTTTCAATTCGTTTTCTTAATTTTTTATCATCTTTTTATTGTTTTAATTACTTTCTTTATAAAAAAATGTCTCGTGTTAAAAATACGGTTGAAAAATATCAACAAATTTTGTTAACTAAAATTAAAGAAAATAATGATGGTTTTTTTAATTTTTCCAGCTCTAGACCAACAGTTGGAAAACCCGGAATTGCTAATAGAATTTTCTTAGTTCAACTCGCTCAGAATTCTAAATTATTAATTGAATTTTTAACGGAAATTAATTTATTAAAAGTACCGAATTGTAGGAAATGTGGATCGGAAATGAAGATCACTCCAAAAAAAGCTTATTCTGATTGTTTTTCTTTTATTTGTAAAAAACTAATGATGGAAATAGATGTAATACTGAAAAATCTATTAGACATGGTTCCTGGTTTTCAAAATCTAAACTTAAATTGTTTGAAATTTTGGTAATTACATATGAAATTTTGCGGGGATCGAAAACCGATCAAATTATTGAAGAATATTCATTTTCTAAAGCTACATTGGCCGATTGGAGGCAATTTATTAACGAAACTATTTTAGATTATATTGAACTTTCATCAGAAAAAATAGGGGGAAGGGCGAAATTGTTGAAATTGGCGAGTCTAAATTTGGGAAGCGAAAATACAATAAGGGGCATAAGGTTGACGGTCAGTGGGTTTTTGGGGGGTTGAGAGGGATTCGGGTAAAGTTTTTTTAGTTGCTGTTCACAATAGAACACAGGAAACATTAATTCAAATAATTAAAGATTGGATTTTGCCAGGAACTTCCGTGTATTCCGACTGTTGGAAGAGCTATGATTGTTTAACTGAGGAGGGATTTGAGCATTTAAAAGTCAACCATAAGTTGACATTTGTTGATCCCGAATCAGGATGTCATACGAATACAATTGAAAGTACCTGGAGGCATGTAAAAGCTTCTTTACCAACGTATTTAAGACAGATTTTAAATTTTACCTAGCAATGTATATGTTTCATAAATCTTGTATAGCTTCAAATGATGATTGTTTTAATAAATTTATTGAAATCGTTTCGGGAGTTAATTGGGATGAGTACAAAATTTCGGAGGTGTGATTATTTTATTTAAATTCTATTGCTGACATGTATTTTATATTGTATTCGTATTTCATATTTATTTATATAATAAGTGTATTTATTTAATTTTTTTAATTTTAAAAATATATATGTATTTGATAAAATAGTTTTTGCATGATTTTTTAATTTATTTTACTTTATTTTTTATTTATTATTTTTATTTTATTTTATTAATTTTTTTTGTAAAATTTGATAATGGTGACACTGGTGACAAACGAATAATGTTACCTTCACTGCATATCAAGTAAGTCCATTATTTATCTTTATTTCCCTTTTTAAATTTTCTGAAATGCTTATTTTTCGATCGAACTTAGGGAAATTTCCCGCTTTAAAAAACGCGCGCCTAGCTTAGTGACTTGGCGACGAAAAAATTCGCCGCGTCGCCAAGTGTATGGGGATACTGAACTTGTTCCGAAATTTGTGTGGAAGAACGCTTGCTTATCACTTTGAGGTAAGATGATTTCTTTCATTTATTTTATTGTGTTTAGTAATAAATGATTTTGTAAGAATCTATTTTATTCTATAAAATAAATTTCACTAACAGCTTAGAATAGTAATTAAGCTATTTTTTAATGACATAATTTGCAGTGAACTGGCAACAAAATAAAATCAAAAATGAATATGCAAATAATTTAAATTACCTATTCTAACATCCCATTTGAATGCAGTATCCTATTTGTCAGCATAACTAGAAGCAGATATGCTTTAAAAGATACCAATGCAATTGTTATATTTTTATTTTTACAAATTTCTTAAGAGGCCAGTCTTAATATCAATACCTTGATAAATTTTATTATTTTTCATAAGGATGTAAATGATTTTTAATTTACAGGATTTTATTTTCTAATATATACAGACATATATTTTTTAAAAGAAAAAATATTTTCATATTGACCTGATCCCAATGGCAAGTGTAGATATTTCAGTTTCTGCTGGAAAACCTTTCACAACTGTCTGGCAAATGAAATGTATTGCTGCGTTCATATATATTATACTCATTTGCAACTTTCATATTAACTGCATCACATTGGTGAATGTTAATTTTTAGCAAATACTGTTTAAATTTTCGGATAATATCAAATATATTTTGTAGTATGTAAATCTCAAATTATGAAAAGTTGTTCATTGGTGTTTATTTTATCATTTAGTATATATCGATACATTTTTCATGTGTTAACAATATTATATTGGCGATTTACTTAGTATATTCAGACTGTTCTGTTTGTTTAATCTCATACTCCTTCAAACAGTCTTAAAAATTAAAATATGAATATTTTATTAGAAATATGCTATTCACCCCTTCAAATAAACACCAAGAACTGAGAAAATGTATATTTTAATCTTTAATATATAAATGTGTAATTTTTTTGTAGTTATCAATGGAATTTATTCTAAAAGAGATATTTTTTTAGGTATCTAGCTGTTGGTGCAAGTTTTCGTGCCATGTCGTTTCATTTTATGAGAGGGGAAACAACCATTGGCCAGATAGTTGGCGAAACTTGTATTGCCCTGTGGGACATTTTAAGGCCCCTATACATGGCTCCACCAACGAAAGAAGACTGGGCCCGAATTTCCCTGGAATTCTTAGAAGATTGGCAGTTGCCGAACTGTGTAGGGAGTGTGGATGGCAAGCACATTCAAGTTCGGAGACCAAACCACAGCGGATCAGGATTTTATAATTATTTGTCATATTTTTCAATTGTCTTATTGGCTGTGGTTGATGCCAAAGGCCTTTTTACTGTTATCTCCGTCGGTGAGTATGGGCGGAACAGTGATGGAGGAGTATTTCGCAACTCAAAATTTGGACAGTTATTGCGAAATAATGAACTTAATCTTCCACCGCCCAAAAACTTGCCCGGGGAAACCAACACATTGGTGCCTCATTATTTTGTCGGAGATGAGGCATTTCCTTTAATGGACAATTTAATGAGGCCTTATCCATCTCGAGGTCTTGACGATAGCAAGAGAAATTTTAATTTCAGATTGTCAAGAGCTCGTAAAACAGTGGAATGTGCATTTGGCAGAATGGTCTCCAAATTCAGAATATTCCACACTCCTATTTGTTGCTCTGAAAGCAAAATAGATGCAATTATCAAGGCTTCCTGCATTCTTCACAATTTTATCTCCAAGCAGGAAAGAGTTGAAGAAAACTTAGGAAATTTTGGAGATAAAATAGAAGCATGCTGTAGAAGACCTGCAGTGAATGCAGTTACTTTCAGAGATATTTTAAAAGATTATTTATTTAAAGAAAAAAGTATATTTCCTCATCCAACAAATGTACATTCTGCAGAATAAAGATTTGATTATAATGATTTTTGTAACCTTCCCAATATATTAAAAAAATAAAGAAGTTCTTCAATACATTATTGTATTCATTTACTACATTTATTATTTTTTATTATAATTTTATGTTGTTAACCATTTGATTCCATATTAATTTAGTTCTATTACAAAGTGTCATATAAATGATTATGCTTATAGTACTAAAATTATTATAGATTGGATATTTGTATTTCAAGCTTATTCCTGAAATACATTGTACTTAAATTTAAGAGTAAATAGATTTTTTTAATATTATATCACACAATAATTTTCAAAGCAGCTAAAATGATATTCTTTGTAATTTTATTTAATAATTATAAATTTTATGTAAATAAATTAATTTAGATATCAAAAAGTTTTAAGTAATTCTAAGGCAATTACAGAGTATATAACTTGCTTAAGTTGATTTTAAAGTAAAAATACAATATGGTTACAAAATATTTTATTCTTCATACAACTCATTTATGACATTTAATATTTTTACTCTACATTTCCTTTGTTTTGCTATTGGCAAATTTCTAATTAAAGGTGCCAAACTGACACAAAACTCTTCTAGCCCATCTGTAGGGGTGTTTAATTTGGCAGATTTTGCCGTGAAATAACTTTCTGCAATCTCTGCCAAATCTCTTTTTCTTTTTGAGCTGCACAATGATTTCTTTTGAGGAGTTGTCTCTGGCAGTGTAACCTCAGAAAAAGTCTGCGAACATTGTGGACTCTCGAGATTCACAGTAACATTTGAATCTTCTTGCTCTGGGACATCAGACTGAATATCCTCAACAGAAATATCCCAGCAGTCATTACCACAGTCCAACTCTGCAGAGTCAAAATTGGAAGTTTGTCTGAAAAAATACAGACTCATTTATTGTGTTTTACCATAAAGGAAATATAATTCAAAGTATTTCTTATGATTGATTTACAACAAAAGAAGAAATAAAAGTTTGCAAAATTCATGTTTGTAAAATTGATTGCAAATAAAAATATACTTAATTTTCAAAATAGCTTCTAAAAAATTTATAATTATTTTGATATTAATCTGCAAATAACTTCACATCATTGAATTTTTCTTTGATAAATGTTAATAAGTTTGGAAAAGGAAAAATACCGAAGAGCATACTTTATTACAAAATGATATTAATATGATATTTATATAAATACAAAATTTGTCATGTCTCGCATTAGAAAGAATAAAATTATCTCAATAAGAAAGGTACAAAACTTAACATGTAGAATTGTTTCAAAACACAACTACCTTTTACTGTATGATACCATAACAAATGGCACATTCTTTCTGTTTATTACTATAATTAACAAAACATTAAATTTATACTATTTTTCTCATTATTCTAACCATAAAGTTAAATACAGAAATTTGAATTTTCTTTTCAAAATATATATGAAATTGCTAAGGTAATACATTTATTGTTTGATGTAAAAGTATAACTTCAAATATGTTTAAGTTTTTATCTAATATTAATGAAAAGAAAATAACATACTTTGTAATACTTTCACTGTGAATAGACTAATAATATTTTTATCAAGACATTACTTTTTTAAAAAATGCTAAACTAAATTATATGTATTAAATATTAGAGAACATTAGATTTTTTAAAGGAGTAAAAATTTCCTCTTTATAATGAACAATACATTTTTGCTTTACACGGTATAGTTTAATGCTATAAAAATATAAGCAACTACCTAGTACAATGGAACAAAGCAAAATGAATAAAATAATAATGTGATTATGCTTACTTTCGGGGCTTCATGTATGGAGCTAGAAATTCCAAGTGACTTGCCAAATAATATGGCCTTTTAATTACAGCAGCAGAACCACCATGTAATTTTCTATTGTTTCGTCCTAAAGCACACTGCATGTTTTTCCAGCGTTTCTTTAATTCATATATTGAAAAATGACAAGAAATACCTTATTAAAATTATTTTAAATGTGTTACTATATATACTAGTAAATCATTTGATATTTCAAATTTGTTATTCTACATAAGTGTAAATTAATACATATTCATGTATTAAAATGAAATAGTTCAATATGGATTAATACAAAAGTAAAAATAATTAACAATAAAGTACATTATTGGAAATTAATAAAAATTTTATGGAGTAACTTAATTTAAAACAAAAAAATTATAAGTCAATTACTACTTAATTATAAGTCAATAACTTTGTTATGTTACAAACAATAATTTGCTACAGTTTTCATTAAAATATTGTTGCTCAAGCAGTAATTAATAACTAATTTTTTCCCTAAATTTATATCCTGCAAAGTTTTTTATATAAGAGGGAAATTTTTCTTCTCCCATATAAAACTAAAATTAAGTAATTAATATTTGAAAAAAACTATATTAACATCAAGTGATATCCACTACAAGTTTAAAATATGTAGTTGAACTTGATTGATTGAATAAAAGTATTTTATAAAGAATTGAAAATTTGAATGTGAACTAATAGTAAGAATTGAATAACTGAATAATTCAAATAGTATATCTCATAACAATTATATATTTAATGGTAAAAATTAGTGTGAACAAATGTACTGTAAAATTTATTTCTATTTATAATATGAATTCTATAAGAAAACTACAAATCATTAAAATATATAATAAAAAACTTAACAGGATATTTCATTTCCATGGATATTTCCATCCAGGCCTTTTCAGTTATATTCCGATTGGAATAATCTTCGCTGAAAACATCATACAACGCTGGAAATTTCTTCACTGCATTAATGAAGCTGATGTTAAATTCCGGATCATCTCTCATTTGTGATGATTGAAAATTCATGATTTTATTCGTAGACAGTGAAGCGACAAGCAATAAAAATAGTACAAGCCACAAACGGTAGACACGTGTTGCTGAAATGACGGTTACGCGAACGCCGTAAATGCTGCTCCAATGTGCGTGCTGCTCATCTGCTGTCGCCTCAGTGTGCGGCCTGCCTAAGAGATACCTTTTATCATCAAAAGGTGAGAGGGAGATTTTGTTGATGGATGTTGTGAAAAGTTGATGGTTTGTGTTGTGTATTCGTTTTTGTTGCTTTCTTTTAATTTCTCTTTGAAATAGACATCGTTTGTAATTATGATGTTTCAGCTGTTTTCTAACGACAATTCTGTTCACTCCCTTAGATGTTTTTTTTTCCTCACCTTCCGAAGATAGTATAGTGTACATCTTAGACCGTAATCCTATAAATTCGAAGATAGGCTTCCCATTCAATTCATCCTTGAAGCATACAATTTTCTTTTTGTTTTGAGTGCTGAAGAGAGGGTGATCTGGAGGGTAATCGGAGGTATCGTAAATGTTGATATTTTCTTCATATCAACATGTAAATCTTCTGATTTAATCTCGTAGGTAAGAGAGTCTATATCCGTGAAAAGCAATGATGCATTATTTCCATATTGTCTCTTGATAATGTTGTAGTGGAATTCATACATCAAAAGTTTACTTAATTCTAAGATAACAAACCTAATGTAGATCGGACGATTGAGAATCACTGTGTTTCTCATTCGTTCTATACCTACGAAATCATTATCAAAAATTTAAAATTGTTTGAAAAAGGCTACTAATTTTTTTGCTTTGTGTTCGGTGTTTACTAGCTAAACATCTATGTGCTTTCTAACATTCTCCATTGTTTTACCATATACACTATTATTCATCAGTTTGAAAAAATCCTTTTCAAACGATGAGGACGCGTTTTTTCGTTGTTCCGTATTAAAGTCGATGTATGGTTTAAGCCAAGGTTTTTGATTGAATTTAAAAATTTTATGTACTTAAGTTAATTTTAAGCCTAATGATAAATAAAATTTTAAATTATGATGATATATTATATAGTTACTTTTATTTCTTAAATTTGGAATTAATTTAGTAGTTGGTATGGATTTATTACCATTTAACAAGGAGCATTCGAGAGAAGACCTAGCGGATCCGTAAACAACACAACCGTAGTCAAGCCGAGATAAAATGAGTGATTGGTAAACTCGTAGGAGTGACGTGCGATCAGCACCCCAAGATGTGTTTGAAAGCACCTTGAGGATATTAAGCGATCGCTCGCACTTCTTCCGCAGATGTAATACATGCGGAAGAAAAGTTAATTTACGATCAAATATCACTCCAAGGAATTTTACCTGATTGACTACTGGTATAGGCGTGTTATTAATTCGAATAACGGGATCATTGTGAAGGCTAGTCTTTCTGCAGAAATGGACACAGCTGCTTTTACTTGGAGATAGTGTATGGCCATTCTCAGCACACCATGCAGCTAATTTATTAACAGATGTTTGTAGTTGTCTCTCAATTACACGCATGTTTGACCCTTCACAGGAAATTTGCAGGTCATCAACATATAGGGTTCCATGCACAGAAGATGAAAGTTGATGAAGTATGCAACTTATATGAAGGTTAAGAAGCGTGACACTTAAAATACTTCCCTGAGGAACACCTTCAGGTTGGTTAAAAGTATTGGACAAAAACGTACCAATACGAACTTTAAAACCACGGGAGCATAAAAAGTTTTGGATAAATATCGGCAAATTACCCCGAAAGCCAAAATCATACATCCTACGGAGAATTCCATAGCGCCACGTACGGTCATATGCCTTCTCTATATCAAAGAAAATGGAAACGAGATGATTCCTTCGCACAAAGGCGTTTCGTATCTGCGTTTCCAAATAAGTGATATTATCAAGAGTGGATCTCCCTTTGCGGAATCCACTCTGGTTGATATGAATACATTTATTTTTTTCTAAGATATATACGAGACGGGCGTTGACCATACGTTCGAGAGTCTTACACAAGCAACTCGTCAGAGCTATTGGTCGATAATTCAGAGGATCTGAAGGATCTTTGCCAGTTTTCAGGACCGGAATAACTATTGCTTCTCTCCAAGGAGATGGAAATTCATTTTCAGTCCATATCCTATTAAATAATAAAAGTAGATTCAACAAGGAATCTGGACTTAAATGTTGAAGCATTTTATAGCTAATTCCATCTGGTCCGGGACTGGTGTTATTGGTCTGCTCTAAAGCTTTCTTCACTTCGAACATCTTAAATTCGCAGTTATAAGGTAAAGCTTTCCTATGGTGAAAACGAATTGGTGTTTGCTCAGCATGACCCTTTATCCTCAAAAACGAAGGACTATAAGAGTCAGAGCTTGACACATTAGCAAAAGTTTCACCAAGGGCATTAGCGATGTCCTGAGGAGAAGTGTACAAAGCAGCCATGGATTTTAAAATAGGAATAGAGAACTCCTGATAAATTCCATTAGCCGCTTTCACTTTCCTCCATAACTGTTTACTAGATGTTGAAGATGTTATTGAAGAGATATAGCTAGACCAAGAATCCTTCTGACTACGTCGACGGGCTCTGCGAGCTAATGCTTTTGCTCTCTTAAAGGCAATTAGATTCTCCGTGGTGGGGTACCTCCGAAATATCCCCCATAACCTCCGTTGTTTCTTATAAGTGTTTCGACACTCAATATTCCACCATGGTTTACAACGCCTGTGTGGTAAAGAGGAACTTTTTGGTATAGCCGTATCAGCTGCATTGATTATTATTTCAGTGACCTTGTTTACAGCTTCATCAATACTCCCGATCAGAACCACTTCTTCATCAATGACTGCCAATTGTGTGAATAATGTCCAATCTGCCCGACTGTACACGTAAGTAGGTAGGCGTAGTCCTACACTACTACCTCCAGTCTGGGAGATGACGAGAGGAAAATGATCACTATTATGTAAGTCATTTCCTACAATTAAATTTAACAATGGCAGAATTGAAGGAGTGCAAATAGCCAGATCGAGAGAATGAAATGTTCTTGTGGGTTCATGAAAGTACGTTTTCTCGTCGGTATT
The DNA here is from genome assembly GCA_037975125.1 of Latrodectus hesperus. NCBI lineage: Eukaryota > Metazoa > Arthropoda > Arachnida > Araneae > Theridiidae > Latrodectus > Latrodectus hesperus. The sequence continues at coordinate 15,938,984 of CM075860.1, read as the reverse complement.
AAGCAGACAAAGACAGTTATTAGAAATGAACTGCTCTATCTGCCGACCGCGAGAATTAGTATCACTACTCCCCCACAAAGAATTATGCCCATTAAAGTCACCGAGTAACAAAACTGGTGTTGGCAGCAGATCAAGTAAAGCATCGAGTTCCTCTAGGCGGATGACATCATGTGGTGGCAAATACAAACTACAGACTGTAATTAAACACGATGTGTGTATTCGTACAGCTACAGCCTGCAGAGTAGTATTCAAAGGATGAGCAGTGCTGGGAAAATTATTTGATGTAAGTATACAAACACCTCCAGACACTGCACCATCATCACCACAGTCTTTTCGAAAGCATTTAAATCCATGTATCGCAATGCTATTGCTAGGCTTCAGGAAAGTTTCCTGAAGCGCAATACATGCGGGATTATTAACTGAAATTAAAGACTTGATGTCGTCAAGATGTGAACGTAAACCATGGCAGTTCCAAGAAATGAAGGAGGTTATGTTTAAGATTGAAAAGCTCCGTTCCCGGAGCTGAAAGTGCATCTCATCTGACATCTCCTCGAGCGATAGATCATCGTCCGAGGGATGTAAGGAAACAGTGTCAGCCTCCAGGGATAAGGCTTTACGGGTGGATATAGAGGGCCTAGAATTGCCCTCCTTTGCAGATCTTAGTTTAAAAGCCTTTAAGGCTTTAGATCTTGCCGTCGGAGCTTTTCTACGGGGAGTGGTTGAGGAGGTAGATTTTGGCTTTTTTCTCAGATGTAATGGGTAATTTAGCAATGGGGAGTGTGAGAGAGCATCTGTTTGTGTACTTGCCGCTCTAGTGACTTTAGCAGCAACAGTCGCATAGCTAATACCTACTTGAGGTGTTCGAGCTGTAACAATCCGTCTCGCCTCAGGATAGGAACAATTATTCTTAACTTTGGTGGTAGTGATCTCTTTCTCCAGTATCCAGATAGGAAAACTTCTAGCGTAGGAGGGGTGGTCACCTTTACAGTTGACACACCTCTCCTTTGCAGTACAAGACGAACTGTCATGGCCAACTGCTGCGCAGCGAGCGCAAGTCAGTTTGCCCCTGCATGCCGCTTTTGAGTGTCCAAATCTCTGGCACTGGAAACAACGCAAAGGATTTGGAATGAATGGCCTAACGGACAGATGCATATACGCAGCTTTGATATGCTGCGGTAGGTCTGGCTGGTTGGTTGGTTGGTTGGTTGGGTTTTCTGGCGCAAGGTCCAAAGAGGACAAGCTGCGCCAAGTCTAAAATTATTGTTGATTTACTTTATTTTATTTACTCTTTTTTTTTCAAAAAACCCAAACAACATTAAAATTTTAAAATACAAAAATCAGTGTAAATATAATTTTAAAATCTTTTTATGAAATATAAAAAGCAAATAATAATTAAATATATATATATATTTTAAAATTCATAATATATATTTAAATAAAATTTAAGAAACCTATAGTTCTCAAAAAAGCAAATAGGTTTCTATGGGGTGGATCTCCCAATATATCCAATAAAGTTAAAATATCAGTTTTAAAATAGTGTAAACGTAAATGGTTAAAATCTTGACATGAGATTAAAATATGATATACTGTGTAGGGTTCATCACACGTTTCACACCATGGACCCAAATCACTTAGAAATAAGTGCCTGTGTGTGAAACGTGTGTGTCCGATACGAAGGCGAGTCAAACGGACATCAGCACTTCGTAACGGTAAAACTGATAATGAGGTGAGGGATGGAAATATGCTATGGAGTTTGTTTCCGACCTGCAAGTTCCACGATTCCTGCCAAAGACCATATATAAATCTTTTTATACCCTTTCTCACATCTGAGAGCGGAACCGATGGTAAAATTGGATCTTCAGCAGCCTTTGCAGCTGCATCCGCTCTCTCGTTTCCATCAAGACCCATGTGGCTTGGTATCCAACAAAATACAATTTCTTTTCCCTTGCCAGCAAGGGAATCTAATTCTTTAAAAATTCTGGACACAACTGGATGACATGTAACGCTATTGTCTCTCAAAGCCTCTAAAATACTCATGCTGTCAGTATAGATACAGTATTGAAGATAGTCATCTGTATTCACATGCTGAAGCGCATAATAAATAGCTGTGGCTTCAGCAGTAAAGATGGAGCAGGACGAATGTAGGCTGTAGCTAAAAGTCATGTTATTGATAAAAATTCCACAGCCGACATGTCCTGAGGTCTTAGATCCATCCGTGAATACAGGTTTGTAAGATTGGTTCTGACAGCGATGAGAACAATATAGCTGTTGAAAAACAATAGGTGTTGTGTCCGATTTTCTAAATTGAGCAAAAGTATTTATAAATGTATTTGTTGGTTCATACCAAGGTGGATAGAGATATTGGTCTAAAGACTCTATCTGAACATCACATAGGTCTGTGAGCCATAGATGTGATATAGCTCGTGTGAGAAAAGGTGGGATGCTCATTGGTCGAGCATCAAACAGTCTTTTAAGAGAGGCATTAGGAATCATGGAACGTAGTGGGTGATGCGGGGTCGAGATAATTTTTGCTTAATAATTGAGAGTTTGCTGCATTCGTCTCAGGTCCAACGGTAGTTGATGGCATACAACGTACAGACTCTGGACGGGCGATGTGCGGATTGGTTGGTTGGTTGGTTGGGTTTTATGGCGCAAGGTCCAAAATTGGACATGCTGCGCCAAAACGTTGATTTCAATTTTTTTATATATATATATTCTTTATAAACCCAATCAACATTAAAAGTTTAAAAATAAAAATAAATGTATATGAAGTAATTAAAAACCTTAGGTACATATACAGACAGACACATAAATATATATAAAAAATATAAATAAATAATACAAAAATTTAAAATTAAATCAAATATATGGTAAAAAACCTATTGCTCTTAAAAACGCAAATAGGTTTCTGTGGGGTGGATCTCCCAATAAATCACATAAAGTTAAAATATCTGTATTAAAAAAGTGTATACGTAAATGGTTAAAACATGAACATGAAATTAAAATATGATGCACAGTATAAGGTTCATCACACGTTTCACACCAAGGATTTAATTCACTCAAAAACAAATGTCTATGGGTGAAACGTGTGTGTCCGATACGAAGGCGAGTCAATCTAACATCTGCACTTCGTAACGGTAAAACTGATAATGAGGTGAGGGATGAGAAAATGTTATGGAGTTTGTTTCCGACCTGCAAGTTCCATGATTCTTCCCTTAGGGAACATATAAATCTTTTTATACCCTTTCTCACATCTGAGAGCGGAACCGATGGTAAAATTGGATCTTCAGCTGCCTTTGCAGCTATATCCGCTCTCTCGTTTCCATCAAGACCTACGTGACTTGGTACCCAACAAAATATTATTTTGTATCCCTTGCCAGCAAGGGAATCCAATGCTGAGAAAATTCTCGACACAACAGGATGGCAGGTAACGCTATTGTTTTTCAAAGCTTCAATAATACTCATGCTGTCAGTGTAAATACAAAATTTACGAGAGTCATCTGTATTCACGTGCTGAAGCGCGTAGTAGATGGCGGTTGCTTCAGCAGTAAAGACGGAGCAGGATGGATGTAGGCTGTAACTAAAAGCTGTATTATTGATAAATACTCCACAGCCCACATGTCCTGCTGTTTTAGAACCGTCTGTGAATACAGGTTTGTATGATTGATACTGACAGCGATGAGAAGAATATAGCTGCTGAAAAACAATAGGTGTTGTGTCAGATTTTCTGTAGTGAGCAAAGGTATTGATAAAATTAAATGTTGGGTTATACCAAGGCGGATGAGCAAATTGAGGTACAGACTCAATCCGAATATCATGTAGGTCTGTGAGCCACAGATGTGATTTGGCTCGTGTGAGAAAAGGTGGGATGCTCATTGGACGAGCATCATATAATCTCATGAGAGAGGTATTTGGAACCATGGAACGTATCGGATGATTTGGGGTCGACATGATCTTAGCATAATAATTGAGAGACTGCTGCATTCGTCTCAGGTCTAACGGTAATTGATGACATATCACGTATAGACTCTGGACGGGTGATGTGCGGAATGCCCCAGAGCATATCCTCAAAGCAGAGTGATGAACTGTGTCCAGTCTTCGTAAAATAGAAGATCTAGCCGATCCATAAACAACACTTCCGTAGTCAATGCGGGATAAAATCAATGACTGATAAATGCGAAGTAGTGATGTGCGATCTGCACCCCAAGATGTATTTGACAACACCTTGAGGATATTAAGCGATCGCTCACACTTCTTCCGCAAATATAAAATATGCGGAAGAAAGGTCAATTTTCGGTCAAAGATAATACCCAGAAATTTTATTTCATTGACTACTTGTATTGGGAAGTTGTTGATTTTAATAACTGGATCATTGTGAAGACTAGTCTTTCTACAGAAGTGGACACATCTACTCTTGCTAGGAGATAAAGTATGGCCATTCTCAGCACACCATGCAGCAAGCTTGTTAACTGCTGTTTGCAGTTGTCTCTCAATTAATCGCATATTCGAACCCTCGCATGATATTTGCAGGTCGTCCACAAACAAAGTACCATGTACTGATGATGGAAGCTGATGAAGTATGTTACTGATGAAGAGACTAAAAAGTGTGACGCTTAAATTAGAGCCCTGAGGAACACCCTCAGATTGTGTAAAAGTATTGGATGTATAACTTCCAATACGTACTTTAAAACCACGGGAGCATAAAAAATTCTGTAGGAATATCGGCAGATTACCCCGAAAGCCAAAATCATATAATGTACGGAGAATTCCATATCGCCATGTACGGTCATATGCCTTCTCGATGTCGAAGAAAATGGAAACTAGATGATTTCTCCGCACAAAAGCATTGCGGATTTGAGTTTCCAAGTATGTCATATTATCAAGAGTGGATCTTCCTTTACGAAAGCCACTCTGATTTTTATGGATATACATTTATTAGTTTCTAAGACATAGACGAGACGAGCATTGACCATACGTTCGAGAGTCTTACAAAAGCAACTCGTCAGAGCAATTGGTCGATAATTTGAAGGATCTGAAGGATCCTTACCAGCCTTTAGGACAGGAATCACTATTGCTTCTTGCCATAGAGATGGAAATTCATTTTCCGTCCAGATCCTATTGAACAGGTAAAGTAAGTTCAACAGGGAGTCTGGACTCAAATGTTGAAGCATGAGATAACTGATTCCATCAGGTCCTGGACTGGTGTTTTTGGCCTGCTGTAAAGCTTTCTTCAATTCAAACATTCCAAATTCGCAGTTGTACGGTAAAGTTTGTCGATGGTTGAAGCGAATTGGTACTACGCTCAGCACGACTCTTAGTCCTCAAGAACGAAGGACTATAAGAGTTCGAGCTTGAGACGTTAGCAAATGCTTCACCAAGGACGTTAGCAATATCCGTAGGAGAAGAGTATATAGCAGCTCCGGATTTTAAAATAGGAATAGAAAATTCTCTATAAATTCCATTGGCTGCTTTCACCCTTCTCCACAACTGCTTACTGGAAGTTGAAGATGTTATTGAAGATACATAGCAGGACCAGGATTCCTTCTGACTTCGACGACGAGCTCTGCGAGCTAGTGCTTTTGCTCTCTTAAAGGCGATAAGATTCTCCGTTGTGGGGTACCTCCGAAATAACCCCCATAACTTCCTTTGTTTTTTATAAGTTTGTTTACATTCATCATTCCACCATGGTTTGCAACGCCGGTGTGATAAAGAGGAACTTTTTGGTATTGATGCCTCAGCTGCATTTATAATTGTTTCAGTGACTTTAGATACGGCATTATCAATATCATCGATCGTAACCATTGCGTTATCAACAACTGCCAATTGTGTAAATAACGTCCAATCTGCCCGACTGTACACGTAAGTAGGTAGACGTTGTCTTACACTACTACCTCCAGTCTGGGAGATGACGAGAGGAAAATGATCGCTGTTATGCAGATCATTTCCTACTATTAGATTTAACAATGGCAGAAGAGATGGAGAACAAATGGCTAGATCGAGAGAATGAAATGTTCTTGTGGGTACATGGAAATATGTCTTCTCGTCGGTATTCAGCAGACAGAGACTATTATCTGAAATAAACCGCTCTATCTGCCGACCGCGAGAATTAGTATCATCATTTCCCCACAAAGAACTATGGCCGTTAAAGTCACCTAACAACAGAAATGGTGTTGGCAGCTGATCTATTAATGCATCGAGTTCCTCTTGGCGGATGACATCGTGTGGTGGCAAATATAAACTACAGACTGTCAACAAACATGCATGTGTGAATTCTCACAGCAACAGCCTGTAGAGTAGTATTCAATGGATGGGCAGTGCTGGGAAAAGTATTAGATGTTAATATACAAACACCTCCAGACACTGCACCATCGTCACCACAGTCTTTTCTAAAGCTTTTAAACCCACGCATGGAAATGTTATTGCTGGACTTCAGGAATGTTTCCTGAAGTGCAACACATGCGGGGTTGTAGGCTGAAATTATGGACTTGATGTCATCATGATGAAAACGCAAACCATGGCAGTTCCAAGAAACAAAGGAAGTTATTGTTCAATTTGAAAAGCTCCTTTCCCGGAGCTGGAAGGCATGTCATCCGACATCTCCTCGAGCGATAAATCTTCGTCCGAGGGATGTAAGGAAACAGCGTCAGCCTCCAGGTTTAAGGCTTTACGGGTGGATATAGAGGGCCTAATTTTGCCCTCTTTTGCAGATTTTAATTTTAAGGCCTTCATGGCTTTAGACTTAGCCATCGGAGCTTTTCTACGTTGAATAGTTGTGGAGGTTGATTTTGGGCTTTTTTCAGATGTAAGGGGTAATTTGACTAGTGGAAGTGAAAGAACATCGGTTTGTGTACCAGCTGTTCTGGTGACCTTGGCGGCGACAGATGCATAGCTAACTCCTGCTTGAGGTGTACGTGCAGTGACAGCACGTCTTGCCTCAGGGTATGAACAATTACTTTTAACTTTAGTGGTTGTGATCTCTTTTTCCAGTATCCAGATAGGACAACTTCTAGCGTAGGAGGGGTGGTCACCTTTACAGTTGACACACCTCTCCTTTGCAGTACAAGACGAGCTGTCGTGGCCAACTGCTGCGCAGCGAGCGCAAGTCAGTTTGCCCCTGCAAGTCGCTTTGGAGTGACCAAATCTCTGGCACTGGAAACAACGCAAAGGATTTGGTATAAACGGCCTGACGGATAGATGCATATACGCAGCTTTAATATGCTGCGGTAGGTCTGGCGTCGCAAATGTCAGTACGAGATGTTTAGTATTAATAAACTGCCCATCTCGTCTGATAGTGATGCGTTTTACAGCACAGACCTTTTGATCTATGAGATTTTCTAAGATCTCGTCCGTTGGCGTATTTAGCAAATCCTTGGCGGATACCACACCACGTGAAAAGTTAAGATTCAAGTGAGGAGAGACAGACACCTCAAGGTTAGCTAGCGTATTCATGTTAGCAATCAGAGTTGCTTGTGCATCTGAAGCAACTTCTACCATCAAATCACCAGAACGAAGTTTCCGGATGCTCTTCACTTCGCCGATATTGCCACTAATACCTTTTTGGATTAGGAAAGGGGATACATTATCAAATGTACCCTCCTTCCGCTTCACAATATAAAATTTGGCTTTTATATTTTTCAATGTATGCTCCCGTGGGAGAGAAGAGAATGATGTTTCCATGATAGAGATGGAAAATTCGGGACCTGACGGCACCACCCACCACCGAGTCCAACAAGGGGATGCAGACCAGCTGCACCAGTGCTAGCCAGGTCCTATACGCTCACAGTACATCCCTGAAGTGGCCTCCACCCTTAACGAGTCACCCAGTAGATGTACCGATCGCTTGATCCATAAAGCCGATTGATGTGCTGAGGACCACAACACACCTCCCGTTTACCTGAAGCAGAGGCCAAAGTAATGTGTTGGTCTTTGGGGCCTCAATTACCAGGACCCTCCTTTCCAGGGACACGGGTCTCCACGCACGGCAAACACGTGGGTGATTTAGTCCTCAAGAGTAGCTAATAGCAACAGAGCGGCGAAAGCTACTCAAGGGGAGCCCTCAACCTCTTACGAGGCAACCACACTGAGGGAGAAGAGGAAGAAAAAGCAGAAGAGTAGAGGAGAGAAGAAAAGAAAGAAGAGGACAGATCACTAGGGTACCTCGGGATTGTGACACCCGTGTTTACCTAAAGAAGGTAAACCCCCTGAGGGGGCGGTAGGTCTGGCGTCGCAAATGTCAGTATGAGATGTTTTGTGTTAATTACTTTTCCATCTCGTCTGACACTAATGCATTTTACAGCGCAGACCTTTTGCTCTTTTAGATTTTCTAAAATTTCGTCCGTAGGCGTGTTAAGCAAATCCTTAGCGGATATCACACCACGCGAAAAGTTAAGATTTGTATCAGGGCAGACGGATACCTCAAGGTTAGCAAGTTTACTCATGTTGCATATCAGACTTGATTGCTTGTCTGATGTGACTTCAATCATCAAGTCACCAGAACGTAATTTTCGTATGCTCTTCACTTCTCCTATTGATCTGATAATTGCTTTATGTATGAGGAAAGGGGATACAGAGTCAAAAGTACCCTCTTTCCTTTTGACCACATAGTATTTTGCCTTTAAAATAGAAAACATATGCTCCAGTGGGAGACTTGAAAAATTGATAGTTTCCATACATAAGAATGGAAAATTCGGGACCTGACGGCACCACCGAGTCCAACAAGGGGATGCAGACCAGCTGCACCAGTGCTAGCCAGGTCCTATACGCTCACAGTACATCCCTGAAGTGGCCTCCACCCTTAACGAGTCACCCAGTAGATGTACCGATCGCTTGATCCATAAAGCCGATTGATGTGCTGAGGACCACAACACACCTCCCGTTTACCTGAAGCAGAGGCCAAAGCAATGTGTTGGTCTCTGGAGGCCTCAATTACCAGGATCCTCCTTTCCAGCGTCACGGGTCTCCACGCACGGCAAACACGTGGGTGATTTAGTCCCCAAGAGTAGCTAATAGCAACAGAGCGGCGAAAGCTACTCAAGGGGAGCCCTCAACCTCTTACGAGGCAACCACACTGAGGGAGAAGAGGAAAAAAAGCAGAAGAGTAGAGAAGAGAGGAAAAGAAAGAAGAGGACAGATCACTAGGGTACCTCGGGATTGTGACACCCGTGTTTACCTAAAGATGGTAAACCCCCTGAGGGGGTTCAGTATACAGGAGCATGATGGCCGCATCAGTGTTTGGAGGCTGGTTGGTTGGTTGGGTTTTATGGCGCAAGGTCCAAAATCGGACATGCTGCGCCAAGAAATAAGTTTTGAAGAAGATATTTAATTTTTTTTTAAATTTATTGTTATTTTATTTTATTTATTCACTTATTTACTTTTTTGGAAACCCAAGCAACATTAAAATTCTAAAAAACAAAAATTAGTGTATATATATATATATCATATTAAAATCCAATTATAAAATATAAATGGTAAAACAAAATTATATATACATTTAAAATTGTAAATTAAATATAATATAAAAAACCTATTGCCCTCAAAAAGGCAAATAGGTTCCTGTGGGGTGGTTCCCCAAGCAAATCAAATAAGGTTAAAATATCACAATTAAAAAAGTGTAAACGATATTGGTTAAAATATGAACATGAAATTAAAATATGATAAACAGTGAATGGTTCATCACACGTTTCACACCATGGATTTAATTCGTTTAGAAACAAATGTCTATGTGTGAAACGTGTGTGTCCGATACGAAGGCGAGTCAGATCGTACATCAGCACTTCGTATCGGTAAAACTTTTAATGAGGTGATGAATGGAAATATGGCACGCAATTTATTATTGACCTGCATGTTCCAAGACTCCTGCCAAAGATCTTGAGTAAATTTTTTAACACACCTTCTCACATCCAACAAAGGAATGGATGGAAGAGATGGGCCGGATGCAGATTTAGCAGCTGCATCAGCCCTCTCATTGCCATCGAGACCTACATGACTTGGGATCCAGCAGAAAATTATTTCATATCCCTTGCCAGCAAGGGAATCTAATGCTCGGAAAATTCTAGACACAACAGGATGACAGTCAAAACTACTGTTCCGCAAAGCTTCCAACACACTCAAACTGTCAGTGTACACACAGTATTTAGAATTATCACATGTATTCATCTGCTGAAGAGCTTGGTAAATAGCACTTGCTTCAGCAGAGAAGATGGAACAGGATGGATGGAGGCTGTAGCTAAGTGTTTTGTTCTCAATAACTACAGCACAACCAACATGTCCTGTAGATTTTGAACCATCAGTGAAAACTGGTGTATACGTGGTATACTGACAGCGATGTGAGGCATATAGCTGCTGGAAAACAGTAGTTGCTGTGTCTGATTTTCTAAAACGAGCAAAAGGATTGATGATTTTAATCTGTGGATCATACCAAGGTGGGTGTAGAAGAAGGTCCGTTTTATCAAAACGGACATCACATAGGTCTGAATATAATAAGTTGGACTTTGTCCGAGTGAGAAAAGGTGGAATGCTGTATGAGCGTGCGTCATACAGCCTTATTAATGCAGGAGTAGCAGTCATGGATCTTAATGGATGATGAGGGTCAGCCATAATTTTTGCATAATAACTGAGAGACAGCTGCATTCGTCTCAGGTCTAAAGGCAGTTGTTCGCAAATCGCATATAGACTCTGGACGGGTGATGTGCGGAATGCGCCTGAGCATATTCTCAAAGCAGAGTGATGTATTGTATCCAATCTGCGTAGAACGGAAGACCTAGCAGATCCATACACAGCACACCCATAGTCAATACGAGATAAAATTAATGATTGGTAGACACGAAGTAGTGCCGTGCGATCAGCACCCCAAGATGTATTAGAAAGCACCTTGAGGATATTAAGCGATCGCTCGCACTTCTTCCGCAAATGAAGAACATGCGGAAGAAAATTTAACTTCCGGTCAAAAGTTATTCCCAGAAATTTTATCTCGTTGACAACAGGGATAGGTGTATTATTTATGCAGATTGTAGGATCATTATGTAGGCTGGTCTTCTTGCAAAAATGGATACAATTACTCTTGCTAGGAGATAATGTGTGGCCATTCTCAGCACACCATGCAGCAAGTTTGTTAACAGTTGTTTGTAGCTGTCTCTCAATTAAACGCATGTTAGAACCCTCACATGAAATTTGCAGGTCATCAACATAAAGCGTGCCATATACAGGAGGTGAAATTTGATGAAGGATGCAACTTATGTACAAGTTAAAAAGTGTGACACTTAAAATAGAGCCTTGGGGTACACCCTCGGCTTGAATAAAAGTATTGGAATATACTGTTCCAACACGTACTTTAAAAAAACGGGAGCGTAGAAAATTTTTTAGGAATATCGGAAGATTACCCCGAAAGCCAAAATCATATAATGTACGGAGAATTCCGTATCGCCATGTACGGTCATATGCCTTCTCGATGTCAAAGAAAATGGAAACCAGATGGTTCCTCCGCACAAAAGCGTTGCGGATTTGGGTTTCCAAGTAAGTAATATTATCAAGAGTGGATCTTCCTTTACGGAAGCCACTCTGATTTATATGAATGCATTTATTTATTTCTAGGACATATACGAGACGGGCGTTGACCATACGTTCGAGAGTCTTACAGAAGCAACTCGTCAGAGCTATTGGTCGGTAGTGTGAAGGAACAGAAGGATCTTTACCAGCCTTAAGGATCGGAATCACTATAGCTTCGCTCCAAAGTGATGGAAATTTATTTTCAGTCCAGATCCTATTGAACAATAACAACAAGTTCAAAAGGGAATCTGGACTTAAATGACGAAGCATTTGATAGCTGATTCCATCTGGTCCTGGGCTAGTATCATGGGCCTGCTGTAATGCTCTCTTCAATTACAACATCCGAAATTCACAGTTGTAAGGCAAAGCTTGTCCATGGATGAAACGAATTGGTGTTCGCTCAGCACGACTCTTTGTCCTTAAGAACGAAGGACTATAAGAGTCGTTGCTCGAGACGCTAGCAAAGGTTTCACCAAGGACGTTAGCGATGTCCTTAGGAGAAGAGTGTACAGCAGCTCCGGACTTTAGAATAGGAATAGAGAATTCCCTATACATTCCATTGGCTGCTTTCACTCTTCTCCACAACTGTTTACTGGATGTGGAAGAAGTTATTGATGATACATAGCGGGACCAAGATTCCTTCTGACTTCGACGACGAGCTCTGCGAGCTAATGCTTTTGCTCTCTTATAGGCGATAAGATTCTCCGTTGTGGGGTATCTTCTGAAGAGCCCCCATAACTTCCTCTGTTTCTTATAGGTGTTTTGACATTCATTATTCCACCAAGGTTTGCAACGCCTGTGTGATATAGAGGAACACTTTGGTATTGATGCATCAGCTGCATTTATAATTGTTTCAGTGACTTTAGATACGGCATTATCAATATCATCGATCATAACTATTTCATTATCAACAACTGCCAATTGTGTAAATAACGTCCAATCTGCCCGACTGTACACGTAAGTAGGTAAGCGTTGTCTTACACTACTACCTCCAGTCTGGGAGATGACGAGAGGAAAATGATCGCTGTTATGCAGATCATTTCCTACATTTAAATTTAACAATGGCAGAAGATTGGTTGGTTGGTTGGTTAGTTTTATGGCGCAAGGTCCAAAAATGGACATGCTGCGCCAAGAATAAAGTTTTGTAGGAGTATTTTTATTTTATTTATTATTTTTTTTTTTACCTATTTTTTTTTCATATCTACACATTTAAACCCAAACAACTTTAAAATGTTAAAACACAAAAACTAGTGTATAAGTTACTTTAAAATGTATATATTAAATAAAATAAATCATATATATATAAAATCTTAAAATGTATAAATATAAATCATATAAAATTTAAAAAACCTATTGCTCTCAAATAAGCAAATAGGTTTTTGTGGGGTGGCTCCCCCAGCAAATCAAATAGAGTTAAAAGGTTTGTTTTAAAAAATTTAAAACGGTAAACGTTAAAAGTAGAACATGATATTAAAATATGATAAACAGAAAATGGTTCATCACACGCCTCACACCATGGATTTAGTTCATTTAAAAATAAATGTTTGTGTGTGAAACGTGTGTGTCCGATACGAAGGCGAGTTAATCTAACATCTGCACTTCGTAACGGTAAAACTGACAATGAGGTGAGGGATGAGAAGATAGTATGCATTTTGTTGCCGACCTGCAAGCTCCACGATTCCTGCCAAAGACCATTAATAAAACTTTTTATAACCTTTCTCACATCAGAGAGAGGAACCGATTGTATAATCGGGTCTGATGCAGCCTTTGCAGCTGCATCCGCTCTCTCATTTCCATCAAGACCTACGTGACTTGGTATCCAACAAAAAATAATATCATATCCCTTGCCAGCAAGGGAATCTAATGCTCGAAAAATCTTTGACACAACAGGATGGCAAGTAAAACTATTGTTTTTCAATGCTTCCAATACACTCATGCTGTCAGTATATATACAAAATTGACGATGGTTATCTGTATTCACATGCTGAAGCGCATAAAAGATAGCTGCGGCTTCAGCAGTAAAGATGGAGCAGGACGAATGTAGACTGTGACTAAAAACAGTGTTATTTATAACAACTCCACAGCCCACGTGTCCTGCTGATTTTGAACCATCCGTGAATACAGGTGTATATGATTGATACTGACAGCGATGGGAGGAGAATAGCGTTTGAAAAACAATAGGTGTTGTGTCTGATTTTAAGAACTGAGCAAAAGATTTATTAAAATTAATGGTTGGATCATACCAAGGCGGATGAGCAAAATTATCAATAGTCTCTATCCGAACATCACATAGGTCTGTGAGCCACAGATATGATTTGGCTCTTGTGAGAAAAGGTGGGATGCTCATTGGTCGAGCATCAAACAGTCTTTTAAGAGAGGCATTAGGAACCATGGAACGTAATGGGTGATGTGGGGTCGACATAATTTTTGCGTAATAATTGAGAGATTGCTGCATTCGTCTCAGGTCTAAGGGTAGTTGTTCACAAACAGCATACAGACTCTGGACGGGTGATGTGCGGAATGCCCCAGAACATATCCTCAAAGCAGAGTGATGAACTGTGTCCAGTCTTCGTAAAATAGAAGATCTAGCCGATCCATAAACAACACACCCGTAGTCAATGCGGGATAAAATCAGTGACTTATAAATTCGAAGTAGTGATGTGCGATCTGCACCCCAAGATGTATTTGACAACACCTTGAGGATATTAAGCGATCGCTCACACTTCTTCCGCAAATACAAAACATGCGGAAGAAAGGATAATTTTTTGTCAAAAATAATTCCCAAAAATTTTATTTCATTGACTACTTGTATTGGGATGTTGTTGATTTTAATAACTGGATCATTGTGAAGGCTAGTCTTTTTACAGAAGTGGACACATCTACTCTTGCTAGGAGATAAAGTATGGCCATTCTCAGCACACCATGCAGCAAGCTTGTTAACTGCTGTCTGCAGTTGTCTCTCAATTAACCGCATATTCGAACCCTGACATGATATTTGCAGGTCGTCAACATAGAGTGTACCATTTATTGATGGTGGTAATTGATGTAAGATGCTACTGATGAATAAGTTAAAAATAGTGACACTTAAAATGGAGCCTTGGGGAACACCCTCAGCTTGAATAAAAGTATTGGAAAATACAGTTCCAATACGAACTTTAAAAACACGGGAGCTTAAAAAATTCTGAAGGAATATCGGAAGATTACCCCGAAAGCCAAAATTATATAATGAACGGAGAATTCCATATCGCCATGTACGGTCGTATGCCTTCTCGATGTCAAAGAAAATGGAGACCAGATGGTTTCTCCGCACAAAAGCATTGCGGATTTGGGTCTCCAAATATGTGATATTATCAAGAGTGGATCTCCCTTTACGGAAGCCACTCTGATTTATATGTATATATTTATTTTTTTCTAAGACATATACGAGACGGGCGTTGACCATACGTTCGAGAGTCTTACAGAAGCAACTCGTCAGAGCAATTGGTCGATAATTTGAAGGATCTGAAGGATCCTTACCAGCCTTAAGAACCGGAATCACTATCGCTTCATTGCCATAGCTGATGGAAATATCATTTTCAGTCCAGATCCTATTGAACAAAAGTAATATGTTCAATAGGGAGTCTGGACTTAAATGTTCGAAGCATTTGATAGCTGATTCCATCAGGTCCTGGACTGGTATTATTGGCCTGCTGTAATGCTCTCTTCAATTCCAACATCCGAAATTCACAGTTGTAAGGCAAGGCTTCACCATGGTTGAAACGAATTGGTGTTCGTTCAGCGCGACTCTTAGCCCTTAAAAACGAAGGACTGTAAGAGTCGTTGCTGGAGACGGTTGCAAAGGTTTCACCAAGGGTATTAGCAATGTCTTTAGGAGAAGAGTATATAGCAGCTCCGGATTTTAAAATAGGAATAGAAAATTCCCTATACATTCCATTGGCTGCTTTCACTCTTCTCCACAACTGTTTACTGGATGTGGAAGATGTAATTGAAGATACATAGCGAGACCAAGATTCCTTTTGACTTCGACGACGAGCTCTGCGAGCTTGGGCTCTTGCTCTCTTGAAGGCGACAAGATTCTCCGTTGTGGGGTACCTCCTAAATAACCCCCATAACTTCCTTTGTTTTTTAAATGTTTCTTGGCATTCTTTATTCCACCAAGGTTTGCTACGCCTATGTGGTATAGAGGAACTCTTAGGAATTGATGTATCAGCTGCACTCTTAATTGTTTTGGTGACTTTATATACAGCAATATCAATGTCCTCGATTGAAACCATTTCATCATCAATAACTGCCAATTGTGTAAATAACGTCCAATCTGCCCGACTGTACACGTAAGTAGGTAAGCGTTGTCTTACACTACTACCTCCAGTCTGGGAGATGACGAGAGGAAAATGATCGCTGTTGTGCAGATCATTTCCTACTGTTAGATTTAACAATGGCAGAATAGATGGAGAACAAATGGCTAAATCGAGGCAATGAAACGTTCTTGTGGGTACATGGAAATACGTCTTCTCGTCGGTATTAAGCAGACAGAAACAGTTATCAGAAATAAACTGTTCTATCTGTCGACCGCGAGAATTGATATCATCACTTCCCCACAAAGAATTATGTCCGTTAAAATCACCGAGTAACAAAAATGGTGTAGGCAGCTGATCAACTAATGCATCGAGTTCCTCTTGGCGGATGACATTATGTGGTGGTAAATATAAACTACAGACTGTAATCATACATGTAGTGTGAATTTTAACAGCTACAGCCTGTAGAGTAGTATTTAGTGGATGGACAGTGCTGGGGAAATTATTTGATGTTAAAATACAAACACCACCAGACACTGCACCATCATCACCACAGTCTCTTCTAAAGCATTTAAACCCTCGCACAGCAATAATGTTGGAAGTCTTCAGGAATGTCTCCTGAAGTGCAACGCATGCGGGGTTATAAGTTGTTATAAGAGACTTAATGTCATCAAGATGTGATCGCAAACCATGGCAGTTCCAAGAAATAAAGGAAGTTATTTTTTAAATTGTAGAGCTCCTTTCACGGAGCTGGAAGGCGGGTCTTCTGTCATATCCTCGAGCGATGTATCATCGTCCGAGGGAAGTAAAGAAGCCGCTTCAGTCTCCAAGCAAGAGAAAGCATTATGGGTGGAGATGGAAGGTTTTTTAGCTTTTTTTAATTTCAAAGCTTTCTCTGCTTTTGATTTAGCGAAAGGAGCTTTTCTAGTAAATACAGGAGTTTTCTTAAATTTTGGCTTTTCTGATGTTTGGGGTAATCTAACTGGGGAAACAGAAAAGATTTCAGTTTGTGTGCTGCTCGATTTGGTGACTTTTCTGGCAGCAGTGGCATAACTGACTCCTGGCTGTGGAGTACGCAAAGTGACCAATCGTCTTGCCTCAGGATAGGAACATTTATTGTTAACCTTAATTGTGGCTATCTCTTTTTCCAACATATACTGAGGACAACTTCGAGAATAGGAGGGGTGGTCACCATGACAGTTGACACATGCCTCCTTTGCCGTGCAGTTCGAGCTATCGTGGCCAACCACCGCGCATCGAGCGCAGGTGAGTTTGCCTCTGCAGGCGTTTCTCGAGTGTCCAAAGCGCTGACATTGGAAACATCGCAAGGGATTTGGTATATAAGGCCTGACGGGTAAATTCATATACGCAGCTTTTACATACTGCGGAAGGTCTGGCGTCGCAAAAGTCAGAACTAGGTGCTTAGTATCAATTACTTTGCCATCCCGTCTGACTGTTATGCGTCTTACGCCACAGACCTTCTGATTCTGTAAATTATCCAGAATCTCCTCCGTCGGCGAATATAGTAAATCCCTTGCTGAGATAACACCACAAGAGAAATTAAGGTTACCATGAGGCGAGACAGTCACTTCTAAGTTTGCCAATGATTTCATACTGGCCAGAATAGCTGCTTGAGATTCGGATGCAGCCTCTACAAGCAAGTCACCCGAGCGCATCTTTTGAACTTTTCTGACTTCCCCAACTATTCCCGATAATCCTTTTTCAATTAGGAAAGGAGACACAGTTGTAAAACTGCCCTCCCTCCTTTTAATTACAAAAAACTTCGGTTTTAAGTTTTCCAATTGCTGCTCCCGTGGGAGAAAAGTGAAATTTTTATTCTCCATTAGGTATAAATATAAAATTTCGGGACCTGACCGCACCACCCACCACCGAGTCCAACAAGGGGATGCAGACCAGCTGCACCAGTGCTAGCCAGGTCCTATACGCTCACAGTACATCCCTGAAGTGGCCTCCACCCTTAACGAGTCACCCAGTAGATGTACCGATCGCTTGATCCATAAAGCCGATTGATGTGCTGAGGACCACAACACACCTCCCGTTTACCTGAAGCAGAGGCCAAAGTAATGTGTTGGTCTCTGGGGGCCTCAATTACCAGGACCCTCCTTTCCAGGGACACGGGTCTCCACGCACGGCAAACACGTGGGTGATTTAGTCCCCAAGAGTAGCTAATAGCAACAGAGCGGCGAAAGCTACTCAAGGGGAGCCCTCAACCTCTTGCGAGGCAACCACACTGAGGGAGAAGAGGAAGAAAAAGCAGAAGAGTAGAGGAGAGAAGAAAAGAAAGAAGAGGACAGATCACTGGGGTACCTCGGGATTGTGACACCCGTGTTTACCTAAAGAAGGTAAACCCCCTGAGGGGCAAAATGGCAGAAGAGATGGAGAACAGATGGCCAGATCGAGAGAATGAATCGTTCTTGTGGGTACATGGAAATATGTCTTCTCGTCGGTATTAAGCAGACAGAGACTATTATCTGAAATAAACCGCTCTATCTGCCGACCGCGAGAATTAGTATTATCATTTCCCCACAAAGAACTATGGCCGTTAAAGTCACCTAACAACAAAAATGGTGTTGGCAGCTGATCTATTAATGCATCGAGTTCCTCTTGGCGGTTGGTTGGTTGGTTGGGTTTTATGGCGCAAGGTCCAAAAATGGACATGCTGCGCCAAGAATAAAGTTTTGTAGGAGTATTTTTATTTTATTTATTTATTTAATTTTTTTTTACCTATTTTTTTTCATATATATACATTAAAACCCAAACAACTTTAAAATATTAAAACACAAAAACTAGTGTAAAAGTTATCTTAAAATGTATATATAAAATAAAATAAATCAAATATGTATAAAATCTTAAAATGTATAAATATAAATCATATAAAATTTAAAAAACCTATTGCCCTCAAATAAGCAAATAGGTTTTTGTGGGGTGGCTCCCCCAGCAAATCAAATAGAGTTAAAAAGTTTGTTTTAAAAAATTTAAAACGGTAGACGTTAAAAGTAGAACATGAGATTAAAACATGATAAACAGAAAATGGTTCATCACACGCCTCACACCATGGATTTAAATCACTTAAAAACAAATGTTTGTGTGTGAAACGCGTGTGTCCGATACGAAGGCGAGTTAATCTAACATCAGCACTTCGTAACGGTAAAACTGATAATGAGGTGAGGGATGGGAAAATGGTATGTAATTTGTTGACGACCTGTAAGTTCCACGATTCCTGCCATAGACCATATATAAAACTTTTTATAGCCTTTCTCACATCTGAGAGAGGGACCGATGGTAATATTGGGTCTGATGCAGCCTTTGCTGCTGCATCCGCTCTCTCATTTCCATCAAGACCTACGTGACTTGGTATCCAACAAAATATAATATCATATCCCTTGCCAGCAAGGGAATCTAATGCTCTAAAAATCTTTGACACAACAGGATGACAAGTAAAACTATTGTTTCTCAATGCTTTCAATACACTCATGCTGTCAGTATATATACAAAATTGACAATGTTCATCTGTATTCACAAGCTGAAGCGCATAAAAGATAGCTGCGGCTTCAGCAGTAAAGATGGAGCAGGATGAATGTAGACTGTGACTAAAGACTGTGTTATTTATAATAACTCCACAGCCCACGTGTCCTGCTGATTTTGAACCATCCGTGAATACAGGTGTGTATGATTTATACTGACAGCGATGGGAGGATAATAGCGCTTGAAAAACAATAGGTGTTGTGTCAGATTTTAAAAACTGAGCAAAAGAGTTATTAAAATTAATGGTTGGATCATACCAAGGCGGATGAGCAAAATTATCAATGGACTCTATCCGAACATCACATAGGTCTGTGAGCCACAGATATGATTTGGCTCTTGTGAGAAAAGGTGGGATGCTCATTGGTCGAGCATCAAACAGTCTTTTAAGAGAGGCATTAGGAACCATGGAACGTAATGGGTGATGTGGGGTCGACATAATTTTTGCGTAATAATTGAGAAATTGCTGCATTCGTCTCAGGTCTAAGGGTAGTTGTTCACAAACAGCATATAGACTCTGGACGGGTGATGTGCGGAAGGCGCCAGAGCATATCCTCAAAGCAGAGTGATGAACTGTGTCCAACCTTCGTAAAATGGAAGATCTAGCTGATCCATAAACAACACATCCGTAGTCAATGCGGGACAAGATCAATGACTGATATACTCGAAGAAGTGATGTGCGGTTGGTTGGTTGGTTGGTTGGTTGGGTTTTATGGCGCAAGATCCAAAATTGGACATGCTGCGCCAAGAATAAGTTTTATGTAACTTTATTTCATTTTAATTATTTTTTTATTTATTTTCAAAAACCCAAGCAACATTAAAATATTAAAAAACAAAAATAAGTGTATATATTATATTAAAATCTAGTTATAAAATATAGAAAATGAAAATAACAATTATTTGTATAATTTTTTTTAAAATCTAAAATACAGATTAAATATAATGTATAAAACCTATTGCCCTCAAGAAAGCGAATAGGTTTTTATGGGGTGGATCCCCTATTATATCAAATAAAATTATAAAATCAGTTTTAAAAAAGTGTAAACGTTGTTGGTTAAAATCTGGACATGATATTAAAATATGATGAACAGTATAAGGTTCATCACACGTTTCACACCAAGGATTTAATTCATTCAAAAACAAATGTCTGTGTGTGAAACGTGTGTGTCCGATACGAAGGCGAGTCAATCTAACATCTGCACTTCGTACCGGTAAAACTGACAATGAGATGAGGGATGAGAAAATGGTATGTAATTTGTTGACGACCTGCAAGTTCCATGATTCTTGCCAAAGACCATATATAAAATTTTTTATAGCCTTTCTCACATCTGAGAGAGGAACCGATGGTAATATTGGATCTGATGCAGCCTTTGCAGCTGCATCTGCTCTCTCATTTCCTTCAAGACCCATGTGGCTTGGTATCCAACAAAATACAATTTCTTTTCCCTTGCCAGCAAGGGAATCCAATGCTTTAAAAATTCTCGACACAACAGGATGACAAATAACGCTATTGTTTTTCAAGGCTTCAATAATACTCATGCTGTCAGTATATATACAATATTGATGATAGTCATCTGTATTCACATGCTGAAGCGCGTAGTAAATGGCAGTTGCTTCAGCAGTAAAGATGGAGCAGGATGGATGTAGGCTGTAATTAAAATCTGTATTATTGGTAAAAATTCCACAGCCCACATGTCCTGCTGTTTTAGAACCATCTGTGAATACAGGTTTATATGATTGATACTGACAGCGATGAGAAGTATATAGCTGTTGAAAAACAATAGGTGTTGTGTCGGATTTTTTGAACTGAGCAAAGGTATTTATAAAGGTATTTGTTGGTTCATACCAAGGTGGATAGAGAAATTGATCAATTGACTCTATCCGAACATCACATAGGTCTGTGAGCCAAAGATGTGATTTGGCTCTTGTGAGAAAAGGTGGGATGCTCAATGACCGAGCATCATATAGTCTTTTAAGAGAGGCATTAGGTACCATGGAACGTAGTGGATGGTCATGGGTCGACATGATTTTAGAATAATAATTGAGAGACTGCTGCATTCGTCTCAGGTCTAACGGTAATTGATGACATATAACGTATAGACTCTGGACGGGGGATGTGCGAAATGCGCCTGAACATATTCTCAGAGCAGAATGATGGATAGTGTCCAGTCTGCGTAAAACAGAAGACCTAGCGGATCCGTAAACAACACAACCGTAGTCTATGCGGGATAAAATTAGAGATTGGTAAACTCGGAGGAGTGACGTGCGATCAGCACCCCAAGATGTGTTTGAAAGCACCTTGAGGATATTGAGCGATCGCTCGCACTTCTTCCGCAGATATAATATATGCGGAAGAAAGGTTAATTTACGGTCAAATATCACTCCGAGGAATTTTACCGCACTGACCACTGGTATAAGTGTGTTGTTTATATGAATAACGGGATCATTGTGGAGGCTAGTCTTCCTGCAGAAATGGACACAATTGCTCTTGCTAGGAGATAGTGTATGGCCATTCTCAGCACACCATGCAGCAATTTTATTAACAGATGTTTGTAATTGTCTCTCAATTAAATTCATGTTAGACCCTTCACAAGATATTTGCAGGTCATCAACATACAAAGTACCATGTACAGGAGGTGAAAGTTGATGAAGTATGGTACTGATATGAATATTAAAAAGTGTGACACTTAAAATACTTCCCTGAGGAACACCTTCAGGTTGGTTAAAAGTATTGGACAAAAGGGTACCAATACGAACTTTAAAACCACGGGAGCGTAAAAAGTTTTGTATAAATATCGGCAAATTACCCCTAAAGCCAAAATCATACATCCTACGGAGAATTCCATATCGCCATGTACGGTCGTATGCCTTCTCGATGTCAAAGAAAATGGAGACCAGATGGTTCCTCCGCACAAAAGCATTGCGGATTTGGGTCTCCAAATATGTGATATTATCAAGAGTGGATCTCCCTTTGCGGAAGCCACTCTGATTAATATGTATACATTTATTTTTTTCTAAGACATATACGAGACGGGCGTTGACCATACGTTCGAGAGTCTTACACAAGCAACTCGTCAGAGCTATTGGTCGATAACTTGAAGGAACAGAAGGATCCTTACCAGCCTTAAGGATCGGAATCACTATTGCTTCGCTCCAAAGTGATGGAAATTTATTTTCAGTCCAGATCCTATTGAACAGGTAAAGTAAGTTCAACAGGGAATCTGGACTTAAATGACGAAGCATTTGATAGCTGATTCCATCTGGTCCTGGGCTAGTATCATGGGCCTGCTGTAATGCTCTCTTCAATTCCAACATCCGAAATTCACAGTTGTAAGGCAAAGCTTGTCGATGGTTGAAACGAATTGGTGTTCGCTCAGCACGACTCTTTGTCCTTAAGAACGAAGGACTATAAGAGTCGTTGCTTGAGACGCTAGCAAAGGTTTCACCAAGGACATTAGCGATGTCCTTAGGAGAAGAGTATATAGCAGCTCCGGATTTCAAAATAGGAATGGAAAATTCTCTATATATTCCATTGGCTGCTTTCACTCTTCTCCACAACTGTTTACTGGATGTGGAAGAAGTAATTGAGGATACATAGCGAGACCAGGATTCCTTCTGACTTCGACGACGAGCTCTGCGAGCTAATGCTTTTGCTCTCTTGAAGGCGATAAGATTCTCCGTTGTGGGGTACCTCCGAAATAACCCCCATAACTTCCTTTGTTTTCTATAAGTTTGTTGACATTCTTTGTTCCACCAAGGTTTGCAACGCCTGTGTGTTGTAAAGGAACTCTTAGGAATTGACGCATCAGCTGCATTCAATATTGCTTCGGTGACCTTATATATGGCATCATCAATATCATCGATCGTAACCATTTCATTATCAATTACTGCCAATTGTGTAAATGACGTCCAATCTGCCCGACTGTACACGTAAGTAGGTAAGCGTTGTCTTACACTACTACCTCCAGTCTGGGAGATGACGAGAGGAAAATGATCGCTGTTATGCAGATCATTTCCTACTATTAGATTTAACAATGGCAGAAGAGATGGAGAACAAATGGCTAGATCGAGAGAATGAAATGTTCTTGTGGGTACATGGAAATATGTCTTCTCGTCGGTATTAAGCAGACAGAGACTATTATCTGAAATAAACCGCTCTATCTGCCGACCGCGAGAATTAGTATCATCATTTCCCCACAAAGAACTATGGCCGTTAAAGTCACCTAACAACAGAAATGGTGTTGGCAGCTGATCTGTTAATGCATCGAGTTCCTCTTGGCGGATGACATCATGTGGTGGTAAATATAAACTACAGACTGTTAATAAGCATGCAGTATGAATTCTTACAGCAACAGCCTGTAGAGTAGTATTCAATGGATGGGCAGTGCTGGGAAAAGTATTAGATGTTAATATACAAACACCTCCAGACACTGCACCATCATCACCACAGTCTTTTCTAAAGCTTTTAAACCCACGCATGGAAAAGTTATTGCTCGGACTTCAGGAATGTTTCCTGAAGTGCAACACATGCGGGGTTGTAGGCTGAAATTATAGACTTGATGTCATCATGATGAGAGCGCAAACCATGGCAGTTCCAAGAAACAAAGGAAGTTATTGTTCAATTTGAAAAGCTCCTTTCCCGGAGCTGGAAGGCATGTCATCTGACATCTCCTCGAGCGATAGATCATCGTCCGAGGGATGTAATGAAACAGCGTCAGCCTCCAGGGTTAAGGCTTTACGGGTGGATATTGAGGGCCTAATATTGCCCTCTTTAGAAGATTTTAGTTTTAAAGCCTTTAGGGCTTTAGATTTTGCAATCGGAGCTTTTCTACGGGGAATGGTTGTGGAGGTTGATTTTGGCCTTTTCTCAGAGGTAGGGGGTAATTTGACTATTGGAAGTGAAAGAGCATCAGTTTGCGTGCTAGTCGTTCGGGTGACTTTTGCGGCGACAGAAGCATAGCTAACTCCTGCTTGAGGTGTACGTGATGTAACAGTACGTCTCGCCTCAGGATATGAACAATTGTTCTTAACTTTAGTGGTTGTGATCTCCTTTTCCAGTATCCAGATAGGACAACTCCTAGCGTAGGAGGGGTGGTCACCCTTACAGTTGACGCACCTCTCCTTTGCAGTACAAGACAAGCTGTCGTGGCCAACTGCTGCGCAGCGAGCGCAAGTCAGTTTGCCTCTGCAATTCGCTTTGGAGTGACCAAATCTCTGGCACTGGAAACAACGCAAAGGATTTGGAATAAATGGCCTTACGGGTAGATGCATATACGCAGCTTTAATATGCTGCGGTAGGTCTGGCGTCGCAAAAGTCAGTACGAGATGTTTAGTATTAATAATCTGCCCATCTCGTCTGATAGTTATGCGTCTTACAGCACAGACCTTTTGATCTTTGAGATTTTCTAAGATCTCATCCGTAGGCGTGTTAAGCAAATCCCTTGCGGATACCACACCACGAGAAAAGTTAAGGTTCATATGAGGAGAGACAGACACCTCTATGTTAGCAAGCATAGACAAGTTGTTTATAGCGTTAGCTTGTGCTTCTGAAGCGACTTCAACCATTAAATCACCGGAACGCATTTTCCTAATGCTCTTTACTTCGCCGATATTTCCACTGATTGCTTTTTGGATTAGGAAAGGGGATACATTTTCAAAGGTACCCTCCTTCCGTTTTACAACATAAAACTTAGCTTGTAATAAAGACAAAGATTGCTCCCGTGGGAGAGAAGAAATAGCAAAAGTTTCCATATTAGAAATGGAAAATTCGGGACCTGACGGCACCACCCACCACCGAGTCCAACAAGGGGATGCAGACCAGCTGCACCAGTGCTAGCCAGGTCCTATACGCTCACAGTACATCCCTGAGATGGCCTCCACCCTTAACGAGACATCCAGCAGATGCACCGATCGCTTGATCCATAAAGCCGATTGATGTGCTGAGGACCACAACACACCTCCCGTTTACCTGAAGCAGAGGCCAAAGTAATGTGTTGGTCTCTAGGGCCTCAATTACCAGGACCCTCCTTTCCAGGGACACGGGTCTCCACGCACGGCAAACACGTGGGTGATTTAGTCCCCAAGAGTAGCTAATAGCAACAGAGCGGCGAAAGCTACTCAAAGGGAGCCCTCAACCTCTTACGAGGCAACCACACTGAGGGAGAAGAGGAAGAAAAAGCAGAAGAGTAGAGCAGAGAAGAAAAAAAGAAGAGGACAGATCACTGGGGTACCTCGGGATTGTGACACCCGTGTTTACCTAAAGAAGGTAAACCCCCTGAGGGGGAAGTGATGTGCGATCTGCACCCCAAGATGTATTTGACAACACCTTGAGGATATTAAGCGATCGCTCACACTTCTTCCGCAAATATAGAACATGCGGAAGAAAAGTTAATTTTCGGTCAAAGATAATGCCCAAGAATTTTATTTCATTGACTACTTGTATTGGAGTGTTGTTGATGTAAATTATTGGATCATTATGCAGGCTAGTCTTTCTACAGAAGTGGACACATTTACTCTTGCTAGGAGATAAAGTATGGCCATTCTCAGCACACCATGCAGCAAGCTTGTTGTGCTGTTTGCAGTTGTCTCTCAATTAACCGCATATTCGAACCCTGACATGATATTTGCAGGTCGTCAACATAGAGTGTACCATTTATTGATGGTGGTAGTTGATGTAGAATGTTACTGATGAATAAATTAAAAATGGTGACACTTAAAATAGAGCCTTGGGGAACACCCTCGGCTTGAATAAAAGTATTGGAAAGTACAGTTCCAATACGAACTTTAAAAACACGGGAGCTTAAAAAATTTTGAAGGAATATCGGAAGATTACCCCGAAAGTCAAAATTATATAATGAACGGAGAATTCCATATCGCCATGTACGGTCGTATGCCTTCTCAATGTCAAAGAAAATGGAGACCAGATGGTTTCTCCGCACAAAAGCATTGCGGATTTGGGTCTCCAAATATGTGATGTTATCAAGAGTGGATCTTCCTTTACGGAAGCCACTCTGATTAATATGTATATATTTATTTTTTCTAAGACATATACGAGACGGGCGTTGACCATACGTTCGAGAGTCTTACAGAAGCAACTCGTCAGAGCAATTGGTCGATAATTTGAAGGATCTGAAGGATCTTTACCAGCCTTAAGAACCGGAATCACTATCGCTTCATTCCAAGCTGATGGGAATTTTTTGTCATTCCAGATCCTATTGAACAAAAATAATATGTTCAATAGGGAGTCTGAACTTAAATTTCGAAGCATTTGATAGCTGATTCCATCAGGTCCTGGACTGGTATTATTGGCCTGCTGTAATGCTCTCTTCAATTCTAACATCCGAAATTCACAGTTGTAAGGCAAGGCTTCACCATGGTTGAAACGAATTGGTGTTCGTTCAGCGCGACTCTTAGTCCTTAAAAACGAAGGACTGTAAGAGTCGTTGCTGGAGACGGTTGCAAAGGTTTCACCAAGGGTATTAGCAATGTCTTTAGGAGAAGAGTATATAGCAGCTCCGGATTTTAAAATAGGAATAGATAATTCTCTATATATTCCATTGGCTGCTTTCACTCTTCTCCACAACTGTTTACTGGATGTGGAAGATGTAATTGAAGATACATAGCGAGACCAAGATTCCTTCTGACTTCGACGACGAGCTCTGCGAGCTAGAGCTCTTGCTCTCTTAAAGGCGACAAGATTCTCCGTTGTGGGGTACCTCCTAAATAACCCCCATAACTTCCTTTGTTTTTTAAATGTTTCTTGGCATTCTTTATTCCACCAAGGTTTGCTACGCCTGTGTGGTATAGGGGAACTCATAGGAATTGATGCATCAGCTGCATTCTTAATTGTTTCGGTGACTTTACAAATGGCCATATCAATATCCTCGATTGAAACCATTTCATAATCAACAACTGCCAATTGTGTAAATAGCGTCCAATCTGCCCGACTGTACACGTAAGTAGGTAGACGTTGTCCTACACTACTACCTCCAGTCTGGGAGATGACGAGAGGAAAATGATCGCTGTTGTGTAGATCATTTCCTACTGTTAGATTTAGCAATGGCAGAAGTGATGGAGAACAGATGGCCAAATCGAGGGAATGAAACGTTCTTGTGGGTACATGAAAATATGTTTTCTCGTCGGTATTAAGCAGACAGAGACAGTTATCAGAAATAAACTGTTCTATCTGTCTACCGCGAGAATTGATATCTTGACTTCTCCACAAAGAATTATGTCCGTTAAAGTCACCGAGTAACAGGAATGGTGTAGGCAGCTGATCTATTAATGCATCGAGTTCCTCTTGGCGTATGACATCGTGTGCTGGTAAATATAAACTACAGACTGTTAATAAGCATGAAGTATGAATTCTTGCAGCAACAGCCTGTAGAGTAGTATTCAAGTGATGGACAGTGCTGGGGAATTTATTGGATGTTAATAAACAAACACCTCCAGACACTGCACCATCATCACCACAGTCTTTTCTAATACAGTTAAATCCTCGCATGGAGAGGTTATTAGTAGACTTCAGGAAAGTTTCCTGAAGTGCAACACATGCGGGATTATATTCTGTTATTAGAGACTTGATGTCATCAAGATGTGATCGCAAACCATGGCAGTTCCAAGAAATAAAGGAAGTTATTTTTTATATTGAAAAGCTCCTTTCCCGGAGCTGGAAGGCGGGTCTTCTGTCATATCCTCGAACGATCCATCATCGTCCGAGGGAAATAAAGAAACCGCGTCAGTCTCCAGGCAAGAGAAAGCATTATGGGTGGACACTGAAAACGATTTTGCTTTTTTTAATTTTAAAGCTTTCTCCGCTTTTGATTTGGCAAAAGGAGCTTTTCTTGAAAATATTGGAGTTTTTTTAAATATTTGGCTTTTCAGATGTTTGGGGTAATTTTACTGGGGGAATAGAAAATGTTTCAGTTTGTGTGCTGCTCGATTTGGTGACTTTTCTGGCAGCAGTGGCATAACTAACTCCTGGCTGTGGAGTACGGGAAGTGACCAATCGCCTCGCCTCAGGATAAGAGCGTCTCTTATTTACCTTAATCGTGGTTATCTCTTTTTCCAGTAAATACTGAGGACAACTTCGAGAATAGGAGGGGTGGTCACCAAGACAGTTGACACACCTCTCCTTCGCTGTGCAGTTCGTACTATCGTGGCCAACCACCGCGCAGCGTGTGCAGGTGATTTTGCCTCTGCAAGCATTTCTCGAGTGTCCAAAGCGCTGACACTGGAAACATCGCAAGGGATTTGGAATGTATGGCCTGACGGGCAAATTCATATATGCAGCTTTTACATACTGCGGAAGGTCTGGCGTCGCAAAAGTCAGAACAAGGTGTTTAGTATCAATTACTTTCCCATCCCGTCTGACTGTTATGCGTCTAACGCCACAGACCTTCTGATTCTGTAAATTCTCCAGAATCTCCTCCGTCGGCGAGTACAGCAAATCCCTAGCAGAGATAACACCACAAGAGAAATTAAGGTTACCATGAGGCGAGACAGTCACTTCCATGTTAGCGAGAGATTTCAAACTTGCCAGAATGTCAGCTTGTGAGTCAGATGCTGCCTCAACAAGCAAGTCACCCGAGCGCATTTTCTGAATTTTCTTTACTTCCCCAACAGTACCCGATATTCCTTTAGAAATGAGGAAAGGAGACACAGTGGTAAAATTTCCCTCATTCCTTTTAACTATGAAAAATTTCGGCTTTAATTTTTCTAATTGTTGCTCCCGTGGGAGAAAAGTGAAATTTTTATTTTCCATTATAAAAATTTTAAAATTTCGGGACCTGACCGCACCACCCACCACCGAGTCCAACAAGGGGATGCAGACCAGCTGCACCAGTGCTAGCCAGGTCCTATACGCTCACAGTACATCCCTGAAGTGGCCTCCACCCTTAACGAGTCACCCAGTAGATGTACCGATCGCTTGATCCATAAAGCCGATTGATGTGCTGAGGACCACAACACACCTCCCGTTTACCTGAAGCAGAGGCCAAAGTAATGTGTTGGTCTCTGGGGGCCTCAATTACCAGGACCCTCCTTTCCAGGGACACGGGTCTCCACGCACGGCAAACACGTGGGTGATTTAGTCCTCAAGAGTAGCTAATAGCAACAGAGCGGCGAAAGCTACTCAAGAGGAGCCCTCAACCTCTTACGAGGCAACCACAATGAGGGAGAAGAGGAAGAAAAAGCAGAAGAGTAGATGAAAGAAGAAAAGAAAGAAGAGGACAGATCACTAGGGTACCTCGGGATTGTGACACCCGTGTTTACCTAAAGAAGGTAAACCCCCTGAGGGGGTTCCTCTTGGCGGATGACATAGTGTGGTGGCAAATACAAACTACAGACTGTCAACAAGCATGATGTGTGAATTCGCACAGCTACAGCCTGTAGTGAAGTATTTAAATGTTGGGCAGTGCTGGGATAGTTGTTGGATGTTAATATGCAAACACCTCCAGACACTGCACCATCGTCACCACAGTCTTTTCTAAAGCTTTTAAACCCGCGCATGAAAAAGTTATTGCTGGACTTCAGGAATGTTTCCTGAATTGCAACACATGCGGGGTTGTAGGCTGAAATTATAGACTTGATGTCATCAAGATGGGAACGCAAACCATGGCAGTTCCAAGAAACAAAGGAAGTTATTGTTTTGTTTGAAAAGCTCCTTTCCCGGAGCTGGAAAGCGTGTCATCTGACATCTCCTCGAGCGATAGATCATCGTCCGAGGGATGTAAGGAAACAGCGTCAGCCTCCAGGGACAAGGCTTTACGGGTGGATAGGGAGGGTCGATTTGAACCCTCTTTTGCAGATTTTAATTTGTACGCCTTCGTGACTTTTGATTTAGTCGTAGGAGCTTTTCTTTTACTTATTGGAGTAGATATGGATTTTGGCTTTAAAGTTGATGTTTGGGGTAATCTAACAAGGGGAAGTGATATAGTCTCTGTTTGAGTACTAATGGATCTGGTGACTTTTTTTGTAACGGTTGCATAACTTAACCCAGGCTTTGGACTACGTGAGGTAACTTGACGTCGAGCCTCAGGGTATGTACAATTTGTAGTAACTTTTAACGTGGTGATTTCCTTCTCAAATGCCCACTGTGGACAACTTCGAGAGTAGGAGGGATGGTCTCCTTTACAATTGACACATTTCTCCTTCGCTGTGCAGGTCGAGCTATCGTGGCCAACTACAGCGCAACGTGCGCAAGTAAGTTGGCCCCTGCAAGCGTTTCTCGAATGTCCAAATCGTTGGCATTGGAAGCATCGCAGCGGATTTGGAATATATGGCCGGACGGGTAAATTCAGATAAGCAGCTTTAATGTGCTGTGGAAGGTCTGGAGACGCAAAAGTCAGAATGAGATGTTTCGTATCAATAAACTTCCCATCTCTTCTGACTGTAATACGTCTGACTTCACAGACCTTCTGACTACTTAGATTTTCAAGAATTTCATCCGTCGGCGTATTCAACAAATCTTTTGCGGATATAACACCACGAGAAAAGTTTAAATTCCCATGAGGTGACACAGTTACCTCTAAATTTCCTAACAAATTCATGTTAGATAGCAGATTAGCCTGAGTTGCATTTGCAACCTCAATCATCAAGTCACCGGATCTCATTTTACGTATACTTTTAACTTCCCCTATATAACCCGATATTCCTTTTTCAATTAGGAAGGGGGACACTTTTTCAAACGTTCCCTCCTTCCTTTTAATTACAAAGTTTTTTGCATTTGATTTATCTATTTGTTGCTCCCGAGGGAGAGATGAAAATTTTGATTTCTCCATAAGTTTAAAATAAAATTTCGGGACCTGACCGCACCACCCACCACCGAGTCCAACAAGGGGATGCAGACCAGCTGCACCAGTGCTAGCCAGGTCCTATACGCTCACAGTACATCCCTGAAGTGGCCTCCACCCTTAACGAGTCACCCAGTAGATGTACCGATCGCTTGATCCATAAAGCCGATTGATGTGCTGAGGACCACAACACACCTCCCGTTTACCTGAAGCAGAGGCCAAAGCAATGTGTTGGTCTCTGGAGGCCTCAATTACCAGGATCCTCCTTTCCAGGGACACGGGTCTCCACGCACGGCAAACACGTGGGTGATTTAGTCCCCAAGAGAAGCTAATAGCAACAGAGCGGCGAAAGCTACTCAAGGGGAGCCCTCAACCTCTTACGAGGCAACCACACTGAGGGAGAAGAGGAAAAAAAGCAGAAGAGTAGAGGAGAGGGGAAAAGAAAGAAGAGGACAGATCACTAGGGTACCTCGGGATTGTGACACCCGTGTTTACCTAAAGAAGGTAAACCCCCTGAGGGGCAGTGTTTGGAGGCATCGTGGGGAACGCGCATTGCAAGCTTGCATTGGAAATCGCCATACTGGCCCATCTGCTGGAGTGATGGTATGGGGTGCCATTGGATACACGTCTCGATCACCTCTTGTTCGCATTACCGGCACTTTGAACCGCAACCGTTACATTTCCGATGTGTTAAGTTCCGTGGCTCTGCCTTATCTTCGAGGTCTCCCTAATGCTTCGTTTCAACAGGATAATGCACGACCGCATGTTGCCCGTACTGTTCTGAACTTCCTTGATACAGAACAGGTTCGACTGTTAGCCTGGCCAGCGCGTTCTCTTGATCTGTCACCAACTGAGAACGTGTGGTCAATGGTTGCCGAGCGATTGGCACGCAATCACTCACCATCCATTACTATCAATGAACTGTGGCATAGTGTTGAAGCTGCATGGACTGAGATCCCCGTACATGCCATACAATTTCTGTTTGACTCCATGCCTAGGCGGATAAATGCTGTTATTGCAGGCAGAAGTGGCTGCTCTTAGTACTGATTTCTCAAGATCTATGCAACTTAATTTCCTGTAAATCTAATCACTTGTTCTTTCTACTATAATGTATGTGTCCAATAAATATCATTCTGTTATTTGCATTCCTTCTTGGTGTAGCAATTTTAATGACCAGTAGTGTATATTATTTACAAGCAACTCTATACAGAAACACAAATTCTTGAAAACACATATTTCAAGCTAAAACTGGAAAAAAGAAAAATTTATATAAAACATGAGCATACAAGTAGTAAAAGTCTATCAATATACTTATTTTTAAAATATTTTTCAGATCATATGATTAAAAAAAATGGAGGAATTTACGGTACACATTTACCCGCGCAAATAGAAAAGTAATGAAGAAACCTTCAGGATCGGGGGAGTTGCAGAAATATATCAATCAGAATGGGGACATTATTCGGCACTGCTTTTTTTATAAGATAGTGAGCCAGATGAGAGCATGTGCTCTCTAAATGAAGAAGTAAAAAGATTATTCTCATAATTACACACTCAAGAAAATAATTTTCTTTCATTAACATAGGTGCCAGCATACCTTACACATTGAAACAGAAATATAAGAAGAAAAAATATATAAATAAATCCCCCCATATTATTTTTTATGCATAAAAATTTTTAATATTCAAAATCCACCAAGTTAGAAAAAATTATAAAATATTTTCAGTGTTTAATCTTGAAATTATTAATTTAATGATAGGACTTGCGAATTTAGAAGAAATGGACATCATTCACGATAGTTAATGAAAGCTATATTTTTAGGTTGATAAGCATTATGTTAGTTTATTTTTCACTCAAAATTCCAAATATTAGTTTTTAATCAGACATATTACAGCTTGATTATAAATTAGTTTTTAATGGATTCCGAGCAACCACATATATTTGTGAAGTACTCGTAATCCAGCAGTCAACTTGGTGAATCTCATTTTAAATGTAAACAAGAATTTAATATTTATTTCGAAAGTATCTGCTTCAAATCATATTTTATAAACATAAATTTAAAAAAAAAATATTTTAATAAATAACTACTAAAATTTGCACCCCATATTGCCAGCCACGACAACAACAACTACTAAAATTTTTCTAAAAATATAGATAAGTGGCATCCATGCACTTAAATTGTTAAAGCATAAAAAATTTACATAGATTGTTTTTTGTGTATATTATAAGATATTTATTTTTCAATTATTCTTTAATAATGTAAGACATAGGCCATAATATTGTATTCATTTACAGATAGTCTTCAAGAAGCCAGAGTTTTGAGGAAGTGCCGCCAATTGAAGACACTACAGAAAATAAAAATGAACAGTGCTTCCAAGCATTGACAAATGCAAATGATATTTTGAAAAAGTTATTGACCAATGAAAACTGTGATGGTGTTGGTCAGTTTCTGAACCATGCTGCAGCAGCAGTACGTAAACTGCCCTACATCTATCGTCAGAAATGGATGCTGCGCATACAAGCTGTTATTTATGAAGAAACTTTAAATTTTGAAAATAATAAAAAAAAAATTTTATATACGAAGCTGAATATTTCTATTTAATTTATAATTAATGAATAAAAAAACTAAAACTTTTAGACAATAGTTTTATAGCATGAAACATTAAGACTAGAACAATTATAACAATGTTAATTCAACTTCCTAGCAGATCCGTACTGCCAATCAATTCTTCTATCCTCCGTTAAAAAATAGTGACATAATTTTTCCCGTACCTCTTAGCATAATGATTTCTACCACTTAAACTTGATAGGTTAGAAAAAGTAAGGAATTATAAGATTATGTAAGCACTTTTTTTCTCCACAAAACCCGGAGCCACGTCCTCGTATACACTGACATGGAGTGGAAAGTCATAGATGAGACCTTTCCCCTCATTCCGCCTGATGGTTCTTTCAAATACCTCGGTTAGGAGCTCACGCCAGTAACCAAAAAACCAGATTCTCAACCCTCGGCAGATGGATCAAAGCCATTGGAAGCGCTGACGTCAACCTTAATCCCGACCAAAAGCTTGAGCTGTTTGTTCGTTTCGCAATCCATCGGCTTGTCAATACCATCACGATAAACCGATTTTTAAAATTTCGGGACCTGACCGCACCACTCACCACCGAGTCCAACAAGGGGATGCAGACCAGCTGCACCAGTGCTAGCCAGGTCCTATACGCTCACAGTACATCCCTGAAGTGGCCTCCACCCTTAACGAGTCACCCAGTAGATGTACCGATCGCTTGATCCATAAAGCCGATTGATGTGCTGAGGACCACAACACATCTCCCGTTTACCTGAAGCAGAGGCCAAAGTAATGTGTTGGTCTTTGGGGCCTGAATTACCAGGACCCTCTTTTCCAGGGACACGTGTCTCCACGCACGGCAAAAAATACTCAAGGGGAGCCCTCAACTTCTTACGAGGCAACCACACCGAGGGAGAAAAGGAAAAAACAAAAGAGTAGAGAAGAGATAAAAAGAAAGAAGAGGACAGATCACTGGGGCACCTCGGGATTGATACACCCGTGTTTACCTAAAGAAGGTAAACCCCCTGAAAGGGTATTCTTTTTCTGGAATGACTATCTGCTGAGCCTTGGTTGCCATTAATGTTAGAAATCAAAAAAGATATTGAAGCTGAAATTGGAGTCAGTTTCAATTACTGCTTAATTAATTTGTATCCTGATGGTTCGTCAGCGATTGGTCTGCATAAGGACAACGAGAAAGAGTTGGATTCATCTACACCAATTTGTTGCGTGAGTTTCGGAGTAGAAAAAAACGTAGAGTTTTACCAAAAAGGTAAATTAGAAAGAAGTATTTCAAGTTCGCATGGGGATCTCTATGTGATGTACCCTCCTTTTAATCAGATGTATAGTCATAAAATACCACATCAACCTGAAATTACGAGTCCTAGAATCAGTTTGACATTAAGAAAATTACGAAGATTGGAGTCTAATAAGGAAACACATAATATGTAAGTATTAATCTTAAATAAAATATATTAATAATATTCTATAATTCTTTATATCAAAGTATTCAAAATGAATTTAATTTTATTTAGGAAGAGACTACTAATAATTGTATGCCACCGTCTAAGCGATTGCGAACTGAAGAGTCTCACAATTTGGGTTGGTTGGTTGGTTGGTTGGTTTTATGGCGCAAGGTCCAAAATTGGACATGCTGCGCCAAGAATATGTTTTATGTAACTTTATTTCATTTTAATTATTTTTTTTTATTTATTTTCAAAAACCCAAGCAACATTAAAAAATTAAAAAACAAAAATAAGTGTATATATTATATTAAAATCTAGTTATAAAATATAGAAAATGAAAATAACAATTATTTGTATAATTTTTTTTAAAATCTAAAATACAGATTAAATATAATGTATAAAACCTATTGCCCTCAAGAAAGCGAATAGGTTTTTATGGGGTGGATCCCCCATTATATCAAATAAAATTATAAAATCAGTTTTAAAAAAGTGTAAACGTTGTTGGTTAAAATCTGGACATGATATTAAAATATGATAAACAGTATAATGGTTCATCACACGTTTCACACCAAGGATTTAATTCATTCAAAAACAAATGTCTGTGTGTGAAACGTGTGTGTCCGATACGAAGACGAGTCAATCTAACATCTGCACTTCGTACCGGTAAAACTGACAATGAGATGAGGGATGAGAAAATGGTATGTAATTTGTTGACGACCTGCAAGTTCCATGATTCTTGCCAAAGACCATATATAAAATTTTTTATAGCCTTTCTCACATCTGAGAGAGGAACCGATGGTAATATTGGATCAGATGCAGCCTTTGCAGCTGCATCTGCTCTCTCATTTCCTTCAAGACCCATGTGGCTTGGTATCCAACAAAATACAATATCTTTTCCCTTGCCAGCAAGGGAATCCAATGCTTTAAAAATTCTCGACACAACAGGATGACAAATAACGCTATTGTTTTTCAAGGCTTCAATAATACTCATGCTGTCAGTATATATACAATATTGATGATAGTCATCTGTATTCACATGCTGAAGCGCGTAGTAGATGGCGGTTGCTCACAATTTGGGAGAAATTAATGTAAGTATTAATCTTATAGAATGCAATTGCGTATCAAATTTATTGTGTTCAAAATGGTGAAAATATTTATTTTTCACAGCAATCTTGAGATGAATTACCTAGCGGAGATTGGTTAGAAAAATACATAGTGAACTCTTCGTTAATTGAATAGAAAAAACCCTCTTTCAAAGAAATTCGTCGGTGGAATTTGGGATTCGGTATGTTTATCACTCTAAACTGTTATGAAAATAATTTGAAAATTCAATTTCGTGAATTTATGGAGAATGCCGATATGCTTTTACCCACAAAAAATGGATTATCTATGAATTTAAGAACTTGGTATGAATTTTGTGAAAAATTTACTGATTTTTATTTTAAATATGAAGATACCAGATTTGTGGCTAATAATGAACTGTAGTGATGAATATAAATGAAAAATGTATTTTAAAATTATTAAAAATTAATAAAAATAAATTTAATGTCGAGTAAAATAAATTTTTTTTTTACATCAATGTGATATTTACAAATTAACAGATTTCATTTATGAAATAAATGAGTGTATACAAACTACTCGATTTTGTGAAATTCTTCCAACTATGTTATCAAATGAAAAATCGAAAATTAATTAAAAGTGTAAAGGAGTGAATGATTGTCCCAATAAGGACATTATAGAAAGTATGTTAAAGTGCATATTATTAGAAACTCGTTCTGTAGTGAATGAGAAATTTAAATGTTATGGGTGTAATATAGATCACCTTGCACAGGTTGGTTGGTTGGGTTTTATGGCGCAAGGTCCAAAAATGGACAAGCTGCGCCAAGAGTAAGGTTTTTGAAGTTTTATTTTTTTTTAAACCCAAGCAACATTAAAAATTTAAAAAACAAAAATTAGTGTATATATTACTTTAAAATCTAATTAAAAAGGGGAAAATTCAAATATATGTATATCATTTTAAAATCTAAAATACAAATTAAATAAAATGTAAAAAACCTATTGCCCTCAAGAAAGCGAATAGGTTTCTTTGGGGTGGATCCCCTATTAAATCTGATACAGTTAATAAATCGGTATTAAAAAAATGTAAACGTTGCTGGTTAAAATCATGACTTGAAATTAAAATATGTTGAACAGCGTATTGGTGTAAGATGCTTTTAATGAATGGGGTGAAATGGATGAAAAAGCGAAAGCAGATTTAATCTTGTGTATTTCTCCATCTGAATTGAAGCAAGTAAAAAACTGATAGTTCACAAGACGTCTGGATTAAATTAGAAAGCATTTACCAATCAAAAGGGCCAGCTAGAAAAGCGACATTGTTGAAGTCCCTCATACAACTAAAAATGATGGACTCATCCTGTGGCCTTAATGATGTGCGAGATCATATCGAAGTTTTGCGATATCGTCGATAAACCTTCTGAAACGGACATAAAAAATCTATAAAGATTTCCTAGCAATAATGCTGCTGTACAGTCTTCCCGCAAATTTTGAAAACTTTCGATGCGCCATAGAATCAAGAGATAAACTCCCAAAGCCTGATACACTCCGAATCAAAATCATCGAAGAGAGCGATACGAAACGACATGAAAGAATGTCAGGCGATTCTGAAGCGTTCACAGCAAGCCACCTCCGGCGAAAACCTTCATGGAAGAGCAAAGTAAACAAGTACACCAGTGATCAACTGAAAGAGAGCGATCCCCTAAACTCCTGCTTCAAATGCAAGCGATTTGGACACAGGGCAGCGCAATGCGGTAAACATCGAACACCTAGCCGGAAGCAAGAGAATGTCGATTTCTTAACAAGCACATCCTGTAAAGCTGATTCCTTTCGAGTAGCCGATAATGATTTGAAGGATCCTTGTTGTTTGGACTCTGGATGTACGAGGCATATCTGCAACGACAGAACTAATTGTTAAAATATGAAATAATCACAAGTGGAGTTATTTGCATCCTAATGCATAAACTTCAGCAAAATTTATATTATTAACAATAGTTAAATTAGCTGCTATGGCAACGTTGATTTTATTTTAGGAAGTGGCAACAGTTCAAATTTTTGTGTTGAATATTTTACGATTAGGATGTACCTTGCATAATCAAATTTTTATGTTCGGCCACTCCTTTCCCTTGTCTGGGAATTTTATTTTTATGTCCATAGTTGCCTATGGGCTTTCGGGTAAAATTCCCCCAATGCCTATAGGCAGCCCTTTCACTCCCTAATCTTTCCGCAAGTAGAATATTACGCTATTTTGTTACAGCCTATAGTTGGTTGGTTCTTATGGCTAAAGGTCCAAACTCGGACATGCTGCACCAAAGGTAAGATTCTTGTAATTTTATTTATTTATTTTTGAAAGTATTATTTTTTATATATTTATGAAAGTAACAATATATTTTTTTCAAAAAACACAACCAACATTAAAATTTAAAAAACAAAAATCATTGTATATATTACTTTAAAATCTATTCATAAAATATGAATAATTCAAATGAATATATAATTTAAAATACAAATTAAATAAAATGTATGAAACATATTGCTCTCAAGAAAGCGAATAGGTTTTTATGGGGTGTATCCCCTATTAAATCAGGCAAAGTGAATAAATCATAGTTAAAAAACAGCCTATGGAATGACCCAAAGAAAGTGATGTCATAACTCTTAACCAATAGTGAATGGGTTAAAAATATAGTTCTTAAGCATGTATTAGTTTTTATTTCACATTTATTATTTCGCTTTTGGATATACCATTTGCCATTTCATTCTGCTAAGAAATTTTTTTTTATTAAATTTATCTCCACTTTAAATTTGTGTATTTTGATTCTTCATTAACTTCTGTTGATTTATGGTATGTGGCATTTTATTTGATATTGCATGATAACATTTCAATTATTTGATTTAATTTAGAGGAAGTGACTCTCATTATTTTGTGAAGTGTGTAACTCGTTGTCAAAAATCAAGTATTATAGGATTTATTTAAAAAAAATCATTTTCGTTATGAACACTGAATTAGTGGCAACCAAACTGATTTAATGAGTCCTTTTAATTAGCCGAAAATTAGCCGCATTGTGATATTTAATTTTAAATACTTTATAAAGTTGCATTTTACTTTCTTGTAAAAATTGAACCCAATTTCCAGACAAAAATCTATATTTTAATTAAAAAGAA
Organism: Latrodectus hesperus; assembly: GCA_037975125.1. NCBI lineage: Eukaryota > Metazoa > Arthropoda > Arachnida > Araneae > Theridiidae > Latrodectus > Latrodectus hesperus. The sequence continues at coordinate 15,899,571 of CM075860.1, read as the reverse complement.
GATCGTTTTAAATAATGGAATTCCGATGAAGAATTCTTAAATAATACTGAATTTCCACTGAATACCCAAATTAAAAATTTGATGAATTTCACAGATATAAATCTTGATTTGACATTTCGAGAAGATGATGTTTAAATGCTCAATATGTCCAGCAGAATTTACATGTTTAAGAAATTTAAAACGACATAAGCAATCTACGCATGAAAGTAATATTATTAATATTAGCGATAACTGTGGAAAACGTTTTTCACGATGTGATGCTCTTAAACGCCATCAGAAGGGTCTTATATGTACCAATTTAAAGAGAAAGATTAGTTCTGGTGAAGGCCAAGTACAGAAAATTCAACAAACCTCAGTTTCAGCAAATAATTCAATTACATCAGTACCATCAACCTCCACGCAATCCTCTACAGTAAAACATGGAAAGAGAATTTTAAATACATTTCAAGAGCATATCATTTATCCTACTCTTGCAAATGAGAAAGACCTCAAAGTTTTCTTACTAAATGCAGAAGTAGAAACTGAGATTGTTATTAAAAACGAAGCTCGTTCTCATCATGGTATTAAATTGTATACGAATGTGAAAATTAAATTTATAAGGAGAAAAATTGAGGAAGAGGATGAAATATGCACATCTTACTTTCGTTCTAAATGCGTAAAAACTTTAGAAAGTGATAAAGTGACTTCCTTTATCAATGAGGCTTTTTCAAAAATTTATGGAACGTGGCAGTGGTTGGGAAATTGATAAAATTCAGTTTCTTGAGTTGAGGACAAGTATTTATGAACCACTTGCAGGAAATTCTTATTTACCATTACCATCCTCTGCATTGCTAAAAAAATGTTGTAATTAACATAAAAAATCATGATCAAAAGTGTTTTAACATTATAAACAATATGAAGGAGAATTGAATGTTGAGGGTATCACTTTTCCTGTAGCCGTAAATAAAATCGCCCAATTTGAAAAAAATAATAAAATTTCGGTAAATGTTTTTGGTTGGGAAAAAGAAGTTTTTCCCCTTTGAAAAACTACAGCAAAATATGCTAGACATGTCAATCTTATGTTAATTTCAAATAATGAGCAAAAACATTGCATGATTAAAAATATGAGTCGTTTGCTTGGAGATTTATCAAATCATCAGCATGAGTCTACTGCAATTATTGCTTGCATCGTTTCACCAAGAAAGGGACGCTTGATGCTCCTATTCAAATATGTGAACCGAACGGTCCACAAAAAATAAAAATGCCTACAGAGGAAAATAAATTTTTGCAATTTCAGAATTTTCATCATCAGCTTACTGTCCCTTATACAATATATGCAGACTTCAAATGCATTCTCCTAGAAGTTCATACCTGCATGCCAGAAAATGAAATATCTTACACAATATCTTTTCATGTACCAGGCGGATATACATATATCGTAGTGGATTCAAAAGGAAAATTATTTCAGACTCCAAAAATTTATCGGGGTGAAAAAGCTGTGGAATTATTTTTAACTGATGTATTCCAGCTTGAGGAAACGTTAATGAAATTTATCACAAAAAACACTCCAATTATTATGTCTAAACAAGATGAGAATAATTTCGCGAAAGCTGAAATATGTCACATATGTGAGAAAGTTCTTAAGGTCCGTGATCATCATCATTTGACTGGTGAATACAGGGGTGCAACACATAATCAATGTAACTTAAAGTTAAAAACAGAGAAATTTATCCCAATAATATTTCACAATCTTCGAGGTTCTGATTGTCATTTAATAATGAAGTCTGTTGGTAAATTTAAAGTTAAATCCATTAAATGTATAACGACCAATTCTGAAGAAAATATATATCCTTTTCAATAAATCTCAGATTTTTAGATTCTCTACAATTTTTAAATGCTTCTCTGGAAAAACTTGCTGAAGCTTTACCCAAAACCAGCTTCTCTCTGTCTACTTCATATTTCGGTGATAATGCTGAACTTTTACTAAAAAAAGGTTGTTACCCTTATGAATATTTTAATTCTTTTGAGAAATTTGAAGAAACAACCCTACCCCCTAAAAAATATTTTTACAGTAGTTTAAGTGAAGAAGATTTATCAGAAGAAGAGTATGAAGGAGTGAAAAAAGTATGGGAAACATTTAATTTAAAAATCCTAGGTGACTATCATAGCCTCTATATCTTAAGTAATGTTTTCCTACTAGCTGATGTATTTCAAAATTTCAGAAATGTATGTCAAAATTTTTATAACTTAGATCCTTGCCATTCATTTACCGCTCCAGGGTTAGCATAGCTTAAAATGACTGGTGTAAAATTAGAGTTTTTAACTAATCCAGACACGCATTTATTTGTTGAAAAAGGGATTAAAGGTGGTACAGCAATGATCAGCCATCAATATAGTAAGGCTAATAATCCTTTCCTTGATTCGATTGATTACGACCCAGGGAAACCAAATGAATATATTCTTTATTTGAATGCCAACAATCTATATGGTTGGGCGATGTCGCAACATTTACCAACTGGAAATTTTGAATGGCTCGAGCCTTCTACTATTGACTTTCTGAGCATATCCGATGAATCAGATATTGGTTACATATTAGAAGTGGATATGGAGTATCCTTGTGAGCTACACGATCTCCATAACTGCTAACCCTTGGCACCTAAGAAAATGGATAAGCGTAAAATCATAACATCGAACTATTCCCAAAACCTTGCTGAATTATTCAACATGAAAACCCCTAAAGTGGAAAAATTAGTTCCAAATTTAATGGATAAGAAAAATTATGTTGTCCATTATCGCAACTTAAAACTTTGTTTCCCTTGGATTGAAAGTAGTTAAAATTCATCGAGTTTTAAAATTCAACCAAAGTCCACGGATGAAAAAATATATTGATTTTAACACTGAGCAAAGAAAAAATGTAAAGAGTAATTTTGAAAAAGATCTTTTTAAATTGTTAAATAATTCTGTATTCAGTAAAACTATGGAAAATTTGAGAAATCGAACAAAAATTGAATTAGTACAAACAGAAAAAAAAAGCAAAAAAGTTAGTATTTTCTCCAGCATTTAATGCTTTTGGGTGAGGAAAAATTATCGAAAATATCGGAAAAAGTTTCTCTTCCGGATAATATTATAGTACACAAAACGCATTTAAATAAACATTGATTTTTCAATTTCAGCTTTTGTTGAAAGTGTTGCTCAAAAACTAACAAAGTTTGATCATCTTTTGAGTGATGGTAAATTGGTGTTATGGAGCCAATTAGAAAATGTTATACGAATTACAAATTCACTTTCCCCTCTCTATAGAAAAATTATGAAAGAGCTTTGAAAGCATGTAGAAATTATATGCAAGATACTTCTGAAGATTATGACAGAAGAAATTTTAAATTTGAGCAAATGACGCTGTGTTCTAAAGTAAAATCTGCGAGAAGATACCGTTCCAATATTTATGAATTTGCTGCTTGTATATTATTTCACCTTGTTATCGAGCTATTTTAATTTCTGATATTTTAGCTTTTCCTAGTAAAGAAAGTTCTCAATGTTGGAAGCTTAAATTTCACTTGTAGCAATGAAGAAAACAGTGAAAATATAAGACAAAAATGCAAAAAGCTGAAAGAGGAAGAGAAATTATTGAACTTGTTAATTGATGAGTTTCACATTAAGCAAAAAGTAACCTACAAAGATAATCAAATAACAGGTTTTGCTGAAAATTGTGAAACACTTGCACAAGCTAATTCCATTCAGGCATTCATGATCTCATCTTGCTTTTCTTCATATAAAGAAGTTGTTTCTTAAGTGCCTGTATTGTCGATGACAGCCAAGAATTTGTTTAATTTGAAAAAAAGAGCTTTGGATATACTTCACAAATCAGGATTTGAAGTTTTATCTTATTTCCGATAATAACTCTGTTAATAGACACATTTTCAATTGATGTGTGATGGCCCTCTCTCTAGTAATGATGCAAAAAATCCAATTACAGGTAAAAATTTATATCTTGTTTTTGATGCTGTACATATCTTGAAGTGTTTGGTTGGGTTTTATGGCACAAGGTCCAAAAATGGACATGCTGCGCCAAGAATAAAGTTTTCGAAGAATATATTTCATATTATATTTACTTTTTTTATAGATACATTACTTTTAAAAACCCAGGCAACATTAAAATTTAAAAAAACAAAAGTTAGTGTATAAATTATTTTAAAATCTGTATACAATGATAGAATATAAAATAAAATAAATCAAATATATATAAATTTAAAATGCATAAATATAAATTACAATTTAAAAAACTTATTGCTCTCAAATAAGCAAATAGGTTTTTGTGGGGTGGTTCCCCCAAAAAATCAAACATGGTTAAAAGGTTCGTTTTAAAAAATTTAAAATGGTAGACGTTAAAAGTAAAACATGAGATTAAAATATGATAAACAGAATAAGGTTCATCACACGTTTCACACCAAGGATTTAATTCATTCAAAAACAAATGTCTGTGGGTGAAACACGTGTGTCCGATACGAAGGCGAGTCAATCTAACATCTGCACTTCGTAACGGTAAAACTGATAATGAGATGAGGGGTGAGAAAATGGCATGTAATTTGTTGACGACCTGCAAGTTCAATGAATGATCATAGATCATAGATAAAACTTTTTATAGCGTTTCTCACATCTGAGAGAGGAACCGATAGTAAAATTGGATATGATGCAGTCTTTGCAGCTGTATCTGCTCTCTCATTTCCTTCAAGACCCATGTGGCTTGATATCCAAAAAAATAAAATTTCTTTTCCCTTGCTAGCAAGGGAATCCAATGCTTTAAAAATTTTGGACACAACTGGATGACAGGTAAGACTATTGTTTTTCAAGGCTTCAATAATACTCATGCTGTCAGTATATATACAATTTTGATGATAGTCATCTGTATTCACGTGCTGAAGCGCATAATAAATAGCTGTAGCTTCAGCAGTAAAGATGGAGCAGGACGAATGTAGGCTGTAACTAAAAGCTGCATTATTGATAAAAACTCCACAGCCCACATGTCCTGCGGTTTTAGATCCATCCGTGAATACAGGTTTGTATGATTGATTCTGACAGCGATGAGAATAGTATAGCTGTTGAAAAACAATAGGTGTTGTGTCCGACTTTTTAAACTGAGCAAAGGTATTTAAAAAGGTATTTGTTGGTTCATACCAAGGTGGATAGAGAAATTGATGAATTGACTCTATCCGAACATCACATAGGTCTGTGAGCCAAAGATGTGAATTGGCTCTTGTGAGAAAAGGTTGGATGCTCAATGGTCGAGCATCATAAAGTCTTTTTAAAGAGGCATTAGGAACCATAGAACGTAATGGATGATCAGGGGTCGACATAATCTTACTATAATAATTAAGAGACTGCTGCATACGTCGCAGGTCTAACGGTAATTGATGACATATTGCATAAAGACTCTAGAAGGGTGATGTTCGGAATGCGCCTGAACATATTCTCAGAGCAGAATGATGGACAGTGTCCAGTCTGCGTAAAACAGAAGACCTAGCAGATCCGTAAACAACACAACCGTAGTCTATGCGAGATAAAATTAATGATGGTAAACTCGGAGGAGTGACGTGCGATCAGCACCCCAAGATGTGTTTGAAAGCACCTTGAGGATATTAAGCGATCGCTCACACTTCTTCCGCAGATATAATATATGCGGAAGAAAGGTTAATTTACGGTCAAATATCACTCCGAGGAATTTTACCTCACTGACCACTGGTATTCACGTGTCATCTATTCATGTGCTGAAGCACAAAATAAATAGCTGTGGCTTCAGCAGTAAAGATGGAGCAGGACTAATATAGGCTGTAGCTTAAAGACGTATTATCATATAAAAAGGAAATTGTAATCAGTGGAGAAGTCATACCAAATAGAAATATTGTTGACCTTATCATTCATTTGATTAGACATAGGAAAGTGAAACCTGCAGGATTTCAAATGTTTACGATGGATTGTTAAGAAACAACTTTCCCATGTCTCGAATGTGAAAAAAAATTTTTGAAAAAAGATATAATGTATGCCAAACTAATGTCATAGATAAGTTTGTAGTATTTTTTTAAGAAATAATAAAACTACATTTGAGAAAAAAAGGCTTGTTGCATTATAAACATTTCTTTACATTATAATATGGATAATTTTTTAAGTCAATGTGTTACAACTCTTCTTCGCAATCGCCTGCTACGTTATTCAATTTTGTAAGGAGTATAAAATCAAGCTCCGGTGCTTTCTACAGCTCTTGTGTCACCAATAAACATTCCACAATCTGATGTTGTTGAGTTGACGCTCACAACATCATTAACTGAACTGCCTCAAAATCATTTTGCTGAACAAATTAAACATGTATTTACCTGTTACGATTGTTCAGCAAATTATGAAAATCAACTTGGTCATGAATGTTTGACAATCAATTATAATGGTAGACTAATTCAATATGAACAACTAGCATTGATTTCTATTGACTTTAAAAAACTAGCACTTTACTATGTATTCCAAAATGCAAATTTTGTAAATTATATAACCAAATATTTTTTGTTGAAGCTTAATATGAATATGTTGTTAAAAAATGCTAAGGATTTCTACATAGCATTTGATACTACTTCTGTACACATATGTTAATAATAAATTATTTTTCGATATGTATGTCTCAAATTATTTTAAAAATAACAGAATTCATAGTATATTTTTAACATTATATATATACAGAGTTGCCACTTTTACACGGATCAAAACATGGCGCCATTCATTTTCACGACTGTGATTGGTGGACTTTAGCAGATGGGTGGAGTAACTCTGAGGCTCTTTGGTGAAAGCAACCATTTGGACTGTGTTGTGACTGGAGTGGCTGTTGATAATTTGTGAAAATGGCTGTTAGTAAACCTAATAAATCTTACTTTAAATCTTTTAAAAATAGTTATAGTGTCGAATTTCCATGCATTAAAGCATCATCTAAAAGAGTTAAGTTTGCTTACTGCGTAGTTTGCAACTGTGACTTTAACATATCTCACGGCGGTCGTTTTGATACTTCTCGATAGGTCAAAGGCCCAAAACATGTACAGGAAGCAAAAAGTCCAGCAAGTACTTCTAAAATGGATGCTTATTTTAAAAATGATATTCAAGAAGTCACTCGGTGAGAATTATATTTTACTTCATTCTTGATTGAGCACAATATATCACTTAGCGTTTCTAATCATGCTGGTCCCCTTTAGAGGAAATTGTTTCCTAAAAGTGAAACTTCAAAGCGTTATGGATGTGCTCGAACCAAAACTTCTGCCATTATAAAGAAATTAGCATCGGAAAAAAAAAAAGAAAACGTCATTAGACTCCTACAAAATTTACTCTTTTCTGCTGCTGGTTGGTTGGTTGGTTGGGTTTTCTGGCGCAAGGTCCTAAAAGGACAAACTGCGCCAAAATTTGATTTTTTTTAAAATTAAAATACGAAAAACCCAAGCAACATTAAAATCTTTAAAAAACAAAAAAGAGTGTATATAGTGTGTATATAAAATTCAGATTTTAAAACTGTTAAGTTAAATATAAATTTTAACTAAATATACAATTTAAATAAAATGAAGAAAACCTATTGCACTTAAGAAGGCAAATAGATTTCTATTTGGAGGTTCTCCCAGTAAATCAACTAATGTTAAAATATCTGTTTTAAAAAAATGTAAACGTAAATGGTTAAAATCATGACATGAAATTAAAATATGATGTATTGTATAAGGTTCATCACACGTTTCGCACCATGGATGTAATTCGTTTAAGAACAAATGTATGTGTGTGAAACGTGTGTGTCCGATACGAAGGCGAGTCAGACGAACATCAGCACTTCGTATCGGTAAAACTGTTAATGTGGTGATGTATGGAAATATGGCATGCAATTTATTAGTGACCTGCATGTTCCATGACTCCTGCCAAAGATCTTGTGTAAAATTTTTTACACACCTTCTCACATCCAACAAAGGAATGGATGGAAGAGACGGGCCGATTGCAAATTTAGCAGCTGCATCAGCCCTCTCATTACCTTCGAGACCTACATGACTTGGGATCCAGCAGAAAATAATGTCATATCTCTTGCCAGCAAGGGAATCTAATGCTCGGAAAATTCTAGACACAACAGGATGACAGTGAAAACTACTGTTCCGCAAAGCTTCCAACACACTCAAACTGTCAGTGTACACACAGTATTTAGAATTATCACATGTATTCATCTGCTGAAGAGCTTGGTAAATAGCAGTTGCTTCAGCAGAGAAGATGGAACAAGAAGGATGGAGGCTGTAGCTAAGAGTTTTGTTTTCAAAAACTACAGCACATCCAACATGTCCTGCAGATTTTGATCCATCTGTGAAAACTGGTGTGTACGTGAAGTACTGAGAGCGATGTGAGGCATATAGCTGCTGGAAAACAGTAGTTGCTGTGTCTGATTTTCTGTAACGAGCAAAAGGATTGATGATTTTGATCTGTGGATCATACCAAGGTGGATGAGATAAATAGTCCGTTTTGACAAAACGGACACACCATAGGTCAGATAATGAAAGACTAGCTTTTGTGCGTGTGAGAAAAGGTGGAATGCTGTATGGACGAGCGTCATACAGCCTCATTAGTTCAGGTGTAGTAGTAGTCATGGAACGTAATGGATGATGAGGGTCAGACATAATTTTTGCATAATAATTGAGAGACAGCTGCATTCGTCTCAGGTCTAAAGGCAGTTGATCGCAAATCGCATATAGACTCTGGACGGGTGATGTGCGGAATGCGCCTGAGCATATTCTCAAAGCAGTGTGATGTATTGTATCCAATCTGCGTAGAACGGAAGACCTAGCAGATCCATACACACAACACCCATAGTTAATACGAGATAAAATTAATGACTGGTAGACACGAAGTAGTGCCATGCGATCAGCACCCCAAGATGTGTTTGAAAGCACCTTGAGGATATTAAGCGATCGCTCGCACTTCTTCCGCAAATGAAGAACATGCGGAAGAAAATTTAACTTTCGGTCAAAAGTTATTCCCAGAAATTTTATCTCGTTGACAACAGGAATAGGTGTATTATTTATGCGGATAGTAGGATAATTATGCATACCAGTCTTCCTGCAGAAATGGACACAGTTACTCTTGCTAGGAGATAATGTGTGGCCATTCTCAGCACACCATGCAGCTAGTTTGTTAACAGTTGTTTGTAGTTGTCTCTCAATTAAACGCATGTTAGAACCCTCACATGAGATTTGCAGGTCATCAACATTCAGCGTGCCATATACAGGAGGTGAAATTTGATGAAGGATGCAACTTATGTACAAGTTAAAAAGTGTGACACTTAAAATAGAGCCTTGGGGAACACCCTCGGCTTGAATAAAAGTATTGGAATATACTGTTCCAATACATATTTTGAAAACACGGGAGCGTAAGAAATTCTTCAGGAATATCGGAAGATTACCCCGAAAGCGAAAATCATATAATGTACGGAGAATTCCGTATCGCCATGTACGGTCATATGTCTTCTCGATGTCAAAGAAAATGGAAACCAGATGGTTCCTCCACACAAAAGCGTTGCGGATTTGGGTTTCCAAGTAAGTAATATTATCAAGAGTGGATCTTCCTTTACGGAAGCCACTCTGATTTACATGAATACAATTATTTATTTCTAAGACATATATGAGACGGACGTTGACCATACGTTCGAGAGTTTTACATAAGAAACTCGTCAGAGCTATTGGTCGGTAGTGTGAAGGAACAGAAGGATCCTTACCAGCCTTAAGGATCGGAATCACTATTGCTTCGCTCCAAAGTGATGGAAATTTGTTTTTAGTCCAGATCCTATTGAACAATAACAACAAGTTCAACAAAGAATCTGGACTTAAATGACGAAGCATTTGATAGCTGATTCCATCAGGTCCTGGACTGGTTTTATTAGCCTGCTGTAATGCTCTCTTCAATTCCAACATCCGAAATTCACAGTTGTAAGGCAAAGCTTGTCCATGGTTGAAACGAATTTGTGTTCGCTCAGCACGACTCTTTGTCCTTAAGAACGAAGGACTATAAGAGTCTGTGCTTCAGACACTAGCAAAGGTTTCACCAAGGACGTTAGCGATGTCCTTTGGAGAAGAGTACACAGCAGCTCCGGATTTTAAGATTGGAATAGACAATTCCTTATATATTCCATTGGCTGCTTTTACTCTTCTCCATAACTGTTTACTGGATGTGGAAGAAGTAATTGAGGATACATAGCGAGACCAGGATTCCTTCTGACTTCGGCGACGAGTTTTGCGAGCTAATGCTTTTGCTCTCTTAAAGGCTATAAGATACTCCGTTGTGGGGTATCTTCTAAATAACCCCCATAACTTCCTCTGTTTCTTATAGGTTTTTTGACATTCATCATTCCACCAAGGTTTGCAACGCCTAGGTATTGAAGAATCAGCTGCATTCGTAATTGTTTCGGTGACTTTAAATACGGCATCATCAATATTTTCGATCATAACCATTTCGTTGTCAATAATTGCCAATTGTGTAAATAACGTCCAATCTGCCCGACTGTTCACGTAAGTATGTAGGCGTTGTCTTACACTACTACCTCCAGTCTGGGAGATGACGAGAGGAAAATGATCGCTGTTATGCAAATCATTACCTACAATTAAATTTAACAATGGCAGAAGAGATGGTGAACAAATAGCCAGATCGAGAGAATGAAATGTTCTTGTGGGTACATGGAAATAAATCTTCTCATCGGTATTAAGCAGACAGTGACTGTAATCTGAAATAAATGGCTCTATCAGCAGACCGCGAGAATTAGTATTATCACTATCCACAAAGAACTATGGCCGTTAAAGTCACCTTACAGCAGAAATGGTGTTGGTAGCTGATCTATTAATGTATCGAGTTCCTCTTGGCGGATCACATCATGTGGTGGTAAATATAAACTATAGACTGTTAATAAGCATAAAGTATGAATTCTTACAGCAACAGCCTGTAGAGTAGTATTTAATGGATGGGCAGTGCTGGGAAATGTATTAGATGTTAATATACAAACACCTCCAGACATTGCACCATCGTCACCACAATCCTTTCTGAAGCTTTTAAACCCTTGCATGCAAAATTTATTGTTGGACTTCAGGAATGTTTCCTGAAGTGCAAGACATACGGGGTTATAAGCTGAAATTAAGGACTTGATGTCATCATGATGTGAACGCAAACCATGGCAGTTCCAAGAAACAAAGGAAGTTATTTTTTAATATGAAAAGCTCCTTTCCCGGGGCTGGAAAGCGTGTCATCTGACATCTTCTCGAGAGATAAATCCTCTTCCGAGGGATGTAAAGATACAGCGTTATCCTCCAGGGACAAGGCTTTTCGGGTGGATATGGAGGGTCTTTGTGAACCCTCCTTTGATGATTTTAATTTAAAAGCCCTTGTAGATTTTGATTTAGCTAAAGGAGCTTTTCTTTTTGTTATTATATTTGAAGATGATTTCGGCTTAGATATTGTGGGTAATCGAACTAGAGGAAGTGAAATTGCTTCTGTTTGTGTAGAAGCTGTTCTGGTTACTTTCTTTGCAACACTTGCATAGCTAGTACCAATTTGTGGAGTACGAGATGTAACTTTTTTTCGTGCCTCATGATATGAGCATTTGTTTATTATTTTCAACGTGGTTATTTCTATCTCAAATACCCATTGTGGACAACTTTGGGAATAGGAGGGGTGGTCACCACGACAGTTGACACACCTCTCCTTCGCTGTGCAGTTGGAGCTGTCGTGGCCAACCACCGCGCAGCGAGCGCAGGTGGGTTTGCCTCTGCAAGCGTTTCTCGAGTGTCCATAACGTTGGCATTGGAAACACCGCAATGGATTCGGAATATATGGCCGAACGGGTAAATTTAAATACGCAGCTTTGATATTTTGCGGAAGGTCTGGAGTCGCAAAAGTCAGAATGAGATGTTTTGTGTCTATAAACTTACAATCTCTTCTGACTCTTTTGCGTTCAACTCCACAGACCATCTGATCATGCAAATTATCCAGGATCTCATCCGTTGGCGTATTCTCTAAATCCCTTGCGGATACGACACCACGTGAAAAATTCAAGTTACCATGAGACGAAACTGTTACCTCTTTATTTGCCAGCAAGTGAATATTACTGATGGTGGTAGCCTGAGTGGAATTGGCAACTTCCACCATCAGGTCACCAGAACGCAAATTCTTAATGCTTTTAACTTCCCCTATAGTTCCCGGTATTCCTTTCTGAATAAGGAATGGGGACACATTTTGAAATTTTCCCTCATTTCTTTTAATAACAAAAAATTTTGTGTCCTTATTTATTAACAATTGCTCCCGTGGGAGAAAAGAAAGCTTTCTATTTTCCATATCTTTATTTAAAATTTCGGGACCTGACCGCACCACCCACCACCGAGTCCAACAAGGGGTTGCAGACCAGCTGCACCTGTGCTAGCCAGGTCCTATACGCTCACAGTACATCCCTGAAGTGGTTGGTTGGTTGGTTGGTTGGGTTTTATGGCGCAAGGTCCAAAATTGGACATGCTGCGCCAAGAGTAAGATCTTGTTTCTTCATTATTAATTTATTTTTCTTTCTTTATTTTTTTTTTCAAAAAACCCAAGCAACATTTAAAAAATTTTAAAATACAAAAATCTGTGTATATAATATTTTAAAATAAAATTCATAAGATAAAATATATGTATAATTTTAAAATTTAACAAACAAATCAAATAAAATGTATGAATCCTATTGCTCTTAAAAAAGCGAATAGGTTTTTATGGGGTGGATCCCCTATTAAATCAAATAAAGTTATAAAATCAGTATTAAAAAAGTGTATACGTAAATGGTTAAAACATGAACATAAAATTAAAATATGATGCACAGTATAAGGTTCATCACACGTTTCACACCAAGGATTTAATTCACTCAAAAACAAATGTCTGTGTGTGAAACGTGTGTGTCCGATACGAAGGCGATTCAATCTAACATCCGCACTTCGTAGCGGTAAAATTGATAATGAGGTGAGGGATGAGAAAATGCTATGGAGTTTGTTTCCGACCTGCAAGTTCCATGATTCTTCCCATAGGGAACATATAAATCTTTTTATACCCTTTCTCACATCTGAGAGCGGAACTGATGGTAGAATTGGATCTTCAGCAGCCTTTGCAGCTGTATCCGCTCTCTCGTTTCCATCAAGACCTACGTGACTTGGTACCCAACAAAATATAATTTTGTATCCCTTGCCAGCAAGGGAATCCAATGCTGAGAAAATTCTAGACACAACAGGATGACAGGTAACGCTATTGTTTTTCAAGGCTTCAATCATACTCATGCTGTCAGTGTAAATACAAAATTCATGACAATCATCTGCATTCACGTGCTGAAGCGCATAGAAGATGGCGGTTGCTTCAGCAGTAAAGACGGAGCAGGACGAATGTAGGCTGTAACTAAAAGCTGTATTATTGATAAAAACTCCACAGCCCACATGTCCTGCTGATTTAGAACCGTCTGTGAATACAGGTTTGTATGATTGATACTGACAGCGATGAGAAGAATATAGCTGCTGAAAAACAATAGGTGTTGTGTCAGATTTTCTGTAGTGAGCAAAGGTATTGATAAAATTATATGTTGGGTTATACCAAGGCGGATGAGCAAATTGAGGTGCAGACTCAATCCGAATATCATGTAGGTCTGTGAGCCACAGATGTGATTTGGCTCGTGTGAGAAAAGGTGGGATGCTCATTGGACGAGCATCATATAATCTCATGAGAGAGGTATTTGGAACCATGGAACGTATTGGGTGATTTGGGGTCGACATGATCTTAGCATAATAATTGAGAGACTGCTGCATTCGTCTCAGGTCTAACGGTAATTGATGACATATCACGTATAGACTCTGGACGGGTGATGTGCGGAATGCCCCAGAGCATATCCTCAAAGCAGAGTGATGAACTGTGTCCAGTCTTCGTAAAATAGAAGATCTAGCCGATCCATAAACAACACTTCCGTAGTCAATGCGGGATAAAATCAATGACTGATAAATGCGAAGTAGTGATGTGCGATCTGCACCCCAAGATGTATTTGACAACACCTTGAGGATATTAAGCGATCGCTCACACTTCTTCCGCAAATATAAAATATGCGGAAGAAAGGTCAATTTTCGGTCAAAGATAATACCCAGGAATTTTATTTCATTGACTACTTGTATTGAAGTGTTGTTGATATAAATAGTTGGATCATTATGCAGGCTAGTCTTTCTACAGAAGTGGACACATCTACTCTTGCTAGGAGATAAAGTATGGCCATTCTCAGCACACCATGCAGCAAGTTTGTTAACTGCTGTTTGCAGTTGTCTCTCAATTAATCGCATATTAGACCCCTCACATGATATTTGCAGGTCGTCGACAAACAAAGTGCCATGTATTGATGATGGAAGTTGATGAAGTATGTTACTGATGAAGAGACTAAAAAGTGTGACGCTTAAAATTGAGCCCTGAGGAACACCCTCAGATTGTGTAAAAGTATTGGATGTATAGCTTCCAATACGTACTTTAAAACCACGGGAGCATAAAAAATTCTGTAGGAATATCGGCAGATTACCCCGAAAGCCAAAATCATATAATGTACGGAGAATTCCATATCGCCATGTACGGTCGTATGCCTTCTCGATGTCAAAGAAAATGGAGACCAGATGGTTCCTCCGCACAAAAGCATTGCGGATTTGGGTCTCCAAATATGTAATATTATCAAGAGTGGATCTCCCTTTACGGAATCCACTCTGATTAATATGTATACATTTATTTTTTTCTAAGACATATACGAGACGGGCGTTGACCATACGTTCGAGAGTCTTACATAAGCAACTCGTCAGAGCAATTGGTCGATAATTTGAAGGGTCTGAAGGATCCTTACCAGCCTTTAGGACAGGAATCACTATTGCTTCTTGCCATAAAGATGGAAATTTATTTTCAGTCCAGATCCTATTGAACAAATATAATATGTTCGATAGGGAGTCTGGACTTAAATTTCGAAGCATTTGATAGCTGATTCCATCAGGTCCCGGACTGGTATTATTGGCCTGCTGTAAAGCTTTCTTCAATTCAAACATTCCAAATTCGCAGTTGTACGGTAAGACTTGTCGATGGTTGAAGCGAATTTGTACTCGCTCAGCACGACTCTTAGTCCTCAAGAACGAAGGACTATAAGAGTTCGAGCTTGAGATGTTAGCAAATGCTTCACCAAGGACATTCGCAATATCCGTAGGAGAAGAGTATATAGCAGCTCCGGATTTTAAAATAGGAATAGAAAATTCACTATAAATTCCATTGGCTGCTTTCACCCTTCTCCACAACTGCTTACTGGAAGTTGAAGATGTTATAGAAGATACATAGCAGGACCAGGATTCCTTCTGACTTCGACGACGGGCTCTGCGAGCTAATGCTTTTGCTCTCTTAAAAGCGATAAGATTCTCCGTTGTGGGGTACCTCCTAAATATTCCCCATAACTTCCTCTGTTTTTTATATGTTTCTTGGCATTGTTTGTTCCACCAAGGTTTGCAACGCCTGTGTGGTATAGAGGAACTCTTGGGTATTGATGCATCAGCTGCATTCTTAATTGTTTCAGTGACTTTACTAACGGCAATATCAATATCTTCGATCGAAACCATTCTATCATCAACAACTGCCAATTGTGTAAATAACGTCCAATCTGCCCGACTGTACACGTAAGTAGGTAAGCGTTGTCTTACACTACTACCTCCAGTCTGGGAGATGACGAGAGGAAAATGATCGCTGTTGTGCAGATCATTTCCTACTATTAGATTTAACAATGGCAGAAGAGATGGAGAACAAATGGCTAGATCGAGAGAATGAAATGTTCTTGTGGGTACATGGAAATATGTCTTCTCGTCGGTATTAAGCAGACAGAGACTATTATCTGAAATAAACCGCTCTATCTGCCGACCGCGAGAATTAGTATCATCATTTCCCCACAAAGAACTATGGCCGTTAAAGTCACCTAACAACAGAAATGGTGTTGGCAGCTGATCTGTTAAAGCATCGAGTTCCTCTTGGCGGATGACATCATGTGGTGGTAAATATAAACTACAGACTGTTAATAAGCATGCAGTATGAATTCTTACAGCAACAGCCTGTAGAGTAGTATTCAATGGATGGGCAGTGCTGGGAAAAGTATTAGATGTTAATATACAAACACCTCCAGACACTGCACCATCGTCACCACAGTCTTTTCTAAAGCTTTTAAACCCACGCATGGAAAAGTTATTGCTGGACTTCAGGAATGTTTCCTGAAGTGCAACACATGCGGGGTTGTAGGCTGAAATTATAGACTTGATGTCATCATGATGGGAACGCAAACCATGGCAGTTCCAAGAAACAAAGGAAGTTATTATTGAATTTGAAAAGCTCCTTTCCCGGAGCTGGAAGGCATGTCATCTGACATCTCCTCGAGCGATAAATCCTCGTCCGAGGGATGTAATGAAACAGCGTCAGCCTCCAGGGTTAAGGCTTTACGGGTGGATATTGAGGGCCTAATAATGCCCTCTTTAGCAGATTTTAGTTTAAAAGCCTTTACGGCTTTAGATTTTGCAATCGGAGCTTTTCTACGGGGAATGGTTGTGGAGGTTGATTTTGGCCTTTTCTCAGAGGTAGGGGGTAATTTGACTATTGGAAGTGAAAGAGCATCAGTTTGCGTGCTAGTCGTTCGGGTGACTTTTGCGGCGACAGAAGCGTAGCTAACTCCTGCTTGAGGTGTACGTGCGGTAACAGTACGTCTCGCCTCAGGATATGAACAATTGTTCTTAACTTTAGTGGTTGTGATCTCTTTTTCCAGTATCCAGATAGGACAACTCCTAGCGTAGGAGGGGTGGTCACCCTTACAGTTGACACACCTCTCCTTTGCAGTACAAGACGAACTGTCATGGCCAACTGCTGCGCAGCGAGCGCAAGTCAGTTTGCCTCTGCAAGTCGCTTTGGAGTGACCAAATCTCTGGCACTGGAAACAACGCAAAGGATTTGGAATAAATGGCCTTACGGGTAGATGCATATACGCAGCTTTAATATGCTGCGGTAGGTCTGGCGTCGCAAAAGTCAGTACGAGATGTTTAGTATTAATAATCTGCCCATCTCGTCTGACAGTTATGCGTCTTACAGCACAGACCTTTTGATCTTTGAGATTTTCTAAGATCTCATCCGTAGGCGTGTTAAGCAAATCCCTTGCGGATACCACACCACGAGAAAAGTTAAGGTTCATATGAGGAGAGACAGACACCTCTATGTTAGCAAGCATAGACAAGGTGCTTATAGCGTTAGCTTGTGCTTCTGAAGCGACCTCAACCATTAAGTCTCCAGAACGCATTTTCCTAATGCCTTTCACTTCGCCGATATTTCCGCTAATAGCTTTTTGGATTAGGAAAGGGGATACATTTTCGAAGGTACCCTCTTTCCGTTTTACAACATAAAATTTTGCATGTATAACTGACAAGGAATGCTCCCGTGGGAGAGAAGAATAAGAATTTGTTTCCATATTGGAAATGGAAAATTCGGGACCTGACGGCACCACCCACCACCGAGTCCAACAAGGGGATGCAGACCAGCTGCACCAGTGCTAGCCAGGTCCTATACGCTCACAGTACATCCCTGAAGTGGCCTCCACCCTTAACGAGTCACCCAGTAGATGTACCGATCGCTTGATCCATAAAGCCGATTGATGTGCTGAGGACCACAACACACCTCCCGTTTACCTGAAGCAGAGGCCAAAGTAATGTGTTGGTCTCTAGGGCCTCAATTACCAGGACCCTCCTTTCCAGGGACACGGGTCTCCACGCACGGCAAACACGTGGGTGATTTAGTCCCCAAGAGTAGCTAATAGCAACAGAGCGGCGAAAGCTACTCAAGGGGAGCCCTCAACCTCTTGCGAGGCAACCACACTGAGGGAGAAGAGGAAGAGAAAGCAGAAGAGTAGAGGAGAGAGGAAAAGAAAGAAGAGGACAGATCACTAGGGTACCTCGGGATTGTGACACCCGTGTTTACCTAAAGAAGGTAAACCCCCTGAGGGGTCCCTGAAGTGGCCTCCACCCTTAACGAGTCACCCAGTAGATGTACCGATCGGTTGATCTGTAAAGCCGATTGATGTGCTAAAGACCACAACACACCTCCCGTTTACCTGAAGCAGAGGCCTAAGTAATGTGTTGGTCTCTGGGGGCCTCAATTACCAGGACCCTCCTTTCCAGGGACACGGGTCTCCACGCACGGCAAACACGTAGGTGATTTAGTCCCCAAGAGAAGCTAATAGCAACAGAGCGGCGAAAGCTACTCAAGGGGAGCCCTCAACCTCTTACGAGGCAACCACAATGAGGGAGAAGAGGAAGAAAAAGCAGAAGAGAAGAAAAGAAAGTAGAGGACAGATCACTAGGGTACCTCGGGATTGTGACACCCGTGTTTACCTAAAGAAGGTAAACCCCCTGAGGGGTCTTTTCTGCTGCATGTGATGGTTTTAATAATAGTGATTCGAAATTATATCCAATTGTTGTAAACTTTTTCAATCCCATTAGTAAATCCATTCAAAGCTGCTTATAGTCACTTCCAAGTTTATCAGGGGAGGCAACAAGAGAAAATATAAGCACTTTAATATTAAACGAATTTGAATGATTAAATATCCCTTCTAAGCACTGTATAGTATTTGGTGCTGATAATGCAAGGAAAGAAAAAAGGTTTGATAACATATTTAAGATCAAAGCAAGAAAATTTGATATCTATTTATTGCTCTTGTCATTTGAAAAATCTTGCCTCTGAGAAGGGGGTGCTGCAAGCTTACCAATTATAGTTGATGAAATAATAATTCACATTTATTATTTAAATCAGAGCTCGAAAAGAAAATTAAGCCTGAAAAAATTTCAAGAATCGTGTGACAAAGATACTCAAAAAATTCTTAAACATGTTTGCACACGTTGGCTTTCACCACAAAAAAAGTCTTCAAAGACTCAGAGATTGTTGTAAGGCCTCGTGTAAGGAGAAGAAATGCCTATCAGTATGTGTCTGACTTTGATCGAGGAAGGATTATAGCCTACCGGGATTGCGGTTTATCGTACCACAATATTGCTGCTCGCGTCGGTAGAGATCCCATGACTTTTAGCAGAATATCGAATCGATAGGGACAGGACAATCATACGGAACGTCATGCAGGATCTCAGTGACCCCCCAATATTAGCAGCAGAGAGAACAGACATCTTATCCGCATGATTACAAGGGATCGTATGGCCACGTCACGAACCTTGAGTCGAGAAATGGAGTCATTTGCAAGGCAACAAGTTTCTGCTCGAACAGTTCGACGACGTTTGCAGCACCATGAATTGTCTGAAAGGCGACCATGGCTTCGGCTACCATAGACACTGAGTCACAGACAGGAGCGCCTTCAATGGTGTCATCAGCAACGAACCTGGACGCGGGAATGGCATCACGTCATCTTAACAGATGAATCTCGGTTCAGTATACAGGAGCATGATGGCCGCATCAGTGTTTGGAGGCATCGTGGGGAACGCGCATTGCAAGCTTGCATTGGAAATCGCCATACTGGCCCATCTGCTGGAGTGATGGTATGGGGTGCCATTGGATACACGTCTCGATCACCTCTTGTTCGCATTACCGGCACTTTGAACCGCAATCGTTACATTTCCGATGTGTTAAGTTCCGTGGCTCTGCCTTACCTTCGAGGTCTCCCTAATGCTTTGTTTCAACAGGATAATGCACGACCGCATGTTGCCCGTACTGTTCTGAACTTCCTTGATACAGAACAGGTTCGACTGTTAGCCTGGCCAGCGCGTTCTCTTGATCTGTCACCAACTGAGAACGTGTGGTCAATGGTTGCCGAGCGATTGGCACGCAATCACTCACCATCCATTACTATCAATGAACTGTGGCATAGTGTTGAAGCTGCATGGACTGAGATCCCCGTACATGCCATACAATTTCTGTTTGACTCCATGCCTAGGCGGATAAATGCTGTTATTGCAGGCAGAAGTGGCTGCTCTTAGTACTGATTTCTCAAGATCTATGCAACTTAATTTCCTGTAAATCTAATCACTTGTTCTTTCTACTATAATGTATGTGTCCAATAAATATCATTCTGTTATTTGCATTCCTTCTTGGTGTAGCAATTTTAATGACCAGTAGTGTATATTATTTACAAGCAACTCTATACAGAAACACAAATTCTTGAAAACACATATTTCAAGCTAAAACTGGAAAAAAGAAAAATTTATATAAAACATGAGCATACAAGTAGTAAAAGTCTATCAATATACTTATTTTTAAAATATTTTTCAGATCATATGATTAAAAAAAATGGAGGAATTTACGGTACACATTTACCCGCGCAAATAGAAAAGTAATGAAGAAACCTTCAGGATCGGGGGAGTTGCAGAAATATATCAATCAGAATGGGGACATTATTCGGCACTGCTTTTTTTATAAGATAGTGAGCCAGATGAGAGCATGTGCTCTCTAAATGAAGAAGTAAAAAGATTATTCTCATAATTACACACTTAAGAAAAAAATTTTCTTTCATTAACATAGGTGCCAGCATACCTTACACATTGAAACAGAAATATAAGAAGAAAAAATAATTTTATAAATAAATCCCCCCATATTATTTTTTATGCATAAAAATTTTTAATATTCAAAATCCACCAAGTTAGAAAAAATTATAAAATATTTTCAGTATTTAATCTTGAAATTATTAATTTAATGATAGGACTTGCGAATTTAGAAGAAATGGACATCATTCACGATAGTTAATGAAAGCTATATTTTTAGGTTGATAAGCATTATGTTAGTTTATTTTTCACTGAAATTTCCAAATATTAGTTTTTAATCAGACATATTACAGCTTGATTATAAATTAGTTTTTAATGGATTCCGAGCAACCACATATATTTGTGAAGTACTCGTAATCCAGCAGTCAACTTGGTGAATCTCATTTTAAATGTAAACAAGAATTTAATATTTATTTCGAAAGTATCTACTTCAAATCATATTTTATAAACATAAATTTAAAAAAAAATATTTTAATAAATAACTACTAAAATTTGCACCCCATATTGCCAGCCACGACAACAACAACTACTAAAATTTGTCTAAAAATATAGATAAGGCATCCATGCACTTAAATTGTTAAAGCATAAATAATTTACATAGATTGTTTTTTGTGTATATTATAAGATATTTATTTTTCAATTATTCTTTAATAATGTAAGACATAGGCCATAATATTGTATTCATTTACAGATAGTCTTCAAGAAGCCAGAGTTTTGAGGAAGTGCCGCCAATTGAAGACACTACTGAAAATAAAAATGAACAGTGCTTCCAAGCATTGACAAATGCAAATGATATTTTGAAAAAGTTATTGACCAATGAAAACTGTGATGGTGTTGGTCAGTTTCTGAACCATGCTGCAGCAGCAGTACGTAAACTGCCCAACATCTATCGTCAGAAATGTATGCTGCGCATACAAGCTGTTATTTATGAAGAAACTTTAAATTTTGAAAATAATAAAAAAAAATTTTATATACAAAGCTGAAAAATTCTATTTAATTTATAATTAATGAATAAAAAAACTAAAACTTTTAGACAATAGTTTTATGGCATGAAACATTAAGACTAGAACAATTATAACAATGTTAATTCAACTTCCTAGCAGATCCGTACTGCCAATCAATTCTTCCATCCTCCGTTAAAAAATAGTGACATAATTTTTCCCGTACCTCTTAGCATAATGGTTTCTACCACTTAAACTTGATAGGTTAGAAAAAGTAAGGAATTATAAGATTATGTAAGCACTTTTTTTCTCCACAAAACCCGGAGCCACGTCCTCGTAGACACTGACATGGAGTGGAAAGTCATAGATGAGACCATTCCCCTCATTCCGCCTGATGGTTCTTTCAAATACCTCGGTTAGGAGCTCACGCCAGTAACCAAAAAACCAGATTCTCAACCCTCGGCAGATGGATCAAAGCCATTGGAAGCGCTGACGTCAACCTTAAGCCAGACCAAAAGCTTGAGCTGCTTGTTCGTTTCGCAATCCATCGGCTTGTCAATACCATCACGATAACCCCCGCTGCGGGAGTAATGCTGGGGACTCTCGATAGAATGATTCGGGTGGCAACTAGAGATTGGTTGAAACTTCCTCAATCCAACACTAGGGGTCTTCTCTACTCAGCCCGAAAGGATGGCAGTCTCGCCATCCCCTGTCTTCGTAGGATGGCTGCGTTCTCACGTGTTCGCACCAGGCAAGCCCTGTAACGTTCGGAGCACTCAGCTATAGCTGAGCTTATGAGACACAAGAGGCCTCAGTCCTGAAAGTAAGAAAGAGAGGATCGATGGAATGTCAGCTTTGCCGCTTCCCTACCGAGCCCTTACATCACCTGCTATCAGTTTGTCCGGCCCTCAAAAATACACGGAAACGGAGACACAACAGAACTGTTGAACTCCTCAAGCAGGAAGCGGTCGCTCATGGGTGGAATGCCCGCGTGGAACACTCGGTCAGGTTGGCGAATGGCAATGTGCTACGCCCCGACCTAATCCTGTATGCTGGGAGGGTTATCGTCATCGACGTGACGATAAGATACGAAACGAACGACCCGCTTAACTTTGATATTGCTTACGAGGAAAAGGCCAGCAAGTACCGCCCTGTGGCGAAAAAGCTGGTTGCCCGAATGGGCCCGATGGGTACCTTACAACAAATCCTCTACGAAAGCGTGGAGGTCCCATGACTGAACATGGGTTGTCAGTGCCGATGGCCTGAGGCACAAAGTCCTGAACACCTGCGCATCCGAACGGAATCAGGCATTCGAACGCGTAAGCCCAGCGCATAACATGTAAACATGCATTTGACATTTCAGGTTGGTTGGTTGGGTTTTATGGCGCAAGGTCCAAAATTGGACATGCTGCGCCAAGAATAAGTTTTATGTAACTTTATTTCATTTTAATTATTTTTTTATTTATTTTCAAAAACCCAAGCAACATTAAAATATTAAAAAAACAAAAATAAGTGTATATATTATATTAAAATCTAGTTATAAAATATAGAAAATGAAAATAACAATTATTTGTATAATTTTTTTTAAAATCTAAAATACAGATTAAATATAATGTATAAAACCTATTGCCCTCAAGAAAGCGAATAGGTTTTTATGGGGTGGATCCCCTATTATATCAAATAAAATTATAAAATCAGTTTTAAAAAAGTGTAAACGTTGTTGGTTAAAATCTGGACATGATATTAAAATATGATAAACAGTATAAGGTTCATCACACGTTTCACACCAAGGATTTAATTCATTCAAAAACAAATGTCTGTGTGTGAAACGTGTGTGTCCGATACGAAGGCGAGTCAATCTAACATCTGCACTTCGTACCGGTAAAACTGACAATGAGATGAGGGATGAGAAAATGGTATGTAATTTGTTGACGACCTGCAAGTTCCATGATTCTTGCCAAAGACCATATATAAAATTTTTTATAGCCTTTCTCACATCTGAGAGAGGAACCGATGGTAATATTGGATCTGATGCAGCCTTTGCAGCTGCATCTGCTCTCTCATTTCCTTCAAGACCCATGTGGCTTGGTATCCAACAAAATACAATTTCTTTTCCCTTGCCAGCAAGGGAATCCAATGCTTTAAAAATTCTCGACACAACAGGATGACAAATAACGCTATTGTTTTTCAAGGCTTCAATAATACTCATGCTGTCAGTATATATACAATATTGATGATAGTCATCTGTATTCACATGCTGAAGCGCGTAGTAAATGGCAGTTGCTTCAGCAGTAAAGATGGAGCAGGATGGATGTAGGCTGTAATTAAAATCTGTATTATTGGTAAAAATTCCACAGCCCACATGTCCTGCTGTTTTAGAACCATCTGTGAATACAGGTTTATATGATTGATACTGACAGCGATGAGAAGTATATAGCTGTTGAAAAACAATAGGTGTTGTGTCGGATTTTTTGAACTGAGCAAAGGTATTTATAAAGGTATTTGTTGGTTCATACCAAGGTGGATAGAGAAATTGATCAATTGACTCTATCCGAACATCACATAGGTCTGTGAGCCAAAGATGTGATTTGGCTCTTGTGAGAAAAGGTGGGATGCTCAATGACCGAGCATCATATAGTCTTTTAAGAGAGGCATTAGGTACCATGGAACGTAGTGGATGGTCATGGGTCGACATGATTTTAGAATAATAATTGAGAGACTGCTGCATTCGTCTCAGGTCTAACGGTAATTGATGACATATAACGTATAGACTCTGGACGGGGGATGTGCGAAATGCGCCTGAACATATTCTCAGAGCAGAATGATGGATAGTGTCCAGTCTGCGTAAAACAGAAGACCTAGCGGATCCGTAAACAACACAACCGTAGTCTATGCGGGATAAAATTAGAGATTGGTAAACTCGGAGGAGTGACGTGCGATCAGCACCCCAAGATGTGTTTGAAAGCACCTTGAGGATATTGAGCGATCGCTCGCACTTCTTCCGCAGATATAATATATGCGGAAGAAAGGTTAATTTACGGTCAAATATCACTCCGAGGAATTTTACCGCACTGACCACTGGTATAAGTGTGTTGTTTATATGAATAACGGGATCATTGTGGAGGCTAGTCTTCCTGCAGAAATGGACACAATTGCTCTTGCTAGGAGATAGTGTATGGCCATTCTCAGCACACCATGCAGCAATTTTATTAACAGATGTTTGTAATTGTCTCTCAATTAAATTCATGTTAGACCCTTCACAAGATATTTGCAGGTCATCAACATACAAAGTACCATGTACAGGAGGTGAAAGTTGATGAAGTATGGTACTGATATGAATATTAAAAAGTGTGACACTTAAAATACTTCCCTGAGGAACACCTTCAGGTTGGTTAAAAGTATTGGACAAAAGGGTACCAATACGAACTTTAAAACCACGGGAGCGTAAAAAGTTTTGTATAAATATCGGCAAATTACCCCTAAAGCCAAAATCATACATCCTACGGAGAATTCCATATCGCCATGTACGGTCGTATGCCTTCTCGATGTCAAAGAAAATGGAGACCAGATGGTTCCTCCGCACAAAAGCATTGCGGATTTGGGTCTCCAAATATGTGATATTATCAAGAGTGGATCTCCCTTTGCGGAAGCCACTCTGATTAATATGTATACATTTATTTTTTTCTAAGACATATACGAGACGGGCGTTGACCATACGTTCGAGAGTCTTACACAAGCAACTCGTCAGAGCTATTGGTCGATAACTTGAAGGAACAGAAGGATCCTTACCAGCCTTAAGGATCGGAATCACTATTGCTTCGCTCCAAAGTGATGGAAATTTATTTTCAGTCCAGATCCTATTGAACAGGTAAAGTAAGTTCAACAGGGAATCTGGACTTAAATGACGAAGCATTTGATAGCTGATTCCATCTGGTCCTGGGCTAGTATCATGGGCCTGCTGTAATGCTCTCTTCAATTCCAACATCCGAAATTCACAGTTGTAAGGCAAAGCTTGTCGATGGTTGAAACGAATTGGTGTTCGCTCAGCACGACTCTTTGTCCTTAAAAACGAAGGACTATAAGAGTCGTTGCTTGAGACGCTAGCAAAGGTTTCACCAAGGACATTAGCGATGTCCTTAGGAGAAGAGTATATAGCAGCTCCGGATTTCAAAATAGGAATGGAAAATTCTCTATATATTCCATTGGCTGCTTTCACTCTTCTCCACAACTGTTTACTGGATGTGGAAGAAGTAATTGAGGATACATAGCGAGACCAGGATTCCTTCTGACTTCGACGACGAGCTCTGCGAGCTAATGCTTTTGCTCTCTTGAAGGCGATAAGATTCTCCGTTGTGGGGTACCTCCGAAATAACCCCCATAACTTCCTTTGTTTTCTATAAGTTTGTTGGCATTCTTTGTTCCACCAAGGTTTGCAACGCCTGTGTGTTGTAAAGGAACACTTAGGAATTGACGCATCAGCTGCATTCAATATTGCTTCGGTGACCTTATATATGGCATCATCAATATCATCGATCGTAACCATTTCATTATCAATAACTGCCAATTGTGTAAATGACGTCCAATCTGCCCGACTGTACACGTAAGTAGGTAAGCGTTGTCTTACACTACTACCTCCAGTCTGGGAGATGACGAGAGGAAAATGATCGCTGTTATGCAGATCATTTCCTACTATTAGATTTAACAATGGCAGAAGAGATGGAGAACAAATGGCTAGATCGAGAGAATGAAATGTTCTTGTGGGTACATGGAAATATGTCTTCTCGTCGGTATTAAGCAGACAGAGACTATTATCTGAAATAAACCGCTCTATCTGCCGACCGCGAGAATTAGTATCATCATTTCCCCACAAAGAACTATGGCCGTTAAAGTCACCTAACAACAGAAATGGTGTTGGCAGCTGATCTGTTAATGCATCGAGTTCCTCTTGGCGGATGACATCATGTGGTGGTAAATATAAACTACAGACTGTTAATAAGCATGCAGTATGAATTCTTACAGCAACAGCCTGTAGAGTAGTATTCAATGGATGGGCAGTGCTGGGAAAAGTATTAGATGTTAATATACAAACACCTCCAGACACTGCACCATCATCACCACAGTCTTTTCTAAAGCTTTTAAACCCACGCATGGAAAAGTTATTGCTCGACTTCAGGAATGTTTCCTGAAGTGCAACACATGCGGGGTTGTAGGCTGAAATTATAGACTTGATGTCATCATAATGAAAACGCAAACCATGGCAGTTCCAAGAAACAAAGGAAGTTATTGTTGAATTTGAAAAGCTCCTTTCCCGGAGCTGGAAGGCATGTCATCTGACATCTCCTCGAGCGATAGATCATCGTCCGAGGGATGTAATGAAACAGCGTCAGCCTCCAGGGTTAAGGCTTTACGGGTGGATATTGAGGGCCTAATATTGCCCTCTTTAGCAGATTTTAATTTTAAAGCCTTTAGGGCTTTAGATTTTGCAATCGGAGCTTTTCTACGGGGAATGGTTGTGGAGGTTGATTTTGGCCTCTGTACAGATGTAAGGGGTAATTTTGTTATTGGAAGTGAAAGAGCATCAGTTTGTGTACATGTCGTTCTGGTGACCTTGGCGGCGACAGAAGCATAGCTAACTCCTGTTTGAGGTGTACGTGATGTTACAGTACGTCTCGCCTCAGGATATGAACAATTGTTCTTAACTTTCGTGGTTGTGATCTCCTTTTCCAGTATCCAGATAGGACAACTTCTAGCGTAGGAGGGGTGGTCACCCTTACAGTTGACGCACCTCTCCTTTGCAGTACAAGACGAACTGTCGTGGCCAACTGCTGCGCAGCGAGCGCAAGTCAGTTTGCCCCTGCAAGCCGCTTTGGAGTGACCAAATCTCTGGCACTGGAAACAACGCAAAGGATCTGGAATATACGGCCTAACGGATAGATGCATATACGCAGCTTTAATATGCTGCGGTAGGTCTGGCGTCGCAAATGTCAGTACGAGATGTTTAGTATTGATAATCTGCCCATCCCGTCTGACAGTGATGCGTTTTACAGCACAGACCTTTTGATCTTTCAGATTTTCTAAGATCTCGTCCGTAGGCGTATTTAATAGATCCCTGGCGGATACCACACCACGAGAAAAGTTAAGGTTCAAATGAGGAGAGACAGACACCTCAATGTTAGCAAGCATATTCAAGTTGCTCATAGCGTTGGATTGTGCTTCTGATGCAACTTCAACCATTAAATCACCAGAACGCATTTTCCTTATGCTCTTCACTTCGCCGATATTTCCACTTATAGCTTTTTGGATTAGGAAAGGAGATACACTATCGAAGGTACCCTCCTTCCTTTTCACAACATAAAACTTGGCTTGTGATAATAACAATGAGTGCTCCCGTGGGAGAGAAGAAAAAGTATTTCTTTCCATATTAAAAATGGAAAATTCGGGACCTGACGGCACCACCCACCACCGAGTCCAACAAGGGGATGCAGACCAGCTGCACCAGTGCTAGCCAGGTCCTATACGCTCACAGTACATCCCTGAAGTGGCCTCCACCCTTAACGAGTCACCCAGTAGATGTACCGATCGCTTGGTCCATAAAGCCGATTGATGTGCTGAGGACCACAACACACCTCCCGTTTACCTGAAGCAGAGGCCAAAGTAATGTGTTGGTCTCTAGGGCCTCAATTACCAGGACCCTCCTTTCCAGGGACACGGGTCTCCACGCACGGCAAACACGTGGGTGATTTAGTCCTCAAGAGTAGCTAATAGCAACAGAGCGGCGAAAGCTACTCAAGGGGAGCCCTCAACCTCTTACGAGG